>CM045730.1:45818028-46175528 GCA_024760905.1 Plotosus lineatus | reverse complement strand
ACATAAACCCACCTCTCTAACCATTAGACGACAGTTTCCCACATATGAGTAGTTTAATTAGAGTATTGCATGCTGAGTTCAGTCCTGATTGAATCTCCAGAGGCACTGAAGGTGTGTACAAGCTTAACTTGAATCTTCTTGTTTAATTAAACTATATTGCTTCTATAAGCGATGTTGTCAGGGGCATTATTCCATGTGTAGGGTCATCCAAGGCAAACTGGGCCTAGGTGAAAGTCCAGACAAAGTGGGGTTCAAAAGACCCCTATATAAACACATAAAGTCACAGTTTCTCTTGCCCAGATGCAGATCACCAGGGTCTGCCCTGGAGCCAGGCCTAGGGGAGGGGTTCGAAGGCAAGTGCCTGGTGGTCAGGCTTCTGCCCATGGATATATGACGCCCATGGAGAGATGGGTCTGCCCTTCCATGGACCCACTGTCTGTGGGAGGGGTTAAATGGGTGGGTATGGTGCTTTGTGAGTTCGGTGGCAGCCAAAGGAATGGGTTCTGTCGGACCAATCCTCAGTGACTGACTCTGACTATTGGGACATGGAATGTCACCCCTCTGTCGAGGAAGGAGCCTGAGCTGGTGCATGAGATGGAGAGATACTGACTAGATAAAGTTGGACTCACATAAAAGTGCACAGCTTGAGCTCTAGAAACACCCATCTTGAGAGGGGCTAGACCTTATTCCATTCTGGAGTTGCTCATTGGAAGAGGCAGCAAGATGGTGTGGGCATCTTTTTTATCCCGTCCGTCCGTCCGTCCGTCGCAGTGCCCACACATTGGGGTTCTCCCCAGTTGAATGGGTGGTTTCCCTCAGCTTTCAGGTGGGACATGGGTCCTAACTGTTGTTTGTGCTTATGCACCAAATTATAGTTCATAGTACTCACCCTTCTTGGAGTCTTTCCCTGAGGAATGCCTCGTTGTGCTGGGACACTTCAATGCCCATGTGGGCAAAGACAGAGTGACCTGGAAGGATGTGATTGGTAGGTACAGCCTCTCCAGTTTGAACCTGAATGGTGTTTCACTGTTGGACTTCTGTGCTCATCACGGCTTCTCCATCACAAACAAGATGCTCTAACAAAAGTGCGTCCATAAGTTCACTTGGCACCAGAACACCCTGTAGTTCAATAATGAACTTTGTAGTCATGTCACCAAACTTGTGGCTGCATGTTCTAGACACTAGGGTGAAGAGTGGAGCTGAGCTGTCAACCAATCACCACCTCGTGGTGAGCTGGCTCCAATGGCCTGTTGAAACCGCCCTCCAGACCTGGCAGGCAAAAGAGTGTAGCTAGGGTCTTCTTGGAATGTTTGGAGACGTCTCCTGTCAGAGGGGCCTTTAAAACCTCCGACAGAGCTAAAACCATGTCCCAAAGGAGGACATGAATCATGAAATGAGGGAAGGAAGGACCGTGAGCTCAACAGGCAGATCGCCGCAACCTCTGTTATAAAGCGGAGCTTGTACCGGTCCACAGTAGCGAAAAGGGAGCCGAGCCACAAGGCAAAGCTCTCAGCCTATGTTCCAACCCTCACCTATGGTCACGAGCTTTGGTTAGTGACGGAAAGAACAAGATCGCAGATACCAGCAGCTGAAATGACCTTCCTTCACAGGGTAGAAAGGCTCTCCCTTAGGGATACGGTGAGAAGTTTAGCCATCTGGGATGAGCTCAGAGTAGATCATCTACTCCTGCAAATTCAGAGGAGCCAGTTGAGGTGCCTCGGGCATCTGGTTACCAGATGCCTCCCTGGTGTGGTGTTTCGGGCATGTCCAGCCATGAAGAGAGCCTGGGGTCGACCCAAAATGTCTCTCTGCTGATCTAAGAATGCCTCAATGTCCCCCTGGAAGTGCTGGAGGAAGTAGCTGGGGAGAGGAACATCTGGGTCTCATTGAGACACACAACTCATTTTCTGCAGATTACAGTATTGCACAATTTGTCTTTCTGCTCGTCAGTACCATACAACATAATGGCTCCGCCACAAAACACAGTGCCATTCCCACACAGAAGTGATTTTTCTCTCACCTCTGAAATGATTCACTCGACTTCTCTAGAGAAGGAAAAATGTTACTTCAATGCAGAATATGCACCATTTTAAAAGGTTAAGCATGCTCGGGAGGCTAATGTTACTTTTGATACTTAAGGGCATGATTTTTTGCAAGGGCTGCTGCCCTTGCAACCCAACCCAGGATTAAGTGGAAGAAGATGATGATGTTGATGATGATGATGATGATGATGATGATGATGATGATGATGATGATGATGATGCTTCATGAAAATAAGTTCCTTGGGTTACCTTGAGCTATTATTTGGTCATGTCATTGTTTGACAACATGTGCAGTGTCCCAACATTGGATAAATATTTTGCTGTTGTTGTTCAAGCATGAGCATCAATGAGCATGAGATGTGCTTGCATTGTTTTGCTACCGTCAAAATGTATGGAGTTTGCATGTTCTCCCTTTGTGTGTGTGGGGTTCCTCCAGGTACTCCGGTTTCCTCCCGATGTTCAAAAACATGTGCAATAGGCTAATTGGCTATCCTAAATTGCCCCTAGGTTGGAGTGTAAGATTGAATGATTATGTGTGTTTTTTTGGCATTTCGATTGTCTGGCAAGCTGTTAATGGTGTACACCACCGTTGCCTCATGTCAGTTTAGAAAGGCACTCGCAGCCCAAGATCTTTAAGTGGCTTGACAGATAAGTGAATAAATGAAAATATTATAGTGTCTGGTTTAATGTGGAAAATTACAGGGGGTTTTCTTTTTGTAATAAATTCTGTAATTTAATAAATGTCACAATTATGCAAAAATACCATTATTATTATATATTACCACTGAGCCATGAAAAGCTCCATTTATCCATTCATTTTCTGAACCACTTAATCATAATTAGGGTTGCAGGGAGGCTGGCGCACGTCTGAGCTGACTCTGGGCAAGGGCAGAGTACACCCTGGACAGCTCGCCAGACCATCGCAGGGCATAAACATGCTGATGACTATCCAGCCTACTGCTGATGAAAGTCGTGAATGGTTTTTATGCATACCTCTCACCAGAGTCAGTGAGAGCCATGGCTGGTCTTTGATAACCCAGTTAGCTGCATTGGGGGGGGGGGGGCATAAAAAACGAAACAAACAAGACAACTTGAATGAGAATGCATACATTTAATTAATTTTTAACAGAGTTCCACAGGACAACATATGATCTGCAACAATATGATGTGAGACTGGTGAGTGAGCACAAACGCCTTTTCAGAGTTATGCAGCAATAGAGATGAACACATTATACATAAATACAATGATCTAAATCCTCTGTGTGCATGGATCAGCTGTGCTGTTTCCCAACTACCTGAGCAGATAGGTAAAAGACTATATCTCATTCCACTAGGGCAGTGTTGCTCTATAGAGGACACACTCTGCTTTCTGACAGAGGAAGTTGCATGGAGCCTCCATTTTCATTCTGATTCTGCTCTTCTATCTCATCATCCTTATCACTCTTCTCCTGATTACCCATTGTTATCGGCACATGAGCAGCTATGGATGACATCTCTCCCAAATGATAGTCGTTTCTTGTGACAGACCCTTTGTCTGAGGTCGGGTTCAAATGAGACAAGTCAATGTCGATGCCATTGCCTTTACACAGCTGAATCAGGCACTTCCTGAACTGAAAAAAGAAAAGAATTGTTTCTCCATACATATTGTAAACAACTTGAAAAATTACCTAATTATAAATGCAGCACAAAAAATGTCACCAAGCAGGCATGACAAGTGTGACCAAGGATGAGAAAACTCTGGGCATAATTAAAGAAAAAAAAGGTCATAGATCAATGGATGTAATATGCACTTCTTTTCTTGATGCCCTTGGGGTTCCTGTTAATGATAAATCACGGATCCCTACACAGTTTCTGACATTCCTGATTATACTTACTTGACATACTTACAATTTGTCAACCAGTTTGCAATAATTATCTTCAAATTAAAAGGATATGGTTTGATAATAAGGGATGATATATTTGGTACAGGTATACCTCGGCTTACGTTGCTAATTGGTTCCAGGAGAGACGACGTAAATCGAAACCGACTTAAATCATATTGGCTTGTCTCCAGGCTAGCCTACGCTAGGCTAGGCTATGCCAAATTTACTTGTATAATGTTATATATAACTAAAATATTATGTGTGTGTGTGTGTGTGTGTGTGTGTGTGTGTGTGTGTGTGTGTGTGTGTGTGTGTGAATATATATATATATATATGTGTGTGTATAAGTGTATATGTGTATATGTGTATATGTGTATATATGTATATGTGTATATATATATATATATAAATATATATCTATATAATATGCAGCACCCCCCCCCCCCCCGCAGATCCCTGAAATCCGCAAATTATTAATACGGCTTTAAAACCCTATGTATGATATTACATGCGCTAAAATATGCTTCTTAAACACATTCCATAGACAGTCTTACTCATTAATACAATAATAATGTAGTAAAATGTAGTAATGATTAAGTAAAAACGTTTTAATTTTGTACTGTGATAATATTTATAAATAAATAAAGCACTTAGTCTCTTTACCAGAAGCTAGAGAAGATGCAGAGTGTTTGAGTGACATCATAGGACTTAAATAATCATTAAAAACACACTAAAAAAGTGAATTCACAATTCAAGCAATCACGTTGATGACATGTGAGCGAAGGAGGGAAAAAAAGAAGTGCATACATCATCTGCAACCAATCAGCAGGAGGGCGAAACAAAAGCTCTCAGCCATTGGCTAAATTTGAATCACGTGGCAGTAATGCCGTAATGATGCATATGTATAATTTGACAAGGCTGCCACTAATTCAGTACTTCTCAAATAGTGGGGCAGGATTATATGATTATAATGGTGTAAACTTTATTTTTATATATTTTTTATTTTTCCATATATTTTGTGAAAACTGATGTATAATCAAAAACGACTTAACTTGAAACGACTTAAGTCGTGGTATTCCTGTATTCTGTTTTCTGTATCACAAAGTGGGAAAGGTGTTTAAGAAGAGCATGTGGGCCTGCTGGGTATTGTGCGCACGTGTGTGTGTGTGTGTGTGTGTGTGTGTGTGTGTGTGTGTGTGTGTGTGTGTGTGTGTGTGTGTGTGTGTGTGTGTGTGTGTGTGTGTGTGTGTGTGTGTGTGAGTTTGTGTATAGGCTAAACTGACACTGTTATCTAGACATCACTTTTAGCTCGACTTGAACGCACAGAGCTCACCTGCCTCTGATGGTTAAAATATAAGTCTAAACTATATGTAAACAAATTTGTTTTAATTTGCTTTTCTTTATGTTTCCACATAAAACTCCCTTAAAAACTTTGCACAGCTCTTCTGCTTCACCTTGCTTGAAGCTCACCTGCGTTCATCATGAGCTCCAAAAACTTGTCCGATAAAAATCACGCTTGCTGTAATGTAAAATCCACTCTGAATGCTCACTCCTGTTCTTCAGCAATCCAGACACAAAATAATCAAACCTTCAAGACATTTATATACTTTCAGCTGTTCAGCAGTGTAACAGATTTGTTCTTTGATGATTAAGTAATTGACAAACAGAGTGATTGTTTGGTTGTTTACGCTGCTCAACCTCTTCTTCACAGCAGCATCCTGCTGCAGACCAAAGTCATCCACAATCTTTATCTTCTTAAGATTCTTTATCTCTGCCTACTTGTTTTGTTGATTTAACTGATGTATTTACCCAGCTTTGACATTTTCATGGTAAATCAAATGCTGTCTTGGCACATGCCTCAAAGGTTTGTTTATCCTCCAAGATGCTGGCACTGGTGGTGTACATGTCGTTTGATGATGTCGGTGCTATTAATAAAGTTTAGCATCCTTCAGATTAAAATTCCACCACTTTAGTAGAAGTTCATCTTCCTTTGGGGCAGTGGTGGCATGGTGGTAAAGGTGCTGTATTGCTGATCCTAAGGTTGGGGGTTTGAGCCCTACTCTCAACCGATTGTCACTGCCCCCCCCAGTGCAGCTAACTGGGTTATCAAAGGCCGCCCATGTCTCTCACTGTCTATGGCAGGGGTCACCAACATGAGTTGCCCACGAGCCTGTTCACGGGTCGGGAACCTATGGCTCGCGAGCCAGATGTGGCTCTTTTGATGACTGCATCTGGCTCTCAGATAAATGGCCTTTCTTAACAGAATAACTAATCATAATTTCGCTGTCTTTTAAATAAAAATACAGAAAAATGCCATCAAATAAAACAAAAACATAAATAAATCTCACGCATTTCAATCTATACATCTATTTTCAATGACACTTGTCACTGTGGCGCGCAGCGGAGAGCCAATACTTTCTGTACTCCAGTGTGTGGATGGGGCCGATACCTTGAAATCTAAATTTATTGGCTTATATATGCAACAGCCTGCGCGAGTTGTTTTCGGGTAAAGAGGTAAATTCCCTCGTTTTGATCAGCCCATGTGCAAGAAGCCAAGCAGAGCTAGCAAGCAAAACACAAATGGACAGAATGAAAAAACTTCAACATACTTGTCAACTCTGACGCATCAAGCATGAGACTGACGCATTTCATCTCCTCCTCAATCTCTCACGCAAGGTGTCTAAAATCTCATGCATTAATACAATTATTTCCCAATTTTATTTAATTTTTTTATTTTTAAGGATGTAATTTCCACGAGCAAATGCCATTGGCTGTGTCTTTTACGTAAACATACAGCATCTCTTTCTGCTTCTGGCTGCGGGATCCTTTACCGTAAAATCAGATACATGCGCGCACTTAAAAACTAAAGGTTGTGAAACTTGCTCAGATGATGCTTTCATTTACTAATTTAGTTAAATGTAGATTTAGTTAGAATTGTTAACATTGTTATTACGTTTCAGTTTGTAATTCCATGTGTTGTTGCAATGTTGCTGCACAGGATACTTGCCATCTATATGAGTAGATTTGTTAACATGGTTAATTAGTTTCAGATTGTAAACTAATTGTGTAGTTGCAAGGTTGCTGCATATGATACATGCCATCTATCAGCAAAGACAGCAAAGATTATTATGAAGAATTATTTGGATAAAACTTCAAAAAAGAGAAATGTTACAATTAATACTTTACTTTAGCCAACCTTATTTTTTATATATGTTATTAGTTTACACTTCATATTTCATTTGTTCTTTCATTGAATATTTCATTTACATTACATTATTAAATCTTAAAGACATGTGTGTAATTTTGAATTTTTTCCCCTATGTCTGTGTTTAATCATTACGTATAAAACTTGCATGAAATGGCTTAAAAATCACCCTTAAAAACCCTTAAAACCAAAATTTTCTGGGGGGCTTTTCCTGGCCGGGGGGTGTGCCCCCTGGACCCCTGCTTCTCACGCGTTATTAATCTTAGGGTTTGACAGCTATTCTTCAACCCGTATACCAGCTGATTGCCTTGGATTGCTTCCTGTCACATAAACACTGCAGTGTGAGTCCTGTCGTATTGACCATGTTCGGCTCCACATGCGCACGGGAGCAGTCCTTCTCACACGTGAAAAACATCAAGACCAACCTGCGGTCACGTAATAGATGGAAGCCTAAACGGCTGCATGAAGCTGAACTTCACCCTGTATCAACCAGATTATAAAGCCATCAGCAAAATCATGCAGCACCAGAAGTTGCACCAATAGTAAGAAGTACTTTTCTTATTAATAAATAACTTTGTTATAACAATGTTGTTTCAAATAAATTCAGAGTCGTATTGTACTCTAAAATTGTTGGTCTCAGTATTACCAAATATATTTGGCTCTCAGAGGATTAGATTTAAAAAATGTTTGTTTGTTTTTTTTTGTCTCTGTTAGTCAAAAAGGTTCCAAACCCCTGACATAGCTGAATATCATTAAGTATTAATAATAACATATAATTGAAGGTCCCCTCCTCGAATCGCCACCTTATCGTGGTGGAGGGGTTTGCGTGACCTAATGATCCTAGGAGCTATGTTGTCGGGGGCAAATGCCCCTGGTAGGGTCACCCAAGGCAAACAGGTCCGGGGTGAAGGTCCAGACAAAGTGCGATTCAAAACAGACCCCTAAGACATGAGAAAACAACAGAGGAATCAGTCTCCCTTGCCCGGACGCGGGTCACCGGGTTCCTCCTGAGCCAGGCCCAGGGGAGGGGTCAAGGCGAAGCGCCTGGTGGTCGGGCTTATGCCCATGGGAGCCTGGCCGGCCCAGCCCGAAAGGAGACATGGGTCCGTCCTCCCATGGACCCACCACCCGTGGGAGGAGTTTTAGGGTCGGGCAGTGTGAGTTGGGTGGCAGCCGAAGGCATGGGTTCTGGTCGGACTGATCCTCGGCTGCTTACTCTGACCTTCGACATGGAATGTCACCTCTACGGAAAGGAGTTCGATTTGGTGCGTGAGGTGGAGAGATACCGACTAGATATAGTCGGGCTCACCTCAACGCATAGCTTGGGCTCTGGAACCATCCATCTCGAAAGAGGCTGACCTTCTTCTATTCTGGAGTTGCTCATGGGGAGAGGCGGCGAGCCGGGTGTGGGTATTCTTGTTGCCCCTCGCCTCGGTGCCCAAATGCTGGGGTTCTCCCCGGTTGACGAAAGGGTAGCTTCCCTCCGCTCTTCGGGTGGGGGGACGGGCCTGACTGTTATTTGTGCTTATGCACCAAATGACAGTTCAGAGTACCCACCTTGGAGTCTTTAGGGGTGTTGAGAACGCCTCGGGAGACTCGCCGTTGTCTTGGGAGACTTCAATGCCCATGTGGGCAACGATAGTGTGACCTGGAAGGGTGTGATCGGTAGGTACGGCCTTCCAGTCTGAATCCAATGGTGTGTCGTTGTTGGACTTCTGTGCTCATCATAGTTTGTCTATCACGAACACCATGCCCGAACATAAGGGTGTCCATAAGTGCACTTGGCACCAGGACAATTCTAGGTCGCAGTTCGATGATTGACTTTGTAGTCGTGGTCATCGGACTTGCGAATGTACCATATGTTCTGGACACTCGGGTGAAGAGAGGAGCTGAGCTGTCTACCATCACTACCTGGTGGGTGAGTTGGCTTCGGTGGTGGGAGGTTGCCTTCCAGACCTGGCAGGCCCAAGCGTGTAATCAGGGTCTGCTGGGAACGCTTACGGAGCCCCTGTCCGAGAGGCCTTTAACTCCCACCTCCGGCAGAGCTACAACCACGCTCCGGAGGAGGCGGGGACATGGAATCTGAATGGGCCATGTTTCGCCTCCATTGCTGAGGCGGCAGCCCATAGCTGTGGCCGTAAGGTCGCCGGTGCTTGTCGTGGGCGGTAATCCCCTAACCCTGGTGGTGGACACCTGCGTGAAGGGGGCCGCCCAGCTGAAGAAGGAGGCCTATCGGGTTTTATTAGCCTGTGGGACTCTGGAGGCAGCAAACGGGTACCGGCAGGCCAAACGTGTGCAGCCGAGGCTGTCGCAGATGCAAAATCTCGGGAGTGGGAGGAGTTCGGTGAGGGCCTGAGAGTGATTATCGGTTGGCCTCAAAAGGTTCTGGGCCACCATCCGACGCCTCAGGAGGGGGAAGCAGTTCTTCACAAACACTGTTTACGGTGGAGGTGGGGAGCTGCTTACCTTGACTGGGGATGTTGTTGAGAGGTGGAGGGAATACTTTGAGGACCTTCTCAATCCCACCAACACGCCTCCGTGGAAGAGGAAGACCCTGGGGTTCGGGTGAGGGTCCGCCATCACTGGAGTGGAGGTCACTGAGGTTGTCAAAAGCTCCTCGGTGGTCGAAAGTTCGGGTTGACGAGATCCGCCCGGAATACCTCAGGACTCTGGATGTTGTAGGACTGTCTTGCTGACACGCCTCTGCAACATCGCTGGTCATCGGGGGCTGTACCTCTGGATTGGCAAACTGGGGTGGTGGTCCCACTTTAAGAAGGGGGACCGGAGGGTGTGTTCCAATTATCGGGAATTACACTCCTCAGCCTACCTGGTAAAGTCTATGCAGGGGTATTTTGAGAGGAGGATCCGAACCGATAGTCGAACCTCGGATTCAGGAGGAACAATGTGGTTTTCGCCCTGGCCGCAGCACTCTTGACCAACTCTATACGCCTCCACAGGATTCTGGAGGGGCATGGGAGTTTGCCCAATCTGTCCACATGTGCTTTGTGGATTTGGAGAAGGCTTTCGACCGTGTCCCTCGAAAGATCTTGTGGGGCGTTCGAGAGGCACGGCTGCCCGGATCCGCTGTTACGAAGCTATTCGGTCGCTGTATCACCGAGCCAGAGTTTGGTCCGTATTGGTAACAGCAGCTCTGATTCAAGCTCGTGGGAGTTGGAGTCCGCTAAGGCTGTCTCTGTCACCGATTCTGTTCATAATTTTTATGGACAGAATTTCTAGGCGAGAGGCGGTATGAGGGGTTCTGGCCCGGTGGCCATCGGATATCATCTCTGCTTTTTGCGGATGATGTTGTCCTTTTGGCTTCATCAAGTCGGGCCCTCCAGCTCTCATTGGAGCGATTCGCAGCTGAGTGCAAGCAGCCGATGAAGATCAGTACCTTCCAAGTCCGAGGCCATGGTTCTCAGTCGGACAATGGTGGAATGCACCTCTGGGTCGGGATGAGGTCCTGCCCCAAGTGGAGGAGTTTAAGTATCTTGGGGTCTTGTTTACGAAAGTGAGGGAAGGATGGAGCGAGAGATCGACAGACGGATCGCTGCAGCCTCTGCTGTTAAGCGGTGCCTGTACCGTCCGTCGTGGTGAAAAAGGAGCTGAGCCGCAAGGCTAAGCTCTCAATTTACCAGTCGATCTAATGCTCCAACCCCTCACCTATGGTCACGAGCTTTGGGTAATGACCGAAAGAACAAGATCACGGATACAAGCGGCTGAAATGAGCTTCCTTCGCCGGGTGGCGGGTTCTCCCTTAGAGATAGGGGTGAGAAGCCCGCCATCCGGGAGAGCTCGGAGTAGATCCGCTGCTCCTCCGCATTGAGAGGGGCCAGTTGAGGTGGCTCGGGCATCTGGTTAGAATGCCCCTGGATCGCCCCTGGTGTGGTGTTTCGGCATGTCCAACCGGAAGAGACCCCGGGTCGACCAGAACACGCTGAGGGATTCATGTCTCTCGGCTTGTCTGGGACCGCCTCGGTGTCCCCCCGGGAGAGTTGGAGGAAGTGGCTCGGGAGAGGGATGTCTGGACCTCTTTGCTAAGGTTGCTGCCCCCGCGACCCGACCCCGGACTAAGCGGAAGAAGATGAGATGAGATGAGATAATTGAAGGTAAATTGAGCAAATTTGTTATGTCACAAGTGTGTACCGACCTGGTAGCCCTTCGCATTAATTGGTACCCAAGAAGTAGCTCTCCGTTTCAAAAAGGTTGGTGATCCCTGGTCTATGGTGTGAGGTTCATGTAAAAGAACCATTGCTGACTTTCAACAAGAGTAGGCTGCATAGCCGTCAGCATGTTTCTACCCTGTGATGGCCTGGCGAGCTGTCCAGGGTGTACTCTGCCCTCGCTGGGATGGGTGCCAGCCTCTCTGTGGCCCTGATTAGGATTAAGCGATTACAGAAAATGAATGAATGAATAATCTTCCTTTGTAAATTTCAATTTAAACCTGTTGGGGTTGTTTGCAATGCAACTGGCAATCTTAAGGAAATCAAAATCGTTTTTGGCTATACTGTACCCAATGCATGTGCAATAGCTCTGGTTAACTTTCCTTCATTTCTCAGTTTTGAAATGGCTTCCATTTCTCTCACTGACAACTGTCCTGTCTTAATGTCAGTTTTTAACAACAAATACAACACTCAGTGGCGTATAGTAAAGATGCCAGCGTATTACTATATTTAATCCAGCAGAGCACACCTTGGCAACAAGAAACATCTGTCAGTCAGATGTGCAAATATTTCTTATCACTAGGAAGATGGTGGGATCAAATGACAGATGTCAAATTATTTATCATTTCAAGATGTAAAGATCAGAAAATGGTTGTGTGAGTGTCGGCCCTGCAGTGGAATGGCGAGCTGTCTAGGGTGTGCCCCGCCCTCTCCCAGAGTCAGCTGACATGAGCGCCAGCCTCCCTGCGACCCTAATTAGGATTAAGCGGTTCAGAAAATGAATGAATGAAGATCGGTAAATTAAGAGGAATTTATGATCTACCCTCTCGTATTCATTTTTTAATACACAGATTTATTCAGTATAGAAAAAAATTGAGAATAATTGGCTTTGTGCTTCAAATAAATGCCTTTAGAAGAAATTATACTATATTTATTGCACATATACACCAATCAGCCATAATGCTAACATCACACTCCTGGTCTGTAGCTATGTCGCCCCATACACTGCAAACTGCAATGCACTCTGTGTTTTGACACCTATCACATGAGATCACAACGTGATGGGGAAATGATTAGATCTTCATTAGACTTAATCATCCGTATCATGCTGAAACTCGTAATGGTGCTGATGATAGAAAGGTGGCAAAGCACAGTGTATTGCAGCTTGCTGTATTTGGACTGCCTGGACACTGACCAGGTTATGACTGATGATGGAAGAACATGTGATTGTTTTATTGCTCCATGGTCCAGTTTTTATGCTGATGTGAACATCGTATGCACATTCATAGGTTGATAATCATGTGCACTCTGGCTGGTCTGCAGCCACACAGCCTCATATGCAACTTTCCGCAGTGCACCGTGCTCTGAAACATTTCATGTCCAGCATTAACTTTTTCAGCAATTTATGCTCTTGCGTGAGATCAGATCAAACTGGCTAGCCTTCACCCCCATGTGTGCCAGTGAGCCCTAGTTGCCTTACAATCTGTTCTTGTTTCCCGGCTTGCACTTCAGTGTAGCAGTTGTTGGTAGGTACTTACCACTGCATGCCAGAAACACCCCACAAGACCTATGTTCTTTGAGCTGAATAGACCCAGTCTGTTAGCCAGGATAATTATCCCCTGTCAAACTTACTCAAATCCTTACATTTGCTCATTTCCCCGATTACAACACGTCAACTTCAAGAGCTCACTGTTCACTTGCTGCATAATATTCCTCACGCCATGGCAGATACCACTGAAATGAATTAATCGTTATTCCCTTCATGTCTCACTGGTTTTACAGTTATTAAAGACATAAAGTGTGGATATATAATAAAAGGTTTGGCTGGAATGTTTCTGTGTGGAAGATTGTATGTTCACTTGCATACATTCCCTCCAATTTCTTTCCACAGTCCAAAAACATGAATAGTCTTATAAATGGCAGTTCCAAATTGCCCCCGAGTGTGGTAAAGTCCTGTGGGCTTTTACACCCAAGTCATAGCAGCTCATCAGACTAGTGCGCATCCCCAGTTCCCATAGCGTGAAGCAACTAGGGCTACAACTTGTCCTGGATGGGACGCTAGTCCATCACCATGTACCTATACCTTCCCAGGTTATTTTTACTGGTACCCATTTATACTGCTGGGTGAACAGAGGCACACTTGTAGTTGAGACCTTGCCCAGGGGTCTTAGCACAGAGAGGGTCTAAACGGGATTTGAACACACAACCTCTCGATCATGAGCGCAGCACCCTAACCACTATGCCACCGGCCCCACTAAGTGTGGATGTGAGAGTAAATGATTGTATGTGTTGGTCCTGTGATGGACTGGCAAGCTGTCCAAGGTGCCTCCGTGTGACCTTACTAAGATTTAGCAGTTCAGAAAATGAATGAATGATATACAACAACATATTGTATATCTGCTTGAGTGACTACAAAAGCCAAACTTTATAATTAGATTATTTGTCACGTGTATTATCCTCATATTATTCTTTTGAATCAAAACCATTATGTGCACAGACAGTGGGCAAACAGAAGTACATGACATTAATGTGAACAGTGAAGGCATACCTGCTTGTTCATGAACACGTAAATGATTGGATTGTACACAGCTGCAGTCTTAGCGAAGAAGGCTGGTGCTGCTGCAAGGCGAGGGTCAATATGGATAGTTGGAAAGGCAGTGGCAGTGATTGAAAATGCTGCATAAGGTGTCCAGCCAACCATATAGGCAATTATCATGACAATGACCATCCGTGCCACAGCCCGGTCTGGTTTCCGAGCATTGCCTAGTTTCCCATGTGCGTTTGATACCTGGAAGAGAATACGCCATTATTAAATAATTTTATAATATACTCTTGCAGTGTGTTAAATTACAACTGTGAAAAAGTTCCACTGTCAACAAAAGAACCAACCTTTCTGAGTTTCTGCATGACTTTGCCATAGGAGATAATGATGACTCCAAGTGGAAAGATAAAGCAGGTAACAAAGAAGGTGATTATGTAAGTATGGTCCTTGTAATCTCTCGAGTACCTTTATAAAGAAAAGAAAATCAGAGCTCACTGGCAAGTATTAATGTAGCTCTGGGATTAGTTTAAATTTGAAATAAAATGAGAAGTTCAAACAGGCTAAATGTCTGAATAAATGTCTCTATAATATAAATATTATTTCATATCAGTGCCCCTGAGGCAAAGGAAACATATCGCCATAACCACATTATCTCAGGTCAGGGAGGCACGAGGCGTAGTGGTTAGCACATCATCCGCCTCGCAGCAAAAGGTTTGTGTGTTGAAGTCATGTGCATGGAAAAGGTGTTTCTGTGTGGAGTTTACTTTTTCCATGCTTCCGTGGGTTTCCTCTGGGTACTCTGGTTTCCTCCCACAGTCCAAAGACATGCATAACAGGCTAAATGGCTGTCCTAAATTGCGTGAGTGTACGTAAATGGTTGTGTGTACTGTATGTGTATTCGCCCCGCGAGAGAATGGCATCAGACTGGTTTAGAATGTACCCCGTATTCACCCAGAGTTGGCTGAGATAGTCCCCAACCCTCGTGCAACCATAGTAGGATTAGGCGGTTCAGCAAATAAATAAATAAATACTGTGAATGAGTACCTCAGCATCCCTTGCCCCCGACGCCACATTTATGATCATTTGGAGTGTATAGGATTATTCTTATTGAGAACTGTATAAATGCATATACAGTACAGTAATCAAATTTATAACCGAATCTGTACATTCTGTAAAGTTGCTTTTTGACAATGTCCTGTATTGTAAAACATTGAACTGAATTGAATTGAGAAAGTTCAGGTACATGCATCAGAATTATTCACATATTCAGAAAGCTTCAATACAAAAATTTGCAATTAGCGATGAGATTGAATAACACCTTTCAAATCTGCTAAATCATAAATATACAGTGGATAAAAAAAAATCTACACGTTCTTTTAAAATTCCAAAATAACATAAATAACTTCAGAACCTTTCCCACCTTTTTAAATTTAAAAATAAAAAAGGGAAAAATACAAATTTTAAATTAAAATACTGTAAGGTGATTGCATAAGGGGCAGCACAGTGGCATAGTGGATAGGACATTAACATCACTGCAAAAAAGTCCAGGGTTCAAGTCCCGGGCTCAGGTGTTTCAGTGTTTACATGCGTTTCCTCTGGGTACCCTGTTGTCTTGTCCTCCCACAGTCCAAAGACATGCATGTTATGCAGCTTATCTTTTTTAAAACTGCCCCAGGTGTAAATTTTCATGTTTGTGTGTTTTGGCCCTGCAATGGTCCGTCAAGCTGTTTATGGTGTAAACCTCCAACCACCACCAGAGTCAGCAGTTAAGTGTCTCCGCAAAAGAGTGAGTGAGCAAGCGACTGTATAAGTGTCCTTCTTTTAATTAGGAAGGTGGCTTTGTTCAGAATTGACCAATCACATTTAAACTCATGTTGAATAGTACGTAATCCCTCGCCATCCGTTAATGAGACCCAGAATGAATGAAATCCCCCAATAAAAGTCAGCTGTTTTGGAATGATCTTCCTGGCATTACCACAGTTATCAGCAGTGGAGAAAATATGGCACAATGCAAAGAATTAGGTAGGGCCGGTGGTGTAGTGATTAGAGTGCTGGGCTCATGATCAAGAGGTCATGGGGTTGAATCCCTGTTAGACCCCCACCGTGTGGAAAAGGTCATAACCACAAGTGTGCTTCTGTCCACACAGCAGTATAAATGGATTCTTTCTTTCTTTCTTTTGGCTTTTTCCCTTTACTCGGGAGTTGTCACAGCGAATCATGTGATTCGCACGTTTGATTTGGCAGAGGTTTTTACGTCGGATGCTCTTCCTGTCACAACCCTTTAGCAAGGGACAGAAACACGCTGACGGCTTTGCAGCCTCCTCTTTACGAAAGTCAGCAATGGTTCCTTTACATGCCTCTCACCATAGACAGTGAGAGACATGGCCCGTCTTTGATAACCCAGTTAGCTGCACTGGGGGGGGGGGGGGGGGGGGAGTGACAACCCAAAATGGATAACAGTAAAAAAATACTGGGAGAGAAACTTGCAATCGAGTAGTGTCCCATCCAGGAGGAGTGGAGCTCCTAGTCGCATTATACTAAGAAAACCGGGATCAGTTCCAGCATTCACACAATTTCCTACAGGATCAATAAAGTATTCGGATGATGAGCCATTAGAAGTAAACCAGTCTGGGATGGCCAGGAGGTCTACAGCAACATTAAAGGGCTACAGAAATTTCTGGCAAGTACCAGTCATGTACTACATTTGGCAGATGCTCTTATCCGGAGCAAGTGACAATTATTTTTGTACAACTGAGCACTGAGGGCCTTACTTAAGGGCCCAACAGTGGTGATAGTGGGGATTGAACCACTGACCTTCAGATCAGTAATCCATCGTCTTAACCACTGAGCCACCACTGCCCATGTATTAAACGTTACAAGAATTCAATTTATTCTTCATATGTCTGTGAAGATTTTTTTAACATAGAAATACATTCAAGCCTGACAAAAAGTTTGCAAAAACCTTTATCAGGTCTCCCAAGGACAGCTGCAGTCTCGTGGTTTGAGAAGTTGCTTTTGGACCAAAAGTCACTGGTTTGATTCCTGAACCAGCAAGAAAGATGTGTGGCAGTGGAGGAGTGAGCAGCAATTTATGCTGCTTCACATAAAAAAGATCAAAGGGCCCTTGAACAAGGCACCTAAACCCCCAACTTCTCTCCTGGTGCTCCCTGGTGTGTGTAATGAATGCATGGCAGCCTACTGCTCCAAGTGTGTGTGTGTGTGTGTGTCTGTTTGGGCTCACTGTTTACATAATGCTCACTTTGGATATGTTAAATGCAGAGGAAATCATTTCCCTTACGGGATTAATACAGTAAATAAAAAATCGAAACCACAGCAGAAAATCGGTCGCCAGAAGACCAAAGTTAAACATTTTGGCACGACAATAATTCCTAAAGGTACGGGGCAGTGGTGGTCTAGTGGTATAGGGTGCTGGATCGCTGATCCAAAGGTTGGGGGTTCGAGTCCCACTCTCCACAAGGTTGTCACTGTCCCCACCCAGTGCGGCTAACTGGGTTATCAAAGGCGGGTCATGTCTCACTGTCTATGGTGAGAGACATGTAAAAGAACCATTGCTGACTTTCGTAAAGAGGAGGCTGCAAAGTCGTCAGCGTGTTTCTGTCCCTTGCTAAAAAGGGTTGTGACAGGAAGGGCATCCGACGTAAAAACCTCTGCCAAATCAAACGTGTGAATCAGATGATTTGCTGTGGCGACTCCTGAGTAAAAGGGAAAAAGCCAAAAGGAAGACAGACAGTAATTCCTAAAGGTAAGCTTGGTGCTAACTCAATATTACACATCCCCAAACAAATACTGGTGCAATGGCTATGGTGCTGGATTACTGATCCCAAGGTCAGGGCTTCAAGCTTCTCTGACACCAGTAGTCATTGCTGCCCCCCCACGCAGGCAGATAACTGGGTTATCAAAGGCTGGTCATGTCTCTCATTGTTTATGGTGAAAGGCATGCAAATAATCATTGCTGACTTTCATAAAAAGGTCGGCTGCGTTTACTAAATAAGCCAGCTATTTCTGCCTTACAATGGCCCCCGCAACCTGTAATCAGGGGACTTCTGCCCTCGCCCAGAGTCAGTGGAGACGGGTGCCAACCTCCCTGCGACCCTAATTAAGACTAAGGTAAAGTCTGTTGGGATTTTACACCCAAGCCTAGTGGCTCATCAGGCCGGTGCTTATCCCTGGTTTCCGTAGCATGAAGCAGCCAGGAGTTCGACTCCTCCTGGATGGGACACTAGTCCATCACAGGTTACCTTCCCAGTATATGTTTATTGGTACCCTTTTATACTGCTGGGTGAACAGAGGCACGCTTGTGGTTGAGACCTTGCCCAGGGGTCTTAGCACAGTGAGGGTCTCAGTGGGATTTGAACTCACAACCTCCCGATCATGAGCGCAGCACCCTAACCACTACACCACTGGCCCCAATTAAGACTAAGTGGTTCAGTAAATGAATCAATGAATGAAAAACCTGGCATTTTAAAAAGGTTGTATTAAACGTTTATGTTTATGCACTGTATGGTTATTTTGATCTGCACAATAGACTGGCAACCTCTTCAAGATCTACCCCACCTCTCACCCAAAGTAAATTGGAATTGATTGCTCCGATATATATAGGAGTCTATTGTGCAGATCAAAATAACCATACAGTGCATAGACATAAACGTTTAATACAACCTTTTGTATAATAATATATATATTTATATATATATATTAAGAGGGGGATGGCTGGATCAGTTGTTATTTTGAGGGTAATTACATTATCTGATAAAAACTATACATAAATATTTGATCATCAAGCAATATTGGAAACTATAAATTATAAATGATAAAGATTACAATGACTTCTCAATGGATTTGTAAGAATTACAACTTGGGTTTATTAGTTGACCCACATTAGAGCATGCTATTTTGATCTGAGGTTGTAAAATCATTTAGTGAATTTAATTTATGTTCGTAATAGAATAAAGGGAAGAATCACCAGTTAGGTTCACAAGTTGTACCAATCTTGCTGACGGTGTAGCTGTTCCAACCAAGCACCGGAGGAATTGTACAGATGAAGGAGAAAGTCCAGACGAACAGAAGACCCATTGCTGCATGTCTGACTCCTAGACGGATATTTTCCAGTGGACGACAGATCACAAAGAATCGCTCAAAAGCCAGGATTGCCAAAGACCAGAGAGCCACAATCCCTAGAAGGCGAAAAGTCTGTTAAAAGCTGCACTGTATTGAAAGTCATGTATAGAAAAGAAGGATTTAAACATGAATCTGACAGAAGTATTGCAAAAAGAGCATATCGCTATTAGCATTGAAATACGCGTGTTCTTCTGACGTATTTGTACAGAAAACAAGGACATCAACTTTATCGAGCTTGTTCGCTCAGAATATTTTCATGAGATAAAATTTAAATCAGAATGGCAAGGGTGCTCTTATGGGAAAATCTTTTTTACCTTAAGTTTGTAAATGTTTCTCCTTAATTTGAAAAAATGCTGGAAAGTATTACTCAAAAATACTAATTATTATTAAAAGAGTGTAATCATTTAAAATCGGCACTATATTTACATTACCATGTGATTTAATAAATAAAAGAAAGAGGTAAAGTCTGTTGGGTGTTTACACCCAAGCCTAGTGGCTCATCAGGCCGGTGCTTATCCCCAGTTTCTGTAGCATGAAGTAACCAGGGGTTCAACTCCTCCATCGCAGGTTACCTTCCCAGTATATTTTTATGGTATTGGTACCCATTTATACTGCTGGATGAACAGAAGCACAGTTGTGGTTGAGACCTTGCCCAGGGGTCTTAGCACAGTGAGGGTCTCAGTGGGATTTGAACTCACAACCTCCCCATCACGAGCCCAGCACTCTAACCACTACACCACCACGATCTAACAAATGCAGGCACAAAAGTGTAGTATTAGTATACTATCACAAATAAAAACAGGGACAGGTTAGTCACCTTTTGTTTTTACATTGACTCTTGAAGCAGAACATTCTGAAGAACTGCAGCTTAGAAATAGAAGCTTACTTTTTTTTTTTTTTTTGATTAAATGTACCTTTTTAACCTCAATAGAGATCACTTTATTGGATTCCAGAGTGTTGATGCTTTGTTAAAAGTCAACATCTTAAGTATTTAGGAAAAGTTGTTGGGTGTTTATACCCGAGCCTAGTGGCTCATCAGGCCGGTGCCTATCCCCGGTTTCTGTAGCGTGAAGCAACCAGGACTTCAACTCCCCCTGGATAGGACGCTAGTCCATCACAGGTTACCTTCCTAGTATATTTTTACTGGTACTCTTTTATACTGCTGGGTGAACAGAGGCACACTTGTGTTTGAGACCATGCCCAGGGGTCTTAGCATAGTGAGAGTGTCCGTGGGATTTGAACTCACAACCTCCTGATCATCAGCCTAGCACTCTTACTACTACACCACCGCCCCCACGAGCTAATAAATACAGGCAAGTCACCTTTTTTTTTTACATTCACTCTTAAAGCAGAACATTCTGAAGAACTGCAGCTTAGAAATGCAAGCTTGCTTTTTTTATTTTTGATTAAATGTACCTTTTTAACCTCAATAGAGATCACTTTATTGGATTCCAGAGTGTTGATGCTTTGTTAAAAGTCAACATCTTAAGTATTTAGGTAAAGTCTGTTGGGTGTTTACACCAGAGCCAAGTGGCTCATCAGGCCGGTGCTGATCCCCAGTTTTTGTAGCGTGAAGCAACCAGAAGTTCAACTCCCCCTGGATGGGACGCTAGTCCATCGCGGGTTACCTTCCCAGTATATTTTTACTGGTACCCTTTTATACTGCTGGGTGAACAGAGGCACACTTGCGGTTGAGAGTTGAGACCTTGTCCAGGGGTCTTAGCACAGTGAGGGTCTCAGTAAGATTTGAACTCACAACCTCCTGACCATGAGCCCAGCACTCTAACCACTACACCACCAGCCCCTCGATCTAATAAATACAGGCACAAACATGTAGTATACTATCACAAATAAAAACCGGGACAGTTTAAACACCTTTTTTTTTTTTTACATTGACTCTTGAAGAAGAACATTCTGAAGAACTGCAGCTTAGAAATACAAGCTTGCTTACTTTTTTTTTTTTTTTTTTTTTTTTTTTGGATTAAATGTACCTTTTTAACCTCAATAGAGATCACTTTATTGGATTCCAGATTGTTGATGCTTTGTTAAAAGTCAACATCTTAAGTATTTGGTCCCAGAAAAATGCCCCAAGTGCTGGATAATAACAGTTCGTGCAAAGTCAGGTGCATGGACACGCTAAGCGCAGTCGCAGCATCTCAGACTCACCGAAAAAGGTGACGGCGAATCCCTCCAGCACGCACGCCCACCTGCCCAGGAAGAAATAGCCCCGCGCGTTGGTCAGGAAGCTGATTGTTCCTCCAACCAGAGACAAGCAGAAGTCAGCCACGGATAAGTTGACGATGATGTAATTCACGGGTTGCCTGAGCTGTTTGAATTTGTACGTTACTAGCATTACAGTGGAATTCTCAGCCAGCGAGAGGGAAGTCACTGTAAACATCAAGCACGCGATCAGCGTGTAGTTCCAGGGTGCGACCGACTCGAGCGGACCGGCGAAGGGATCACGAGGCGGAGCCGCTTCTGGTGCGTCGGTATGGGGCACGCCGGTAACGGAGACCGGGTACACATCCATGCTGGCAACGTGCACACCTGTACAAAGTAGAAGGGAGAATAATAATAATAACAACAACAACCAATAATAATAACAACAACCAACAATAATAATAATAATATAATAACAACAACAACCAGCAATAATAATAATAATATATTTTTAAAGGACACACAAGAAGCTAGGCGTGAAAACTCCATCTGAAGGCTACAGGTGATTCAGTTTTGTGCCAGACATTAACTTTTTTTTTTTTTCTTTTTTTTTTTTTTTTAGTCAAGTGGAAAACAACGCACCAAACAGTTCGGAGTACTTGTACTGGGATCCACAAGAAGGAGGAGTGAGTGAAGGGGAGAGCTCACAGCATCATCTCCTCACGCAGCTCCTCTTGGTGTTTATATAGGATCTCTGAGCGGCTATTTCCACTCCAAACTGGGATAAAGGGCTGAGCGTTCTCCAAAAACGTCAGCTTACAAAACTTACATAAGTGCATTACCCTGTAGATTATCAAAACCTGTTTCCAAAACACACATAGAATGTTATAGGATACTGGTCCCATGGAGGTCATGATAATGGGAAGGTATCTCATCATTCTGATTCTGGATCTCTTAATTATAAGACATCATAATTATACGATAATTATTAGAACTTTTATCACATTTCGATGTGATATTTCATTATTATGATATAAAAGCTATTAGATTTAGGTAATAATGATGAGATACAGTGGTACCTCACCTTACGATAGTCCCAGCAAATGAAAAATCCAGGTTACGAAAAAACATTTTCCAAAATTTTTTGTCTCTGTATACGAAACAAGTTCTCTGTACAAAACGCGCCATTCAAACATTCAAACAATGCACGAGTTGCTCTCACATTGGCTATCTCCCAACATCCTTCCCCGCTGGCCTCCCATTGGCTAGGAGGGATGACGCAGCTCCCTTGAGCAGCAGCTTGTTTCATGAGTTTTTCGAGTACGCTCACTGCAACTTTATTTTTTGGCTCAGGCTTTTAACCTTGCATAAACATTTGTAAGATTATAACTCTGCTAAGAAGACATGGTCAACAGGAAGTAAGTCCCTTAAAAGGTATGTTTTAGAATTTTTAAAGGGTAGTATAGGGGACCTTGGAATGATTCACACGTTTTACATGTTAAATGTGGTTCTACTTACGAAAAATCCAGGTTACGAAACCGCCTCTGGAGTGGATTAATATCGTAAGGTGAGGTACCACTGAATTAGATCAGACTTATGAGATGATTTTTGATATGATTGTAAGGTTAAAAAAATCTGTCCAATAATTAGAAAATAATTAGTCTTAAGGTACTAAATCATTCATGCAAGATGGATGTTGGGAACATACTTTGTGATTGACTACACGCTGTTGGGGCTTTCTTGATAGGAAGTGCACAGTTTTGAATTTTATAAATAAATAATATTTATTCTGATTCATTTGAGTTTTCCACAGAAAAGCCCCTCCTTGAATCGCCACCTTATCATGGAGGGGTTTGCGATTCTTCATGATTCTTGGAGCTATGTTGTCAGGTGCATTATGCCTCTGATAGGGTCACCTAAGGCAAAAAGGTCCTAGGGGGAGGTCCAGATGAACCACAGTTCAAAAGATCTGGGCCAGGCCTGGGGTGGGACTTAAAGGCGAGCGCCTGGTGGTCGGACTTCTGTCCATGGTTTGGTGGCCATCGGATCTTGTCTCTGCTTTTTGCGGATGAGGTTGACCTTCAGCTCTCATTGGAGTGATTCTCAGTCGACTGCGAAGCAACCAGGATGAGAATCAGCATCTCCAAGTTCAAGATCATGGTTCTCAGTTGGAAAAGGGTGACATGACATGACATGACCCCTCCCCTCCCCACACACACACACCCACATGGGTCAGGAATGAGGTCCTGCCCCAAGAGGAGGACTTCAAGTATCTTGTGGTTTTGTTCACAAGTGAGGGAAGGATGGCGCGCGTGATTAACAGGTGGATAGCTGCAGCCTCTGCAGGAAGCAGAGCATGTACCGGTACGTTCCAATCCTCGCCTATGGTTACAAGCTTTGGGTAGTGACCGAAAGAACAACATTCATGATACAAGCGGCTGAAATGAGCTTCCTTCGCTGGTTGGTGGGGATCTCCCTTAAAGATAAGGTGAGAAGCTTAGCCATCCAGAGAGAGCTCAGAGTAGAACCGCTGCTCCTCCGTATTGAGAGGACCAGTTAAGGTGGCTCGGGCATCTGGTTAGAATGCCTCCCAAATGCCTCCCTGGTGTGGTGTTTCGGGCATGTCACGTAAAGAGACCCCAGGATCGACCTAGAACACGCTAGAGGGATTACGTCTCTTGGCTGGTCTGGGAATACCTCAGTGTCCCACCGAAATACCTGGAGGAAGTGGCTGTAGAGAGGGCTGTCTGGACCTCATTGCTTAGGCTGTTGCCCACCGTGACCCAACCCCGGATTAAACAGAAGAAGAAGAAGAAGGTGATGATGATGATGATGATGATGATGATGATGAGTTTGAGTTTTCACTTTAAAAAATCCACTATCAATGTGTATGATTACTAATATTGGCTGACAGCTAGGAACACAACCCCTCGTTATTTCCCAGCCTGGCAGCAGGGCTGGACAGTGGTCACAGCTTTTCTTGGATTCATGGGTCCCAGTTGACACTTTTCTTGAAATATAAAAAATATAATATATTTTAAGAGTGGTTATATTTTCTTTATTTAAAGACATTTGACATACTGATATGAAAAGCTATGCAGTGGTGATTTCTTTTTTTTATTGACCTACCTACTTAAGACCCAAAACATAATGCTTTGAATGTTGGAAATGTCTCCACACCACTTCTTGTTCCTTATCATGTGATAAATACTGAACTTGATTAGCATCTTTAAACAGGATTGAATTTGGCAAAAGAGAAATATCATATTGCCTTTATCTGAGGATCTTACAAGGAAATGCACACGGTGCAGCTGAGAGGAAAATGAGGTTGTCCTATGAGGACAGTTGGGTCTCAAGAAGTTATTATGAAATAGAAAGTCCTAATTATTGGGAAATTGTTATGTCATTATGCAATAATAAATTATTCATTCATTTTCTAACTGCTTCATCTTAATTAGGGTCATGGGGAGGCTTGTGAAAATCTCAATTGGCTCTGGGCGAGGGCAAACCCTGGACAGTTCGCTAGGCCATTGCAGGGTCAACACACCTACAACTATTCACACTTAACAGGCTTACATACGAGATACTTCATAATGCTCTCGGGAAATTCACCCCGACATAATAAATTCTTCAGAGAGTTACTGCTGGCAGTGCACCAGTGAAAGCAGATTTGTTCTGTCTTTTTTATTACTCAGTATATCGGTGCATCTTTATTATTTGTTCATTGTTTCTGAAGCCTGACAGACCTGGACATGTCTGGGTTTTACCTTTGAGTTCGAACCATAATCTGGTTAACTAATGATTTGCTAATTAATAATTAATGGCACAGTGCCAGATACAGTAGACCTCTGAAGCATAACAAAGTGCAGAACAATGTTTTAAACGTGTGTAGTCATCTGAACAATTAGGACACCCCTTTAAATAATCAAATCTTTATTAAGAAATGTTCACATAACAATCATTGCTGACTTTCGACAAGAGTAGGCTGCATAGCCGTCAGCGTGTTTCTGCCCGGCTGTCCAAGGTGTACTCTGCCCTTTCCCAAAGTAGGCTGAGATGGAAGTCAGCCTCCCTGCAGCCCTGATTAGGATGGATTGGTTCAGAAAATGGATGAATGAAAGAATGTTCACATAACAATGTCCAATTTTTATTTTTTTTCTGGGCGAAAAGGTGATTTAATTGTAAGTAACAACATAACTTAACATAATTTTACTCATCAAGCAAAATATATGAACGACAATGCATATTTCAACAGAGGAAAACATTATAACACCCCCATATATCCCCCACTTAATATGGTTATAATCAATCACGGGTGTATCAGATCAGGTGCACATGATCAGAACATTGTTAACCAGCATGTTGAAGAAGGCTTGAGCTATTTCAACTTCAGATATTTAGTTTAGTGTGTCCCTGTCTGTTGAAGTGAGACTTCACACCATGGTGAGATCTAAAGAGCTGTCTGAGGCCCTCAGAATAAAAAACTGTGGCTGCTTATATGAGTCTGGTTAGGGACTTATAACTATATCAAAAGAATTTGTATCAGTCATTTCAGCATATGGAAAATTGTGTATACGTGGTGGACATTCAAAACAACTGTCCTCATACCCAGGTCTGGCCGTCCAAGCAAGTTCACCTCCAGAGAAGACCGCAAGACACTAAAAGAAGTCATCATAAGTCATAAAAACAGCAGCCTCTCGCTATGGTTGATATGAAAGTGCATGACGCTATTATCAGAGAGAGACGACACAAGTTTGATCTTCACAGGAAGTGTGCAAGGAGGAATCCTTTGCTCTCTAAAAAGAACATTAAGGCGAGACTGAAGTTTGCCAGAGAGAACATGGACAAGGACCAAGTCTTCTGGAATAATGAGTCTAAAAAAGTTGTATTATTTGTACACCAGAACAGAAGAAATACAGCATTCCAGGGAAAGAACCTCATACCAACTGTGAAACATCGAGGTGGAAGTGTGATGGTTTTGGGATTTTTTTGCTACAGTAGGACCTGGCCAGTTCACCATCACAATGAATTCTTCTGTGTATCAGAGGGTGCTTGAAGAACATGTGAAACCATTTGCGAAAAACTAAAGTTTTAACCGGAACTGGACACTGCAACATCACAATGACCCAAAACATTCCAATAAATCCACCAAGGATTGGCTGAAAACTAAGAAGTGAAGAGTCCTAGCATGGCCTAGTTAAAGTCCAATTCCCAATGAGATGCTGTGGAGTGACTTGAAGTGGGTTGTGCATCAAGAAACAACCGAAATAATTTGGCACTGAGGACTGGGGCAAACTCTCCTCAGATTGAAAACTGGCAGAGGCTACAAAATGGGTCTCACTGAAGTTTTTTCAGCCAAAGGGGGTAACACTAATGCTTTGAAGGTAGGATGTCCTAACTTTTTTTGACCATTGAAATACTTGTAGTTGTTCATATCTTTTGTTTGATGAGTAAAGAAATGTCAATTTATGTTGTTTAATTACAATTAAATCACTTTCCTTCCCAGAAATAAATGAAAACAAGATTGGACATTGTTTCCACTGCCTGGAACTATTTTGCCATATCTTCTTTCTTTTATCCTTTTGGCTTTTTCCCTTTCTCGCCACAGCGAATCATCTGATTCGCACATTTGATTTGGTATTGGTTTTTACGTCTGATTCCCTTCCTGTCACAACCCTTTTAGCAAGGGACAGAAACACACTGATGGCTTTGCAGCTACTCTTTACGGAAGTCAGCAATGGCTCTTTTACATGTCTCTCACCATAGACAGTGAGAGACATGGCCTGCCTTTGATAACCCAGTTAGCTGCACTGGGGGGGGGGGAGTGACAACCTTAAGGGGACTCGAACCGCCAACCTTAGGATCAGCGATCCTGCGCCCTATCCACTAGACCACCACTGCTCGCTTTGCGGGAACAATGAATTATCATGAGAAGTTATTCTGAGAAGTGATCAGTCTGAGAATGCTTGCCATTATTATGGTATGAGAAGAAGTTAGACATGGTGCTTTTGGGAAATTCAACCCTGGCCCAACAACTCAGATTTACAGGTGGCGGTGCCGCAGTGAAAGTGGATTTGTCCTATATTTCTCTTTTATTCTTGACAGTTGGTCCAGTATATCTTCATTGTTTGTTCACTGTTTCTGAAGCCTGACAAAAGTGGAAATGTCTCTGTTTTAGTGGTAAGTTCAAACTGTAATCTGGTTAACTAATGATTTGCAAATGAATAAATTAATGACGCAATGTCAGTAATGGTAGACGTTTCTCGAAGAATACAATTCAGAACAAAGATATTTGCTCAAACATTTGCACGAGGATTTAAAAAATGGAAAAAAAGACACCACAACCAATTTTGGCCTGATGAAGTGAATTTTTCAGAATGATGTTTTAAGGGAATTTAATGTTAATGATTTGTACTTATTAGGTAGATAAAGAATCTAGGGGGCGTATGGGGTTAGCACATCCGCCTCACAGCAAAAAGGTCCTAGGTTTGATTCCCAGCTCAGATGTTTCTGTGTGGAGTTTGCATGATCTCGCCTTGCTTGTGTGGGTTTCCTCTGGGGGCACGGAAGGTTAATTGGCTGTTCGAAATCGCTCCTTGAATTGACTGAGAGTATGAGTTTTGGTCCTGCGATGGCCTGATGGGCTGTTTAGGGTGTACCCCAGCCTCACGCAGAGTCAGCAGAAATGGGCACCAACCTCCCCATGCAAATACAGAGAGTACTGGAAACTCTACACAGAAACACCCGAGCTGGGAATCGAACTCAGGACCTTCTTGCTGTGAGGTGGATGTGCTTACCTCAATGTCCCCATGCTGCTCATCCAGACTCCAGCGGTCTAGTTTTTATAAATGTTTTCTTCAGATTCATTCCTTTCCTCATATCCACAGAATCATGTGTGTGTGTTTGTCACAAAGTCTAAACCATACAGTGTCGTAATCTCTTTTCTAGCTGCAGCATCATGAGTTTCCCATTACTGCAACTGGCTGCTTTCCTTCCTTACTTTCTGTTCATCATGCTGGATTGTGGTTTATTAAAATGCAGGAAAAATTTAATGCTCACACCAGGAGCTTTTAGAAGGTTTGAAAATTCATCTAACAGGAAACAGGAATTCACCTGTCACATATTCCAATATTTATAATTACTTGAAAAAATGAGTGGGTTCAAACAAAGGGTGCTGTGTTTTAAACTGCTGAATAGATTTAGCTGTATATACAGTATAAGGAACTCAAAGCTGAAATTGAACTCTATCATCTCCTTTATCAGTTAATACTACTACTACTACTACTACTACTAATAATAATAATAATAATAATAACAACAACAATATGTAATAGTAATAATAATAATAATAATAATAATAAATGGCAGTGGTGGCCTGGTGGTAAGGTGATTACCATGATTGGGGGGTCAAACCCCACTGCACCTCCCGGCCCCCTCCTCGTGCAGCTAAGTGGGTTATCAAAGGCCGGCCATGTTTCTTACTGTCTATGGAGAGATGCATGTAAAAGAACCATTGCTGACTTTCATCAAGAGTAGCTGCCTAGGCGTCAGCATGTTTCTGCCCTGCGATGGCCTGGCAAGCTTTCCAGGGTGTACTCTGCCCTCGTCCAGAGTTGGCTGAGATGGACACCAGCCTCCCCACCACCCTAATTAGGCTTAAGCAGTTCAGAAAATTAATAATAATAATAATAATAATAATAATAATAATAATAATAATAATAAAGAATTGGCCTTGTTCCCATATTTTTTAGGGAATTCTATCTATCCATGTATCGCTACTGATTTCTCTGCTTATCTAAATAGGATTGTTTTCCTGAATGTGCCTTTTTATGTCTGTGCTACTAATTTCAAAATTCTAATACAACAGATAAACCTAATCCTTTCCAGTACCCAAATCAAAGTTTCCCATGTTAAAAGGCCAGCTGAATTTTAGCAGTGTACCACAGCTCTCACTTATAAAATATCTGCAGACTAATTCAAATGTTTTAAATGTGCTGTGGCATTAAAAGGAGAAGTGTTCTGCTGAGCACGAAAATGCTTATTAACACCAGGACCTCTGATCATAATCTAGACCTTACCCTACCTGCTCCAAGATAAAAACATCTTCTCTGTTTTGCACAAAAGTCCTTTCACTATCAGGGTCATTTATTCTTAACATAACACCAATACTTATGCCAAGAAATTAGGTGTACAGTCAATCATTATCCACAACACTGGGTAACAGATAATACTGAGTACAGTACTTATTTGAACCACTTTGTCCCATGAGCAACACAAGGCCGTAAGTTGCAGTTCATTTCATATTCTGTAACCGCTTAATCTTAATTAGGGTCATGAAGAGGCTGACGCCCATCCGAGCCGACTCCGGGCGAGGGTAGAGTACACCCTGGACAGCTCGCCAGGCCATCGCAGAACATAAACACGCTGACGGTTATGCAGCTACTCTTGTCAAAAGTCAGCAATGGTTCTTTTACAGCCTCACACCACAGACAGTGAGAGACATGACCCGTATTTGATTACCCAGTTAGCTGCACTGGGGGGGGGGGGGGGGGGGGGACAAGGACAGCCCGTTGGGATTGGGGCTTGAACCCCAAACCTTAGGATCAGTGATCCAGCACCTTTACCACCAGGCCACCACTCCTCCCCCTCCCCCTCCCCCAAGGTTGTAAGTGACATAGTGAAATAAAAGTTCAGTTCAGTTCATTTTCTGTACCCACTTAATCCTAATTTGGGTCGCGGGGAGGCTGGTGCCCATCCCAGCCAACTTCGGGTGAGGGCAGAGTACACCCTGGACAGCTCGCCAGGCCATCGCAGGGCGGAAACACGCTGACTGGTTTGCAGCCTACTCTTGTCCAAAGTCAGCAATGGTTCTTTTACATGCCTCACACCATAGACAGTGAGAGACATGGCGGCCTTTGATAACCCAGTTAGCTCCACTGGGGGAGACAGTGACAACCTTGTGCAGAGTGGGACTCGAACCCCCAACCTTTGGATCAGCGAGCCAGCACCCTATACCACTAGACCACCACTGCCCCGTGAAATAAAAGTGAAAGTTGTTATTCCATACACATTCGTTTAACTGCAAACATTCTGAAAAGCAGAGAGAAATTATTATTGGTCATTTTTCAGGCAATTTCAAACTTGTAAAGGCTTTTTTCTAAAATGATACCAAACACCACCAGTATCACTTACGCCATTGTGTTGTTCATGGGACAACTTGTTAAGGAATTTTTATTAATTTGTTGTTGTTTGCTTGATGTTATTGACCTTAATGTTGATGACCTGTGCATTATGGACATAATGTATTTGATTGGGTGTTTCATTTTTCTTTATTCAGTTTTAAATGTTGAGACATAAAAATGTTTGGGATTCATTTTGTTTTCCTGACATACCACCAGAATAATAAATATGTCATTTACAATCTACAAAATGTCATATCCTTTAAGATACCTTAGATCGTCTATAAAATGATGAATACCAGTTTGTGAATATGCATTGATGTCCATTCGACCTTTTCCCACCACCACATCTAAGTGTAGGTGATCCATAATGGCTCCTGCTTTGAAAATGCCTTTATAAAGAAGATAAATGTCATTCGTCATTCCAGTAAATGAGTGATTTAAATTTACAATATTAGCACATGAAATCATGATGCCAGTAATCATGATGAGCTCAGATGTTTTGCTGGAAGCTTCTTGATCATTTGACAGAGGCATATCACACTAGGTATTAGGCAGCCATCCTCATGAGGACAGCATCTGCCCCTTCCCGTCTGCCCACTTCTGCCTCCAGCCTTTATATTTAACTACAGTTTCACTCCTAAAGACCACAGTAGTGTTTGCTCATTCGTGTTTAATAGCTCTTAGCCAAGTAAAAGTGGTTTGAGATTCATTATATCATAGATACGACATGGGTTATATAGTAATAATTATTCTTCAGACTCATGAATAATAATTCAGCCCTACACAATACACATCAAATGAACATTTTTAGTAATATTACTAATAATTGAATGACAGAAATAACGCACAGCACCCTGACGTTAAAAGATAATGTTTAAATGTCTTGGTTTAGAATATGGTTTCTGAAAATGCCTTCAAATGATCAAAGTACAAGTAAAAATTATTCAATTATAATTTACCATTAAATCTGCAGATAATCGATACCGTGAGAGAATCTCACATTATCCCAAGTCAAACGGGATACAGATAAAGCAATATCTAAATTATGTTGTCAGAAGATCTCATTGCTTCCGTATATATAATCACTGAGGGAATGTATTGTTCTTCCATGGTAAAAACAAACAAACCACCAAAAAAAGCATGCATTTACATTTATCCTAAACAACTCACATTTTTGTCATTCATACAACCAAGCAATTGAGGGTTCAGGGCCGTGCTTAATGGCCCAAAAGCATTTTGGTAGTTCTGTGGCTTGAACCATGCTGACCGTCTGCTTCATAATCCACTGTCTTAAATATTGACCCACCATTGCCCAGAATATAATTTGAGAGCACAGTGCATAGGAATTGATAATGAATGTAAAATGCATTTACTGTAATACCTTGTTGATTGTGGGAGCCATCTGAACAGCATTTTTTTTTTTTTTGTACCTGACAAGACCTGCTAACTACTAGCATATTGTTTCAGTAGAACTATCTTTGTGTTTGTGAATGCAACGTGAGAGTCGCTGTGGAAAATCAGAGGTGGCATCATTAAAAGAGTGATTGTAATTATTATAACCGTGTAGATATATACTATCAGTCAAATGTTTTCCTTGTTGTACTCTGAAGTTAAAGCACAGAACGCACACGCATACACACAAGTAAAAAGAAATCACAGCATTGTTCTGTTTATGACAATTTCATTTAAATTTATTGGGCCGGCTATGGCTTAATGATCAAAGAAGTGGGTTTGGGAAAGAAAGGCCATTGATTGCTGAACAACAGGGAAAATGTGTGGTGGCGGAAGAAGTGAGCATCACCTTCTCTTTATTCACTCTTCACAGCTGAAGTGCCCCAGAGCAAGGCACCTAACCTTCCCTTCCCATCCACACTACACCTGCTGAGCCTTCCCGTCCCATTTGCATTACATCGTATCAGTACCATTCATATCATTCATGCATAGGTACATTACTGCTCACATAAATTATTCATACATAATCTGTACATGACTATTCATACCTTATACGCTGTCTGTACACACCTGCTTCTAACTGTACATATTGCACATACTCTATATATTTCATTTGCTGCTCTCTGCACTTCTGATTGGATGCTAAACTGAATTTTGTGACCCTGTATTTATATGTGTAATGACAACAAAGTTGAATCTAATCTAATCTAATCTAATTTGCCTTCCACAATGTGGCTTCCCACTCCTCCAAATGTGTGTGCTCACTGTTTACATGTGCTCACTTTGGTTGGGTTTAACGCAGAGCTGAATTTCCCTCGAGGGATTAATACAGTGTGTGCATACATATATATATATATATATATATATATATATATATATATATATATATATATACACATACATATATATATATATATATATATATACATATACCGTATATATATGTGTGTGTGTATATATATTTATATATATTTATATATATATATATATAATACACACACACATACACGCACAGTATCAAGCCAGATATTCCAGTGAAACATACTCATTGAATTCTTTCGAGAATGCAATTCAAATACTTCTATGGAAGTTATTCCTTACAAGATTGCACAGGTTCTCACAAATATGTGCCACTTGGTTGTTCTGCCTTCATACTTTTTTATAAACCAGCTCGATGTTGTTTTAAATCGGAACACGATGTTAGCTATTTCATAATTTGTAACCTAATCTCCTTGTTCTTTTTAAAGTACTTCTGACATGTTAACATGACTGGAAATGTATAATACAAAATAGCCAGTATGCTGACAGCTGTTTAGGCTTTTTTTTTTTTTTTTTTTTTAGATTTTTTGTTTCCATCCAAGGCTGCATCATCAAGTGCTATGCTGAAATGTATGCATGAATTACATCCATCTTTTGTCAACTCCTGGCTACAGGGAACCTTGAATTTTAATATCTCTCCTGACTAAAAGAAAATGCAAATTGTTTGTAAAATGTACCATTTCTATAAGGTTTGTTTATGTTTATTTCATATAAATACTTTTCTATTTATTAAGATAGTCTGGTATGATTTTCTTTATTCCTTATTTACACTGGTCTGTTGCAGAATTTTTAAATACAGCGTGTGCCTAAAGTACACTTTTAATAAATTCCTAAAAATCGCACGAAACTGAAGGTTCAGTTCAGTTCAATTTCTGTAACTATTTAATCCCAATTTGGGTCCCGGGGAGGCTGGCACCCATCTCAGCCGACTCCGGGCGAGGGCAGAGTACACCCTGGACGGTTCACCAGGATATCACACAGTGGAAACACGCTGACGGCTTTGCAGCTACTCTTGTCAAAAGTCAGTGATGGTTCTTTCACATGAACCTCTCATCATAGACAGTGAGAGACATGGCCAGCCTTTGATAACCCAGTTAACTGCACTGGAGGGAACAGTGACAACCTGTGGTGAGTGGGGCTTGAACCCCCAACCTTAGGAGCAGTGATCTAGCACCTATACCACTAGGCCACCACTGCCCAAGACTGAAGGTATTCATATTTTTTAATGTCAACAAAGGAATCATTGCAGTTTTAGTTATAAGACTTGCTATGATATTCCAAGGCCTTGAAGACCAGCTGCATACCTCCACATGATAACCTCCATTTTCAACAACCTCCAGCTAGCTTTGGTACATCTTGTTGAAAAAAAAAAAAAAACATCAGAAAGGTCAAGCACTCCTCGCCTGAAGTTCTTGCACACCAAACGCTTGCAGCAACTTCAGGTAATTTTCCCCAGCGTCCCAAGGTAGCTAAAACTTTTCGAAACGGAGTCTGTCGTGTCGAGGAATACAGCTGGTCTTCAAGGTGATAGAACGTGATGGCATGTCCAGAAAGTAAAACTGCAATGACTCCTTTGTTGATATTAAAAATGTATACACACAGTTTCTTGTGTAATTTTAAGAATTTATTAAAAGTGTATTGTATTGTGACTTTTGGGACACCCTGTATCTTCTTCTCTTTCTCGGGAGTCGCCACAGCTAATCATCTGATTCGCACATTTGATTTGGCATAGGTTTTTATGTCGGATGCCCTTCCTGTCACAACCCTTTAGCAAGGGACAGAAACACGCCAACGGCTTTGCAGCTACTCTTTACGAACGTCAGCAATGGTTCTTTTACATGCTTCACACCACAGACAGTGAGAGACATGGCCCGCTTTTGATAACCCAGTTAGCTGCACTGGGAGGACAGTGGCAACCTTGTGGGGACTCGAACCCCCAACCTCAGGATCAGCAATTCTGCGCCCTCTCCACTAGACCACCACTGCCCTTGGGACTCCCTGTATATGCTGAGTAAAATTGTTACACTGAAGATCATGAAGGGAATCAATACCCAGATCGCTTGTGATTCTGTGTGTAGTTCACATAGGGAACAAACTGTCAATGAATTTTTACCTTATATGATCTTTACCACATCACATACATCTACAAAACATGTTTTATTGCTGTTTTTAACTATATGAAACACTAGTGACATTCTGCCACCAAGTGGCCTAATGCGTCTCTGTTTTATCCATATAGGTCATCACTCTCATCTTTCATTTTGATCTGATCATCTTTTTTTTTTAGAAGCTATTTTGCAGATGATGTTGTACCTTTTGATCCAAAACTTTAACTGTGTAATCTTTTTGTGAATGACATTGATAGTACTAAATGGGAATAAGATCCTGAGGGCAGTGAAGACTGGCCATAAAAATATTTTTATTCATATTTTTGCACCAATATCAACACAGTGTGGACACACAAATCCATTGCATGACTGTTTACATCTACAATATAAAGAGTAACGCAAAGACACTTTAAGAGAAAACTAAGCAGGCATCCAAATGCAAGGTAAATATCAAACGCTAGCATGTTAAAGAGTGAATCATTAAATGAAATGATTATATACATAAAATATTTGGTCAAATAATAATAAAAAGCAGGTTGACGTGAGATTCCAGTACAGGAGGCAAGGGTTTACAATTAAATTAAATATAAAACTAAACAGGTACAGCAGCATATTTAGTACACCTAAATACACTTACTTGATAGTTGTATCATATACAATAGTTATAACTGAGTGTGGAATATATGAGATGAATCAGAGTCATTAATCAACTGCATGGATGAAGATTTAAATTAATTAAATTAAAGTGTTTAATATTTGTATGAGCTGAAACAGTGCTGCTCAAATATCCATTCTATGCGCTGGCATGAGCTTCACAAGCATTTTCTAATATGATCATCGCTCCAGTTTAAAGTCTTGGTTTTATGCAGTGTTGGTCAAGCGTGCATACTTTGTTCCCCTTTTTAAAACAAGAATAGTTTCTCTTACATGTACTCTCCATATATTAAAAGAACTCTCTCAGTATCCAAACCATGACATGAATTTTATGAAACATACACATGTTGCAGGATAACCTCAAGAAAATGTGTGTAATAATTATACGAATGTAGCATTCTAGGACAGTGAATAATTAAAGTAAGTTTCATGTTTTTATTTCATGTTATAAAAACTACAGCTGTTGATGTGTTCACACATTCAAATACTGTACTGGGAAGAGGAGAGAAATACTGGTCCAGTAGAAAAGATGAATGAAGGACATTTCCTCTAAGGTGTCACAGCATCAGTAAATCTAGAGCTAATCAGGTCTTCAGTGCTTTCATCATCTGAAATAGAGAGGCAGCATGGGCAACGATGAGTAAACACAAACACAGTGGAAAAATAAACATACACGTTTAAAACGGGATTTTTTTTAAACAGCAGTCTAACCTTTCGTACGTAGATACATCAAAAGTTCCATAAGTGCATGAACATTTGACTCATCTATTACTGGTTCTAAAAAGATAAACACACACATACATACATACATACATACACATATATACATACATATATATATATATATATATATATACACACACACATATATATATGTGTGTATATATATATATAGGTGCAATGGTGGTGAAATGAAGTGGTGGTCTAGTGGATAGGGCGGAGGATCGCTGATCCTAAGGTTGGGGGTTCGAGTCCCCACAGGGCTGTCACTCTCCCCCCAGTGCAAGCTAACTGGGTTATCAAAAGCGGGCCATGTCTCTCACTGTCTGTGGTGAGAGGCATGTAAAAGAACCATTGCTGACCTTCGTAAAGAGTAGCTGCAAAGCCGTCAGCGTGTTTCTGTCCCTTGCTAAAGGATTGTGTCAGGAAGGGCATCTGACGTAAAAACCTATGACAAATCAAATGTGCGAATCAGATGATTCGCTGTGGCGACTCCCAAGAAAGGGGAAAAAGTCGAAAGGAAGATATATATATATATATATATATATATATATATATATATATATATATATGTCTGTCTTCCTTTCGGCTTTTTCCCTTTTATATATATATATATATACTGTATATATTAATGGGATGAGTTTAAATGTAAAGGTCTGAATTGTTTTTTCTTTGCATTTTCAAACTGTGAACTTTGAGTCATTTCTAACCCTCTAACACTCTCTCCTTTTATAAAATAAATTTAAAAGTATCCACATAATTACAATATTGGTAATTAGTGGTTGCTCAAGGGTTTCAGCTCTGGGTTACTCAGCCGAAGGTTGTGACTTCAATCCCCAGTGCCACCATGCTAGCACTGTGTTACGCTCATTACAAAGGCCTTAAACCCTCTAGTTCTCATCTGTATAAAAGAAAAACAATGTGAAAGAGTTAAAAGAACATCTGTGCTGGATGTCGATTTGTAATCAGGTAATATAGTATAATAAAATTTCAATACCACAACATAATTGCCTGCATGAACATAATTTATTGCTGTCTGAGTTCATGATGTAAATGTGTAGAAGAAAGACGGGATCTCACTATAACGAGGATGATGTGTTGACAAAATGGAGTCTTCTGTGTTATCCCTTTTCCCCAGATTGGCTCCGTGTTGTAAAGTTACAGTTCTGTGTGCATCTAGACATGGTGATTTATGCAAATCAAGTGCTATTTAACAAAATAATAATGGATTTATTCATGTGCATACAAAAAAAAAAAAGCTCTGCATTACAGTCGCATGGCAACTTACAAGGTCCAAGTAGATATCCAGCACTATTCAGTGTCCATCCTCGTTTCTCTAGACCCTGAAAATAAATATTGATATAAGCACAAAGACATGGAGGTCATGAATTTGTATAATTAGTTTCCATTAGTTATCTACAAAAATGGGTAGAGTTAAAAATATACCCTAAGGGTCATCGGGTGGGTCTTTGACAATTGAGGGGCAAGGACACAGAAAGAGACATAACACAGCATGTAACTTATCTGCATCTGTAAAGGCAAACAGAGCAGTAAGACAATGAGATGTTATATGTATTTGAACTCCATGCAAAACAAAGTATTTCACATCTTCTTCTTTTCCTTTCAGCTTTTTCCCTTTCTCGGGAGTCGCCACAGCGAATCATCTGATTCGGCATAGGTTTTAACATCGGATGCCCTTCCTGTCACAACCCTTTTAGCAAGAGATAGAAACATGCTGACGGCTTTGCAGCTACTCTTTACGAAAGTCAGCAATGGTTCTTTTACATGCCTCACATCATAGACAGTGAGAGACATGACCCGCCTTTGATAACACAGTTAGCTGCACTGGGGGGACAATGACAACCCTGTGGGGACTCGAACCCCCAACCTTCAGATCAGCGATCCTGCGCCCTAAGCACTAGACCACCGCTGCCTCAAAACAAAGTATTTCACATATTAATCTAAAATAAAAATCATCATTAAAGTCTATTGAAATGAACAGTTCTCAGTGAGCTTTTATTATTTTTATTATTATTATTATTATTATTATTATTATTATTATTATTCTTTCTTTTCTACAGTATGAGTTACTGTATGAGATTTCATCTTAACAAGTACTTGGGATATTTTAGGAGAATAACTATGTACAAAACATTTTTTAGCATTAATATTTGCATTACAAGGTTTACAACATACTTTTTCCATCTGTGTTTTCTGGTTTTATAAATATATTAATTTGCCACACATTATTAATATCAATTCATTCATTTATTTAAGCAACCAACTCAAAAGTCTACTGTAAATGCAATTGTATTCAGGTTTAAACAAGCCAACAATATTTAAAAAATCATATAATAAAAAGGAAATATAATCCATTCTTTACCTTTTGAAAGAAAATGTTGACTTCCACTCAATTAAAATGTCACAGTTAAAATCCTTAAAGCAGGAACAAGCAGAGTAAATCTCACCTTTATCTAACTTTATGTGTGAAATTTATATCACGGCGAACGGGTCTTGGTAAAGCGTGAGTAAAAATACACGTCATGTGCCTGTTCCTTTGACTGTATGAGTCCCGGATAGTGAGTGTCTGTCTTTTATATACCCTGGGACATGTAACGCATTACCATAATGAAATTCTATTAGTATGGATTTCATTTATCTTAATTGGTCGTGTTATTACAGAGACCAGGGCGTGAGGTTGGAGGGGGAGTGATTTGGCAAAATTAATTTCACACACAGAGAAAGGGTACATCGTGAAAAAGTGAGACACAGCGTGAGAACCCAGAGAGAAAAATATGCAGTGAGAGCTCTAGCTTACATGTATAATGGGGTAAAATTGAAAGGACTTTAAATTTTTTTTTAATTATTTTATATATGGTTGTAGTGTAAACACCCTTCATGTAAACTGGGATTAAAAAGAGTTTTAAATAGATTGATGTTTAAATTTCAAAAATGGAAATATTCTGTTCTTTTTTTCTTTCGGCTTTTTCCCTTTCTCAGGAGTCGCCACAGCGAATTATCTGATTCGCACATTTGATTTGGCAGAGGTTTTTACGTCGGATGCCCTTCCTGTCACAACCCTTTTTAGCAAGGGACAGAAACACGCTGACGACTTTGCAGCTACTCCTTACGAAAGTCAGCAATGGTTCTTTTACATGCCTCTCACCATAGACAGTGAGAGACATGGCCCGCCTTTGATAACACAGTTAGCTGCACTGGGGGGACAGTGACAACCTTGTGGGGACTCGAACCCCCAACCTTAGGATCAGCGATCCTGCGCCCTATCCACTAGACCACCACTTCATTTCACTTCACTTCACTTATCCCTTAACATCCGTGGATGTCGTTGCGGCGCCTTCATGGCGAGACTTGGGCTGATTTGGCCTGGCGGAGCCCATCCCTCTCAAGTCATAGAAATACGCTGACGGCTTTGCAGCTATTCTTTATGAAAGTCAGCAATGGTTCTTTTACATGCCTTTCACCATAGACAGTGAGAGACATGGCCCGCCTTTGATAACTCAGTTAGCTGCACTGGGGGGACAGTGACAACCCTGTGGGGACTCGAACTCCCAACCTTAGGATCGGAGATCCTGCACCCTAACCACTAGACCACCACTGCCCCAGAAATATTCTGTTGTATAACTGAATAAAGCAACTATTTTGTAAACACATGAGTATTACTCACTTAATCAGTGAGATACCTGAGCCTTTTGCCTCCCATTTCCATCTGGCACACTCCACACTCATACTGTCCCCATGCAGTGCAGTTGAAATCCATTTCAGTCCACAATGCAGTCCTCTCCCTAATGGCTGTACCTTGCCCCAGGTATAATTGCTACTGCCCCACATAATCCATTAGGATAGAGGTCCTATAACACTCCACCAAATTATAGGCCACACAACACAGGGCTTCAACTGGACTGTATCACGGGTTTGAACACACTGTTCACGCAGCCTTTTCCATCAACTCTCTCATCATGGGAGCAATTTTAAACGTTTGTGAGCACGCATCATTTATACTGTACTTCATCTGTGATTCTGATGCACCTTCTTCTCAGATGTCAGGCACAAACTTAAAAGATATGAGTAAAAACAGATCTGTTGCATCAAACTATAAAATGTGAAGGATTGAATGTACTGTACACAACATGGGTGGTGTCCTGTTATTGATGTGCTCAAGTGTGAAAATGGCTGTATGCAAATTTGAAGCAATTAAACTAAACGGTAAATAATGAGAGATGGTGTGCATTCTGTAAAACAAGTGTTGTGCTATCACACTCTCACAAGATGACGCTTGACCAAGGCTGGTATTGATATTTGATGATAAACAAGTTTTTTTCCTATATCAGGTACCCCTGCTGTTTGATGACGTGATGAGTGGAGTTTGATGGTAAGTGCTTTTTTAATGCATACAGTATGATTTTTACATTGTCCTTTTACAGCTCTGGTGTAATTATCTGAGACGCTAATAAAGCTGTAATGCTCAGACCCACATCACTAATAATGGACTTCATTCACACAAAACTAATAACTAATGTGTGTTCTAAAATCACTTGAACAAACCACTAACACGATTACAGAACCTTGGTGACCATAGAGTTAATTATACAGTACATGATTATACGATTACGACTGTTTACTCAGCTCATTCATTCATTTTCTAATTCATTTATTCCTAATTAGGGTCAATGAGAGGCTGGTGCCTATCTCAGCCAACTCTAGACGAAAGCAGGGTACACTCTGTAAACACAGCTTGTCAGACGATTGCAGAGCCAACACATGTGTATTCAGTTCTTCTTTTCTAAATAACAATGCCATTATAAAAATTTTATAAAAAAAGAACACCCTCCTTGAATTGCCATCTTATAGTGGTGGAGGGGCGGCACAGTGGCGTAGTGGTTAGCACGTCCGCCACCGTGCCGCCCCTCCACCACTATAAGATGGCTTGGTGGCGTAGTGGTTAGCACGTCCGCCTCACAGCAAGAAGGCCTGGGTTTGATTCCCGGCCTGGGCGTTTCTGTGTGGAGTTTGCATGTTCTCCCCGTGCTCACGTGGGTTTCCTCCGGGTACTCCGGTTTCCTCCCACAGTCCAAAAACATGCACAGTAGGCTAATTGGCTGTTCTAAATTGCCCCAGTGTTCGCATCGTGCAGAAGGCAATGGCAAACCACTGCATTATCCTTGCCAAGAAAACCTCCATGAAGATGATAATCAAGGCGTTATCCTTCATGGCAGGTCGCCAAGAGTCGTCCTACGACTCGGAAGGTACCAGACCAGACCAGTGGTGGAGGAGTTTGCGTGTCCTAATAATTCTAGGAGCTATGTTGTCGGAGTGCGGTTCAGAAGACCTCTTTGACAACTAAACAGAAATCAAGGACACAGTTTCCCTTGCCCAGACGCGGCCCAGCCCAAAAAGGAGACATGGGTCCACCCTCCCATGGACCCACCACCTGTGGGAGGGGCTAGAGGGGTCGGGTGCAATGTGAGTGGGGTGGCAGCCGAAGGCATGGGCTCTGTTGGACCAATCCTCAGCTGCTGACTCTGACTCTTGGGACATGGAATGTCACCTATTTGGCAGGGAAGGAGCCTGAGCTAGTACGTAAGGTGGAGAGATACCGACTAGATATAGTCAGACTCACCTCAACACATAGCTTGGGCTCTGGAATCACCTATCTCGAGGGAGGCTGGATCTTATTCCATTCTGGAGTTGCTCATGTGAAGAAACGGTAAGCCGGTGTGGGCATCCTTGTTGCCCCCACCTCGGTGCTCACACATTGGGGTTCTCCCCAGTCAATGAAAGGGTATCTTCCATCCGCCTTCAGGTGGGGGGACGGGTCTTGACTATTGTTTGTGCTTATTCACGAAATGACAGTTCAGAGTATCCACCCTTCTCGGAGTCTTTAGGGGGGGCTGTTGGAGAACGCTCCTTCAGGGGACTCCCTCGCGGTCCTAGGAGGCATCAACACCCATGTAGGCTACGGTAGTGTGACCTGGAAGAGTGTGATCGCGATAGTGTGACCTGGAAGGGTGTGATCGGTAGGTACGGCCTCTCCAGTCTGAACCCAAATGGTGTTTCGTTGTTGGACTTCTGTGCTTGTCACAGTTTGTCTATCACGAACACCATGTTCGAACGTAAGGGTGCCCATAAGTGCACTTGGCACCAGGACACCCTAGGTCGTAGTTCGATGATCGACTTTGTTGTCGTTTCACCAGACTTGTGGCTGCATGTTCCGGACTCTCACTGTCTATGGTATGAGGCAAGTAAAAGAACCATTGCTGACTTTTGACAAGAGTACATAGCCGTCAGCATGTTTCAGCTCTGTGATTAGGATTAAGCGGTTATAGAAAATGAATGAATGAATTAATGTTCTGGACATTCGGGTGAAGAGGGGAGCTCAGCTGTCAACCAATCACCACCTGGCTCCGATGTGAGCTGCGATGTGAGCTGGCTCCAATGGCGGGGGAGGCCGCCCTCCAGACCTGGCAGGTCCAAGCGTGTAGTTAGGGTCTCCTAGGAATGTTTGGCGGAGTCTCCTGTCAGAGAGGACTTTAACCCCCACCTCCAGCAGAGCTACAACCACGTTCTGAAAGAGGCAGATGACATGGAATCTGAATGGGCCATGTTTCATGCCACCATTGCTGAGGCAGCAGCCCATCGCTGTGGCCGGAAAGTTGTCGGTGCTTGTCGTGGCGGTAACCCCTGAACCCGGTGGTGGACACCTGCGGTGAATGTGGCCGCCCAGCTGAAAAAGGAGGCCTATCGGATCTTACTGGCCTGTAGCACTCCCGAGGCAGCAGACAGGTACCGGCAGGCTAAACATGCCTTGTTCGGTGAGGGCCTGGAGAATGATTATCAGTTGGCCTCAAAAAGGTTCTGGACCAGCATCTGATGCCTCGGAAGTGGGAGGCAGCTCTCCACAAATACTGTTTACAGTGGAAGAGGGGAGCTGCTCACCTTGACTGGGAATGTTGTCAGGAGGTGGAAGGAATACTTTGAGGACTCCCTCAATCCCACCAACACATCCTCCATAAAGGAGGAAAACCATGGGGGTTTGGGTGGGATCCATCACTGGAGCTGAGGTCACTGAGGTAGGCAGTCAAAAAGCTCCTCAGTGGTCGGGCTCCGGTGGAGGATGATATCCGCCATGAAAATCTCAGGGTTCTGGATGCTGTAGGACTGTCTTGGTTGACACATCTCTGCAACATCGCGTGGTCATCGGGGGCCGTACCTCTGAATTGGCATACCAGGGTGGTAGTCCCCCTTTTTTAAAAAGTGTGGTGTGTTCCAATTATCGTGGAATCACACTCCTCAGCTTATCCGGGAAAGTCTACGCAGCAGTACTGGAAAGGTGGATCCGACCGATAGTTGAACCTCGGATTCAGGAGGAACAATGTGATTTTTATCCTGCCGTGGCACTCTTGACCAAATCTATACGCTGCACAGGATCTTGGAAGGGGTATGGGACTTTGCCCAATCTGTCCACATGTGTTTTGTAGATTTGCAGAAGGCTTTCGACCGTGTCCTTCGGGCTATCTTGTGCGGCGTGCTCCAGGAGTACGGCGTTCTGGACCTGTTGGTATGGGCGATTCGATTGCTGCATCACCTGAGCCAAAATTTGGTCCATAATGGGAACAACAGGTCGAATTAGTTTAAGGTGAGGATTGGATAGGATTGGCCTTTGTCACCAATTCTGTTCATAATGTTTATGGACAGAATTTCTAGGCGTAACCGAGGCGTTGAGGAGTTCTGGTTTGGCGGCCATTGGCTCTCGTCTCTGTTTTTTGCAGATGATGTTGTCCTTTTGGCTTCATCAAGCCAGGACCGCCAGCTCTCATTGGAGCGATTCGCAGTCGAGTGTGAAGCGGCCAGGATAAAAATCAGCACCTCCAAGTCTGAGGCCATGGTTCTCAGTCAGACAAAAGTTAAATGCACCCTCCAGGTTGGGAATGAGGTCGTGCCCCAAGTGTAGGAGTTCAAGTATCTCAGGGTCTTGTTCACGAGTGAGGGAAGGATGTAGCCGGAGATTGACAGATTGATCGCTGCAGCCTCTGCTGTGAAGCAGAGCTTGTACCAGTCCGTCGTGGTGAAGAGGGAGTTGAGCCGCAAGGCAACGCTCTCAATTTACCAGTCGATTTAAGTTCCAACCCTCACCTATGGTCACGCGCTTGACCGAAAGAACAAGATTGCGGATACAATCGGCGGAAATGAGCTTCCTTCGCTGGGTGGCGAGGCTTTCCCTTAGAGATAAGGTGAGAAGCTCAACCATCCTAGGAGAGCTCAGAGTATAACCACTGCTCCTCCGCATTGAGAGGGGCCCGTTGAGGTGGTTCGGACATTGCTTAGGCTGCTGCCCCTGTGACCTGACTCCGGATTAAGTGGAAGATGATGAAAAAAAGGACAAGTGATTATTTATAATAAACAACTTAAGAGACATCTTCATGTATCTATGTAATAAAAAGTCTTATTGCTGTGCACTACAAAGGCTGAAATGCATTGAAATATTGATTACAATATTGCTTATAAACTACAGGATGTCATTTCAGTATACACCTCCCGATAATTTGTATACACTTAATTCTTTATTTGTGCAAAAAATAAAAATAAACTTAACTTTCTTGCATTTATATTCATTTGAAATTAATTTAGTGTATTCCATAAAAAATTCTATTTTTCTCTTGTTATATCCACTGTAATGCCGTGGTAAGGGTGCTGGGGTCATTCATGAGTGTGGGTTTGAATCCCTTTTAATCCCCACCATGCAAAGACTCCTTTACAAAGTTCTACCCACGAGTCTGACTCTGTCCATCCAGCAGTATAAATGTATATCAGTAAAAATACTGTGAAGGTAACATGTGATGGATCTGCATCCCACCCAGGAAGTTGAACGCCCCTTTATTTCACACTAAGAAAACTGGGGATAAGCTCCAGCCGGATGAGCCAGTAGACTCGAGTGTAAAAAGACCAACAGACTTAATTTTACATTACCATGGTATTTGGCAGCCTAATATAATATGTTGATAATTAATAGTTGATGACTTCATGGATATTGTAAAGCATGATCAATGAACTATAGCAATATCACTATTAAATGTACTAAGTATAATTATTGTGAAGTATAATAGCAAAAGCATAGCACACATAAACGTCAACCTTCTAGCTTTCTTTTTTTCTTTTAAAATGCCAGACAGTAATGTTTTATTTATGAAATTGCACATTCTTAAACCAGTCACAGCACAGATGCTTTGCATGCAGCCCATGACTCTCAAGTCCCTCTATGGTGCCACACTGTATGCAAAGTATCTTTTACATAGCCTCATACAAGGCTGTCGTATTTCATTCAGATACCGTGTTATCCTTTTGTAGGGGGATATATATATATACATGAGGTAAGTCTTAGTTATTTATTATCCACTTCACCTACTAAATCTCGTGATATCATTCAATGTCCAAAAGCTGTATCAGAATATGGATATGATACCTTACTGAATGCTTATTTATCAACTTGACAAACAAGTGATCTCGGTTCGCTCTAAGCTGTGTGTGTGAGTGTGTGTGTGTGTGTGTGTGTGTGTGTGTGTGTGTGTGTGTGTGTGTGTGTGTGTGTAAAACTGTAGAGACAGACATGGACAGGGCCTATTTATTTTTCTGTTAATATTTCAAATTGTGTGAAGTTTTTATATATAGTACCGTGTTTTTGTATGATATTTATGGTGATCTTTTACCCACACCTTTGCCAGTCCATCAACAGTTAAAGCCCTAGCAGTGAAATATAATAGGCCCTGTTTCCTTCACCTAGGCAGAGTAATGTGAGATAGCTCCAGGTCAGGCACTGTATTTTCTTTTACCTTTGTTTGCTCCTTTCAGCTAAAACACGGTTGTGTGCTGTTTTATACTGCTCTAGCATGAAACCTATCAGCCATACCCAGCGAAATGTAAATTAATAATCAACATTCTGGAACGTCACCAAACAATTGGACTGACTCTGAACCCAACATCCTGTTATTTTAAAGTCTAATTTACACAGTAAGCCAGATCAAGACGTGTGTTCATACAGTTTTTACACTGCCTCTGTTTCTAAATTATTGGATAATTAGAGAATGTAGCAACAGGTTCATGCCCCACAAAAAACTGCTGTAGTACGTGAAGTGACAGTTCAGCCAACAGGTCTGAAAAGAATAACCAGTGACCTTGTGGTTTCTAATATGTGAGGCGCTCAACCAAATGTAGGCGCTTGTCGCAAGAGACGCGTGGTGCTTGTGAGACAAAGCACGGCTTATCCGGACTTTCGATCTTTCAAGGGAGCAAGTGTGCGTTGAATACTTGTTTAGTACTTAACCTTCACTTGCTCACTTGAAAGATCGGAAGTCTCCTTTGTCTCACAAGGACCATATGTTACTTGCGACAAGCGCGTACATTTGGTGGAGCGCCTCACATATAGTTTCCACATAGTGTTTGGTTGAAAGTTTATACAAATGTCACGCTTTTAAGCCCTTTTATCTTTATGAATCCAAACCAATATCACAACTATAACTATCCCCACAAACATGAACCCATCAGCTCATTATTCATCGGTATGTTTTTGTTTAAACGCGAAAAGTACATCTGATACATTAAAATAAAATTTTCAGAAATGCACGTTTTTGGCATAAATTTCTGCTTTTTTATAATATAATATAATTCCTTCTGAATTAAAGAAAAAACAGCTATTAACAGTCACCTAAAAAACACCTCAGAAATTGTCCTGGTGTAAGAAACCATCTCCTTGATCATTTTCAGAAAATACTGACTGAATTCTGTTTCCATTTGGATTTGTAAATCAACAAGTATCAACTATATTGCATCACTTTTGCATCAGAAACTTACAAGTAACCACATTTCATTGCAGATATGGCATCTGAGTTCTGTCTGAGTATCACCAAGTACTTCCTGTTTCTCTTCAACCTAATCTGTTTAGTAAGTTCTGTATGAATAATTATGAATTTTATAATAGAATTAAAAGCTTCAAACAGACACCGTCTCTATAGTGTGTCAATAAATATGAACTGCTTTACATGTCATATTGTTTATATTTATTCTTTTTTTAACCTTTCTTAAAATAGCAGATTGAATCTAGTGTATGTGTCTACAGTATCTGCATTAGGGTTATGACTGTGAAAGTGTTTTCAAAATTTCTACTTTCCTGATGTTGCATTTGGTGAACTTTTACTCATATACTGTATTACTTTTTTAAAAGTTATTTTTATTGGCTCATGCAAAAACGTCCCGCACTCAACATCACCTCACCTCTGATAAATATATGAAATAAATAAATCATGATTATAAAATAAATTCACCAAAATATGTGTAAAGTAATAAATACAACAATGAACTGCTTAACAATTGTTGTAATAATAATTATAATTGTTAATGAATACAAATTTTATGTAAAGTGTTAAGAATGGTTAAAATACTACACACAAACACATACATAGACATACTGTACATACATATGCTGTATATATATATATATATATATATGTGTGTGTGTGTGTGTGTGTGTGTGTGTGTGTATGTATATGTATCTATATATATATAAATATATATATATATATATATATATATATATATATATATGTGTGTGTGTGTGTGTGTGTGTGTGTGTGTGTGTGTGTGTGTGTGTGTGTGTGTGTGTGTGTCTATGTGTGTGTGTTTATATATATAAACTGAAAAGCTTTTTCTGTTGTCCAGAAGTACATGATGTGCCAACACCATCACAATTTGGCCTTGAATGACTGAGAATGCAAAACAAGTTAAAACCCAGCAAAAGGAAATTACCTCCGAAGAGCAATTTTGTTTGCATTTTGCTGGAAAGAAAATTGATAGTCATAGAGAATCTCAGTTTGTCCATTTAAAGAATTCAACCACAATGTTACATATTGGCTTCTTGGCTTGTGAAAGTAGATCAGCTTTTGCTGCAGATCTTCAATAATAATAATATATTATTTTTAACTTCTTCTGCCATTGTACTGTTTCATTTTGAAAATATATTTGATTTACAGAAGATTCCAGGAATTGTTTTTTTTTGTTGTTGTTTTTTGTATGTGAGGTTTTTTGGGTTTGCGGCCTTCATTTTTCGTTGTTTAAATAGAAAATTACTTCAGGTGCTGGAGGTTTTTTCAATGTATGAACAAAAAAAAATGTTATTTTTCTGACTTTTAGGCTAAAGTTCATCATTTAAAACCCCAGGCTTAAAATTTTTAAAATAAGTCATAACCCTAATCTGCATAGGAAACTTGAGTGTACTTCAGTAATACTGTACATGAAGAGGTTGAAGAAAACAATTGAAACCATACACAGAACTGTCCTTCAGCAGCCGTGTAAAAAAAAAAAAGGCTTTTGAGGATGAATATTAGTCCGTAGATTAAATAATAATTACTTTAAACTATAATTTCACTCATAAATATGTAAAGGTACAGAGACTATGAATGTTTGTCATCTCAAGTATATATAATTTGTAATTTTCCTTGTAGTTCTTGGGGTTGACTCTCTTGGGATTGGGACTCTGGATAATATGTTCGGAATCAAGTTTTACAGTTTTCAGTGAGTACACGATTCCATTGTTGCTTCATAATAAAGAATAATGGCAATATTCACTACTTTTCCATTTTTGTCTTTGTTTTTTCCAGAAAACTACAATTAAATATACAGTACTAGTATATTGCATTCTTTCATGTTAGATTATTCTCTTCAGCTCTGATTACACTTCGCCCTGATTCTTGTAACAGAATTGCATGGTATCTGTAGCTATGACAAGATTAACAGTAATCATAACATCATCTTGGATTTGCATTTTCATATTATTTAATGTGCATTTTTACAGTGCCCAACCTTCCTTACCTACCGCTGTCTCTCTTCTCCTATCTGCTGATCATCAGTGGCTCTGCCACTATGTTGTTGGGCTTCTTTGGGAGCCTTGGTGCTCTGAAGGAGCTCAAATGCATGCTGGCAATTGTGAGTTTATTAATGATTATTCTTCAGTTAACAATGACAATTACTTGATACTTAAATAATATAATCAAGTACACATCCTAGAAGGATTATATTGAGTTAATTTTCAATACAATGTTTGAATCTGCTTTATTGCCTTGAAATGTTCAACTAAAGGCACCTGTGTCTTTTCTGCAGTATTTTATTGTGCTTACAGTGTTTCTTGCAGCTCAGATAATTGGCTCAGTTCTGCTTTTCACTCAAAAAAGTGTGGTAAGTCAAGCATGGAGAGAGCATACACCCTGTGACATCCTGTCTTTCTGCCGCTCTCTTGTTCGATTTTGCCTATTTTGTGAGGGGGGTGGTTGAATGTTTTGGCAGTATCTACATGTCTGATGGCTTTATTACTGTTTTTAAGTGTATGCATATCAGTTGTTAACTCCTGATAACCGGTGGTTCAACAAAAATCCCTTTTCCACTTATCTCACCAGTTTCAGAGTTCTCTGGATCATCATTTTACGGAGAGTATCAAATCATCAGGGAAGAATAACACAAGTCTGAAACATTCTCTTGAAATTCTTGAAGAAATTCAAATTAATGTAAGGCCCAGACTGAGAACAGTTATCCAGCATCCAACAACTAGAAATGCCATCACTGTATATATATATCTATATATATATATATATATATATATATATATATATATATATATATATATATATATATATATATATATATATATATATATATATATGTGTGTGTGTGTGTGTGTGTGTGTGTGTGTATACTGTATATATATATATATATATATATATATATATATATATATATATATATATATATATATATATATATATATATATGTATATATATATATATATATATATATATATATATATATATACATATATATATATATATATACAGTATACACACACACACACACACACATATATATATATATATATATATATATATATATATATATATATATATATATACAGTATACACACACATATATATATATATATATATCTGTGTTTGTGTGCTTGATAGTAGTTTGACTGCATATGTTAAAGATCCAAACTATTAGTGTAACTTGCAGTTTTGTTTTCGAAGGGTAAGTGCTGTGGCTGGAAAGGGAAAAAAGACTGGGATAAGGTGCCATGCTCCTGTTACTATATAAACGGTACAGGTAATGCCACTGATGAAAGCTTTACTGACACCTGCCTCTGTGAGATCTCAAATTACACATGTGGTGTATTTGAAAAGGTATATAATACGCTTATAACTGTTATGTCATTAGTCATCAAACTTTTGAAAAATATGACACACTAAGTTTTTTTTTTTTTTGCAGTATGGCTAAATATGAGACAAGTTCTTGATCTTATTTATTGTTGCTTTTTCCGGCATTAGGGCTGTGAAGGAATAGTTAAACGTTGGTTGGATGAGAATCTTCTGGCCATTTTTGGTGTGATACTCGCGATAGCTGGTGTAGAGGTGAGACAGCTGGTTAAATGAAAAGTCTTATTTTAACCATGCATTCTTATAGAATGTTCTCTCTCTCTCTCTCTCTCTCTCTCTCTCTGACTCTGTCTGTTTCTGTCTCTCTGTGTCTCTCTCTCTGTGTCTTTCTCTCTCTTTCTCCGTGTCGCTCTCTCTTTCTGTCTGTCTGTTTCTGTCTCTCTGTCTCTGTCTTTCTCTCACTCTCTCTCTTTCTCTGTGTCTCTCTCTCTCTCTCTCTGTCGCTGTCTCTCTCTCTGTCTGTTTCTGTCTCTCTGCATCTCTCTTTCTCTGTCTCTCTCTCTGTGTCTCTCTCTCTCTCTCGGTCTCTCTTTCTGTCTGTCTCCATCTGTTTCTGTCTCTGTATCTCAGTCTGTCTCTTTGTCTCTCTCTCTCTCGCTTTCTCTCTCTCAAGACTCCAAATATGCTACAAAATACTGAATGCATGACAGAATAAGTGCACCATGTGGCTATACTTTGTGTAGGACTTGCAATTTTTTATGCGCCTTTTGTTGTAGTGTCTCCAGTGGGTGTGTCTTGTCACATTCTGCTGTCTTAATTGCGCCCATCGATGTTGCCCACCAAGAAACTCATATGGCAACCATGATCAACTTTCCAGGTCTCAGAGTGCATATAGTGTTCTGAATTGGAGCTGTGTTATTCAGAATAATGCAATAATATCACAGTGGATGATGCTTCATGGAAGCAAAACAAACCAGAATAACAGAGCAACCGTATATTTAGAAAACAATACAGTTTCTACTTTATAAATATTGTACCATAGCATAGTCACATACATCATAAAATTTCCAATGTGGAGTTAAAAGCTAAAGTGTTTCATTAACGCTATCAGACATCAATTGCATCCATTAGGGTTTCTGAAAGAATTAATGAAATGCTGGGGATTTTACTGTGTAGCAATACTCCAGCATTTAATCCTCAACCTCTGTGATACTATGATCTATGAAAAATATTTGGATTGAAAAGTGAGTAATTAAATAATTATATATGAATACTTAGATTTCCTTCATTGACCTAATTAACGTTAATGTATCTCCCAAATCCTAACAGTGATTTCAATGTGGAGTATTGGCAAGGTACACTGCATGTGTTGGCTCTATAGTGCACCAATATTTTTTATTTGTTTGTTTAGCTATTTGTATTATTATTATTATTATTATTATTATTATTATTATTGCATAAGGTTTTGATTAACTGTCCTAAAATGTGATTTTTTTTTTTCAGTTTGGTTTTCAAATTTAATGAAACTTGATACCATCAATTCATTTTTGTCTCAACAGATATGTGGTATCATCCTTTCGATGTGTCTGTATAGCCACTTTTCCGTGGATTACTCCATGGATTTTTTCCATTAAATCAGAGTGGAATGCAGGAAGAACATCAGCTACAAAGCTCTCTGGATTTATGCAGAATGACCATTCAGTTTTAAAACACATTTTTATTCGTATTGATTTCTGTACATACTGTCAACAGCACTTCATTTTGGAAATAAAATCATTAATGGTTCGTGTACATTATTTTCTTGTAATTTTCTTGAAGAACCTTGAATTCTAATAAATATACAGTAGATTCAAACAACACTGTCATGTTTTTATATCGATAGGTTACTGTATGTTTGTGCAAAACTTTCCAGAATTTGGCCCAACCCGACCTTATTTAGGCCCGAGGGTGTTGTGGAAGTATCTGTTGCATGTTCATCTTAGTGTCTTCCAGAAGCATCTGGATTCATTTCATCCAAATAATAAGCCTCTCCTCTTACATGCACATAAAGGATGAAGTCAAATAGGGGGATGACTCTGTTCTTTTAAGAATTTTTCATTATTATTTTATTGAACTATTTTTATGGGGTTTTTTATTCTGTTTTGATAATATTAAATATTTAATATATGAGTCATTTGTATACAATAAAAGTTAAAGTTGAATTAGTAAGTCAAATAGATTACGTACTCAAGAGTATCACTCTGGCATACCATGAACACAGACTAAAATATAATCCACAGGCAATCATTAAAACCACACCAAAACAAGTTTAATTTTATGAAAAAAACAAATATTTACATAATTTGTAATCCAGTGTGTTCATTTTATTCATGACCTTTTGATGAAACTGAGGAAGACCAGAGAGGACATGTGATACTCATGGGTAAGCTGTTTCTGTGGGAGATGTTCAATTCCCTCTTCAGTTATCAGGTGTTGTATATATACCTGTGTGATCAAAATAGCGTCTTCATCTTTCCTGAATAAACTGGTCCGAATAGGTCCGAGAAGCCTTGCTCTGTTTTTCATGTTTAGATATTCGATTTTAACTCTTTAATTAAATATTCTCTCTTTAAAAACTCTTGATATTCAATATTATATTTCATTCTAACATATGCTTTACCACAACTTACCATAATATCCTATGTATGCGTTATCACATTACTTTTGAAATTAATTTTGAAATCATTTTCTAAATCTCTATAGTTATTTAGATCTTTGTACCAAATTTTTATCGTACGCTATTTTTACAGCTGAATGATGGGACCTCGAATTTCAGCCGTGATTGTTTTTGTTGCTGTTCTCTCTGGTGAGTGTATAAAGCATGTCTAATATTTTTGAAGTTTTTGCTAATTTGTTGATTGCTTGGTTGGTTGATTTTAATTACATTGAGTAATATTTAACAAAATCCTTGTATACAGAATAACTGAAATAAGGTGGGAAGTAGTGGTCTAGTGGATAGGGCACAGGATCGCTGATCCTAAGGTTGGGGGGTTCGAGTCCCCACAGGGCTGTCACTGTCCCCCCAGTACAAGCTAACTGGGTTATCAAAGGCGGGCCATGTCTCTCACTGACTATGGTGAGAGGCAGGTAAAAGATCCATTGCTGACTTTCGTAAAAAGAGTAGGCTGCAAAGTCATCAGTGTGTTTCTGGGGACAAGTAGCAAGCGTTCCTGTGTCCCGGTTAATCTTCTCCGGAAGAGACCAATTGCTACACTATCCTACGGGGATACGATATGATGATGAACTTGAAATAAGACTGGGATAATATTTCATGATATATTTACTAATCATTTGAAATCAGAAAAATTGTTCTTTAGAAATAAATGTTTAATCCTGTGGTTATATCAGTTGCCCAGGGCCTGATTTGTAACTACTGCCAAAGCATTAAGAAGAACCACAGTACCTGTGAACAAATGGAGGAGGTAGAATGCAGCATTGGTCTCAAGCACTGCATAAGTCTCACAATGCATAAGCCAGCATGTAGGTTTAAACAACAACAACAACAACAATAATAATACATAATAATAATCATAATCATAATCATAATAAAGTTTAAAAGACAGCCATTATACATTTATATTTATTAAAACCTTTTCCTTATTTCATATTTTTCTAGATGGTGAAGTGCGTCGATGTGCCACTACCGAGGAATGTGAGGAGACAGTGCCTCCTCTGGTGGAGAAGCAATGCTGCAATACAGACCTTTGCAACTGACCTTGTTATGATTGAGACTTAATAAGCTCAAATGTAATAAATACATAATTACAGTAATACTTTTCAACAATATATTCCATGCTTTTCAACAAGTAATTACTTGTTTAACACATATCTGGTGCATAGTAAATCACTGTAAAATTACACGCCTGAATCAAAACAAAATAAAATAATGTGCATGTTTAAAAAAGAGAAATTCCTTTTTTATTCTTGAGTGTTTGACAAAAAAAGCATAGACGTTCATTCAGTAATGCTTTGAAACAATTATAAACATGAAAAATTCATTTCTCAGTATGCATTTACTGTACACAAACCTGTTATGTGTTAAATTTCATGATAAATCACCTGTGTTTCCGCAAACAAACATTTTTGACCAGTTGACCGTAATCAGACCAGGTAATATTAAGACATACTCTGTTATTTATTTATTTAGAACAGAACTGCAGCTGATAAAATACTTTTTAAATTTTCAATACAATTTTAATTTCAGGGCACTTGTACTTAATGCTTATAGCCACAATTCTCAAGGCTACACATTTTGGCATTTATTAATTCATAATCCTACTTTGTTTTTGACCTTATGCCTGTAATCAGCACCAGAACGGATGACTGGCACGAGGAATTTGATTGTCATAGTGACTTTCTTGGCGACACAGTGATTATATAGTGGTTAGCACGCTTGGCTTACAGCAAGAAGGTCTTGGTTTGAGCCCAATGGTTGGTAAAGGAATTTCTATGTGCAGTCTGTGTATTCTGATGCTTATGTAAGTTTCCATCATGCAGCTCTGATTTCCTCCCAGTGTCAAACATGCACATCACGTTACATGGATACTCTAAATTGCCCATAGATATGAACGGATGTTAATATGGAATAGATTTTGCAGAGGGCTTGAATCCAAACTGGGGCAGTAGTGGCCTAGTGGTATAGGGCACTGGATCGCTGATCCTAAGCTTGGGGGTTCGAGTTCCACTCTCCACAAGGTTGTCACTGTCCCCCCTAGTTCCGCTACCTGGGTTATAAAAGGCTGGCCATGTCTCTCACTGTCTATGCAGAGTAGCTGCATAGCCGTCAGTGTGTTTCTGCCCTGTGATGACCTGGCGAGCTGTCCAGGGTGTACAGTACTCTGCTCTCGCTAAAAGAGAACGGATACATGCAAGGGCCAGTGATGCCAGAAGCATGTCAACACACCAGTAACCAGTGTGTATGTGTATATATATATATATATATATATATATATATATATATATATATATATATATATGTGTGTGTGTGTGTGTGTGTGTGTGTGTGTGTGTGTGTGTGTGTACACAGCATCTCAATAGGGTTCAGGTCTTCAGAAGGAGGGTTCAGAATGACTTGCTGGTGTGCTTCGGATCATTGTCTTGCTGCAGAACTTGGGTGCGCATTAGCTTGAGGTCTCGAACTGATGGACGAACACTCTACACCAGGATTTCTTGGTAGTGAGCAGAGTTCATGGTTCCATTAATCGTGACAAGTTGCCCTGGTCCTGCAGCAGCAAAGCAGGCCCAGATTATCACACTTCCACCACCATGTTTCACTGTGGCACAATGTTCTTTTTATCAAATGCAGTGTTGCTTTTGCACCAGATGTAATGGGATGCATTTCTCCCAAAAAGTTCAACTTTAGTTCTGTTACTCCAGAGGACATTTTCCTAAAAGGTTTGGGGATGATCAAGATGATTCTTGGCAAAACTGAGTCATGCCTTGATATTCTTTTTGTTAACAGTGGCTTTCGCCTCAGAACTCTTCCATGGATGCTATTTTTTGCCTCATATCTTTCTGACGGTGGAGTCATGAACATTGACATTAACTGAGGCAAGTGAGGCTTGTAGTCAAGTACCCACAGTCAGTGATGGTCTGCGGTGCCATGTCAGCCGCTGGTGTTGGTCCACTGTGTTTTATCAAGGGCAGGGTCAATGGAGCTAACTATCAGGAGATTTTGGAGCACTTCATGCTTCCATCTGCTGAAAAGCTTTATGGAGATGAAGATTTTCATTTTTCAGCACGACCTGGTACCTGCTCACAGTGCCAAAACCACTGCTAAATGGTTTACTGACCATGGTATTACTGTGCTCAATTGGCCTGCCAACTGTCCTGACCTGAACCCCATAGAGAATCTGTGGGATATTGTGAAGAGAAAGTTGAGAGACACCAGACCCAACACTGTGGATGAGCTTAAGGTCGCTATCGAAGCATCCTGGGCCCCCGTAACACGTCAGCAGTGCCACAGGCTGATTGCCTCCATGCCACGCCGCACTGAAGCAGACATTTCTGCAAAAGGATTCCCAACCAAGTATTGAGTGCATAACTGAACATAATTATTTGAAGGTTGACTTTGTTTTGCATTAAAAACACTTTTTTTATTGTTTGAATGAAATATGCTAATTTTTTGAGATAGGGATTTTTGGTTTTTCTTTACTTTTTTTCCAAAATTATCAATATTAAAACAATAAAAGGCTTGAACTACTTCAGTTGTGTGTAATGAATCTAAAATATATGAAAGGCTAATGTTTATCAGTACATTACAGAAAATAGTGAACTTCATCACAATATGCTAATTTTTGGAGACGGACTAGTATATATATATATATATATATATATATAGTATAGGAAAATTAGTAACTGTTGTTAAGTATCATAGCCAAATGAACCTGTGGTTATTGCCATACCAATTATTGAGGTGAGCAATAAAGCAGCTTTAAGCTGCAATAAAACAGCAATAAAAAAAGCTTTAACGTGCTACTGTAGCATTTCCACTGTGAATGGGTGTATGTAAAAGAAATTGGGTTGTACATCGCTGTGGTTCAGGTTGTGCCAATTAGAATGAATCGTTTAGATGAGCTTTGTAATAAGTATATATAGATTATCTACGACATTAAAATTTGCTGACTGCTCTGTGGCGAGATGAACCTTGGTCACCTTGACCCGCTTACCACTTCTCCAGTTGTTCTACCTTTGGCAGGTACTTACCACTGCACACCAGGAACATCCCCACAAGACCAGCCATGAATAGGCCAAGTCATTTAATCAACATATTGTGGTCCTTGTAAAATTTTCTCAGATCCTTACGATTGATCATTTTTCCTGGTTCCAACACATCAACCTCGAGAACCGAATGTTACTTTCTGCCTGATATATACCACTCTTTGCCAGTTGCCACATGTCAGTGGTCATAATGTTTTTAATGATATGGCTGATCAGTGTATGTAGCAACTACAATTACACAGAGCAGTACTAACTAGGTGCTTAATATCATTTTTTGAATCACTTAATCCTAATTAGGGTCACGGGCAGGCTGGCGCCCATCTCAGCTGACTCTGGGGTGAGGGCAGGGTACACCCTGGACAGCTCACCAGGGCATCTGAGGGCCAACACTCACAAAACCATTCATACTCAAAGCCAATTTGGAATAGCCAATTAACCGACTGTGCATGTTTTTGGATTGTGGAAGGAAAGCGGAGTACCTGGAGGGAGCATATGCATGCACAGGGAGAACATGCCACACAGAAACACCCGAGCTGGGAATCGAACCTATGCCCTTCTTGCTGTGAAGCGGACGTGCTAACCACTACCCCACCATGCCGCCAAGTTGCTTAATATGTATTTAAAAAATGCAAAGGAATAAGACAGGTATGCATCAACATTTCCGATATCGATCCAACAGGAACTCAGGAAGAAGTTGGACATAAACTTGCTCCATTCAGTACAAAGGGTACTCATGTACATGTACAGATACACTGCCCCGCCGGAAAAAAAAATTAAAAATGTCACACACTAATATTTTCATGAAGGGCATTTATCCTTGATTACAGTATGTAATCTCCATGGCTTTATTATTCCAGTTGGTCGGGTCAAGGCTCAGAAACATTAATGTGGCAATAAAATGAAATCAGCTGATGACCTGAATGCAGTGAGTGAGCAATCTATCACATCAGTGCACCTAATCTTCCCTGATGACATCGATATAAAATGGGGACTCAAATAATGAAAGGGTGGAAATGGAAATTATTTTCACATATGCACTGGCAGCCCAGAGTTCTGACCTAAACTCTGTTGAAAGTTTTCGGGATGTGTTGGAAAAAAACTTTACGGAGTGGTTGAATTTTTCTATTATCAATTCAAACATCGGTGAAAAATGAACCCAGCACTGGATGGAAATAAATGATACAGAAGGCCCTCGATATTCGCGGGGGTTCGATTCCGGCTCCTCCCGCAAATGAAGATAATCCGCGAGTTCTGTACCTAGAAGTAAAACCCCATATTATATGCGCGAATGAGCAACGGGGTAAAATACTGTGTATTTATTACATGAGCTAAATATACTTCTTAAACACATTCTATAGACAATTTTACTCATTAATACAGTATTAATGTAGTAAAATATAGTAATGATTAAGAAAAACTTTTCAATTTTTCCTCTTATTTTTATTTACGATAAAATACAAACATTATACACCATATACTGTTGTAAAGCACTAGTATTAAAGTCTTTTTCAATTATTATTCCAGCACAGTACCTAAGTTAATGTTTAGAATGTTTGTGCGTGAGATTTTATGTTCTGTATCATGTTTAACAATAACCGATACCAAAAGGATAAACTTTATTACGCTTCATGTCCTTTTACATTGAACTTGGAGTGACGTCTTGATGTGACGTATTCAAGATGGTGCTGCCTAGAGGGCGACGTCGCGGAGTTCTCAGAGTCAAATTGTTTCTTTGTTCATTTTAATTTGTTTTATTTGTTGTTTTGTTTATTCATGTTTTGCACTATGCTCGTCTATGACCGGTCGACCCTACTAAAGCTATGAGGTGTAGGCTAATATGCTATCCTGAGCAAATATGCGATGGTAGCTCAATGCTAGCCGCACCCCGGCTAACAATAAGCCCAGGCGGAAAGGGGCTGAACGACGACTCTGGCGCTTGGGATTGCAGGGGATGAAGGCCGTGTAGCCGGCTGGTGCAATCGCCTCATCAGGTGTACTCTCCTCGAGCCATGTTTCACAGAAACACAGCATGGAGCAGTCCTGTAGATCCCTCTGCACTGCAATCTAAGCATGAAGCTCGTCCATCTTGTATCTGCACATTTTCAAGCAGTATGACCGGAAGTGCTAACCTTCCGCCTCTAACCAAGTGCCGGAGACTCTGAGAACTCCGCCTGGGCTTATTGTTAGTCGGGGTGCGGCTAGCATTGAGCTACCATAGCATATTAGCTCAGGATAGCATATTAGCCTACAGCTCATAGCTTTAGTAGGGTCGACTGGTCATAGACGAGCATAGTGCAAAAGATGAATAAACAAAACAACAAATAAAACAAGTTAAAATGAACAAAGAAACAATTTGACTCTGAGAACTCTGCTACATTGAACTTGGAGCGATGTCGCAGAGTTCTCAGAGTCAAATTGTTTCTTTAATACAACAGTTCAGAGGAAACTGTCGTTTCTTCACGAGAAAGTCTTATTTCTTCAGAAGAGACATCCAGCGTTTTCTATCGCTCAGCAACAGAAGACGCATAGCGTTTGAGTGGTATCATAGAACTTAACTGGTAATTAAAATAAACAAAAAAAAAGACATTGACAACTTGTGCGCGAATGAGGAAAAAGGGGCGTTACATCATCTCAACCAATCAGCAGGAAGGAAGACAGCCATTGGCTGAATTTGAGTGACGTGTCAGTTGCTTGGCAGTCCGCGAATACTCAAACCGTAAGTGCAAAACCACGAATAGTCAAGCGCCTACTGTATGCTTCTTAACAATGTTTGGTGATACAATGTCATGACTATTATATGCTGTAAGCAAGACTCAACACGGAACAATAACGTGTATATGCTACAGTTTCCCCAGCATGCTCATATTTATTACAGCACTTTTGATATTTTCTCGAGAATGTGATTTTTTTTCTTCTGTATCTTACCTTTGGCTGCTGATTTAAACCATTTTTATATCCGATGATTTTATGGTGTTTTTTTTTTTAATTTTATTTTTACTTTTTGCAGAATACACACATGGATACACATTCTAAAATATAACTGAAATACATGTACTGTACTATGTTTGCATGTACTTTAATAAATCATTGTTTTACTCTCAAATGAATAAATTAAAATCAGCCATTTAAGATTAGAACAACGATTTGTTACAAAAAATATACAGACATATTCATATTCAGGCGTGACTGGGAAGATTTCTTATGAGCAAATGGAATACTTAAAATGAATGATGGCTCTCACAAACTGCATTCGCTGTTTAAGTTCATTTTCGACAATGTGTAGTAGGCTAAAATATACACAAATTCCAAGTTATTACCATGGGCTTCTCAAAGTGCTGGTTAAAGTAGGCTCTAATGAACAGTCCCTAGAGACAGTCCAGCTGAAATCTGAAATCAGTCACAACCAAAGCATTCAGGGGCAAAAAGTGTCAATGGCAAATATAAAGGGAAGCCGAACAAAATAGTGGGCACTTTGTAAATGGTACTTTCTACTGCAGTGTGAAGGAATACGCCAGTAACAAATGCTGCCATTGGTCCTCATCTTCAAAGTTGTCTAGCTAATAGAGAAACCAAAACATGCTAAGTTTTTAAAATCCCAGCTATATTAATTTATTCATTTTCTGGACTACTGAATCCTAATTATGGTCGTGAGGAGGCCGGTGCCCATCTTAGCCATCTCATAGCAGGGACAGAGTACACCCTAGACAGCTCCCAGCTATATTTGTATTTTAATTTTCTTATGCTGTTTGTTCTGCTATGTATGCTAACATCATCAAAAAATGTGTTATGTACAAGGTTTACAATACAGACACTCCCCAACTTACAAACGAGATACGGTCAGGACGGCCGTTCGTTAGATTAATTTGTTTGTAAGTCATTATAGGACGTTCTTTAAAGGGGGACATATGTTTAAACCTTGTATAAGTAACCTATACGAGTTTGTACTGTATACAATCTCTCTCTCTCTCGCTCTCTCTCTCTGTATAATCATCTTATTTCATTCTGTTTAATTTATCATTTATCATTTAAGGTGCAAGCCTAAATGCACCATCAAGCTAACTGTGACGTCAGGAACTTTCAGCCGGACCCAAAATGCAGGAGACCGAGTAGGATGAACACGGAGAGACTTTATTGTTACAAGGGAGGCACTTGAGCCAGGGGGAAATGTAGTCACTGCTGGTGACGGAGAAGCAAGAAAACTTTAGATACGGGGAACTATGGAGCAGGAGCTGGTCGAGCCATGAAACCAGGAGCCAGAGAGATCACAGGAAAACAGGGACGTGAAGAGGGACAATCTTCTAGCACCGGGATGACCGCGCTACAGTACTCGTCTTTATAGCATGGTAGATTGGTGAGTAGGATCAGGTGTGCGCATTGCGATCCGCCCGCATGTCAGCCACACCCCTCAGGATAATGTTTAATCATATTTCATATTTATATTTATGATATATCTTTCTATAGATTTTATTCAATTTCTATTTCTACTTCTTCAATTTCATTTAACTTTTGACCTCGGACAGCCCTGTTCATATGTCCAGATGTTCAGAAGTAGGGTCGCGTCTGTACTCACTTTAGGTCACAGTTTTAATTATGCCCTAGAAGAAATAATAATGTTTTAAAAAGGAGGGGATTGCAACTTGTCCAAGTAGTCTCTCTTTTTTAATCACAAATAAGACCCAAAAGTAATAGAGTATGTTTAAAATACTTCCAATCATTTTATTGAACACAGAATATTCAACATAAACTGCCATTTGACCAGAGCATTAAAGGACGTGTACAGATAGTGGCTATAATCTAATAAATTCATGCATTTACATAAAGTTGGATTGGATGTAAAATACTGACCCATTGAATAACCATTAAAACAAAATAAAAGCTCAGAGCATAAATACATATGAAAGATTTACATAAACCAATGAATGCTTTCAACCAAAAAAAAAAAAAAATCATCATCATCATCCTTTTAAAGTAATAATACGATAATATGATTCCCAGGTTCAGTGAAAAAGCTTAATTCACAACCTTTCAATTGTTTAAAATGAATACTGTAAATGTTCTATAGAACCTTTCAACACAGTCGATTTATCCCGTGTTCCAATCGGAAAGTTTAAATGAAGAAAAAAAAAAACACTTCAGAATCTCAATTCTCTTTTAAGCCCTGTTCAGAGTGTAAGGAACAACAGGATTTAAAGAGAGAGGTGTGTACTGTATACGTGTGTACTGTATATATTCGACACAACTGTATAATTGTCATAGGATCCACTCCATGAGCTTCACTTCTTCAATTTCAGGAACTACTTTTTCCATGAACAGGGTCACAGTGGAGGTGCGCTAGGAACACACCCTGAATGGAACATCAGATAGAGCACCGCGCATACACAAATTCTCACATTCATTCGTGTTTGGTGACAATTCATTTCTGCAAATTTATCTTCTGGCATAAGAGTCATCATACCTGAAAATCTAGAGGTGTGAGGTGGTAACACAACCCACCTTTTCTCTTTTTTTGACATGCCAAGCAAGGACTATTTGCACACATGGGTGCACTTTATTTAAGGTGTGTCACATTCCTACCAGACATGAAGAAACCACTTTACACTGCCTAAATGAAACACACACCAAGTGCCCAAAACACTGATATTTTAAATGTCATCTTTGTTAATATACACTTGGCCTGACATGGTCTGGAATGTTGTTGCCGGTACAATGACAGGCACTGGTAGAGAAATTGTCGGGGGCTCTGATTTGATCGGGGAAGCAGAACTCGATGGAGACGGTGTTGGCTGTGTGTGGTTTAAATCTGGTTCTGAAAGAGGAGGTGAGGACTGATTGTCACGGTGCGTACGAAGATGTTTGCGGAGGTAAGCAGCAAAGAGGAAGGATTTACCACAGACTGCACAACAGTGTGGGCGGCTGTTTGAGTGGATGCGCTGATGTTTGCGCAATCCAGCTTTGTTCAGGAAACCTTTGCCACAGTGGTCACATACATGTGGCCGTGGCTTGGGGTGTATCTTTTCATGTGCCTGGAGATCAGATAACTGAGGGAACTCGGCCTGGCATAGCTCACAAATAAATGGGCCAACACTAACATTTGTGGAATCTGACGGGGGCGAGATTGCATGGAGACTGGTGTGGGCCTGCACCTCCTCCCATGTGCCCAAGATGATTGTGTCACAGTGATTACAAGAAAATTGTGATCTGGTGTTTTGGGGAAAGACCTGCTCAGATTCAGTAGCTTGTTCTTGACGGACAGGTCTCTCGGGTGCATGGGTCCTTTCATGCTTACGCAGACTGGATGACATAACGAATGACTTGAAACACAATTGGCACTTGAATGGCCGCTCTCCAGAATGAACCCTCCTGTGTTTGTTGAGACTGGAGCGCTCTGCAAACGACTTTCCACAATCAATGCAGGAGAATGGTCGGAGGCCAGTGTGCACCAGCATGTGCCGACGCAGATCCCAAGATGCAACAAAGGCCTTGTCACAGTTTTGGCATTTATATGGCCTTTGACCTGAATGTACACGTTGATGCACAGCAAGATCAGCCGGCTGCCGAAATCTCTTGGTACACTTATCACAAGGGTAGGGCTTAAATCCCTGATGTGCCCTTTGGTGCCGACGGAAGCTTGAAGGGTCTGAGAACATCTTGCCACATTGTGGACAGAGAAAGGGCTTCTCACCAGAGTGCGTGCGAAGGTGAGACTGGTAGGAAGAGAGCTGAGTGAAGCCTTTGCCACATTGTTCACACTGGTATGGCTTGTTCTGGGAGTGAATACGCAAGTGACATGCCAAGGAAGATGAACGCGAAAAGGCCTTGCCACAGTCCGAGCAAAGGTATGGCTTTTCACCCGTATGAGAACGCTCGTGATTCTTCAGGTCCTTGAGCTCTGTATATGTCTTGGCACACTGTTGGCAGGAATATGGTCGGTGGCCCTGGTGATTGCGCCGGTGTTTGCGGTACACAGAGGGGTCGGCAAAACTCTTGCCACATTCTGCACAGAAATAAGGCTTCTCTCCCGTGTGGGAGCGCTGGTGAACTTTAAGCTTGGACAGCGTAGGATAACTCTTAGAGCACTGCGGACAAGAATGAGGCCTCTCGCCACTGTGTTGCGTCATGTGAATGCGAAGGCAGATGGCCTGCATAAATGCCTTGCCACATTCAGTACAGACAAAGGGTTTTTCTCCAGTGTGGGAGCGGCTGTGATTGCGCAACTCGGTGTGGGTCTTGTATGCTTTGTGGCATTGAGGGCACTGGAATGGACGCTCGGCCGAATGCGTGCGCTGATGTTTGGAGAGTTGAGCACGGCTGGAGAAGGTCTTGTTGCATTGCCCGCAGGTGTATGGCTGCTGCTTGTCCTGTCCATGAGCTGAGATCTTATGGCTCTGTAAAGCAGATGAACTGGAAAATGCTTCTTGGCAGGCTGAGCATTTAAATATATTTGGAGATTTTGAAGGTCTCCCTTTGTTTCTTCTTTTAGTTGGTTTCTCAGTTATCTTCTCCCTGTCTTCACTGGGCTCAGCATCAGGAGTCAGAGTATTCTGCTCAACGTTAGGAGGGCTGACTGGCTGAGGGGAGCTCATCATTCTGTAAGTGAATGATATTTTGTTATCAGGTGAATACCAGAACATGGAGAACACCACTTGGTCAGGACTAAAGTGAACAGTGACTGAACAGAGGACACAAGACGACACAAAATGGCCGGCATTAGGACCTCAGGGACAATTATTTATCCAGACAAAACACTCACTGAGGGGATGTTGCTTCGGATCTACCCTGAAACACCTGACCAAATTATCTTCCGGGTGGATGGGCGAATCGGTGACGGTTATACTAAACGGTACAATGCGATGCAACGATTATTCAAAACATTACATTAGCATTTTAAGCCCATACATAACAGCAAGTGTAACACAAAATGGCTGGCTTTAGGACCGCCGAACAACTTAAGTACTTTAAACGGTCTGACACTGTGTGTGTGTGTGTGTGTGTCATGATTAAAGTTCTCACAGGTATGTGTGTAAAATGGTGCCATGCACTCTTACCGGGAACTGCAGTATTTAGTCGTGAAACCTGTGTCCGAAATCACAAGCTATTACTGGAAGTGAACTGTAATCAGCAGTGCTTTTGTACCCGGGCGACTTTAGGACCGTGAGTTCGAGTCGGCGACAAGCTATAGCATTTCCGCAAATAGACAAGACTCCAAAATGTGCGATATTCCAGTCGGTGAAAAACTAAAAACACTCATTTGTTGTTTGTAAACGCCTGCAAGATTCAGCGTCATTGTATGTACGTTACAGTCGGAGATAACTACTGTAGTTAACTATCTGAACAGAAAATGCAAATCGGAAGGATTGTGTTGTGGGAGGAGAAACAGAACATGCTAACCGCTCGTCTTTTGCGGCTCCATTTCTGTTTGAACGGTTACACAAAGCATTTAAATAAATTCAACATTTTTTCCGTAAATTTAAGCTGCACGTAGTATCATTTAAGGAAATGTTACATATCTGAAATACATCCTTGTAAATCATTAAAAACGTCATTGTCGGACATTTTTTCATTGGTGCACATTTCCTGTTTCTCAGCCACTGCAACCGGAAGTGGAAAAACACAATTGGTGCGGACGGGGACGTGTACAGCCGCCCTGAGTCAAAAACCAAATGGATATAAACCACCTGAAAATAACTAATTATTCGAAAGCTTCTGCGACTTCCTATGTATGTACTGTATGCCATTATTCAGTCACTGGTAACCGTTCGAAGGTATTTTGAAATGGTGTGCTAGCTATCTTAGAAATGCTAACTGGCTAGCGAGCTATTTAGTGCATTAGCTTAGGTAGTGCGTGTTGATGCTTGTTCAGTCCATCAACTCGTTTAATTTCGAGGATCGGTTAATTTATTAAAGCCTGTCAATTTATCATCACGAATCCATATGTATTTTAAATATGCCGAGTTGAGAAATTGAGACGGTAGCTAGTTTACTGACAAGGTTATGTTTGTCTTGCTAGCTACCATGCAATGGAATTGTTTACTGTGTAAATACAAGCTCATTGTATTAGCCAGCTTGGCTTCGTCTCTGCAAGTTACCGTCTTCTGAGTCCATCTGAAAAGCATAGATTAAAAAAAAAAAAAGACTAAACTGCGTAAAGACAACGTGTCAGGGTCACCTAATATGGAAATTATATGCAGACGGAGTATGGGCATCTCAAGGCTTGTGCTCTGCAGGTCCAACTGATCAAGTTCAGATATGAAACTTATTTAACTGCCTCTTCTCGACTGAACATGGAAAAAGAGACATTTACTCTGAAGTACATCTGCTGTACCCTGCTATTGGCTGTGTAACACGTGTTTTGAATCAAGAGACAAATTTTAATACTAGATAAATAGTTGACATCAACAGATTTTAATGCAAATTAACCAAATATCCAGATTGCATTACCTTCATGTCTAAATTAGAATTTTTTTCAGATTATCTGCCTTCTGCATACAGGAGCATCCCCAAGAATTTTGCATGGCTTCGTTTCTGTACTGTTTGTTAGAATGTTAAGCATTACAAATAGTCTCAGACACCCCAAATCAAAATGACCTGAAAATTGTATCTCTGTTTCTAACTAGCAAACAGAGAATTTCTGTCTCAATCCCTGATTATTGTTATGAAATTATCTGATGCTTATGTTCTTCTGAAACTTGCAGAAGCTTTGCAGCATTCACTTTAATTGTTGGAAGGATTTTAAGTTAAAACCCCTAAAGATCAGTCTCGCCCCTACTTAAATCAGTAAATGTTATTTAAACAAACAAACAAAAAAAAAAAACAGAATGTTACATGAATACACTTGTAGTGTTGTATAATCCTTTAACTGATTTTTCTTTTCAACTCTTCTCTCTGTCTCCAGTTCCAGTGTACATCCAATGTGTGTCTCCTCATTAGCCCACTTATCAAATTTTGAACAGCATGGAACGGAATGTGTTTATTTCTCCTTTCATAAAACTTATATTTGGACGTGGACTTTGTATATCCCTTTGATGAAAGTGTGGACAAGGACCTCATCTTTGAAAAAAAGTGCCCCCATTTCTCATATTCACACTGGCTCTTAGTATCACTCTATTATACCATTGTGGCTATGCAACAGCCAGGCAAGACCAAAGGCTTTTTATGCAAGCACTGTGGTATAGCATGTTCTAACATGCCCAGTCTTTTGGAGCACACAGAAACCTGTCATCAGTCCGGGGATGATCGGAAATTCAAATGTGATGAATGTGGGCGAGGATACAGGCATGGTGGTAGTTTGGCGAATCATAAGAAAACTCATGAGACCGGCTCTTTCGAATGTCAGATATGCACTCGGAAGCTGTCCAATGCACTGGCTCTGAAAAGTCATTTGCGTATTCATACATCAAAGAAGTATACTTGCATGGATTGTGGTAAAGGCTTTAATCTCGCAAACCAACTAGCAACTCACCAGAAGGTGCATTGCAGTAGAGAGTTTTTGGAAAAAGCAAGGAACCGTGAGCTGAAACAGACTCAGGCTGGAAGCACTTGTGATGATGAGCATGTTGATGGGCAGGATTTTGATATGATTTCAGAGCTGCCATCAGACTTGGAGTTGGATGTTGCACCTGATAGTAACCTCAGCAATGGTATGATGTCGGAGCTGATACCAAGTTCTACTGCGGAGCCTGATTTGGCTGGTGATGACGAGGACCGACCGTTTAAATGTGACATGTGTGAGAAGACGTATCGACATAATGGAAGCCTGATAAATCACAAGAAATCTCATCAGATGGGTATATTTGAGTGTTCGGTCTGTTTCAAACAATTTAACAACCTCGCTGCCCTTACCAGTCACCACCGAACCCACAGTAAGCCCAGAGGTCATCCCAGCACAGTTAGCCCATTGAGCCCTGAGGCTTACACAGACTCTATGCCAGCAGAGGTGTCAAATGTGTTGCAGAACGGGGCATCAAATATCCATTTCTGCCACCTTTGTCAGTCAGCGTTTCCTAATGATGATGAGTTTCAAAATCACATCATGTTGCATAATTCCTCTTCGGTGTCCTTTGAGCTCCCTGCTAGCACACCAGAGGATCATCCTTTTTCGTATAGTATTAATGAGTCACCTGAGTCTAATCCATATCCATCTTCCAGTGACACTCCACCGTTGCCTCTGTTACTCGATAATGCTGTTGATTATGACCAAACCCAGGGACCAATGGAAAATGGTCATATATATGTACCTCACCCCATTGGTGATGAACCAACTCTTTTGGATACTCAGGGAGAACATCTGGCCCTGCCTTCTTTAGAAAACCTCAAACATGAACCTTTGGAGCAGGCTTCTGACGATAAAAAAGATCAAGCCAGTAGTTCAGATCGCCGTTTTAAATGTCACATTTGTGGCAAGAGCTACCGACATGCAGGTAGTCTCATCAACCACAAACGCTCCCACCAGACGGGTATCTTCCAGTGCTCTATTTGCCGTAAGAACTACCCACACTTGGCAGCACTGCGTAGCCACCTTCGCATCCACAAGGGAAGACCATCCATGGTGATCCCCTCTGCTGAAGGTGACTGGCTTTCCTCAGAGCCCCTGACGCATGAAAATCAGCATGGAGGCTTTCCTCATGAAGATGATGTGAGTGGAATTCTGGGCCTTCCTCAGGATTTGGGAGACTCTGTAAACATGAATTCTGATGAGGAGAACATCATTGATCTTGATGGCTCAGAATTCCGGGAGCAGTTTGACAGCTCGTTCTCTGAGGATAGACACGTGGACCTACCTCAGGGTGAAGCTCGTGTGGAGAGGCACATGTGTGCAGACTGTGGAAAGACATTTACTGATATTGCACAGATCAAATCACACACATGCCCTCTCTTAAATCAGCAGTGTCATTCAAACAGTTTCAGTCAAGACTGTGAAATGGACTTTAAGAGTGCAGATTACAAACACACTGTGGGCGATTTAGGGGAGCAGATGGTGTTCGAGAGACAAAAAGGCAGTAGTGATACTTACTTTCATGATGCCGTGGATGAGCAGATGATGGGTGATAATGAAAATATGCTTGACTGTAAAGATGGCAATGAAGAAAACGAGGAGGAGGAGGATGGAGAGATGTATCAGTGTTCAGTGTGTAGGAACCACTACACCAGCATGCAGGCACTCAGGACTCATCTCCGTGGACACACTCAAATCCATGGCACCCCATCGACATCTGGCCCCTCCTCCATGTCATCCATTGAGGCTGAGAAAGATGAAGAAGCGGGTCAGGTTCAGCATGGGGACTGTGATCTAATTATCTGTAGCACTTGTGGAGAAAGTTTCACAAAAAAACAGGATCTACTCGCCCATCAGCTTTTACATAGCAATACAGTGGATGGACAACCAGAACAATATAAAACACGGAACCAGAGTGAGCATCAACCAAAAGAAGAAAGTGAGAGTATTATCTGCGGGACATGTGGTGTAGTTTGTACCAGTGTTGCTCAACTTGAGAGCCATAATTGCACTGAACAGGGTGATGATCGTCTCAACGAGTATGACAATAAAGCAGATATTGTTAATGAATCTGGACAAGTGTGTGAATATTTTAGTGAGAGTCCAGGAAATGGTGGAGGGAGGCTGCACAAATGTGACCAGTGTGGTCGTTCATACAGACATTCAGCCTCGCTTCTGAATCACAAGAACTCGCACAAGACAGGGGTGTTTCGTTGCTTTGTTTGTCAGAAGCGCTTTTATAACTTGTTGGCCCTTAAGAATCACCAGAGAACACACTTTGATGTTAAGAAGTAAGTTAAAAAATTTCTTCCAGATACTTATTATGCGATTGTGGCTTGTATAATTTTATGAATGTTGCCATATATTTAATAGGATAAATAAATTTTCCAACTCAATGCTCGATGTTTTTGTTCTCCCCCTCCCCCCCCCCCCCCCCCCCCATTTTCTCTAGGCATAGTTGTACAGAATGTGGGAAAGCTTTCAAAATCCACAAACAACTGTTGAACCATCAGAGAGTTCACCAGGAAAACAAGGCCAAGATTGAGGAACTCAACAAACAGATCCAGGCCCTCATGGAGATGAGTGGGAGTGTCTCAGTGAGTGGGATGCAAGCAGTCAGTACCGGCAGAAAAAGACGTGGCCGACGCCGCAAGCAAAAAAACATTCCTTGTAGTGATCAGTCCAGTCCAGAAAAAAACAGCCACTCAGGGGATCCCAATGACCCACGGCCTTTTGTCTGTGACCAGTGTGGGCGAAGTTATCGGCATGCTGGGAGTCTGGTCAACCACAAGAACTCGCACAAGACAGGAGAGTATTATTGTGCTGTCTGCAATAATACCTATAGCAACCAGTTAGCTATGAGGAACCATTTACGCATTCACTTTTCAGTCAAAAAGCACTGCTGCCAGGACTGTGGGAAGGCATTCCGGGGAAAGAAGCAATTACTGAACCATACTTGTAAACACAATCGCAAGAATGCAGCACTGAAAGGAAAGGGTAGAGGTCGGAGACGAGTAAAGGATTTAACATGCAAGAATTGTAACTTGCTATTTCCCAATGCTGAACTACTTGCAGGCCACACCTGTAGCAAAGAACATGACCCTCGGTCTACCTTTGCAGCGGTTGACCGTAACTGCAAAGTTGAAGCATCCGTGGTAAAAGAAGAACGACCTTTCGAGTGCAACATTTGTGGACGAAGCTACCGCCATGCAGGCAGTCTGTTGAACCATAAGAACACGCACAAAACTGGCCATTTCACCTGCTCCTTCTGTGCCAAGCCTTTTTCCAATCCCATGGCGTTGCGTAATCACACTCGCATCCACACACAGAAAAAAAAATATGTCTGCACAACCTGTGGGAAAGCTTTCCGTCTCTCAAGCATCCTGTACAATCACCAGAAGATCCATGCGAGAGGAGTTATTCATTATAGCTGCCATACATGTGGGAAGAGGTTTCAGGGCAAATCCGGGCTAAAGAGACATCGCTGTTACAGAAATGGCTCATCGAGTTCCCCACTCAGTCTGGATGGAGGTGACAAGTGTTACACGTGAGTCAATCAATATTCATGCTAGATTTATTTAAAATATTTCAACAATACAAATATATTTTATTATTCATGTTTGGGGGGGGGGGGGGGGTTTGTATATTTTTGGGGGGTTTTGTTAGTTTTCATTAGGCCACTCATTTTTTTTATTTTCTGATTAATCGATTTTTTTACCACAAATTTAGTGATGTCAGAGGGAGGAAATTTTTATGGACAGAATTTCTAGGCGCAGTCGAGGCGATGAGGGGTTCTGGTTTGGTGGCCATCGGATCTCGTCTCTGCTTTTTGCGGATGATGATGTACTTTTGGCTTCATCAAGTCGGGACCTCCAGCTCTCATTGGGGCGATTCGCAGCCGAGTGCGAAGCAGCCGGGATGAAGATCAGTACCTCCAAGTCCGAGGCCATGGTTCTCAGTCGGACAAGGGTGGAATGCACCCTCCGGGTCGGGAATGAGGTCCTGCCCCAAGTGGAGGAGTTTAAGTATCTTGGAGTCTTGTCCACGAGTGAGGGAAGGATGGAGCGAGAGATCGACAGACGGATCGCTGCAGCCTCTGCTGTTAAACGAAGCCTGTACCGGTCCGTCGTCGTGAAGAAGGAGCTGAGCCGCAAGGCGAAGCGCTCAATTTACCAGTCGATCTACGTTCCAACCCTCACCTATGGTCACGAGCTTTGGGTAATGACCGAAAGAACAAGATCACGGATACAACCGGCTGAAATGAGCTTCCTTCGCCGGGTGGCGGGGTTCTCCCTTAGAGATCAGATGAGAAGCTCTACCATCCGGGGGGGGGGGGGCTCGGAGTGGATCTGCTGCTGCTCCGTATTGAGAGGGGCCAGTTGAGGTGAATCAGGCATCTGGTCAGAATGCCTCCCGGGTGCCTCCCTGGTGTGGTGTTTCGGGCATGTCCAACCGGGAAGAGACCCCGGGGTCGACCTAGAAACACGTTGGAGGGACTATACCTCTCGACTTGTCTGGGAACGCCTCGGTGTCACCCCCGGAAGAGTTGGAGAAAGTGGCTGGGAAGAGGGATGTCTGGACCTCTTTGCTTAGGTTGTTGCCCCCGCGACCCGATTCTGGACTTGGCGGAAGATGAGATGAGGAGGAAATAAAAAATAAATAAATACGGCCACTAGATTTAAAATATTATTTACAATTTTGAAGAAAAAAAAAGTGTCGGAGGGAAAATATAAAATATATATATATTTTAAAAATATTTTGTTGATATTAATCGTACAGGAAGGTTTTGTTACTTAAAATTTTTTCATGTATAATATCTGATTGATGACTCTATAGACGTGCTGGGAATCTCAGTTTGCAAATTACATATGTCTCAATACAATGCATTATCTGTTCATTAGAGTCGCTCGCAAAGCATGCTGGGAGTCTCATGATACTTGATGCGAGAATTAATTTGGATCCAAAGATGTAAGCGCGATGTCGAAGGCAAACACAAAATTATACATAATATTTCAAGATACGATTTTGTGTCGGATTAAGATTTGATATTTTTTTCACATCTACATATAATACAGAGGGGGGCGGGGGTAATAAATTGAAAAAGTTAAAAATTATTTTTTAGCGGCACTTTTGCCAGCACTTCGGCGGATCCGTCAACCAGATCATATAAACTGAGTGGCCTTATTAATTTGTTTATCAGTCTCGATAGGGTTTTTAGTTATTGGATTATTTTTGTGGGTGCGCATGCCTTTATCTTCAGATCTGCTTGAAAAGTCATCATAAAATTTTCAGGGTAGCAACTTGGGAGCAAAGGCTGAAATGAGTTGATGGAAAGGTCATCATAGGTCAAGTTAAAGGTCAACAAAATGGCTGCAACTTGTTTAATGCCTAGGGAGCAGCTAGTGCGATTGTTTTATTTTCCACCCCCACCCCATCCAAGGCCTTCAGCTCTTTGTTTGCAAAACTCATAGCCGTGTAACTGTGATGCCCCACAAGAGGGCGCTGTTCAGACCCGCGGGGACTGTATGTCGAAGTTTGTTACAGTTGGATGATTGCAGTTTTAAACTCTATTTATCAACCCCGGTATTAAATTCATTAGTACTCTGAGCCAAACCACAGGCAATGGTCAGGACCACATCAGGATACAATATAATCAACACTGTTTAATTGACCTGTAAGATCCAACCAATGTCTATTTCATAGCCTGGTTGAATGTTGTGTCTGAGTTTCTTGGGTTTTTTTTTTTTACTTGAGAGCATGATGAATTATATCAGGAAGTTCTGAGTTTTTTTTTTTTTTTTTTAAGCGCTATTATAAGTAATTCTTGTTCACTTCTCTTTTGTAGGTGTGATCAGTGTGGCCGTTCCTATCGACACGCTGGATCTCTTCTCAATCACAAGAAGACTCATTCTGCTGACCTGCTCCACTGTAGTCTCTGCCTAAAAACCTTTACTGACCACCTGGAACTCCAGAGACACTCCCAGATGGCGCGTCACTGCTGCCCTGACTGTGGAAAGACCTTCTGCGAATTTGGACACCTGCAGAGTCACATGGAGGTACACAGCAAGGGCCTCCCTTATTACTGCAGTGTCTGCCAACAGAACTTCCCCAATATGGCCAGCTTTGAACAGCATCAGCAGGTTCACCATAGCATGCAGGAACAGTCCTGTCATCAGCAAGACGTACAGATGTCACACAGCTTGGACTGGGATTCTGGGATTAGCCAACAACTGGGGCTCCAGAATATCTCCAAAATGGGTCAAGAATTTAGTCAAATGCACGAAGGCATGTCTGACCAAGAGGATCAGCATGAGAGTGGTGGGGCATTTGATAAGGAGAAGAGCCACGTGTGCGAGCACTGCGGCCGTTCTTATCGGCACGCTGGATCCCTGCTGAACCATAAGAACAGCCACAAAACGGGTTCCTTTTTCTGCTCGGTGTGCCAAAAGGAGTTTACCAACCTGATGGCACTGAAGAACCACCGGCGGATTCACACAGAGCCCAAGCGCTACCAGTGCCTGGAATGTGGCAAGGCATTCCGTGTGTCCACGCAGCTCATATGCCACAGGCGCATTCACACTAAAGAGAGACCTTTCGCCTGCATTCTCTGTGATAAGCGTTTCTCCAGCAAGTCCAATCTACGACACCACCAGAAGTTGCACCAGAATGCCCAGCAGACCTTCGAGTCCTTCACCATGGATCCAAATGCCTTCATGGGACTGGGTGTGGAGCCTTTCCTCTGAGGCAGCGTCTGCAGGACCAACACTCATCTCGGCGTTCCAAGGGAAGACGACAAAATAACATTTGTTATGGAACTCTTTCCCCCACCCAAGGCCCAGTGCCAATAATCGTAACACATCAGGTTTTTCTGCTGTATTTGTCAAGACGGTGTCCAAGGCAGATGCTGTTCTTGGCAGTAGTTGCCTCCTGTACTGTCGTATTTTCAAAGATTTTTCTTTAAAGGACACTTAAGACTGTCATTGACGTGATACTACCTCTGGTAGGGACAGTGATACTGTAGAAACTTTAGAATAAGTGATGGTGCCTGTCAGAAACCATTTTAGATTTGAATGTTTCAATGTTTTTGTTTTCTTCAGAGTGCACACAAACTAAAGAATTATATGGTACTATCATATGTCTCAAACTGAAGCCTGGGGTGACGATGTTGCGCAATTACGCGGCTTTACCTCAAGACTGACACTATGAGTAGAGTCCGACCGATAATTTTGGCTACATGTTCGAAAACGATTTAACAGTCTGACTTGGGTTGATATTTTGGTGAAATAAGAAGGACGTCCCATTCGGCATGGTATTTATTTACTGTGTTTTTGACACTATCATTAATAGGCATTTGTTCTATAATTATGTCTTAATTTAGTACAAGCAGCGTCATCAGTACTTGCATCATGGATGACAACACTTTATGCTGTTAAACAGCAGACGTAGACTTATTAGCAGTTCCATTTGGCCTGCCAAATACAAAATATCAATATTTATTTATTCAATAACGTATTTATACCACATATTCAGATTTACTGACTATCACCATTTTATGATGGTATAATTCATGCAGGGTTTTAGTTCTAACAGTAATGTTCAAGGTGTCTCACTTAAGATTAAAATGTTTTTACTCCAAAAGCATTTCAAAGTGATGTATCAGACTGTTGCCAAGTGGTAAAGTTGAGATTTTATTTTCTCGATGTGTGATTTAATGTATTCTTTTGAATATCACTTTTATTCAACCTGCTGTGTGTCAGTTCTTCCGAAAAACGATTGAGCAAACACCCGAGGTTCGACGTTTAATACGAGTGTGTGACCGTACAGATAGTGACGAAAGGGACCCAGACACCCACGATCGGTCGGGCTCTATGAGAGGGGCAACAACTCATAGACGAGGACATGTTTCAGTAGTTTTGAAAATACTCAGGTTTCACACCTTAATCACTAAAAATAATATAAATGATTAAACCATATGATTTCATCTGATGCACTAAGTATCATGAGGAAGGTATATTTTTGTTTGTCAAGGATATGATTCCTGTTTGTATTTCTATGTGCCATTTCATATCATTGCCCTACTTAGAATAAAATATATTAGTAGTTTCCACTTCTGCCTATATGTCAGTATGTACTGATTATTTACAAATAGGACTTGTAGACTTTTGTGGTGGCATTGAATATGAAACTCCACTGACTTCTGAATCTTTGAGATTCACTGTAATCAGTTACATATATCATTAAATATAGAATATTTATTTTTGTTCTTACAATCAGTGTTTCTCTTTCTCAAGTAGAGGACTAAGCAGATACTGTTTATTTGTAGATGTTCTTGCCCACACTTCCTCAAACTCAATAAACACCATGTAAATGTCGGGGGATTGTCTGGATTGCCTCCTCTTTGTACCGATGGTGTTCCTTTTGCGTAGTAATCGACGAGCGAGCGGAAACGAGTTGGGTCTTGTTGGTTTTCTGCATCCTTTTGAATGGAGATGTTGGATTTGAAATCCTGAATTAGCATGACATTACCTTACAACATTTATAAACAGCAGCCAGTCAAGTTGTACACATTCACTGAATATGAAACAGTTTATTGCTTCGAAATCCTTTAGGCAGTTTATACAGTCAGTCAGATAAACCGTTTCTAAAGGGCCGAGCTCTGGCCGATAACCATCAATCGGAGCCAACGCTATAACAGTAACCAGCAATGATGTACAAAGTTAATAGAAGTCTTATACTACATTATTATTGCATCTTGGATTTGTCACTAACCTTGTTATACCTCAGTGGCTCCTATAAAGTATCAACACCGGCTATGATGGCATGCTTAGTACTCCACGAATATCTACCTTAAATACAGTAAGCCCATTGGTGACTATTGGTAGGACGGTATACCGGCTTGTTGTTGACGTCTCCTTGTTTGACGTGACCATGACGACTGAAATAATGGGCATATATAAACCATTACAACACATTACAATATAACGTCAGTAACAACAACTTAATGGTGTTTTAATATGAACTCTGTTGAATGAGGTTTCTAATCACAGGACATTAAACCTTGGTAGTTTTTCAGGACTAGACACAGACCGGTGACGAATTTCAGGAAAAACTATCAGAGTTCTACAAAGTTTCTTGGTCCATCTCGCACACCCTAGCATTGAATGCACATTTCTGGAACTGTACTGAGGGAGGAAGGGTGCTGTGAGCTCAAAAGTCCCCCATCTGTGTTTAATTAGGTTGAGTAACTGCATATGGCATAGAATTTGATTTCGAACATTTTCATACTCATCGAAATAGTCAGTGAAGCATCGTGCCCTGTGGACGGGACGTCGTCATCCTGGAAAACGCCATGCCGGTCAGGAAAGCAAGTATAAACCATGGCAGCACAATCTCCCCAAACGAATAACAGCCCGACCGGATTTTCCTTGAATTTGTCACCAGCCTGTATTAAAGGTCTGCACGTCCACAGGTGCCATTTATCCGACATGTGACAGCACAGAAAGGCTACTGAAGGCACTCCGACTCACAGTGCATAGGACACAAATACTTATAATAAATCATAACAGCACACACACACACACACACAATCTATATAATATTGACTACATTCAATCGGCCAGAATAAATCTGATGTAGAGGTAAACCGTTACTGTATACAAATTGTGGCCTACAGCCACTTCTATACTACATTTCTGGATGATTACGGCAGTTTTTCACTGGTTTTTAAAAAAGAAAGACAATCATAAACATTGGAAGTGCATAAGGGTTCATGAATACAGGATATAAGGAAAAAAAAAAAAACAAGTATATTCATCATCACACACACACACACACACACACACACATAGATAATGCCTTTCAAAAAATCCAGGTTCAAAAACCATTCTCCATTTCTGTGTTGTCTGGCAGCTGATTGGTGATGTACAGGAGGTACAGGAGCACCCCAAGTCTTATCACACAGTGAAGGACAAAGTCTCTTGAGGTTTTTGCGATCACGGCGACTCTGCATCATCTGCATATTCTGGAGTGTGTTAATCACCTCTGTGTCTGACCTAATCATATATTAACTTAGAAGAGTCAAATGCTACTCATAGTACTGTACACTCTGTAGTCAACGTATGAGCAAACAGATCGCCGACTGAACGAATACCTGGAATTCTTCTATTAGATTCACGTTTGCTGGAAAAACAAAACAATAAACAGTATTTAACAATGTAAACAACTACTGTACAGTACATACTAGTCCTTCTCAACAAATTAGCATATTGTGATGTTCATTATTTTCTGTAATGTACTGATAAAAATTAAACTTTCATATATTTTAGATTCATTGCACACCAACTGAAATATTTCAGGTCTTTTATTGTTTTAATACTGATGATTTTGGCAGACAGCTCATGAAAACCCCAAATTCCTATCTCAAAAAATTAGCATATCATGTTCAGGTAGTCTAAACGAGCTATTAACCTAATCATCTGAATCAACCAATTAACTCTAAACACCTGCAAAAGATTCCTGAGGCTTTTAAAAACTCCCAGCCTGGTTCATTACTCAAAACCGCAATCATGGGTAAGACTGCCGACCTGACTGCTGTCCAGAAGGCCATCATTGACACCCTTAAGCAAAAGGGTAAGACACAGAAAGAAATCTCTGAGCGAATCGGCTGTTCCCAGAGTGCCGTATCAAGCCACCTCAGTGGGACGTCTGTGGGAAGGAAAAAGTGTGGCAGAAAACGTTGCACAACCAGAAGAGGTGACCGGACCCTGAGGAAGATTGTGGAGAAGGGCCGATTCCAGACCTTGGGGGACCTGTGGAAGCAGTGGACTGGGCTACAGGTGCCGCATTCCCCAGGTCAAGCCACTTTTGAACCAGAAACAGCGGCAGAAGTGCCTGACCTGGGCTACAGAGAAGCAGCACTGGACTGTTGCTCAGTGGTCCAAAGTACTTTTTTCAGATGAAAGCAAATTTTGCATGTCATTTGGAAATCAAGGTGCCAGAGTCTGGAGGAAGACTGGGGAGAAGGAAATGCCAAAATGCCTGAAGTCCAGTGTCAAGTACCCACAGTCAGTGATGGTCTGGGGTGCCATGTCAGCTGCTGGTGTTGGTCCACTGTGTTTTATCAAGGGCAGGGTCAATGCAGCGAGCTATCAGGAGATTTTGGAGCACTTCATGCTTCCATCTGCTGAAAAGCTTTATGGAGATGAAGATTTCATTTTTCAGCACGACCTGGAACCTGCTCACAGTGCCAAAACCACTGCTAAATGGTTTACTGACCATGCTATTACTGTGCTCAATCGTGGGGCAGTGGTGGTCTAGTGGTATAGGGCGCTGGATCGCTGATCCAAAGGTTGGGGGTTCAAGTCCCACTCTCCACTGGGTTGTCACTGTCCGCCCCCCCCCCCCCCCCCCCCCCCCCAGTGCAGCTAACTGGGTTATCAAAGGTGAGCCATGTCTCTCACTGTCTATGGTGTGAGGCATGTAAAGGAACCATTGCTGACTTTCGTATAGAGTAGCTGCAAAGTCGTCAGCGTGTTTCTGTCCCTTGCTAAAAAGGGTTGTGACAGGAAGGGCATCCGACGTAAAAACCTCTGCCAAATCAAACGTGCGAATCAGATGATTCGCTGTGGCGACTCCCGAGTAAAAGGGAAAAAGCCAAAAGGAAGACAGGTATTACTGTGCTCAATTGGCCTGCCAACTCTCCTGACCTGAAGCCCATAGAGAATCTGTGGGATATTGTGAAGAGAAAGTTGAGAGACACCAGACCCAACACTGTGGATGAGCTCAAGGCCGCTATCGAAGCATCCTGGGCCTCTGTAACACCTCAGCAGTGCCACAGGCTGATTGCCTCCATGCCACGCCGCATTGAAGCAGTCATTTCTGCAAAAGGATTCCCGATTAAGTATTGAGTGCATAACTGAACATAATTATTTGAAGGTTGACTTTTTTTTGTATTAAAAACACTTTTTTATTGGTCGGATGAAATATGCTAATTTTTTGAGATAGGGATTTTTGGTTTTTCTTTACTTTTTTGCCAAAATTATCAATATTAAAACAATAAAAGGTTTGAACTACTTCAGTTGTGTGTAATGAATCTAAAATATATGAAAGTCTAATGTTTATCAGTACATTCCAGAAAATAATGAACTTTATCACAATATGCTAATTTTTTGAGAAGGACTAGTACATGGGTGGCTGTCAAAAACGTTACGACATTTCAACACACAGTTTAATACGTAGCATATTCAAAACATTTTATCAGCATAAATACAGTAGAGAGAAATGTAAATGTTTTATCAATGAACCAGTACCTACTTAATGATCTGCCTACACTGGATAAAGTGGACCTGTGGTTTCTTCAATCGGCTCTAAATGATGAGCAGGAAGGTTTTAATGAGTTATTAAAAAAATGTATCCAAGACAAATTCAGCACATGTGACTTCTATGGATATCTTCACATGCATTTCACAATCAATCATTTTATTATGATTATTATTATTCTTATTAAACTGTGTATTTCTTACCACTTAAAGTCCTTTTGGACCTGCATTGATGTACAAGTACTCCTATGAGCAAGGCTCCGAAAACAACCACCGCTGCCAGCACCGAGAAACTGGTGATGGCTGCTACTCTCCAGGAATCATGAGGCTTGACTGGTGGACCTGTTCATCACAGAACAATATTATTCCGCATGTTTTCAATCTTTGTTCAGAAAATAGCAGCAATAAACAAAGCACTCTTGATGTTAGTATGTAATGACTTGAGCCACCACTACCCCAATCCACTTCCAATGCATTCATCAGAGAAATTATTTTAATATTCACTATGCTGTGAACAGTTTTGTTTTAAGTGCCATAAATTTAGTACGTGCTTAATAATCCAGCTAATATCAATACACGCATATGTTTTCTTTAATTATTAATTGTACGACTCACATATGGTGCATCCTGGAGTTTTGGGGAACTGTATACATGTAGCGCAAGGCACACAGCTACCAATGTCATTATTAAAGAACTCTGATTTCACACAGGAGGAACCTGCATAAAAAGAAACAACAACAACAACAACAACAAAACAATATTAAAAGATAAGAAGAGAAAAGTGTAGATATTTGAGTGCAATAAATATTGCGAGTAGATCATAGATCAGAGCCAAACTATAATCCAAGAAATCCAGAGACCGGTGCTTTGTTTCTAATTCGTATGAAATGAGCTGGGAAATTCCATTCAAGTGATGTGGTGAAAGTGATGGGAAACTCTTACTCGGTCGTTATGTGTGCAAGCAGAGATTCGTCTGCATGAACATTTAACCAGACTGATGCGTCTCCTGCACGCTTACACGGGAACAGAACATGCACCGGGAGAAATGACTTCATGAGAATCGGATCGACGTCACCATTTTGCTTCAGATACTCTCTTTCTGACGCACTTTCAACAAACCTAAAGGTCTGTGGTTAGACGTGTACCACAGAATTTACCATCATCAAATGAAAGGTCTTTGTCAGCATTCAACAGCAGAGTTTCACACTGTGGTACTGTATAGGAGTAACAACAGATAAACGTGCGTATATTGATATATGGCAACTTATGATACTTTATGATGGACATATTATGTAAAGTCGAAAGACAAAGGATCGGTTAACTTGAGATTTCCTGTAAATGTGGAGGTTTACATGAAAAAGATGATTTTGCTGATAAACACCTACACCGTTTTTGTCGCGGTTTATTAGGGCGTTACATTTACACACGCAGCACACTTCCATTGACGTAACAATGAAGATTTGAAGAACAAAAAATAGATTTATTTGTGGGTGATATAATTGTTAGGAAGAAGGCCCTGCGCGAGTCCCAGGCTCGGGCAATTCTGTATGAATTTGCATATCCTTTCCGCGCTTACGTGGGTTTCCTCCGGGTTCTCCGGTTTCCTCCCACCAATCAAAACACAGGCTATTGCAAATTGTCCCTGCGTGTTTGAACGTGTTAGCCCTGTGATGGTCTGGCAACCTGTTCAGGGTGCACCCCACCTTCACCTGGTGTTGGCTGAGAAAGGCTCCAGCCTCCCCGCTCTTAAGCGGTTTGGTCAAAGAATGAGTGATGTGATGTGATTTCTTTATCATTGCATACAGACTTGCGAGGACACAAGTTATCATTTCCCTACATTGTCACAACACGTCCAGGAAATAAACAGGGGTGGAGGTAATAAAGTCTATCCTGAAGTATGTGGAGAATAAACAACTTCCCAGACAGCACATTGTCTAAAGACCCTCTTCATTACATTTATTGTCCTGCTCCACCCAAATAAACTGTTCCAAGTCTCTGCAAACTACACACAGAGTCGCTGTAATGGCGAAGGGGCTGAGGCTGGATCTTAAACCACTCCACATTCCCTACACAAGTGCACTTCATCCGATACTAAGTAGCGAGTCCGAGGCACCGCTTAGTGCACTACTTATGGGATGAGGCGGCATCCTGGGATGTGGACGGTGCGCGCAGGGACAGCAGCTCATGCTGCGTGACGGAGTGAACTCAGAACATCGGAATGCGGAACCGGTGGGAACTCCAGCTGCTGAAGGAAACGAGTCCATACGAAGAGGAACTTTACGAGCCATGTTCTTCCACTGAGAACACAGTTTTCACGCAAATATTTTCTCACAGTTCTAACATGCATTTTAACGACCTATTTTCTCCAAAGAACCAAAAATACCCGGATTAAACACACACACACACACACACACACACACACACACGAACCGAGCATCAAACAGCCAAACAAGCCATAAAGCCAAAGGATATTCTTACTTTTTTCTGCGTTTGTTCCACTTAAATTGGTTCCAAACACGAGAACCAGACAAAAAGACCGGAAAACAGTGTTGGAATCCATTGAGTTTCGTCCAGTGAACTTTTCGTGTGTGTGAAAGTGGTGGAGGATGAGGAGGTGCTGTGCTGTGTGTGTGTGTGTGTGTGTGCGCGAGACTGCAGCGCGCGGCGTGTGAATCAGTCATGGCGAGCGTGGGCCTTGTTTTAAGCGGGCCCACACCCACGCGCTGGCTCCAGTTCCTATGACTCATTTCCTCTCGACTGCACTCCGACTGACTCTGTGTACAGCGAAACATCTTTTCTGGAGAAGAGCTTACAGTGACAGTGCTACAGGACATCCCGTTACTGAGGTCGAGACAAACCGCACCGCAGATTTACACCGAGCTTCCGTTCACTGATAATAAACTGGGAATAACCCAGAGCTGCGTGTTATCACATGGCACAGGAGACTTTACTGTATGTTAGGGCATTACTTTGTGAACTTTGACTTATTTCTCAGCTGGAGAATGACAAGATTGTTTTATAGCTGTTATTTTTTTATTTTATTATTTTTGTAATAAGGATAACAAACTGAAAAGACCACAACCCTCTTTTTCTTTAATATAAAGCATGTGGAGCTCTATGGGCCTGTTAAAGTCACCACACCCAGTGACGCCACGCGCTGTAGCCGGGCCAAGCACAGAGCTGCCTGACAAACAGCCCTGTCTCAGAGCCCTCGGGTGGGATTATTACCATCACTGGGAAAAACACACACGTTGCCCAGCAACACAGACGTAACAAAGTGAAAAAAAAGAGGGGAAAGGGTTTTTTTAATCCAACACAAAGAGGAAAGACTGAACTCCAAACCTACAGCATCCATTAACTTCAACTATTTTAGTGCAGCTGTTCAATTGATGATGATCCTGTTGTCATTAACCACGAATAATAATGATGACGATAATAATAATAAAACACTTACATTACAAAGGTCTTTTTTAAACTAAGGACTGATTACATCAGTGTTTCATATTCAAATCAAAGCCATTTTAAGACTGAAAAGTATTTGCATTTACACCATGTAAACACAACCATGCATGAAACTGATGCGAACCAATGCAACATCACACAGATTATACACACACACACACATGTGTGTGTATAATATCTTTATGTGCCTATATATATATATATATATATATATATACATACATATATACACACACACACACACACATATACATACATACACAGGTATACCTCACCCAACGTCATTAATTGGTTCCAGGAGAGATGACTTAAGTCAAAAAATTACTTAAATCAAATTAGCTTGTCTCTATGCTAGCCTAGTCTAGGCTACGCCAAATTTACTTGTCTAGACTGAACAGAAAATAACCATTCCTAGTTATGTACTTTATTCATGAATGCAATTTTCAATATGGTTAATAAGAATCTATTTTATTAAACTTTATTTATATTTTATTTTTCTATACTTTTTTGAAAACCGACGTGTAATCGAGAACGACTTAACTTGAAACGACTTAAGCCGAGGTATGCATATATATATATATATATATATATATATATATATATATATATATATATATATACACACACACACACACACAAAGAGTGACCCAAAAAAAGGGAACTTTTTAACAATACTATAAAACCAAGAGTGACGGAAGAAACCTTAAAAACATGCCATTTAAGAATAAACTACAAACCTTTCATGGCAAACTATTTACTTGTTCGAGGTCACTGTCTCGCAGTGTTGCCACTTGCTCATGTCTAGCAATACACAATTCAAAAATTCCCGTTTTTTTGGGTCACCCTATATATATATATATATATATATATATATATATATATATATATATACACACACACACACATATACATATATATATATATATATACATACATATATATATATATATATATATATATATATATATATATATATATATATATACATACATACATACATACAGAGATTCCTCACTTTCCGCGGTTAATTGGGACCCAGATCCCCACACAACCATCAAAATTCGCGAAGTAGGATCACCCCCCCACCCCGACTGAGGTATACGTTCATATATATATCAATTCAATAAACACATATCCAATGCTATAAATGCTTATAATAACAATTATACATTGAAAAAAATAACATAAGATGCAAATAAAATATAAATACAGACGCTCGCCAACTTACCAACATTCGTTTTGCAAACATCCCAAGATACCAACAAAGCTGTCCAAGGTCGAACGTGAAAGTGAAATTGAAGAACAAGTAGAAATACAAATGGAATAAAATCTACATTAAGATAGATCATAGATATAAGTATGAAATATGATTAAACATTATCCTGAGGTTCACTTAATACTTGGCTCCGGCAGGGGGAGGGAGGGCGTGTGGTGCACACACAGATGCAACAATGTATCCAGTTTTGATGGGAGATTTTGGGTTTTTTGTTTTGTGTTTGTTGAGGTTTTTTTTTTTTTTTTTTGCAAAACTGCAAGACTGTTTTTGTAACTTTTCCACCTATTCTTCCTTAATTTCCTTATTATAAACGAATATTTATTTATTTGAATAAAAAAAACCCACAATACACTGAAGCCGCATTAATTGAAGTGTGAAGTAGCAAGACATCCCTGTAAATATGCCCTATATATATATATATATATATATATATATATATATATATATATATATATATATACGCGCACACACACACACACACACACAGTAAAGGACGTAATAAGCGCCCTGTGGATGGGCGGGCGCTTATTAAAATGTTAGTAGCGGAGTGGAACAGTAAGTGCTTATTACCATAGAGGTGGAAAACATGAATAATAACAGAACAATAAAAGAGTTTTACTGGTATTTATATTATTTGTTCTGTGATATCAACCAAATTGCTTACATGAAAGCTGAAAAGAAACAGAAAACAGCATATTTAAAAAAAAAGACCCTTTAATTTTCCCTAACTGTGCTGTTCCTTTAAATATCCCCCCCCCCCCATGTAAAATCGAGCCAATCAACATGACTGTCAACTTGTTGAACCAATCAACACAAAGGTCAACTTTAGCACATGGCAGGTTGAAAAACACATGGCCAGGAAAGTATTTAAATGTGTGAAGTTAGTGAGCAGACTTGGGTGAAAAATACTCATCACTTTCTGATAAGTCCATATCTGGTTCATCGCTCCATTCATTCAGAGCATCCCATAGTTTTGCTATAGCAGTTTCTAATGGCTCATCTTGTTGGACATTTACCAAGAGAACACAGCAAAATATTTTCCTGTTTTTTAAAGTTCGGCAGTGTTCATTATTTTCGTAATGTACTGATAAACATTAGACTTTCATATATTTTAGATTCATTACACACAACTGAACTAGTTCAAGCCTTTTATTGTTTTAATATTGATAATTTTGGCAAAAAAGTAAAGAGAAACCAAAAAATCTAAAAAAATTAACATATTTCATCGACCAATAAAAAAAAAAGTATAATTTCTGCAAAAGTACTGCTTCAATGCGGCATGGCATGGAGGCAATCAGCCTGTGGCACTGCTGAGGTGTTACGGAGGCCCAGGATGCTTCGATAGCGGCCTTAAGCTCATCCACAGTGTTGGGTCTGGTGTCTCTCAACTTTCTCTTCACAATATCCCACAGATTCTCTATGGGCTTCAGGTCAGGAGAGTTGGCAGGCCAATTGAGCACAGTAATACCATGGTCAGTAAACCAGTTACCAGTGGTTTTGGCACTGTGAGCAGGTGCCAGGTCGTGCTGAAAAATGAAAATCTTCATCTCCAGAAAGCTTTTCAGCAGATGGAAGCATGAAGTGCTCCAAAATCTCCTGATAGCTAACTGCATTGACCCTGCCCTTGATAAAACACAGTGGACCAACACCAGCGGCTGACATGGCACCCCAGACCATCACTGACTGTGGGTACTTGACACTGGACTTCAGGCATTTTGGCATTTCCTTCTCCCCAGTCTTCCTCCAGACTCTGGCACCTTGATTTCCGAATGACATGCAAAATTTGCTTTCATCCGAAAAAAGTACTTTGGACCACTGAGCAACAGTCCAGTGCTGCTTCTCTGTAGCCCAGGTCAGGCGCTTCTGCCGCTGTTTCTGGTTCAAAAGTGGCTTGACCTGGGGAATACGGCACCTGTAGCCCAGTCCACTGCTTCCACAGGTCCCCCAAGGTCTGGAATCGGCCCTTCTCCACAATCTTCTGGTTGTGCAGTGTTTTCTGCTACACCTTTTCCTTCCCACAGACGTCCCACTGAGGTGGCTTGATACAGCACTCTGGGAACAGCCTATTCGCTCAGAGATTTCTTTCTGTGTCTTACCCTCTTGCTTGAGGATGTCAATGATGGCCTTCTGGACAGCAGTCAGGTCGGCAGTCTTACCCATGATTGCGGTTTTGAGTAATGAACCAGGCTGGGAGTTTTTAAAAGCCTCAGGAATCTTTTGCAGGTGTTTAGAGTTAATTGGTTGATTCAGATGATTAGGTTAATAGCTCGTTTAGATTACCTTTTCATGATATGCTAATTTTTTGAGATAGGAATTTTGGGTTTTCATGAGCTGTATGCCAAAATCATCATTAAAACAATAAAAGACCTGAAATATTTCAGTTGGTGTGCAATGAATCTAAAATATAAGTTTAATTTTTATCAGTACATTACAGAAAAGAATGAACTTCATCACAATATGCTAATTTGTTTGAGAAGGACTAGTACATTCCCCAGTGACAGGGGATCTTAAAATATCGTGCAAACTCACTTTACAGTCAGTGAATGCCTCATTTTACTGTTACAGAGACTGATCGAATAAAATTGGTAAGTTTGATCTACTATTTTGCTCCCAGTACACATGGGCGCTTATTAGACGTAAGAGCAAAAACATTAGGGAGTGCTTATTGGAGCTGGGCACTTATTACGTCGGCTACGGTGTGTGTGTATGTATATATGTGTATGTATGTATGTATATAGCCACATATACATACATACATACATATATATATATATATATATATATATATATATATATATATATATATATATATATATATATATATATATATATATATATATATATATATATATATATATATATATATGTATGTATATGTGTATGTATATATATATATATATATATATATATATATATATATATATATATATATATATATGTATATACACACACACACACACACATACATACATATATATATATATATATATACACACACACATACATATATGCACATACGCACACACACACACACACACACACACACACACACACACACACACACACACACACACATATATATAAACACACATATTCGTATATACATATACAAGTACATTTTCATTAATGGAACACTAGTTTTTGTGAGTTTTGGTGTGTGTGTACAAAAACATTTTCCAAATACATGACTTTGGACATGGGGTTCAGGATTTTGCAGATGCTACAGAATCCTTCTAGCAGACTGAACAAGTTTGACTTTCTTCCACATTCATGTCTCAAAAACCTTTGTGCAGTTGGACACAATGAAACTGACAAAAACATTTTGAGCAGATTAAAGCCTACACAAAGTTAGGCCATAAAACCTGTGTATCATTTTGAGGGATGGTTTTAGACTAGGTTTCCCCGAACTTGTGGCTCCATTAGCAAAGCCATACACATCTATATATTAAAAAACAAACATGCCTCTCTGTCAGAACATAAAACTTGAATGACTTCTTAATGGTTTCCCTAATGTTAATGTTATAACATATCTCCAACAGGATATTAAACATGGGAACAATGATTAACTGTGCCTTGAGCTTGTTTTGCGACCCAAAAGATTCTCTGAAACTGAAGTTATTAAGCTATAACTATTCCCAGTTGCATGACTTTAGTATTCAGCAGCACAAGCCAAATGGCAAAATCAGATCAGATGTCTGTAATAACTTAGCGCAGAGGTCCTTTAACATACACTGTGGGTCATCGAGCAACTCCTCAGGGAGTTTGTGTGTATAAGCATGTGCATGCAAACTAGTCTTAATCTTTTAAGGCCTAAATGAGGACAAGGAAACTCCACCTCAGTTTGTTTCCTTGGGGACTGTAATGATAAAAACACATTCGTGAAACTTGTATAACTAAAGACAGCCGATAAAGTCTGACAATGCTGGTTCCCCAAATTCAGTTACACAGTACGGGTGTACACCCAGCTGTTAATGGCAGAATTAACCAATGACCTGCTGTATTTCTAAACTAACCTTCGAAAATTCCCTTTACACCAGTGTAATCTCTTGTTCTAGCTCCCATCGCTAGAGGAGCCTGTGAGTTCCTGGCTTCTTTTCTGGAAACTTGTCGGAGTCATCGGAGGAGAGGTATCCGAGCTGTTCGGCTGGCTCAGTCTGTTCTGGTTTAAGATGTGTAAAGCTCTCAGTCAGAAACCACAAAGCAGCTCATTACATTACATCACAAAACTGAATCGTGTATTTTCTGGACTCTGGAAATTAATTGAACACATGACGACCAAAAGAGAAAACTCTGTCTATTATAATGTCTGAAAAAGTTTCACACAAGTCACAGGTTGTACAATAAAACTGTAATTGAGGCAACAATGATGTAAAGCAAATGCATGTGTACAAAAAATAACTTAGAGAACAATTTAAGGACTATTAAGCAAGTGGAAATACAACCGATATATGCTTAAGCATGGTCGCTATAAACAAGCATTTGCTCTCTGCCATTGGCTGTAATCGTCAAAATCATTCACCGGACTCAATCTGCAGTCTATTTGGTCACTAGTACTGACTAATCACAGATCTAATGGAAGTAACACTTTGAGCCAAATTATTATGCCTAATCTGAACTTTTTGCTCTTGAATCCACATTCCTTTCACTTTACTGTTCAAGTTAATGATCTCAGCTTGGACTTAAGTGATGTAAATGCGATGGAAGTCATTGGCTCCAAACGCAGCATTACACTTGGGACATTTTCTCTGCCGAGTGTCATAGCGAGTCTTCAAGCACTCATAGCAGAAGACATGGAAACACTTTGTAAGCACAGTCTCCTTGTCCCGGGTGTTACAACATGGGCAGCGCAGCTTCGCCTGAGGAAAAACAATTTCGAGTTGGTAACACTACAGTGTCAAAACAAACAGTAGTAATCAAAATAAGAATAATCCATTTTTAGGTGAATAAATATATTATTCAGCATCTGATCTATGTAGCAATTCCTTTTTTTTTTTTTTATTATTTTACCTTATACTGATTAATTTCTTCTTGCAGGATCTCATCCGCATCAGTATACATCTCCACCTTCTTCTGTTTCTCCAGCTTTCGGCGGAGTCTTGACAAGTCTTCCTGAAAATACACCCAAGGGCAGGTATTTTAAAGCCTTTCTTATACAGCTCTGTTTTTCTTGTTCTGTGGTTCATTTGTACCTGTGCGCGTTTAAGGTTGCCGCTTTCCCTTTCACGTGCACTTCGGTTTTCCAATACTGCAGCCTGGATCTCCCTCAACTTCGCCTGAGTGTGCTCCAGCTGCACCTTCAAGTCCTCAGCCAGCTGAGCTGCTTCCACAGCCTGAGCCCAAGAGAGAGTGTTAGAACCCAAGCTGAACTGGAACTTGTACACTTCCACAGCACGCTCCAACAAAGCTAAGGTCTCACACAGCCAGCTGATACATGAGAACTGTGGTTGAATTTTGGGAGTGGACTTTCTCAAAAATACAGGAAGGGAAGGAAATATGAGCACATGTAATGATCAAGCCGCAGCCATCATCTCTGCTGGCAGGAACTGTGATGCTGATGTGGCGGGCACTATTCCATGTACATTTTTACTTCAAAGCAATCTCCACTTGCATCCAGTATACCTCGCGGATGCCTTCACGGGTGCAACAGTTGAAACTGTTTTCACACTTTATGCCAAGCTTCACACACCGTATTGATGGATACAGGCATCCCTCACTTTCCGTGGTTAATTGGGACCGAGATCCTCCCGTGACCGCCAAATCCCCCCCCCACTGATGTATACTGTACGTGCATGTATGTGTATACAGTCGGCCCTCTACTTACAAAAACCTCTGGATACGAAAAATCCAGGTTACGAAAAACATTTTCCTAAACGAGAGAGAGGGGGAGAGAGAGAGAGAGTATTGAGTGTGTGTGTGTGTGTGTGTGTGTGTGTGTTAATAAAAAATGTTTAATAATGATTTAATTAATAAACATGTTAATAAAATGGTTTAATAAAAACAATTATTTTACTTTTAACACATATTTCATACAAAATTGGTGTACTTTTATAATGTTTAAAGGGTTGTCTTGGGAGCCTTAGAACAAATCATGTGTTTTACATGTAAAATGCACCCACTACTTACGAAAACTCCAGGCTACGAAAAAGGCTCTGGAACGGATTCATTTGTAAGTAGAGGGCCGACTGTATAATACCAATAAATACATATTCAATGCTATAAAAACGTATAATAACAATTAAACATTAAAAAATAATGCATAAGATGTAAATAAAATATAAGTACACACACATACAGACGCGCGTACACAGTCAGATGCGCACCTCACATAAAAATGTTTGGGTAAGTAGTTTTGATGGGGGTTTTGAGTTGTCTTTCTGTTTGTTTGGGTTTTTTTTTGCATAACTGGCCTTGTTTTGCAACATTTTCCTGAACTTTTCCCCCCTAGTCTTCCTTAATTTCCTTATTTTTTAATTCGATGAATATATTTTTTTAAAAAAGCGATGCACTGAAGCTGTATGAACTGAAGCACGAAGTTGCGAGGGATCCCTGTATTACCAAACTTCCAGTGGCTGGAAGCCACACCCTCCCAGTCCATAAAATATTTCCTTGGTTCTCATGTATTCTGACAGAAATGCACGAAACACTTGAGATAATGCCAGCTGACTCACGCAGGGCAATTGCCTACCGTCCACAACAATGAAGCGATTCCAGCTATTTGAGGCTTAACAATGATTTCAAGCAATCAGGGAAAATCCGCACAGCTCTAATGAACTTCTTACCTTACGTTTATTAAGTTCTAGAGCTTGTGTGCGAAGTGCTAACTCCTTCTCCAGTGTCGCTAGTGAGCTCTGCAGGATGCCCTCCTTTTCCTCCAGCTTTTGCACAACCAGCAACTGAGCGTCAACCTTTGAGAAACATGACAGAGCCTCACTTACTTTCACAATGCTGACACAGAGGTTTATACAGCTGCAGCACAGACACTGTGCTGAGTGTTCTGCATACCTGGGTTTTGAAGGCGAGCACCTGATCAGCCAGTTCTTCTTTCTCCTCTCTTAGAAGTTTGTAGATCTGGTTGGATTTGATCCTCTCACTCATCAGTTTGAAGTTGGCATCATCTTTCTCACGCAGCTGCTGCAACAAACGACTGTTCTGTTCCTGCATGTCCTCAAAAGCTTGACCCGTCACATCCATCTCACTGAGCAAGGCTTCCTCTTCCTGAGCAGAACAACATGCACGTAATTAAAGCTTTCGGCATGACTGAAACCATGAGTAAATGAGCTCCGACTCAAACCAAGAAGAAAACAGTACAGAGATAAAAAGAACAGCAGAACCAAACATACCTGTTTAGTGGCAGCGAGCTTCTTTTGCAGATGTTCAATGGTTTCCTCTGCCACTCGGAGCTTCCTGAGAGCATCTTCGTCAGCCAGCTTTTTACTCTCCTTCCTCTCTCTCTCCTCCAATTCTCGCACCCGCTGCTTCAACTCATCCACCTGCATGAGAAATACACTTCCTGAATCTATGTGGTGCCTGCATGGGTATGGTTTATATGCAACGATAAGAGACATTGGAATTCAATGACCACACAGACCTCTGCTTTTGATTTCCGTTCAGCTGCCATGAGCTGAACCTTGTCTCTCTGCTCTTTTGGTGCCGATTTATACATGTCTAGGAGCAGCTTCATCTCCTTCTGAGACTCCTGTGCTTTTCTGACACACACACACACATACACACACACACACACACACACACACACACACACACACACACACACACACAGTAATTCATTTTACACAGGTGACCACTGAGGATTCTTAGCGACCATGCATATGCATATCTGAGGTATATTAGAATAATATTAATCAATCATGCCTTCATGAACCTACATGACATGGGATCATCTTTCAGTTTTACAAAGATATTATTCAGGCAAAGGGTTAACAATATTCTAATTAAATTATCCTCAATGTTGATGTAACTGCAACCCCTCGCCACTTTCGCGTTTCCTGGTGTCCCTGCAATATCGCGGGATTTCCCATCAGGAAATTAAAAAACTAAAGAACGAGAGCGAGCGAGCGCGAGAGAGAATTATTCAAAATTCATGCGCACTACATTCAACTACGCTACCCAACATGCTCTGTTCTCCTGCTTGACTTGAGTATTCTCTGATTGGCTGTGAATCCAGCAAGCTGATTGGTCAAGATTTTATTTCCCAGCACCCAACACACCTTTCCTCCCTCATGAGGAGGAATATAACTTTTATTGAGCTCAAGAGGAAGCACTGGGGTGCGGGCGGAAAATCACGTTCACCATAGTGGTGATGGAAAAACAAAAACCAAAATCAATGGGAGAGTATTAACATGGAAACTGGTCGAGCACGGAGCTATTTATAGCGCGTTGATGGATGAGTGGCTTCAGGTGCGCTCTCGGGATTTCGCCTGCGGGTAACAGCCACACCCCTCACCAACACATGCAGTTGGAGAGAGGGAGAGAGAGATAAACACCTGTGAGTTTGGACACTAGCATGATATGTACTAAAGCAAAGGCTCTGGAGGTGCTGAGGAGCCCCAAACAAAGCACCAGTGCCACCAGTGATTCTCCTTCTCAACGTGGCCATGAATTTGTTATTTATATGGTTTGTTATAAAGTATTTATAGATATTTATTGTCATTATTAGGTGTATAATTTATTTATATATTAATACACATTGCTTGTATGACATTAGCATGCATAGAACACTTTAAAATTAACTTCTATATAAATTTTATATAATGTAAAGGTTGGTGGGTGTCCTTAAGATGTGGCAGAAGTCATTTCACGGTTTTTCGCATTTCGCGGGGAAGGGTGGTCCCCATTAATCGCGAAATAAGGGGGATTGCTGTAATACAAAATCTGAATTATACTATTGTTATTTTTCTATTTATTTTACATTTTGCATGAGCCCATGCTAGCACTGTCTTCTGCTTACACAAAAACATAAATTCTGACATAAACCCATTAATGTTCAGTTCAGTTCATCTTCTGTAACCGCTTAATCCCAATTAGGGTCGCGAGGAGGCTGGCGCCCATCCCAGCCAACTTTGGCTGAGGGCAGAGTACACCCTGGACAGCTCACCAGGCCATCATAGGGCGGAACCATGTTGACGGCTTTGCAGCCTACTCTTGTCGAAAGTCAGCAATGGTTCTTTTACATGCCTCTCACCATAGACAGTGAGACACATGGCCCGCCTTTGATAACCCACTGAGCTGCACTGGGGGGGACAGTGACAACCCTGTGGGGCCTCGAACCCCTTACCTTAGGATCAGCGATCCTGCGCCCTATCCACTAGACCATCACTACCCCACCTATTAATGTAAACATCTTAATTCTTACAACTTTTTCTGGAACTCTGGAACAGAAAATGGACAGATTTCTGTGCCAATAGCAAAATTACCGTTTTCTCTGTGAATTCATTTAAGAAAAATAAAAATGTAGTTAACATTCAGTATTTTTCTGCTTTTTTAAAAAAAAGGTTCTTGATCAAAAGAACCCAGAGTACAAACAATTTTTGTAGCAATATATTTCACATAAATTCCTGGAAAGAAGCTGTGACTACATTACAGGTACACCTGTCTGTGGGTAACAACTCAAAGCATGACTAATTACAGTTTCCGTGACAATAATGTTTCGACAAGTTCAATAACAATGAACGAGTCCTTTATGACATCTAAGACTTCAGAGCATGAACAACATACATGTGAATATAAGTCACTCTCTGAAACTGGGACCATACAGTGTGATATTGAGGGGGAAAATTCACAATTCCCAGGTTTCAATGTAGTCCTGCTTATTTTCCTCGATACTCACCCAAAATTCATGAACCACAGTTACAAAGAAAGTGAGAGAACGTTCTTCGTGCACATAGCTGCACTTTTATTAGTAACAAATGGAAATAAATCTGTATTGAACACAAAATTCATATTCCAATTCTTTCACGTATGGACACAAAATGAATACCGTTTGTTTTTGGTGAATAAATTAATTACCACTTGACTACGTGAGAAATAAACACAACTTCAAGAGGTCAATGGACACCATGACCACACAGGAATGGACACCACCGATTATGCATGGAACCGTAAATTGATGTGCAATTCTTCGTTCAAAAAGTAAAAAAAATAAAAAAAGGAATTTCTACTTTGAATATAAATTTTAAGGCAAGATGTTTACTGCAAGTCTTACTATTTGCACTTGGAGTTGATACTGTACATTATGTCAAAATGTCAATGACTAAAAATCTGACCCATTTTCAGAGAGTGACCCATACATAGTTATATACGGCTCTCAAGTGGCGAATCAACAAGATGTGTGACTGTTAACCCAGAGATCGCAAGGTTGAATCCGGTTCAATGCCATAGCCCTCTGTGACCGGGAATCTATGGGAGCTAATTGGCTGAGCTCTCAAAGGACGCATACACTCATTTCCTGGACACTCACAGCGACCACCAGCCAATCATGGGCATCTGTGAGCTCCTTCATACAAAGGGCCGAATCGCACTTCCCCTCAGAGTGTGTTAGACCACCACCCAAAACATGCATGCACCACGGTTCGAAAAAATGCAGGTGGCTGTGCATGTTTTCGCCCCTCCTTGATGTGTAGTGATTGCGTGATAGGGAATACTGTATGGTGAGTGGAAATTGGATACTACTACATTAGTGAGGAAAAACAGGGAAAAAATAATAACATTTTCTATTACATACACACACATACACACACACACACACACACACACACACACACACACACACCTTTGTGGATTTTCATTCATTCTCTGAACCGCTAAATCCTAATTTGGGTCGCAGGGAGGCTGGCTCCCATCTCAGCCATCTCTGGGCTGGGCCGTTTGTGGATGTATCATAACTAAAATAAAATTGAAGCATACTTGAGTTCTGTTCGGAGCATCTTCAATGTATCCGAATCTTTTCTCTTCAGCTCCTCACTGCGCTGCCTTTCCCGTTCTCGCTCTCTCTCTCTCTCCCTTTCCGCCTCTCGCTCACGTTCTCGGGCTCGCTGCCTCTCCAGCTCTCTCCTTCTCTCCTCCTCCTCATCTTGGTCATCTTCTTCCTCCTTTTTCACATCCAGTCCTCCATCATTTATGCTTTCTTCCAAAGTTAGCACACTGCTATTGTCTCCACTCTGGCACTTTATCTGAACAATAGAAATGTGGTTATTACTATTGTATACTATACTCCTAAATGCACCTAAGCATCTGATCATCACACCTATAGATGCGCTTTAAATATTCAGTTCCAAAACAGTGGGCACTAATATAGAGAGTGGGTCCCCCATTTTGCTTCTAAAATAGCCTCCAGTCTTATCGGAGTTCTTTAAACTACATGAGGAATATGACCATGAGGATCTGTACCCATTGATTATTCAGACACATCCAAAAGGTGTTTACTGAGGGTGAGGGCACCATTGCAACCATAAAAAACAACTTTAAAGATGTTCTAGACAATAGAGAGCTTTAGCTTTGCCGAGCACTTTGGGGAAGACCCTCATATGGGTGTAGTCAGGAGTCCAGATACTTATGAACAAAAGTGTATTTCAATGTCTTTGAGCTCATTTCTACAAAATGTACAGATTTGTGCATTTTTCCTTTTGGCCGCCTCCAAATGCACATATGCAGCAGTTTGCATATCACGCATTACACTACACCTCTCCCTGGTTGGTGATTTCCCTATGTGATAGGAGGCAAAAGAAGTTTTTAATTCAATTTTTTTAAATAAATAAATAAAAATTTAAAGTCACAAATTATTTTGTACAGTTTTATATTGTTTTGTTAAAGGTGAGTTTGTAATAGATTATTTTGCTATAAAAGTGTAGATGATTTTTTTTAGTGATAGATAATTTTGTACAGTTAATTATTTTGTAAAGCTGAAGGTGACTTTGTAAATTTGTAGATTTTTTTGAATAGTTAGAATTGAATTTGTATAATTGTAGATAATATTTAATAGTTGATTTGGTATATTTGTAGATGATCTTTGTACAGCTTTGAATGATTTTTATAAAGTTGATGGTTATTTTGTAAAGTTGTCAATACGTTTTGCTGGTGGCAGTGGTGGTCTAGAGGATAGGGCGCAAGATCGCTGATCCTAAGGTTGGGGGGTTCGTTAAGGTTGTCACTGTCTCCCCAGTGCAGCTAACTGGGTTATCAAAGGCAGGCCATGTCTCTCACCGTCTATGGTGAGAGGCATGTAAAAGAACCATTGCTGACTTTCATAAAGAGTAGCTGCAAAGCCGTCAGCGTGTTTCTGTCCCTTGCTAAAGGGTTGTGACAGGAAGGGCATTCGACAAAAAAAAAAACCTATGCCAAATCAAATGTGCGAATCAGATGATTCGCTGCGGCGACTCTCGAGTATGGGGAAAAAGCCGAAAAGAAAAGAAGAAGAGTCAATACGTTTTGCTGCTAATGATTTGTAATGAAGTAATTTTTTGTATAGTTGATGACTTTGTAGATAATTTTTATATAATTAGGATGATTTTGTATAGTTGTAGATTTTCTTCATAATATCATTGGTGGTTTTGTATCATTATCACTTTGTAGGTGTACATGACTTATATTTGTACTTAAAATTTTTGTTCTTCTTACAAATAGTCTAAAATATAAATATAAAAATATATCTGTAAAAATCTCCCCATCAGAAGATATAAAGGATGTATGAAACCAACCTTGTTGATCTCTGTTTGGGTCTCACGTAACTTCCTCTTGTATCGCTGCACATCCCCTTTGAGTTGGTGGTTATGGTTTTGAAGACTGCTGATTAAGTGTCTCATTTCTCTGTTTATTGGCCCTACAGAGCAACAGCCGGTAAAGAATGAGGGAGAAAAAATTACAAAATTCATAACGAAGAAATGATTACAGTATCTGACGCTCAAAGTGCACTGAACGCTGCAAAAATAATAAACACTCATGAAAACATGATGTAGCACCTCCCACGTACTTCCTCTGCTTTACAAGAAAGCAAAAGTGGTGACACAATTCACTACTTGAAAATTCACATCAACACATAGGCAAGCAATTAATTCGAACTTGAAATAGTACAGCATATTAAAGATTTAAAAAACCCCTACCCGCTTGTTCATTGGCTGCAAGATTCTGTTCAAACTCAATCCGTAGCATCTCATATTCCTTCCGCACCTGAGCTAGTGTATCTTCTAACTGGATGACTTCAGTTCGCAACTTCTTCTGAAGAGAAAGCTCATCACTCTATAAAAGCAAGGATTATAAGTCACGATAAACAAATAAAGCTTGTTTCAGAAGTATATTTCATTTAAGAACTGGGATTCATGATTAAGCATACAGAGATTTGGCACTGGATCTGTGTGTATGTTCACAATAGCTTGTATAGCATTGTAGTACACACACTGAAAAAGGACACAATTTCACATTAAAAACAAACCAATAATGTGTTTCTCATGTTTCACCTGAGTAGCCAGCATCAGCTTACAGGGAATGTGATCAGTTATGAAGAAAAAAAGTTAAAATCTGAACATTCCCAGTGCACCGTTCCCTTTATATACTGGTAAACATGATCTTTATGTCCATGACATTTATATTCATCTAAGATGCTTACCTCCATGTGCTCGATCTGGCGCAAGTGAGCATTTTTGGCCGTAAGCAGCAGAGCACGAGCCTCGTCCAGCTGCGTCTTCACTCCCAGAGACTCATTATACAACAGAGAGAACTGAGACTGGAGACACTTGTACTCCGGTGTTTCCTTCACCACCTCCTCTGGAATGTTCCGAAGATCCATCTTATATAATGACAAACAGGGTCGGACTTGAGAATATGTTGGTGCAAGTAAAATAACTTTCCAATAACATGAAGGAGAAGATGCAATATGGTACACAATCACTCAATCAATCAATAAATCAATCAAAAAGCAATCAATCAAGGCATTTGCATGAAAATGGATGATAATTCATCAAAAGTGGTGCATTTTAAATTCATTGATTTATTCCACCTTTCAAAAGTTTGTTTCTTCCACCGTCAAGTAAGAGCTTCTGGTAGTGCTAGGCTACTGATTCAGATTAAGACCACAGTGGTAACACACAGTGTACGAGTCATATAACATGCCTGCTTGGTTCAATGACAATAACCGGAGTAACACACTACATGTTTTTGTACCGTGTCTACTTTTCCAATCACGAAATTTTAAATATTCACCCAAATACCTACACATCTGCTTTTAGAATATTCTGCAGGGGGAAACCAAGATTAATCATCTTTTACCAAATGATGCCGTACCCTCAAACGAAGGAAGGCATCATAGAGATTTGACTTTTGGAGATGCCAATATGGGTCAGCATGGTGGCATAGGGGATAAGCAATATGGCGGTGCCCAGAACACCATAAACTAATTTATGTGCGCAGCACAGTGATTTATAAATAAGATTGTTCTGTAAGACATTAATATATATATATATATATATATATACACAAAAATAAAAGGACAGGACAAAGACTTTCTATTGAAACTCCATTTATCACTACAGATCTGTTTCGAGGGGTGGTGAAACCATCCTCTCTCTTCAGGTGATTATAGAAGAATTATGACAATTATGAGAATTATGGTTTCACCACCCCTCGAAACAGATCTGTAGTGATAAATGGAGTTTCAATAGAAAGTCTTTGTCCTGTCGTTTTTTTATTGTTATTTGCTCTACCAAAAAGTATTGAGCACTCTCCTACGGAAGGATCTACTCAGAAAATCCTACATATACACATATATATATTAATGTCTTTCATCAGAGAGAATACATGTGTGTGAAGGAGAAGGACCCAAGAGGAATGGTGAGGTTACAGGGAGCAGAGATAAGGAAGGTGGAGGATTTAAGTACTTAGGCTCAACAATCCAGAGCAATGGAGAGTGTGGAAAAGAGGTGAAGAAGCGTGTGCAGGCAGGTTGGAATGGTTGGAGAAAAGTGTCCGGTGTGATGTGTGATAGGAAGGTATCGGCAAGAATGAAAGGAAAAGTGTAGAAGACAGTGATGAGGCCAGCGATGTTGTATGGTTTAGAAACAGTGGCGCTGAGGAAAAGACAGGAGGCAGAGCTGGAAGTAGCAGAGATGAAAAAGTTGAGGTTTTCTTTGGGAGTAACGAGGATGGATAGGATCAGGAATGAGTACATCAGAGGGACAGTACATGTAAGGTGTTCTGAAGACAAAGTCAGAGAGGATATATTGAGATGGTTTGGACATGTACTGAGGAGGGATAGTGAATATATTGGTAATAGGATGCTGAAGTTGGAACTACCGGGCAGAAGGCCTAGAGGAAGACCAAAGAGAAGATTTATGGATGTGGTGAAGGAGGACATGAAGGTAGTTGGTGTAAGAGAAGAAGATGGAGGCAGATGATTCGCTGTGGCGACCCCTGAAGGGAACAGTCGAAAGGAAAAGAAGATATATGTCCTTCATCCTAAAAATAATGCACACAAGCTTTATGTCTTCTTTTATTATACTAAAGTTAGCTCCTTTACTGTAAGGGAAAACAGGATAAACACTACAGGTGGTACGTTGAAAACAAAATGTTATCATGTACCCTGTGTAAAATCCAGGGTTTTACATGGAAACAGAGCAAAATCTGTTTATATTACACCTCAGTTACTCTCTAATACCTTGAGTTTTTCACTTTCTCTTACTGCCTCTTGTAGCTCCTGCTGGAGTTTCTCTAGCTCTGCCATGTGGCTATTGGCCAGCTCCTGGTTCTGCTCCAGTTCTGCATTTAGTGACTCAAACTAAAAACATAATTTTAATATGCATTAAATGAAAACACTTTCCTATAAATAAACATATTAAATAATTAATATACACTCACTAAGCACTTCATTAGCAACACAAGTACACTTACTCATTCAGACAAGTATCTAATCATAGAATCCTACAGACCAGACCAGCATTATCAGATAATGTTCACATCAACCATCAGAAATGGGAAAATAGGATCTCAGTAATTCTGACAGTGGTCTGACTGTTGGTACCAGATGGGTTGCTTTGAGTACTTGTGTAATTGCTGATCTGGCATACTTTTCCCCACACAGAGCGTACACAAACTGAGTGATAAATTAAAAACATCCCATCAGTAGCAGTTCTGCAGACAGAAACGCCCTGTTGATGAGAGAACAACAGAAAATGTCCAGACTCGGTTACTTCGGTGGAAATGCAACAGTAACCAAGATAACCATCTGTACAATTGTGGTGAACAGAAAAGAATCTCAGAAGGCAGAACCATGTTGAACCTTGAGGTGGGTGGGCTACAACAGCGGTTCAACATTAGGTTCCATTTCTATCAGCCAAGAACCGGAGGCTGCGGCTGAAAAGCATTGAATCTCGATTTTAGCTGAGCCCTGCAGACACAGGGTCAGGTGTTATCATGTTAAGACAACGTCTTCCATCTTCTTCCAATTCACAGGATCTAAACACAACAGACTACATTTGGGATTATGGAACAGGAGATGCATAATATGAGCATGCACCTGAAAAATCTGTAGGAATTAAGTGAGGAAATCATCTCAACATAGACCAGAATGTTTCCGATATCAGTGCATCAAGTTTAAAGGGAGCAAATAGGTGCTCGCACCCATTCTCATTCCCAAAACCAGATTTAGGGGAGCCAAAAAAATAAATAAAATTATGATTCTTTCATTTGCCGACCATGTTTTTCACGCCATGGTCGACAATCTCCAAAGCTGTTTTCGCAAGGACAGACACGGCTTGATCCAAATACCCATTGCCGAGATCATCGTTTCACAACAAGCACTATGATTGGTTGCTCTCATGTTTATAATCCCATCAGCATTTGTGTTGCATGATTGCAGCCTTGAATGCTGCTCACGCAGGAGACATACCTCACAAGCACCTTCACGCTTGTGTAGCATGTCCATAAAACTTGGCTGAGCTCCTCAAAAAATTTAAGAGGTGTGATTGAGGGGGGCGCAATTCACATTCCTAGCAATTTAGAGGCGAGTAAAAAGTTGCACCGCTGTTATTTTTTTCCTGTGATGCACTTCCTATCTGTTTTCCTTTTGGCTTTTTCCCTTTTACTCCGGAGTCGCCACAGCGAATCATCTGATTCGCACGTTTGATTTGGCAGAGGTTTTTACGTCGGATGCCCATCCTGTCACAACCCTTTTTAGCAAGGGACAGAAACACGCTGACGACTTTGCAGCTACTCTTTATGAAAGTCAGCAATGGTTCTTTTACATGCCTCTCACCATAGACAGTGAGAGACATGGCCTGCCTTTGATAACCCAGTTAGCTGCACTGGAGGGGACAGTGACAACCTTGTGGAGAGTGGGACTCAAACCCTCAACCTTTGGATCAGCGATCCAGCGCCCTATACCACTAGACCACCACTTCCCCGACTGTGATACACTTCCTGTGGGATCCAAATCAGAAATAATTAAAGCCGCTTTAAAAGTAAAACTCTGGAATAATGTTCCTAATAAAGTGCTCACTGAGGGTGTTGAGTAGACCAACTCCAGAGTATAAATTACCTTCTGTATGTTGAGAGTAATCTGACCACCAGGTAAACCGCCAGACCTGCCAGACACATGGTAGCCCGAGTTCAGCTGAAAAACAAAGGCAGTTAACATTCATTAAATATCTCTGTGCCACAAAAAAGTAATGACAACAAAATGAGTGAATATAGCAACTAAAGGAAACGTCCTGAAAATGTCACTGGATTTTTCTTGGCTTTTATTTTTTTGTGATTCTTCTTTAACTAACCTGTTCAAGGGCCTCTGCGAGGTGCTTATTAAGCTTCTGCTCTCTCTTGCGAAGTTTCTCAATGTCCCACTGCAGGTCCTCCACAGCGGTCTCCATCTCAGACACTTTTGTTTCAGAGCTGGTCACTTTATCAACCAATTCATTATACTGCATGAACGACAACAGAACAGAATTTTGATAAATTATAAAAATTGTAATACAGTGGTACCTCACCTTACAAAATTAATCCGTTCCAGAGCCTTTTTTGTAACCTAGATTTTTCATAAGTAGAACCGCATTTTGCATGTAAAATGCGTGATTTGTTCCAAGGCCCCCAACCCCAATACTTCCCTTTAAAAATTATAAAAGCATACCTTTTTAAGGTACTTACTTCGTGTTGACCATGTCTTCTTAGCAGAGTTATAATCTTACAAATGTTTATGCAAGGTTAAAAGTCTTGAGCCAAAGAATAAAGTTGCAGTGAGCACACTGGAAAAACTCATGAACAAGCTGCTACTCAAGGGAGCAGCGTCATCCCTCCTAGCCAATGGGAGGCCAGCAGGGCGAGATGTTGGGAGATAGCCAATGGGAGAGCAGCTCGTGCATTGTTTGAACGTTTGAATGGCGCGTTTTGTAAGGAGAACTTGTTTCGTATACAGAGACAAAAAATTTTGGAAAATGTTTTTCGTAACCTGGATTTTTCGTTTGCTGGGACTATCGTAAGGTGAGGTACCACTGTATTTCATTATTATTACATAAATCTAATAGCTTTTTATATCATAATCATGAAATATTACATCAAAATGTCTTGGTGCATTGCGGTATTTTAATAATAATAAAAAAAAAATCATAATTTCAAAATTCGCACCTAAACTAGCAGGGAACACCCACTCGCAAGCTGATTGGCTTAGACGCGTGATGCTGTAGCCTCGCACATTCCCGTGGGGAGGCAGAAGACGCCAAGTTCTTTCAAGCTTTGTTTGGATTTCTTATCGCGCTACAATATTTCTCTAATTTTGTTCCTTATTTTATTTTATTTCTCTTGAAAATGCCTCCTAAACGTCCTGCACCATCTACGGCATCCAATGAGCCCAAGAAAAAGTGGAATATGATGACCATGAACGAAAAAGTGAAGTTGTTAGACATGCTGGCTGCGGGCAAAACCTTCCTACTTCGCGGTTTTTCGAATATCGCGGCCAGGTCTGGGCTATATTATCCGCGATATTCAAGGGATGACTGTATATATTTTTAATACTTGTACCTTTTTTTGTAGAAAAGAGATATCAGAAGACCATTTATCTTACACAGTAATGGAATGTAGCATCTTCATTATAAGCCATTTATTAAAAGAACTCGACATCAGAGATTACCATCAACAAAATTTCTGCTCATTTATTAAAAACGCAAACTTGACCTGTAATAGAATCTCTTATTTTGGTCACTTCTCAGTCTGCAGAAGAAAAATTTCGCAGAGGGAACAAAAAACATGAAGAAAGTTTAAAAGATGGTTTTATAGGGCACATATTCCCATGTAATACATATTGAAACTCTCTTTAAAGAAAAAAAAAAAAAAAAAACTCAGCCAGTATTTCAAAAACTAATGAAAGATTTAATTTTAATTTAATTTCCTTATATTTCTATGTGCATTTTCAAAGACAATAATTTACCTCAAGCTCAGTGAATGGTGCAGAATAGCCTTTCGACATTCTCTCTATTTAGACATCCACCTCGCCTTCAGCAAATAAACGTTATACCCTGCCTGGCCAAAATAAAAAAAGGTTGCACACTCTAATATTTTGTCTGACCACCTTCAGCCTTGATTACAACAGGCACAGTAAATGCCACTGAACTGTTTCAGCAAACGTAAGCATGGACTCTACGTTCATTTCCATCCAGATTAGTTTTCGATTTATTTTTCACAGACATTTGAATTGAATGAGGAGAGAGTCGAATTACACCTCAAAGTCTCCTTCCGTACATCATAAAGACCTTATAGGATTAATCTCAGGACTCTGTGGTGCAAAAGGACAACTGATGGCATAACCTGGACATTCAGTACATTCTGCATTTTATTGCTACATAATCTTGCTGAGCCTGGACTGGACCTACTAAAGCAACAATGCCATGGCGCTTACAGTCAAAGCATTCTAGAAACATACTAGTGGGCACAACTTTTTTCTGCAGTATACATACAAAAACTCTAAAGGAGTTATAAAAAAAAACAAAACAACAACAATACATAATGGCGCGATTCTGACCTCTGACACCTTGAACCAATAAATCCACAAATGGCTCAAATTTGTTTGTTTTTCTTATGTTCCGATGTAAAGGGTCTGTAAGGACTACGGGGCTCTTTGCACCCCAGCCTAGTGGCTCATCAGAGCCTATGCTTGTTCTAGTTTCCACAATGTAAAGCGAGTTAGGATGCTTGTCCTGCTGGGTGGACAAGGGCACACTTGTGGGTTAAGTCATAACACAGTGGTGGTCTAACCAGGCTTTGAACCCACAACCTCTCAATCATGAGCCCAGCATCCTAACTACACCACCGGTTACATATCTATTCCAATGTAGTATATACTAAACCATTTAGAGTCGGCCCTCTACTTACGAAAACCTCTGAATACGAAAAATCCAGGTTACGAAAAACATTTTCCTAAATTTTCGTCCTCTGTATACTAAACAACCTCTCCTTACAAAAAGCGCCAAACGCGCCATTCAAAAATTCAAACAATGCGCAAGTTGCTCTCTCATTGGCTGTGTCCCAACATCTCGCCCCGCTGGCTTCCCATTAGCCAGGAGGCAGTTGCACTGTACCCATATTTCCCGTTTGTCACACGCGTGAAGGAGATTTGAACAGGACTGTTGGCTCGTGAGTTTTTTTGAGAGTGATCACTGCAGCGTTATCTGTCGTTATCCATCATGGACCCCAAGAAAGTGATTCCCGGTGACACCGAAAAGAAGCGGGCTCCGTTATCAATCGAAGTGAAGCAGGAGATAATAAAAAATACGAAAGTAGGATGCAGTTGAGCGAAATCGCAAAGGGGTATGGCCTAAACCCCTCTACAATCGGGACAATATTGAAGCAGAAGGAGACCTTAAAAGTGGAGATACAGTGACAGAGGCGATTATTTCGCAACGATATTGAAACAGAAGAAGGCATTAAAAGCGGAGATACAATGACGGAAGCGATTATTTTGGAAAAAGCAACCGCCATATTTAAGGACCTCGTGAAGGAGGGTGGGGGTGGAGGTGGGAGTGAGGGTTCTTCAGACCAGCAAGTCTCGGACTTTAAAGCATTGCATGGGTGGTTCGAGAGATTTAAACAAAGGTAAATAATTTTCTTTTACTTTTAACACATATTTCATACAAAATTGGTGTACTTTTATAATTTTAAAGGGTTTATGGGGTAGTCCTGGGAGCCTTGGAACGAATCATGCGTTTTACATGTAAAATGCACCTCTACTTACGAAAACTCCAGGTTACGAAAAAGGCATGGAACGGATTAATTTCATAAGTAGAAGGCCGACTGTATTTACCTTAGGGGTCATTCAACATTTTCAACATTTTCCTAAGCGTACAAAACGTATGCTAGGGGGGAGGGGGTAAGATGTCTGTGTACGCTTTTTAATATAAAAATGTCGATCAACAATAATGCATGCGCTCGTGAATATTTTTTTTTTTGTGCGTGTACGTTTGAAACTCTTAATGCGCAATTCGCCAACCACCTGCGGTGTTGCATATCTGCAAAGTCTGCAATGAATACTACCCAACCCGTTATCAGCTGCTGAAACATCAGAAGGCCGCTGATCAAGGGCTAAGGGCATAGCCTGGGGGCGGGGGGGGGGGTGCCTGTGCACGTGCACCTCTCCACAGCAGGAGTTGAGTTCCGCTGGACAAGAAATTATGTGTATTCACAATCTTATAAATAAAGTTAATGACTGTTATTGAAGAGAAAGTCGGCAATAAGTTCCGCATGACTAGAGTCAGGAAGTAAACCGAAAGTTAACGTGTAAGGGGCACTGCGCATGTGCACGCCAGAGCTGACCCATCAACAAACATAATATTATCAGTAAGCAATAATAGCTGAACACTGTCAATCAAACAAAGTGCGCTTGTGAGAATAAAGCACAGTTTGTTAGTCCCGCCTCCGGCTCCTGCACACGTGTTAGAACACCAACATTGACGCACAGAGAATAAATGGCTAAAATAATCATAAACCATCCAGCCTGGATCTGCAGCCTAATGCTCAGTACTTTTATAAAATTAATAGTATGTCTTTGTGCTGTAAATATGCATTAATATTTTTTGTGCTTTGGAATAGATAAATAACTTTAGCTCAATTTGTAAATATATTTAGCACATGTACTTGCAGATGTAGTTTGAAATATATTTGAGAATGTTTTTGGTTGAACTATAATATTTGATTCATCTGCTGAGAGTAATAGATGAATCATCTTCTGCTGAAAACCTGAGCGTGTTGTTGGCGTGAGATTCCATGTTGTTTATATCATATGCTGTGATATGCATGCACTATATTTCATGTGGTACTTTGTATCAACTCAGTGACGTCACGGTAACTTTGTATAGGCGGGCACTTAGCAATAGCGGCTTTGGGGTCGATAACTTATACGACAAGCACATAAAACAAAACCGCTGTGTGTGCAATGGTTTATTTATGATATAAAATTTAAGCCACAATCGCTTCAATAAACTATACTTAAGCTACCGCCAACTTATTTAGTCAGCGTTTCATTTCCCCTTTAAGGCTTAGGCTCCGGTCAACCGAGATGTGCACCCCCCACGGTCAGACCAGCCTACGCCCTTACTGATCACAAACTGAAGCGTGGTCATCCAAAAGCCAGTGACCAATAAAAAATTCAGACATTTGAATTATATTTTAATATAAAATAATATTATTATTAAAACCAAATGTCTCAATATTAATATTAAAGCAGGTGTCATTAAAAATAATTCTTTAAAAGTATATATTTTTATTGATTTCATTATTATTTGACTGGTGTATAAACGAAGTATTGATAAAGGACATACATTGACTTATTTTATAAAAGAGGTTTGACCATCCTGCCGAGAGATCATCAACATTTATTTGTACGCTTTCGGAGGGGGGGGTCAAAAAAAGCGTACTCTCTGTACGCTTGGGAAAATGTTGAAAATGTTGAACCGCCCCTGAGGCTCAGAGGATATTGAACATTTCTCTCGATGTTCCGTCTTTATTCAGTGATATCTGCTTCACCTTCGGTAAATATTTCCCATATAATTTTGTAAGAAGTGTATGATGTTGCCCCGGGTCATGCACTTTGTAGGCAGTCATTTATGCCTGTTACTATTAAAGCTCCCTGAAGCCCAGAGATACAGCTCACCTGTACTTTAACAGAAGTAGATGCAAAGATATAGTTTACTGTGATTGGTTGGTTTTCCAATTCCGGGTAAGAGAACACAGATTTTGTTCTTTTTGTGCGTTTATTTCTTCAGAACTAGAAGAAAGAATCTTGAAGAATGTGTAGAAGAGTCCCAGTCGAAATCAAACTTCAGCACAATGCATTTTAACCTGTTTCATTACATACACACTACATGTACACAGACCAAACATAAGACTCCAGCAGCTCAAGGACTGTCAGATTTTCAGAGAGCTCGAGTTGCGGGTCAGTCAGAGGGTGGCATCAGCTATCAACAAATCGCTGACAATTTGAATATTTCTTCGTCAAAGGTAAAAGGTTCAACAGTGAAGGTAAAACCAGCACGGATCCATGACCAGGTGGATCTTGACTATCAGAAAGATACCTTCACTCCGTCAAGACGTAGTCAATAAAAATCCCCATTCCAAGGCAACATAAATTGTAGGAACCAGCTCAAAGACAACAACAAGCTATCTTCATCACAACGCCTATTATGGCCGAGCAGCAAGCGGCAAACTTTCTGTTAGACCAGCAAATATTCATTCTAAGACTTTGAGTGTCTATTTAATTGTAAGGCCCTTAAATGCTTCAGCTTATAAGCAAGCACTTGCCATAACATTTAATCTTCTTCTTCTTCTTTTCCTTTCGGCTGCTCCCTTCAGGGGTCGCCACAGCAAATCATCCGGCTCCATCTCACCCTGTCCTCTGCATCTTCTTTTTTGACTCCAACGACCTTCATGTCTTCCTTTACCACATCCATAAATCTCTTCTTTGGTCTTCCTCTGGGCCTTCTGCTTGGTAGTTCCAACCTCAGCATCCTACTGCCAATATACTCACTATCCCTCCTCTGTACATGTCCAAACCATCTCAATCTAGCCTCTCTGACTTTGTCTCCAAAACATCTAACATGTGCTGTCCCTCTGATGTACTCATTTCTGATCCTATCCATCCTCGTTACTCCCAGAGAGAACCTCAACATTTTCATCTCCGCTACCTCCAGCTCTGCCTCCTGCCTTTTCCTCAGCGCCACTGTTTCTAAGCCATACAACATCGCTGGCCTCACCACCGTCTTGTACACGTTTCCTTTCATTCTTGCTGACACTCTCCTATCGCACATCACACCGGACGCTTTTCTCCAACCATTCCAGCCTGCCTGCACATGCTTCTTCACCTCTTTTCCACACTCTCCTTTACTCTGGATTGTTGAGCCTAAGTACTTAAAATCCTCCACCTTCGTTATCTCTGTTCCCTGTAACATCACCGTTCCTCCTGGGTCCTTTTCATTCACACACATGTCTTCTGATTTTCTGAGGCTAACCTTCATTCCCTTCCTTTCCAGGGCATACCTCCACCTGTCTAGATTTTCCTGCACTTGTTCTCTGCTCTCACTACAGATCACAATGTCATCTGCAAACATCATAGTCCATGGAGATTCTTGTCTCACCTCATCTGTCAGCCTGTCCATCACCATAGCAAACAAGAAGGGGCTCAGAGCTGACCCTTGATGCAGTCCCACCTCCACCTTGAACTCTTGTGTCACACCGACAGCACACCTCACCACTGTCTTACATCTCTCATACATGTCCTGCACCACTCTAACATACTTCTCTGCCACTCCAGATTTCCTCATGCAATACCACAGTTCTTCTCTTGGCACCCTGTCATATGCTTTTTCCAGATCCACAAAGGCACAATGCAGTTCCCTCTGACCTTCTCTGTACTTCTCTATTAACATCCTCAAAGCAAACATTGCATCTGTGGTGCTCTTTCTTGGCATGAAACCAAACTGTTGTTCACAAATGCTGACCTCTGCCCTAAGTCTCGCTTCCACTATTCTTTCCCATAACTTCATCGTATGGCTCATCAACTTTATCCCTCTGTAGTTGCCACAACTCTGCACGTCTCCCTTGTTCTTAAAAATGGGCACCAGCACACTTCTTCTCCACTCCTCCGGCATCTGCTCACTCTCTAGGACCTTGTTGAATGTTCTTGTCAGAAAAGCTACTGCTACCTCTCCTAGACACTTCCATACCTCCACCGGTATATTATCAGGACCAACTGCCTTTCCATTCTTCATCCTCTTCAATGCCCTCCTCACTTCACCCTTACTGATCTTTGCTACATCCTGCTCCTCAATGGTCACCTCTTCTCCTCTTTTTTCTCCCTCATTTTCCTCATTCATCAGCTCTTCAAAGTACTCTTTCCATCTTCCCAGCACACTTCTGTCATCAGTCATAACATTTAATGTAAAACAAAATTAACTCACTCTTGGTTTGCATAATAATTACCTCCAATGACATTTTGTGGTGTCTTCCTTGCAGAGAGGAAGCAAGATCTTGTAGTTTACTGTTCTCCTCGAGCAGACTGCGATGTGTGGCAACGATCTCTCTTTGAGTGTCGTCTTCACAAACTTGAAAAAGAAACATTTACACACACTACAGGTAAGCTACTCCTTTAATATTCAGATCTCAGTTCAGAGGAATCAGGTATGAAGATCCCGGTACAAATATTTCTGTGCAAGAACCTTAAGACAAAGTAAAAAACAAACAAAGGTTTGAATAAACTGTGCATATAACTACACAGCTCGAAATGTGTGTATGAAGCACAGCTAGGTTTAAAATAGACACACAGGTGAGTAGTACAGTGCCTGGAGAGCTTGTACACAGGGATTTGCTCAAACTATGCTCCCTCTAATCAACTGAATCACTTAAAAACTTTCTTTAATATGATGCTAATGAAAGTTTTGTTTTATTCATTCATTCATTTTCTGCACCACTTAATCCTAATTAGGGTTACGGGGAGGCTGGTGCTCCTCTCAGCCGACTCTGGATGAGGGCAGAGTACACCCTGGACAGTTCGCCAGAGCATCGCAGGGCAAAAACACGCTGATGGCTATGCAGCAACTCTTGACAAAGTCAGCAATGGTTCTTCTATAACCTTTCATCATAGACGGTGAGCGACATGGCCGGCCTTTGATAACCCAGTTGGCTGCACTTGGAGGACAGCGGTGACAACCACTGACAGTGGGGCTTGAACCCCCAACCATAGGACCCGTAATCCAGCACCTTACCACCGGGCCACCACTTCCATAGCTTACTTTTATTCAGCATAAAATTAGTGTGTATGTGTCATGAACATATTTACAATCTGGTTTCTGCAGCGGTCATAGTAATACACTTTACTACTCTTTTATAGTTCATCCTATTTAGTTATTTTCTTCCTTTTAGAATTTTCCCTTTTTCTCATGGGTCGCCACAGCGAATCTGTGATTCACATAATTTGATTTGGCATAGGTTTTTATGTCGGATGCCCTTCCTGACACAACCCTTTAGCAAGGGGCAGAAATACACTGATGGCTATGCAGCTACTCTTCAGCAATCTCTCTCTCTTCAAAAACTCTTCAGAAAGTCAGCAACGGTTTTTGTATATGCCTCTCAATACAGACAGTGAGAAACATGGCCAGCTTTTGATAACCCAGTTAGCTGCACACCGGGGGGAGTGACAACCTTGTGGAGAGTGGGACTTGAACCCCCAACCTAAGTATCAGCGATCCAGCATCTTTAACAACCAGATTACCACTGCCTCCTATAATCCTATATAGTTACTCCTATATAGTTATATCAATGTAAAATAATTTTACAATGGGGTGGGGTTCGGGGATGTTGTTCATAAATTAATTGAAACTTGTTACCTGCTGCTTGAATGCGGACACACAGATCTTCAATGCTGCTGTGCAGGCGGTCAAAAATGCAGACTATGCAGGCCACTGCAGCTTTGCTGAACTGCATCCTGTCCTGGAGCTGAAGGCTGAGCTCCTCTTCACTGCTGTTATCCAGAGTAGAGAGGAAAGCCTTTGCACTTTCACTCAATGGGGGAGGTGGGGAAGGGGCTACAGATGGCACATGGTATAAATAATGTGTTGTACATTGAAAAGCAAGCAAAAATAAATAAATCTGCTCAGAAAGAACCCTTATTATAACAAGAGCAGACGCCCTGCTTTAGCTGTTGTAATATAACATGAAACTTCTAAATAAATCATCCTAACGAACATTTATAAAGAATATTCTGAAAAATTCCTGCATCCAGACTTTTATCTGGATCGTCTCGAAAATCTAAAGCTGTTCCACTTCTGGTGGAAATTTCATGAATTCCTACATAACTTTTTACCTACTCGTACTAGCACAGTCACAAACCACCAAACACACCGAAGTCAATACATACCCTCATTAGCAGAGGTTACAGAAATAATTTTTTTAAAAAGTGTGTGTTTACCAGCAATTCCATCTACTAGTGGCACATCAGGAAGTTTCTCCGCAGCACCAGATTGCTCCTCCTTATCCTTCTCCTGCAACTGAAGTTCTGCAGCTTGTTGCTGCTGCTGTTCATTTTCATCTGCTGGAGGTGGAGGTTGAGGAACACCATCTTCTCTTTTCAATGGCGTTGGCAGAGCAGCTGGAATATCAGGTGCAGGCAAGGGAGTATTTGAAGAATCAGGAGCAGAGAACGCTGCTGGAGGACTAACAGGGGTCTGTGCAGGCACTGGACCAGACTTAGGTTCAAGTCGCTGCAGTAATTCTTGAACATTTTCATCCAGCTGTGTAAACAAAAGCAGTGACTGTGTTTATTTCATGATTTCAACAGCATTGTTTTGTACCAAAACATAAACCTGTCTGACTGACTGATACTGTTAGTGCCTTTACGAAATTAATCAACATAACAGTTAAGATGTAAAGATTGTGCAAACAGCAATCAGAACAGACTAGTTTTCACTGAGACTGGCGCTGACTGGTGATCACATGATTGGGCTTTGTGTTGTTGGTTTTAAGATGTGATTTTGTCTGCTTATCATAACCAGGTTCATGTACAGTCCCTCCGTTTCTCTACTAGCAAGTTGCTCGTCCTCACTCCAATAACATGCATTGCAGAAATGTGTACACTGGTGTTGCTTTTTATGCGTACAATATTTACTCTTTTTCTTCTTTTGTGAAAGGTAGGTCTACCAGATAATACTGTAATTCATTGCATATCCCACCTCAGGACACTGAGAACTGCCACCAACTTGGCTACCATTTATTGCACATGTACAAATCTTTTTAAAATGATGGTCTGTGTTCACTTTTGAGATGTCATTGTTCATGAGTACAGAGTCACATAAGTTTGAACACTCAGAAAGATGAAGCAGATAACCTGAACCCTGTTCATGTTCTGTATGAATGGGTGTAGCACCTGAGTCCAGTAGCGGTTAACAATGAGAAGTGTTGCATCATCAGTCGCCTGTCTTTTTTCCAGCTTCTCAATTTTTTCTCTCAGTTCATCTTCCAAAGCTTGTCTCTGCTCAAGGCGCTCGGAGAGCTTCTTGTTCTTAAACTGAATGACCTTCATGTCCATTTCCTCCTGCAAAACACAGCATCATTTCAGTCTGCATCAGTTCTGATCTTGATAATGATGATGATGATGATGATGATGATGATGAATGGAATGATCTCTAGGACTACAAGGTCTAATGTTACCCACAGTGGAAGAAACTCCTCCTATACGAATGGGTTCAATAAGCGTGGTCGTGGTTTTCTCCTCTTTTTTCGCTTTCTTTTCAGGTGGCCCCGGAGGACTGTCCCCTCCAGGGGCTCGCTTACCTCCGGTGCCAGACATGATTTCCTGATCTGGTACAAAAACACACAGAAACTTGCTCAGGTGAGAAGACATTTCCTACAAATTTAGGATGATGTTATATTAAGGGTGTAGCGACCAGAAGCATATTCATCCTTGGCTATATTTGGATAATAATTAACTCTGAAGAGTACCAGCAGCTTCCTAACTGTCATTATATAAAGATTCCCAACATCTGATCATCAGCTCCTCCATCAGTTCTGTGAATGCTAACCAGAGGAACACGATTCGGTCAAAAACAGATAATAACCACAAATAATCCTTGGTTGGTTGATTTAATATTAATAGCGTGTGTGTATATAAACTGTTACTTTAACTTGACGAATGTGAGCGTTGTTAGTTTACATAAACATCGAGGTTGTATGCTAGCTATACGAGCTAGCAAACCAGTCAGCGAGGAAACTAATTATGATTTCACAAAAATAAAACTCTTATTCGAGCTCTTTGCTTATTTATAAGCTTACAAATACAGAATTACTGAACAGAGCACATCAAACTGCAGAATACATTCATTATAGCAGCGACTTATCACACCATACAAACCTCTGCTGACCGCAAAGACCGGAAAAGTGAACACAAAAGTGAAAACTGCAAAAGACGGATGTGAAGTAAATTAATTTCAGAATAAAAGTCACTTGAAAAAAGTCCTGAATGTCACAGAAAAGTTTCCCTCGAAAAGTTTAATTACGTCAGCATGATGTTTAAATACGGTACTACTTGATTGTAAAAAAATAAATTTGAGACTTGGAATTTTGGATTCGCTGTGGCGACCCCTGAAAAAAGGAAAAAGCCGGAAGGAAAAGAAGAAGAAGAATTTGGTTTTCACAAGCGCTTATGTATAATTATAAGGATAACATGAAATTATATGGGAAAGATTCATATGAAGTTGATAGTCATCATCATCATCATCATCATCATCATCATCATTATTATTATTATTAGTAGTAGTAGTAGTAGTAGTAGTAATAGTAGTAGTAGAATAAGAAATGCTGTTGTGGAAAACACTTCCACCTGACTGCTCAGGGCTTTTAATAACAGGTCGTGAAGAAACAATATTTCAAATTTAAGGTTTTTCTAATTGATATGCATTGACTTCATTGGTACAATGACGTCAGTCCTCCAAATTGTCATAGGTATAATGACGTCTGTCTTTATGGAGATTTACAATTAGAATGCTCTTATTCAGATCAAAATAAAATCGTTCCATATAATGTTTACGTAGACCTGTATGCAGTCAACAGGGAGCTATTAGCATTAGCAACCATCGTTGCTAGGAGACGGGGAAGCACGGGTTCTCTGCTAAAGGTCTTATTTTTTCTAATAAGTGTCTCCAGATAAACTTTTCACATTTAGGCCGTGGCTGTTTAAAAAAAAAATTATAATCTTTAATTAAGATTATAAAGATGAATGTTCGACCTCTGGTAAGTTTTTAAAAACAGTACAGTATACAGTAATTGAAAAAATATTGAATAATTGAAACATTTTAAGATGTGTTATTGATTGCTTGAATTATTTTTACTGTAGATATTGCAGGAGTTAAAGCCTCCAAAGGCCAGGATACTGTTATGGTATGACACAAATAAAGTTAAATATTACTTATTCCAAGTTATATCTCACATTCAAATAACTGTATGATTATCTGAATTTGCAGGGAAGACCTGAGTGACAGTGATGCAGAAGAAATCACCAAGACAGAGTCTATACCTGAGATTTCAAGGTGATCAGTGTGTTTCCCCACATCACACCACAGAACATATCTAATTATGAAAATTATTGAACAAATGTTTACTTAATTTTTTTTTAAAAAAAGGTAATTACTGTTTTATGTACATTAGAATTTTGTGCCAGGCCCTGTGCATCGAGGCTCCTGACCCACAACGGGACATTCTGCTCGATCTATACACAAACATAGTGCTGTTCTGCAGGAAACAAAAATTCAGTAAAGAGCAAACATCTGTTCTTCTGTCAATCATAAAGAATGTCCATCAACTTAACACAGGTGACAGACTTTCCAGTTTGGTATATTTTCATAGGGAAAAAAGCATTACTAGCATTACATAGCCAGTGTGTTCACCTGCAGGATATAGCAACCCTCTTACTGCATTCCTGGAAGAGACCTTCATCACTTAGGGATTATTTGAGGGGTGGATTATTTTCAGCAGGATAAACATTGTCCTTCACTCATTAATTTTCCATGAAATCATCTATTCAGGGCAAACCATGGCATAGTGGTTTAGCACAGCCACCTCACAGCAAGGAGGTCCTGCGTTTGAGTCCCTGCACAGATGTTTCTGTGTGGAGTTTGCATATTTTCTTTCAGTGCTTGCATGGGTTTCCTCTGGGTATTCAGGTTCTCTCCCACAGTCCAAAACATGTGCAGTAGGCTAATTGGTTGTACTAAATTCCTCTAGTGTTAATTATTGTGTGAGTGTGGCCCTGTGATGGCCTAGTGATCTGTCCAGGGTGTACCCTCACCCTCGCCTGGAGTCGGCTGAGATGGGCGCCAGCCTCCTCACGAACCTAATTAGGTATAAGTGGCTTAGAAATTGAATGGATGAAATTTCTTTTATTCGTTTTATGAACCACTTAATCCTAATTCACGCCTGAGCTGGAAATCGAACCCAGGCCTTATTGCTGTGAGGTGGACATGCAAACAACTACACAATCGTGCTGCACTCACTCATGAATTTATTTTCTATAATGGTTATACTGTGGGTCACAGGGAAGCTGGAGCCAATCATAGCAGGCATTGGGGTGAGAAGTAAACAACATCGCCAATCCATCACAAGTTAACTCTGAGGGACATGGTACTTAACACTCACATTGACTTTTCTGTGTGCAGGCAGTCTGTTCCTTTTATATCCTCCATCTCAACCAAAGTCAGCTAGGATTGGCTCCAGCTTCTTCCGTGACCCTGACGGATAAGTAGTATAGATTAGAGGGCCTCCAACTTACTTTATGTAGACCACAAGAGCTCTTAAAGTGTATGATTATTGTACATTATTTGCATCAACGATTACTATCGAAATGTAATTCATAATTCATCCACTAGGTGGAGCCAACCTAATTCACGCAAACAGCTCGCCATTCATGATTCAGGAAATACAGTATTGCAAGCAGGCTTATCAGTATCAAAGCACTGTTAGAAAAGTAAAAAAAGGACAAAAGAATAAACAGATTTATTTATATATTCATTCATTTATTTATTTTCTTAACCGCTTAATCCGAATTAGGATCGCAGGGAGGATGGCGCTCGTCCCAGCCGAATCCGGGCGAGGGCAGAGTACACCCTGGACAGCTTGCCAGGCCATCGTAGGGCAGAAACACGCTGACGGCTATGCAGCTACTCTTGTTGAAAGTCAGCAATAGTTCTTTTAAATGCCTCACACCATAGACAGTGAGTGAGAGACATGGCTGGCCTTTGATAACCCAGTTAGCTGCACTGGGGCAGTGATGAAACTGCACCCAGTAACTGTATTGTATTTGAAGAAAATGAGGGAAGGTATAAGTGAATAGATGTGTATAGTTTTAATAAGAGTGGCACAGTGGCGTTTGTTGCTAGCGAATCAGCCTCAAGGCAAAAAGGTCCTGGGTTCCCCTAGTGCTTTGTGTGGCTTTCCTCTGGGTACCTCTGACTTTGGACTATGGCAGGAAATCAGAGTACTCAGCGAAAACCCACATAAATATATGGAGAACATGCAAACCCCACATAGAAACCGCTGAGCCTCAGACTCAAACCCAGGACCTTCTTGTTGTGGGACGGACGTGCTCCCCACAACGCTACCGTACGACTCAATGCTCAAATAAAAAAATGAAAATTCCTCCTTTCTAATCAACTAGCCCTTCCTGTGTTTTATTAAATTACATGATAAATATTCTACGACCTATAATAATTTTTTTCTTTATAATAAATAATTTTTTCAGACACTCCTCTCAATAACATGGAGCAGTGTTTTACCTACTGCAGTGAGCTTATGCTGTGTCACTCTGTCAGAGTAAGTATCTAAACATTTCTTTTATGAGTAAAAGAAAATTATTCATTTTCATTTTGTTTTCTGCAACCGCTTAATCCTAATTAGGGTCACAGGGAGACTGGCGCCTATCCCAGCTGACTACGGGCGAGGGCAAAGTACACCCTGGACAGCTCGCCAGGTCATCGCAGGGCCAAAACGCGCTGATGGCTATGCGCTATGAAGCTACTCTTGTCGAAAGTCAGCAATGGTTCTTTTTCAGCCTCACACCATAGACAGTGAGAGACATGGCTGGCCTTTGATAACCCAGTTAGCTGCACTGGGGAGACAGTGACAACCTGTGGAGCGTGCAGCTTGGCCCCCAAACCTTAGGATCAGTGATAAGGCACCTTACCACCACGCCACCACTGCCCCAGAATATTATTATTATTACTATATTTATTTTATTATGATTTGCCACAAGGGGAATTATTGCCTCTATATTTAACCAATCCAAAATGAGCACGCTCAGAGCAGTGGCCTGCCACATATTGTGGAACCCAGAGAGCAGTTGGCGGTTAGGTGCCTTGGTCAAGGGCATTTCAGTAATGGAGGAGGAGGAAGGGAAGGTGCTGCTCACTCCCTCCAACGCACATTTTTCTGGCTGGTACGGGAATCAAACCAGTCATCTTTTGGTCCCAAAGCCACTTCTCTAACCATTAGGCTCTGGCTGACCCAAATATGATATGATATGCTATAATATAATATAGGCTGCTCTAAGTATGATATGATATAATGTAATACAGTATTGTGTAGCCTAGTGGTATAGGGCACTGGATCGCTGATCTTATGGTTCGGGGTTCGAGTCCCACTATTCACCATGTTGTCAATGTCCCCACAGTGCTGTTAACTGGGTTATCAAAGGCCGGCCATGTCGCTCACTGTCTATGGTGTGAGGTTCATGTAAAAGAATCTTTGCTGACTTTCGACAAGAGTAGCTGCAAAGCCGTCAGCTTGTTTCTGCCCCGCGATGGACTGGCGAGCTTTTCAGGGTGTACTCTGCCCTCGTCTGGAGTCGGCTGGGATGAGCGCCAGCCTCCCGGCAACCCTAATTAGGATTAAGCAGTTACAGAAAAAGGAACTGAACTGAACAGTATTGTATGGATGTATAAATAATAGGATATGGATATAAACAGCACTTGAACCTTTTGACCTCTGAATCTTTTACTTTTTAATTGATTCTCCCTACATTTTATTGTTGAATTCAGAAATTGTTGTTTGCTGTTTTTTGTTTGTTTGTTATTGTTGCTAGAGACCTCCTTTCAGTATCGGTCTATTCAATTCAGAACAATTGACCGAGACCATAAAATATCTCATCAACACCTATATGAGACACTTCCTGCTTTACAAATATGTTTTTACACCACAGGTAAAAGTAGATTCCTGCAATAATGTATTTATTTGCTGCAAATTTATTTCAATAATAAAAAAGCTGAAACTTGACATTGATCAAAATGATGTCATTCCTGGGTCCAGGTGTGCTTGGATGTATCGCTGTGTTATGTTGGAATGCCTGAGGAGTACATCACAGGAGAACTAGAAACCACTGGTACAGATATCTCTTATTACAGTTATTATAATTACTTAATCTTAATTAGGGTCGCGGGGAGGCTGGCGCCCATCCCAGGCAAGGGCAGAGTGCACCCTGGACGGCTCGCCAGGCCATCACAGAGTGGAAACACGCTGACGGCTTTGCAGCTACTCTTTACGAAAGTCAGCAATGGTTCTTTTACATGAACCTCACACCATAGACAGTGAGAGACATGGCCGGCCTTTGATAACCCAGTTCGCTGCACTGGGGGGACAGTAACAACCTTGTGGAGAGTTGGACTCGAACCCCAAACCTTAGGATCAGCGATCCAGCGCCCTATACCACTAGGCCACCACTGCCTTATTTATTACAGTACATCATAAAATATTATTATAGTTTTACTTCTCAAGCTTCATATTTCAGCTTTTAATGTTATCCTTATGATCAGGATCTGAGGCAGAAGCAAAAAATGAAACTGAGAACGAAGCAGAAGGAGCACGAGGGCAAGAGACACCTACAGAAACGCTGCCCACAGATACTGAGGTGTCAGCAGAAGGTCCACATTCTGAATTACTTCACTCTGAAAAACACTGCAGCTATTAAACAGGCAGAGATTTGTTTACACTTCACGTTTTTTTTTTAAACATTTTCATCATGATTCATCCTAATGTATTTCTCACTGCAGATTTATCGTCAAAGAGAGCACTGAGGGCAATTGTACAAAAGGAAGTAAGGCTTGAAGTGATGTGTTTGACTGCTCAGCTGGAAAAGCACCTCCAGGAAAGCGCGGATCGGCTGAACACTGCATTGGCTGCACTGGAGAGCAAAATTAATCTGAAAAAGTGATCATGTAGATCAATTATAAGTGTCTCGCACATGTCCAGCACTTCCTGGTGTTTATGCTGCAGAATATATACAAACAAATTTTGATTGGACAGAATGGGCCAACATGAGGGGATTAAAAACATGAATCTGAGTGAATAATTTTGAATAAAAACAATTGATCCTCATAGTTTGATTCATTATTCATCATTATCACACTTCAAATGGAAAAATTAAATATCTTGTAATTTGTTTTTCAGTAGAATACTGAATATATAATGAAAAGTTTTGGCGGCACGGTGGCGTAGTGGTTAGCATGTCCGCCTCACAGCAAGAAGGCCTGGGTTCGATTCCCGGCCTGGGCATTTCTGTGTGGAGTTTGCATGTTCTCCCCGTGCTTGTGCGGGTTTCCTCCGGGTGCTCCGGTTTCCTCCCGCAATCCAAAGACGTGCACTGTAGGTTAATTGGCAGTTCTAAATTGACCGTAGTTTCTCTCCTGCAGCGGCACTGGAACCCAGTCGTATCGGCATTTGCCCTTCCATTGGATCCTTCCGGTGGCGCCGAGACAGGGGGGGGGACTTGCTGCTTGGGTAACAGCCTGTCCCTCATTACTCCCTACCCAGGCTCTGTGCACTGGGGGGTATCACCAGCTGGGGTACCAGCCAGAGCGCAGCCATAGTCCTTCGGGACTGACGGAGGCCTACTACTACCAATGAAAAGTTGAAAAAATTTGGAAAGATGCATTGAAAGTGATTACGCTCTAGCAATTCTGACCTGACTTGCTACCGTCATGGAGAAAAATTAAAATAAACTCTTGATTTTTTCATTTTCAGGTGTTCGTGTATACTAAAGTATTGTATTGGTAATTATTAATAGCTGACTCAACATTCTATCTTGGGGACTATTCGGCAACATCCACCTCACCTTCCATGAACTGTTGATCATTATTCTCCCATTTTCAGGACACAAACTCTCTCTCTCTCTCTCTCTCTCTCACACACACACACACACATTAATTTATGATGTGGAAAAAATGTACTTGCTGTCATGTGATTAATTATATATTTTGTCCAAAATATTACTATCTCAAGCACCTGTTCCAGTATTTATTTAAAATATAAGGCTTTATTTAACTTCGAAATATTAAAACAAATTACACATCAATAATATACATTTGTCATTCTGACAATAATAATGCAGATTGAGCTTCATGTTAATACAGTACTCAGTGAGGAAAACATGGTGTTTGAATATTACATGAAAACTGACCAACATTTCTCAAAGGAGAAAACACAAACAAACAAACAGAACAGGAATGTAATCATTATAGTACATGTTTGTGATCCCATAAATTACAGTGTCTGGGCTTTAAAACATTTAGTTCACATTTTACAAATTTCTACTCTCCACTTCTACAATGATGATATTCCTAAACTAATAAGAATTATCTGATAAACATTTACAAAAGTTACATTTATTATTAGCAAAGAGATTTTTAAAAAATGAAAATGTGCTCAGTAACTCATGTAACACTGAAAAATGTGTGTGGAGACAGAGACTGGAATACGCCTGTGTTCCCTGAACTGTCAATTTAAAAAAAATAAACCTACCATTACAATGGCTAAAGATAAAACTAAAAATTTAGCTCTCAATTTCTTCAAGACCAAGTAGAACATATTTAGTGGTGTTCTGGAAAAGAGCAGCACGGTTCTGTTGTTCTCCCTTCTTCACCCAATGTCCATATATACGGAAGGCACAGCCATCAATGAGTTTGCGCACAGCTCGTAAAGAGTAAGGATCCCTAACTAGGAGCTCTCGAGTCAGAAATCTGGCCCGATTGTAGCGACTGTACATTCGAATACAGGCCAAAACTGTCAGGATCAGTACCTGAAAAGATGAAATAAGAGACATGAAGAGGAGAAGTAATAAATCTTATTTTCAGCATTAAAGTAAATATTGTAATTAAAAAGTATAGTAGAGGATAAACCTACCCTGAATGTCTTTCTGGGGCTGAAAAGCCGGACATCCTCCTTTTGGTATTGAAGGAAGAAAGGATGAGTTAAAGCTTGTTCAGCTGTCAAACGAATAAAAGGATCCAGCACTAAAAGCCTTGATATCTGATAAAAACAGGGTGAGTAAATGGTTCACAATTTTAAATTTAACAGAATATAAAAAGAGCACATTTAAAAACAATATACAGTGGTACCTCGACTTATGAGTGTCCCAAATAACGAATTTTCCATTATACCACAGCGAATCATCCGCCTCCATCTCACCATATCCTCTGCATCTTCTACTCTTACTCCAACTACCTTCATGTCCTCCTTCACCACATCCATAAATCTTCTCTTTGGTCTTCCTCTAGGCCTTCTGCCTGGTAGTTCCAACCTCAGCATCCTACTTCCAATATATTCACTATCCCTCCTCTGTACATGCCAAACCATCTCTATCTAGCCTCTCTCACTTTGTCTCCAAAACATCTTACATGTGCTGTCCCTCTGATGTATTCGTTCCTGATCCTATCCATCCTTGTTACTCCCAAAGAGAACCTCAACATTTTCACCGCACCCCGGCTAACAAGAAGCCCAGTTGAGCGTGCTTAGTTATATACACCCGAAGATACTCCGATCTTATAGCTGTAGTAGAGTCAACCGGTCATAGACGAGCATAGTGCAAAACATGAACAAACAAAACAACAACTAAAACAAATTAAAACGAACAAAGAAATAATCCGCGATGTCGCCCTCTGGGCAGCATCATCTTGGAGACGTCACTCCAATTTCAATGTAAAAGGACATGAAGAGTACTGTAATAAAGTTTATCCTTTTGGTATGGTTTGTTAAACATGCTACAGAACATAAAATCTCACGCATAAACATGAACTTAGGTACTGTACTGGAAGAATAATTGAAAAAGATTTTAATACAACAGTTCAGAGAAAACCGTCTTTTCTCAGGAGAAAGTCTTATTTCTTCAGAAGAGACATCCAGCGTTTTCTATCGCTTAGCCAGAGAAGACGCATAGTGTTTGAGTGGTATCATAGAGCTTAACTAGTAATTAAAACACACACAAAAAAGAGGCTCATTGACAACTTGTGCGTGAATGAGGAAAAAGGGGCGGGACATCAGCTCAACCAATCAAGAGAAAGGAGGACAGCCATTGGCTGAATTTGAATCATGTGCCGGTTGCTCGGCAGTCAGCGAATACTCAAACTGTGGGTGCAAAACCGCGGATAGTCAAAGGCATACTGTACATACAAATCAGTTACTTAAATTACATTTACTTCTAAACAACAGACAATAATTTAATCATCATAATCATTCTTTTTTTAAAGAAGGATTCCTACCAAGTCTTTTACAGTATCAGACCTGTCGTCCCACTCTGGAGAGTTAAACTGATAGCGACCCTCCATGATCATTCTTAGCATTAGCATCTGTTTACGGTGCCAGAAAGGGGGTGACCCAGCAAGAAGAGTGAAGAGAATCACACCACAAGCCCATCTGAAGGAAAAGAGGCATTAAAAATCAGAGACGACCACTTAAAAAACAAAACAAAACGAGGAGAACTTTCTTCTCAAAATGGCCTTAAAATCTTCAGTCATACATAAAACACAATTCCAGCTGTGTTTCCATCATCTGGTAATCAAATAAAGTAAAATTGTTTAATCACGAAACATCTCGGACTAATTTTAACTGAAACTTACAAGTCAACCTCTTTCCCATATCCTTCATGCGTTTCATCCATCGAACATTTCAGTATCTCTGGTGCGAGATAACCTGGTGTACCGCACAGCTCTAATACAAATGTAAAAAAAAGCACGTAGTTTAACTTATAAACAGAATTATTATAATGGTGCTGCTCAAACAGTCACTCACCTCTCAGCTTCTCTCCAGGTTGCAGCTGAACTGAAAACCCAAAGTCAGACAGTTTAATGTGACCCTGGTCATCCAGAAGAATATTTTCAGGCTTCAGATCTCTGTGTATAATATTGAGCGAATGAAGATACTGGACAGCCTCCAGAAGAGCACGCATCATATTCCTACAAATGAGACAATGTACACTGTACGTTCATTAAGGAAACAGATTGGTGGTTCTTGATGTGCACGCTATGATTACAAACCTGGTTTCTTTTTCACTTAGAGTGACCTTTTCGGTTAAGTAGTCAAACAGCTCACCTCTTCTCATGCTGTGTTGAAAAAGAGTAGAAAATGTGACATGGTACATTTTGCTACTCATTACATACTTTACACTTCCTTGTATTCTTTATATTGTGGTGATCTTTACATATATGGTGATCTGCATTTTTAGTTGACACAAAAAATGCACTTAGATTTTGGCCAAAATCATAGGTTTCTGACTATATTTTGACCCCTCTACTTGAATTGAAACGAAAGGCAAACCTTTTAAACTTCCCAGTAACACATTAACACGTCTGCTGGGTTTTTACTTACAATATTGAACCTGCTATCTTCTAAAATCTTTTTGATAATTTGCATCAGCCAGAGTACTTTAAATCATGAGAATTTAGCACACGTTAATGGCAATAATAACAGTATATAGATATTAACAGATCAGATGTGTTTAGTTACATCAAACAGGAGTCTAATCGCACATATTAAAAAAAAGTACATTGCCATAAGTTCATATGAAAATTAGTTCCATATTACTGGTGGAAACAGGGTGATCATGTGACTTTGCATTACAGTAGCACCCCTTTCCATGTGTGGATTTCTTGCTGTTTTTATTCTCTACATGAAAAAATGTCAAAGAAACAGAATTTTAACTAAACATAGAAACTATGGACGCAAACTTTTAGTTTGAGTTTAATTTTTCTTTGACAAAATTTAATAACATTGTAGAAATATTTTTAGTTTCTCAAGAATCCTCGGCGTCTGTAAAAATGAATCTCCTGGTGAATAAAATCTGGTATAAAAATACACAGTTTTCTTTAGCATTATTTCTCTATTTTATTCATTACATATTAAAACTAGAGAAGCACGAATATACTAGTCCTTCTCAAAAAATTAGCATATTGTGATAAAGTTCATTATTTTCTGTATTGTACTGATAAAAATAAAATTTTCATATATTTTAGATTCGTTGCACACCAACTGAAATGTTTCAGGTCTTTTATTGTTTTAATACTGATGATTTTGACATGCAGCTCATGAAAACCCAAAATTCCTATCTAAAAAAATTAGCATATTTCATCAGACCAATAAAAAAAAAGCGTTTTTAATACAAAAAAAAGTCAACCTTCACATAATTATGTTCAGTTATGCACTCAATACTTGGTCGGGAATCCTTTTGCAGAAATGACTGCTTCGATGCGGCGTGGCATGGAGGCAATCAGCCTGTGGCACTGCTGAGGTGTTACGGAGGCCCAGGATGCTTCGATAGCGGCCTTAAGCTCATCCACAGTGTTGGGTCTGGTGTCTCTCAACTTTCTCTTCACAATATCCCACAGATTCTCTATGGGGTTCAGGTCAGGAGAGTTGGCAGGCCAATTGAGCACAGTAATACCATGGTCAGTAAACCATTTACCAGTGGTTTTGGCACTGTGAGCAGGTGCCAGATCGTGATGAAAAATGTAAATCTCATCTCCATAAAGCATGGAGTGCTCCAAAATCTCCTGATAGCTAGCTGCATTGACTCTGCCCTTGATAAAACACAGTGGACCAACACCAGCAGCTGACATAGCACCCCAGACCATCACTGACTGTGGGTACTTGACACTGGACTTCAGGCATTTTGGCATTTCCTTCTCCCCAGTCTTCCTCCAGACTCTGGGACCTTGATTTCCGAATGACATGCAAAATTACTGCTTCTCTGTAGCCCAGATCAAGCGCTTCTGCCGCTGTTTCTGGTTCAAAAGTGGCTTGACCTGGGGAATGCGGCACCTGTAGCCCAGTCCACTGCTTCCACAGGTCCCCCAAGGTCTGGAATCGGCCCTTCTCCACAATCTTCCTCAGGGTCCGGTCACCTCTTCTGGTTTTGCAGCGTTTTCTGCCACACTTTTTCCTTCCCACAGACGTCCCACTGAGGTGCCTTGATACAGCACTCTGGGAACAGCCTATTCGCTCACAGATTTCTTTCTGTATCTTACCCTCTTGCTTGAGGGTGTCAATAATGGCCTTCTGGACAGCAGTCAGGTCACCAGTCTTACCCATGATTGCGGTTTTGAGTAATGAACCAGGCTGGGAGTTTTTAAAAGCCTCAGGAATCTTTTGCAGGTGTTTAGAGTTAATTGGTTGATTCAGATGATTAGGTTAATAGCTCGTTTAGAGTACCTTTTCATGATATGCTAATTTTTTGAGATAGGAATTTTGGGTTTTCATGAGCTGTATGCCAAAATCATCAGTATTAAAACAATAAAAGACATGAAATATTTCAGTTGGTGTGCAATGAATCTAAAATATATGAAAGTTTAATTTTTTTCAGCACATTACAGAAAATAATGAACTTTATCACAATATGCTAATTTTTTGAGAAGGACTAGTAGTGCAAGGTATCTCTGCCATGCAGCAAGAATAATACAAACACTATCTGGGTGCTAGTTTTAATTATCCATATGCATGTCTTATAATATGTTCTATGGTAACAAATTAGTGTGAAAAACATGCCGTGTTTGAAGGTTTTATGAGATGGTTGGATTAGTCCTTTCAAGGTCACTCAAGGTTAGAGATAACCGAGTCATCTGAAAGGCCATACAGTTCTGCCTCACCTTACGAAAGTCCCAACAAACAAAAAATCCAGGTTATGAAATGCATTTCCCTAAAATTTTTGTCTCTGGATACGAAACAAGTTCACGTTACGAAAGCACCAACTCAAAAATTCAAACAATGTGCAAGTTGCTCTCCCATTGGCTATCTCCCAACATCCCGCCCCGCTGGCCTCCCATTGGCTATCTCCCAAAATCCCGCCCTACTGGCCTCCCATTAGCTATCTCCCAACATCCCACCCTGCTGGCCTCCCATTGGCTATCTCCCAACATCCCGCCCTGCTGGCCTCCCATTGGCTAGGAGGGATGACGCAGTTCCCTCCCATTGGCTATGATGGTCCTGAATCTCCATAATACCCATGATGCTTTTCGTGTAAAGGACAGAGTTACTGTTGTTTTGTGAGTTTTTCGAGTGTGCTCATTGCAACTTTATTTTTTGGCTTAGGCTTTTAACCTTGCATATACATTTGGAAGATTATAACTCTGCTAAGAAGACACGGTCAACACGCACACACGCGCGCGCGCGCACACATGCACGCACCCACACACGCGCGCGCGCGCGCGTGCACGTGTGATTCCCAGTGCGAATGAAAAGAAGTGGGCTCGTGGCATGCAGTTGAGTGATATTGCAAAGGAATATGGCCAAACCCGTCTACCATCGGTACGATATTGAAGCAGAAGGAGGCCTAAAAAGGTATACTTTTATCATTTTTCAAGGGTTTATGGGGTACTATTGGGGGCCTTGGAACGAATCACAAGTTTTACCAATAAAATGTGGTTCAACTTACGAAAAATCCAGGTTCCAAAAGCACTTCTGGAACGGATTAATTTCGTAAGGTGAGGTACCACTGTATCTGGTTTCCTATTAGCGTTCCTTCGTAATGGCATGACTACTGGCACTCATTTCGAGGTTATAAGCACTCTGTCTCCAAAAATGTGTCACTTTGCGCTGGGCTTCCGGTAACATAGTGACCCCACCAATTTTGGTTAAAATCCCTGAAATTATGTGATCAGGATTTTGTCCACAGTCAACCATGTTCACTAACTAAGCAACAAACAGTGGATTTAATTGAAAAAGAAAAATTGAAAACAGTCTTCTGCAAAAATTCCATTTTGTGGTGGAGATAAGAAATAGGTAGCGGTTTTATTTAGGTAACTGTTGTGACGGAGGCTTTCTGTGGGGTTTAAAATGCTGTAGGTTTATGAGTGCAATAAAAGAGAAACATTTCAGTTTAAGAGTTTCAGAATGATGTATAATTGAAACTACCACAATTTCATAGTCTGAAAGGTTCTTGAAGGCCCCACACATACTAAATACATTACTTCATGACTTGGTAACCTGCCAAAAAATTGCATTATATAAATCATTACTTACAGGTCAAATACCAAAAAGATGAAGGTTGCAGATTCATAGGAATCAATAAGTGTGACTGAAAAGAGAAAAACAGAATTCTTGTCTTAACTTCTTAAACATTAGAGCATTAGCTATAACACAAATGATGGAAGTGCTCAAACTCACTGATGGAAGGATGTCCTTTCAGCACATTAAGAACATGGATCTCTTTCAGTGTTGCGCTCTTCACTTCCTCCAGCTGCTGGGCAGTCATTTTCTCTGCAGTGATCTCAATGATCTTCACTGCAAATTCTTGTCCTGTGTGTTTGTTTATGCATCGACGTACCACGCTACTTACACCCCTATATACAGATACATGTTCTATGTGAGCTTCATTACAACCAGCAAGAGAGAACAAAATACCAAAAATAAGGAATACAGTTACACAGGAATGGAGAGCGATAACCAGAGATTGCCTTTCGTCTTTTCCCCTTTTCAGGGGTCGCCACAGCGAATGATTCGCACGTTTGATTTGGCATAGGTTTTTATGTCGGATGCCCTTCCTGGGACTCGAACCCCCAACCTTAGAATCAGCGATCCAGCGCCCTATACCACTAGACCACCACTGCCCTTTTAAGAAACGTTAATTATTTTATTTTCAAAGAAACAGAACATTTCTTCAAATGTATAACACACTACATGCCCAAAGGTACGTGGAAACTTGACCATTACTCGAATATTTGATTAGATTAGATTAACTGGTTCTTTATTGATCCCAAAGGAAATTTAGGCAATCTACTGATCACAGTTACGAAATACATGCAAAAAGTAATTACCCGCAAAAAGTAAAATACCCCAACCACCAAAACAGTGGTAAACAATCAGTGACAAATCATGCAAACAAAGTATGATCATCAGCCCTCCTGGTAATGACTTATCCTCTTTCTTCCCTCTACTCCCCCCACCCCTCCCGACTGAGGTGTTGTAGAACTGGACTGTTCAGGGGACAAAAGATTTTTTTAGTCTGTCCGTGGAGCAGCTCTGTGGGTTGTTCCCAAACTATGAAAGCACATAACTTTACAGTGTGTTGTTGTTTGCTGTAGAATAAAGTTTCTGAAAATCATTTATACCAGTGATCCCAACCTTTTTATCACCGCGGACTGGAGGCTAGACAATTTTACTGCGGACCGTGGTGGGGGGCTGAGGGGGGGGGGAGGGGGGGGCATAGATTGTATATATTGTAAATATAATGCTATTTATTTATAGAAATTATTATTATTATTATTATTGTTAGTAGTAGTAGTAGTATTAATAATAATAATAATAATAATAATAATTTCTATTATTATATAGCAAGGGGACAGCGTGTGAACAGAGGCGAGTTGGACATGCTTCAAACATTAGCAGGAATTTTGGGTGAGACTGAGCCTAAGCCTTCATTCCCCCACTCGCCTCTGTTCACACGCTGTCCCCTTGCGAGTTATATTTTAGTGCTCAAACGACCGACATATCACCGAGAGAAGCCGGTCATTTTTCAAAATAAAAGATTTTCAAAAATAAAAGATCGTTCAGACTCAGATAATGAATAAACCGGAAATAATTAATTATTTTTTCTGTGGCCCGGTACCAACTGAGCCACGGACTGGTACCGGTTTGCGGCCCAGTGGTAGGGGACCCCTGATTTATACCACAGACTATGTTATGATTGTTGATACATACACACTTTATATTTGATCAAAATTTCCTTTATATGCAACATTTTTATGTGCAATATTGAGGGGGCTCTGAGGCAAAGGATTTTATTGCTGTTAATGATTTTTTTTCTATATATGACAGTAAAATTTGAAAATTTAACTTGTCCAGGGATAAAAACTATATAAAGACACGGGGCCAGAGGATAATTTACAAAGATTACATGGAGGAGGTGGAGTTGTGGCCTTTACCTGCATACCTGCAAGGTGTCTCAAATATATTCTAATATGGCTCAGTATGTTTAAAAAAAGAAATTAGATGAAGTATACCAGTGCTCAAAAACTCTAGCAGCTGTACCTAATACCTTAGTAATAGCACTAAACATATCACTGTTGACCCACAGGACACTCTACAGTTGGATAGATAAGTATTTGGACAGGGACTTAAAACTATCATAAAATCTTGAAAAAAAAAATTACTGATGCGACTTAGAACATTTTGAAGAGAAAATGTTGTGACTTCACTTGTAATACTGTACAGTATATGTAAAACAGAAACACAGTATGATTTAGCTCAAAGAAGCCTGTAGCTTTCAAACACCCACCTGCCAATGACCTCCTTGGGCTCATACTTCTGGTGGAACTCTTTGGCTCCCACCCAGTGGGGCAGTTCCTCTCCCAGCATAAGATCACGAGTCATTGCCACAACCTGAGGATGCAACAGCCATGCGCCATGTTACTTATGCCTTTTTTTTTCAAAACAAAAGTTAAGCACATACAAATAAAAAAGGGTTCTCTATAGTTATTATAATTACTGATGGACTTAACATTATTTGCCAGGTTTCCTAATCACTTCAATTTAATGGATTGTAATCCAAACGTTAATACTGTAATAACTCAATAACATGCAGATCTATAAGTATTGTCAGGATGTTTGTGGAACGATCAGGGTAAAATTACTATAATAAAGTAAATAGCCAAACTATTATCATACACGTATAAGTAAATAAATAATTAGCCTAATATTTGCACATGTGGATTATTTTTATTGACGGCCCTGAGGGACAGTGAGATATATTTTATTTACTTATTTATTTTTAACAACTAAAGCAGTCTCTGAAAAAATGAATAATAAATAAAATTTGAAGAGCACTGGCCTACACAGCTACGCAAAAAATCAGACAACTCTGACCGAAAATAATAAACTAATACTAGTCCTTCTCAAAAAATTAGCATATTGTGATAAAGTTCATTATTTTCTGTAATGTACTGATAAACATTAGGCTTTCGTGTATTTTAGATTCATTACACACAACTGAAGTAGTTCAAGCCTTTTACCGTTTTAATATTGATAATTTTGGCAAGAAAGTAAAGAAAAACCAAAAATCCCCATCTCAAAAAATTAGCATATTTCATCCGACCAATAAAAAAAAAGTGTTTTTAATACAAAAAAAGTCAACCTTCAAATAATAATGTTCAGTTATGCACTCAATACTTGGTCGGGAATCCTTTTGCAGAAATGACTGCTTCAATGCGGCGTGGCATGGAGGCAATCAGCCTGTGGCACTGCTGAGGTGTTATGGAGGCCCAGGATGCTTCGATAGCGGCCTTAAGCTCATCCACAGTGTTGGGTCTGGTGTCTCTCAACTTTCTCTTCACAGTATCCCACAGATTCTCTATGGGGTTCAGGTCAGGACAGTTGGCAGGCCAATTGAGCACAGTAATACCATGGTCAGTAAACCATTTAGCAGTGCTTTTGGCACTGTGAGCAGGTGCCAGGTCGTGCTGAAAAATTTAATCTTCATCTCCATAAAGCTTTTCAGCAGATGGAAGCATGAAGTTCTCCAAAATCTCCTGATAGTGAGCTGCATTGACCCTGCCCTTGATAAAACACAGTGGACCAACACCAGCAGCTGACATGGCACCCCAGACCATCACTGACTGTGGGTACTTGACCCTGGACTTCAGGCATTTTGGCATTTCCTTCTCCCCAGTCTTCCTCCAGACTCTGGCACCTTGATTTCCGAATGACATGCAAAATTTGCTTTTATCCGAAAAAAGTACTTTGGACCACTGAGCAACAGTCCAGTGCTGCTTCTCTGTAGCCCAGGTCAGGCGCTTCTGCCGCTGTTTCTGGTTCAAAAGTGGCTTGACCTGGGGAATGCGGCACCTGTAGCCCAGTCCACTGCTTCCACAGGTCCGCCAAGGTCTGGAATCGGCCCTTCTCCACAATCTTCCTCAGGGTCCTGTCACCTCTTCTGGTTTTGCAGCGTTTTCTGCCACACTTTTTCCTTCCCACAGACGTCCCACTGAGGTGCCTTGATAGAGCACTCTGGGAACAGCCGATTCGCTCAGAGATTTCTTTCTGTGTCTTATGATTAGGTTAATAGCTCGTTTAGAGTACCTTTTCGTGATATGCTAATTTTTTGAGATAGGAATTTTGGGTTTTCATGAGCTGTATGCCAAAATCATCAGTATTAAAACAATAAAAGACCTGAAATATTTCAGTTGGTGTGCAATGAATCTAAAATATATGAAAGTTTAATTGTTATCAGTACATTACAGAAAATAATGAACTTTATCACAATGTGCTAATTTTTTGAGAGGGACTAGTTACACTCCTGAGTAAAATTGAGTTTGAGTTTAAGCCAAGTTTTACACAACAACCCACTGGTATTGGTATCGGTATTGGTGTGTGTGTGTGTGTGTGTGTGTGTTTTCAAACGTAAAGCCATTAGCTAGTTTAGTTTAGCTAAATGTGCAAACTTGACAATACAAACTACAGTACTTATACACGCTAATCTTCTCTCGTCACACAAACAATATTAAACCACTACTCACGCGTTTTTCTAAATCATGAACGTCGTTAGCTTTAAATTGATTCCTGTTTAAAAGTAAACTATGAAAGGCTACAACATCGCTCGGATTTCCCTGAGACTGTCACCACAGACACTCTGCGGTCAGATTAGCCAGCTAGCAAATCCAGCAGGCTGTCGTTAACGGAACTACATCGGTTTATTCTCCTGTTCCTCATGGTGACAGTGCAGCTCACTACTGCCACCAGCCTGCCGGAGCAGTGTAAGTCACCCCCGTTTTTTAAGCGACAAAAATAACAAACAACAAAATTTTCAAAACGATCACCAAAATTGGCGAAAATTTGACGAGAAATATATCTAAACATCATTCAAGTATGTTGTTCATCCAGGTACAGAATAATCAAGGTTGTCGTGAGAGAAGGAGGGAGCACAGGACGCCTGCGCTGAGGCTTGGAGCAGCCTGCCTACCATGTTGTTATTGTAACTGATCCCCATTGTAACCCCGTAAAAAAGCAGCACTCAACACATCCGAACATTCGCCTTTCAGCTAAGAATTCACTCGCACCGCTGTAATATTACGCGTCACAGTGGCATCATTTTTTCGGGGCGAGGCAGCTGCAAGTAAGTGTTTTAGATATGTGCGCGCGTGCATGTGCGTGTGTGCGTGTGCGTGTGTTCTATTTTCCAGCCTCCTTCTGATGTGGTTTTTAATGTAACAGTAACCATGCACGCGCTGTTCCCGACGAGCATCCACTGCAGCCAGGCTGTCACAGTGATCTGCTCTGTGCAATCACCGGCAGCAGCATAAGCAAAACACACACACAGCGCATTCAGCCTGAGATTTCTGAAAAGCGACAGTGTTAGAAAATCAACATGGCGGGGGGGATGCTTTGAATTCCTGCGAAGAAAAGTAACCTCGACGCCTCGACTTGTGTCATCCATTATATTTCCAATGCGAGCCTGCAATGATGATGATGATGATGATTATTATTATTATGATTATTATTATTATTATTATTATTGTGTTACACGCACGCTCTCCAGGTTCTTGTGTCCTTTCGTAAGTTTCATGGCTTTATAATACAGTACGAATTACATCTGTATCCTGATGTTGGAGATATTTCAGATGTGCATTTAGAGATCTTACACCACAGTTTGCAGGTACTCTCATTTCCCTGTATTGTATTTCTTTCTTGTTTGATCTGAAAGAGGGGGCAAATTTTTTTCTGTGGTCGCCTTCAGATTTTACTTGGGGTATGTTAATGTCTACTTTTCTTTCAGAACCTTCCTCAGGTGCTGAAACAGGTTCAGGTGGTGGCAGAATAAACAGCTGTACTTTCAGACATATTTGCACAAGATAAACATTTGATCTTTTTCGGAAAGTGTGATTTTTTTTTTCACCCCCTATATAAAGAAATGTTTTATTTCTTATTTGGCTATAAATGCATAAAAAGCATCTATTTTTAAATTAGACTGTATAATTCTAAGTGGCAAATCAATTCCTTCATTCATTCATTTTCTGTGCTGTTTGTCCATTGCAAGATAGAACCAAATCCAAACTACATTGACAAGAGGGCTCAGAGAGTCCAGCCTGTCATGCTCACATGCACATCTGTGGGTAATTTAGAGTATCCTATTGAACTAAGTCCCATGTCCTTGGACTGAGGGAGGAAACTGGAGCACCCGGAGGAAATCTACACAGGCATGGGGAGAACATGCAGAGAAAACGCCCTGGTCAATGGCAGGTTGGAACCAGAGGCAAAAGTGATAACAACTGCACCATCGTGCCACCCAACTATTTACTTAATTACAGGTAATTTGATGTTTGTTGGGATTATGTAGCAGTTAATCATGAACTATTAAAATATTTCATTACACAATTATATTATTCCATGTCTGCTTGTTGTTGTTTTTTTCTGGGTACTCTGGTTTCCTTCTAATTTCTAAAACATCACTGATTGTGGATTGGCTCAAGTGTGTGTGTGTGTGTGTGTGTGTGTGTGTGTGTGTGTGTGTGTGTGTGTGTGTGTGTGAGAGAGAGAGAGAGAGAAAATGTGTGCACTGACATCCAATTTACAGTGTATGTACTGTATTCCCAGCTCACACTCCATGATCATGACCTGGTTAAGGAATCAGGATAAATGCACGAATAAATTTGATTAAACAAGAATAATTCTCACATACAATTCCAGTTGAGTGCAAGTGTTCATAACCCTATGAGGGAAAAAAATAAAATGTACCTTTAGAGTGCCATTTATTCACAAAATATAGAATTCCACCCGATATAACCTTCAAAACGAAATATAAATCAACACAAAAATTATCTTAAGTGCTACATTCTACATTTTGTCTTCAAAACCTTTGCATTCATGTGCTGTAAATTATCTAATAATCTCAGCAGTGTTCCTGGAGCTGTACTTGCACCAGTGCTATGAATGCTTTCCGTATACCGTCAGTTATGGGCCAATAATGTCATTTATAAACATAAAAAATCAGCAGACAAATGGCACATTAATGGGAAAGAAAAGACAAAATAAGGTCATGCTGAACCCTGACCCTGAACGGCTCACCATACATTACTCTGCTTACTACTCTTAATTATTATTATTATTATTATTATGAATAAATAAAAAAAATAAATATGCCGCCCACTCATCCGAATCTGGGTGAGGGCAGCGTACACCCTGGACAGCTCATCAGGCCATCGCAGAGTAGAAACATGCCGACAGCTATGCAGCTACTCTTTATGAAAGTCAGCAATGGTTCTTTTACATGCCTCTCACCATAGACAGTCAGAGACATGGCCTAATTAGCCCAGATAACCCTGGAGTGGGGCTTGAACCCTCAACCTTGAGATCAGTGATCCAACTACTTACCACCAGGCCATGACTGCCCTGGATAAACTGTATTTCTTAAAAATTCTAATAAATCTGTTATTACTGTGAAATACTTTAATTCTCTGTTTTGTTGCTTTGTGTAGAATTAATCTAGAGTCTTAAGCTGCACTTCCAGTTTGTTAGCAAAACTAGCGACAACCAGCTTTCGAAACACTTACAGTTTCGGAATAAAGCATTGTCTAATTCTTAAAAAAACCCGATAATAATAATAATAATAATAATAATAATAAAAATAATAATAAAGTATGTTTTCAATCATGAAATGCATTAATTCCATGTTCCATGTTGTTGGTGTTCATGGACTCAGGTCTTGAATGAACAGCAAATAAAAAGGCAAGCATTAGTTTTAGCTCAAATTACAATTTACTTTTTTTTCTCCCCTGTGGTGACCTTAAGTTCCTTACAGTACATTAACTGATATCCTAAGGGTGGATTAGCCAATCAGCACACACACAATTGCTAATAACGAGTGACCTGGGATAGACTAATAATAATTATTGTACCGGTAGATGATTGAGGTCAGGTCATACCTGCTACTGGTAAAATGTAAGCCAATACAATCTGCCATTTGGGCGGATGAGACTCATCAGCCCAGTAAGGCAACTCAACTAGGAGAAGGAAAACTCCAACCTCGAACCTCCGGTTATGGGTAGGAAGGGCTCATTAGCCTTGGTCGGCAGCCTTCCTAGGTGAGGGAAACCCTAAATTCAAACCAGGGCGGGTCACACGCTCAGATATAAAGCAGTCTCGCTTGGAGTGGAGATGGGCTCCACCAAGTTAAACTGCCCTAGACTCAATATGGTTCAACACAGAAATCATAAACCCATACTGGATCGGACGCAGCCCAGGTCATCAACATCTGTGCCTATTGCTAGTCAGGCCAGAGGTGATAAGTATACTACTGATAAAATCCAGCTCAGATGAAACCAATTTGTCATTGGCACCTGGACTGTACGTACCCTCAGTGCTTTGGGAAAACCAGAACAACTCGACCATGAACTGTGCAAGTACACGTGGAATGTCATTGGGCTGTCGAAACCAGAATTCTCACCGCTGCCGAAATTGCAACAGAGAAAGGGCACAGGATCTTCTATAGTGGCAGAGCAGTTGGAAGACTCCATGGTGTAGGATTCATTGTACACAAAGATACAACACCGGCGATACACCAGTTCAACCCAGTATCTGAACGTATCATCACACTACAGATCAGTGCCAAGCCATTCAACTTGTCCATTGTGCAGGTTTATGCGCCAACATCAGATGCCACGAACGAGTCAGTTGAGAACTTTTACTCACATGTTCAGACTGCTCTTGCCACCCTCCAAAAACAGGACATAATAGTTGTTACAAGTGACTTAAATACTAAGGTTGGTACAGATGCATATCAGGACTGGAAGGACATCATTGGCAAACATGGACTAGGTGAGACAAATGATAGAGGGCTTAAGACTGCTTGAGTTTGCGTGCCTGCACAACCTAGCATTGGTCAACACCTTCAGTCAGCAGAAGATCAGTCGGAAAGCAACACGAAACCCTTCAAATGACAACTCTCAAACCTAATTGATTACATCATGGTTAACTGATGTTTCCTGAGCAGCTTCAACTTGGCGAAGGCCAGAACAAACCCAGGCTCAAATGTGGGGAACGACCATGATCTTGTTCTCCCCACAATGTCGCTGAGGCTGAAAAAGCTACCTAAGCATAGCATGTGTCGACCGAAATTTGACTTCGAGAAACTACATGACTCACTTAACAGAAATGCTTTCCAAGCTACCGTCGGTGGAAGATTTTCTCCATTGCTAGAGCTCGACGACACTGTAGAACAGGGGTCACCAACCTTTTTGAAGCTGAGGGCTATTTCATGGGTACTGAGTAGTACGAAGGGCTACACAGGACCTTTATACTACAAACCTCCTAAATAACAAAACCACGGACCACTATAGTAATAGTAATGATAATAATAATAATGGCAGTAGTTATTACTATGGGAACTGATGGCTCACATATCAATAGTAATTATTTTCCACAATTATAATCAATGATTCACACAATAATAATAATAATAATAAGAAGAAGAAGAAGAAGAAGAAGAAGAAAAACATGTATAAACTTCTTGTCCTTTCGGCTGTTCCCTTCAGAGGTTGCCACAGCAAACCATCTGCCTCCATCTTGCTCTGTCCTCTGCATCTTCTTCTCTTACTCCAATGACCTTCATGTCTTCCTTCACCACATCCATAAATCTCTTCTTTGGTCTTCCTCGAGGCCTTCTGCCTGGTAGTTCCAACCTCAGCATCCTACTGCCAATATACTCACTATCCCTCCTCTCTACATGTCCAAACCATCTCAATCTAGCCTCTCTGGCTTTATCTCCAAAACATCTTACATGGGCTGTCCATCCGATGTGCTCATTTCTGATCCTATCCATCCTCGTTACTCCCAGAGAGAACCTCAACATTTTCATCTCTGCTACCTCCAACTCTGCCTCCTGCCTTTTCCTCAGCGCCACTGTTTCTAAACCATACAACATCGCTGGCCTCACCACCGTCTTGTACACTTTTCCTTTCATTCTTGCTGACACTCTCCTATCGCACATCACACCGGACACTTTTCTCCAACCGTTCCAGCCTGCCTGCACACGCTTCTTCACCTCTTTTCCACACTCTCCTTTACTCTGGATTGTTGAGCCTAAGTACTTAAAATCCTCCACCTTCTTTATCTCTGCTCCCTGTAACATCACCGTTCCTCCTGGGTCCTTCTCATTCACACACATATATTCTGATTTTCTGAGGCTAACCTTCATTCCTCTTCTTTCCAGGGTATACCTCCACCTCTCTAGATTTTCCTCCACTTGTATAAACATAAATCATTTATTTATGTTTATCCGCTCAAACATTTGAAAGTCAGGAGGGACGCCTGCTGTATTTGTAGTGCAAAAGATCACTTCTATCATTTCTTAAGCCAAGGAAATCATCAGTCTTCTTCTCAGAGCAAGTTATTTAGTTCTTTGAACATTTCATGAATGAACATTTGGTGCAGCATTTTTAGCTTAATGTTGTTTGTTTTATCAATGAAAATAGTCTGTGATTTGTTTGCTCATTTACTGGTGGGAGGCCTGGCACTGCATTCTGCTCACCGGTGTGTTATAGTCTGGTGAATAATTTGACACTGCAATTCTCAGTGAGTCTTGTAAATGTGCATCAGTCAGGCGGGGTCTGTGTTTGTTCCTGATAAAGTTCATGTGGTAAAAGGCTGATTCACAGAGACAGGTTGAACCAAAAAGGCAGGCAATTTTCATAGCTATTGTGGATACACAGCTGTACTTTTCCTTGTCCACAAGGCACCGAAAGTTTGGTGTAGACTGATGAGCTTTGAGGTGGAGGTCATTCCGCAGTGTTCAGATTTCTATCTCTACCTGACCAGCATCCAGGTTAAACAAAGCACTTTGCTGCTCAGCAGTGGATGTCATGTCGACTTGCATGAAGGGATTTGTAACGAATGACACACATGGCTTCAATTGCTCAAAGTCACAAAATTTGTCTTCAAATTCCTGTCCTAGTCTGTTTATGACTTGGGAATACTTTTTTACAGCTTCAGCCAAAGCTGCAGATGCACAAGCATTGTCATTTAGCACGGCCTGCACAGAGGGAAAATGCTGCATTTTTTTCCTCTCTACTTGCACAAAGAACATGTTCATCTTAGCTTACTGCACTTATCATATGAGCGACAGTCTTTTCTTACCTTGCAACTCACGATTCAAATGGTTCAGTTTCTCAGTCAAATCCATTAAAATCGTGAGGTTGAGTATTCACTCCATGTCCTCCAGCAGTGATGCGTCTCCCCCCTTTGACTGCATGAACTCTTTGATTTCACCCAGAAGTGACAAAAAACACTGCAGAATACGTCCCCTACTGAGCCATCGAATTTCTGTGTGCAATAAAAGGTCATTATATTCAGTGAACAGCTCATCCAATAGAACCTTAAACATTTTGTATTGTTTAGCTTTGGAGCGGATGCTATTTATGATCTTCACGAAACTACAAGCAGGCTATCTCCTCATCATCGCGTTACTATGTCAAGAAAGAGGTGTGCTGACCTTTGACCTCAAAAGAGGTGACTTCATTATAGCCTATGTCAATTTTTTTTGTATTATTTTTTTAACATAACATCGTTTAAAAACAATCTGAATTAATGTAAGCATTTGTTCAAAAGATTAAGGCAACTGAAAACAAATTACAGTTAATTCAATTCTATTGTGACCAGTGCCATTTTCAAAGCATGCCGTGTGGGCGCCTTGAGTGGTCCTCACGGGTGACCATCCTCATCAAATCGACGTTAGAAGTAATTGGCAAGAAGAGGAAAGCCAAACACCTGTGGGTCACGCAACAACTGTTGACCAAATGTGACAAACGCAGATTGCTTAAACCACTGAGATTCAACTCCACTGAGGATGCGGATGCATACAAGTCCATCAACAAGAAGATAAAAAGAGAAGGGAGGGAGGCCAAAGAGAAATGGCAAGAGGATAGATGTACCTCAATCAAAGCTGATTTCAGAAGGAACTCTACCAAAACTGCTACCAGACCATCAAAGAGCTCTCAAAACCGGAACACAGTAACAGCTGTTGCATCAAAGATAAAGATGGCAAGCCACTTATTGAAATGTCAGAGATGTTAAGCCATTGGAAGGAATATTGCACCGAGCTATATAACTACCAAATCATAGCAGAAATTGAAGCTCTAGAGGATCTCAAACACCAGACATTGGTTAGCGATGAACAGGAACCTGATATTCTAGTGTCCAAGGTGCAATACATGATTAAAAGCTTGAAGCCAGGGAAATCTCCAGGCTTGGATAATGTCCCAGCAGAGCTCATCTACCATGGTGGCCCCAAGGTAGCAAAACTGTACACAGTTATCAGCAACAAGATCCTGAGGACTGGAGAATTGTCCAATGATTGGGCAAAGTCCATCTTCATACCCATTCCGATAAAAGGAAATGGTAGAAAGTGTGAAAACTACAGCACTATCAGCCTCATCAGCCATCCTGGCAAAATCCTCCTGAAGGTACTGCTTAAACATCTCCAACCCCATGCTGAGGCCATCATCGCAGAAGAACAGGCAGGCTTCAGAAAAGGACAATCCACCACGGAACAAATCCTTAACCTCAGAGTCATACTGTGTGTGAGAAGTACAGAGAAATAGGTAGAGCTGTATTCCACTTCTTCACTGACTGTGTTTTGACTGTGTGTGACACGAAGGACTGTGGGCAGTGATGAGAAAGTTTAACATCAGAAGAGGCATCATCAATGCAATAGAAGCCATCTACAAATCATCAAGGAGCATGGTGCAACTGGGCAGTGAACTGAGTGACTGTTTCCCTATATCAGTTGGTGTCAGACAAGGATGTCTGCTGTCCCCAACGCTGTAAAACATCTTCCTAGAAAACATAATGCAGGAAGCCTTGACAGGTCATGAGTCGCCCATAAGAGTAGGAGGCTGAGTCTTTGCTGATGACACAGACCTATTTAATGGCAGTGGACATGATCAAAACCGTCAAACCACTGCACTCGACAACACAAGTCGCCGTTATGGCATGGAGATCGGTATCCCGAAGACCAAGGTGTTGGTCAACAGATCCAACCCTCCAGTATGCCCCTACATAAGGGGCACCAGGTTGGAACAGGTGCAGGGGTTTACTTATCTGGGTGCGATTCACACTGAAGATGGAAGCTCTGCCAAAGAAGTCAAGTGCAGAATTGCAAAAGCTACTGCTGCTCTTGGTAGACTGTCAAGCTGGCGTTAAAACCAAAGTGCGTCTGTTGTGTCTCTAGTAATGTCAGTCCTATTCTATGCATCAGAGTCATGGACACTGGATACGGAGCTTAACAAACGCATATCAGCCTTCGAAACGAACTGCTATCGTCAAGTTCTAAACGTTCACTAGTCTTCACACACAACAAACATTCGGGTGCGGGAAGTCGTACAGCAGCTCATCGGTCCACATGAAAGCTTCATCACCTTAGCAAAACGCAGAAAATTGGCTTGGTTTGGCCATGTCATGAAAGCCAATGGTACACTGACCAACATATTCATCCATGGAACAGTGTCTGGTCAGCAAAAGAGGAAGGCTAAGCGATGGTGGCTTGACGATATCAAGGAATGGTCTGGTCTCAGCCTCCCCCAACTATTACATCTAGCCAGGGACAGGTTGACTTGGTCTACGTGCATCCGAACCATGTTGCACCAATGGCTGTAGTGCTAAGGCAGTGATGTTGATGATGTGATGTGTAGCTGTGCAGAAACCAATAACATAATGCATCAAAATTAAATTAGAATAACAACATAACTTTATTATTAAATTTTAGATTTTTTCAGCTGCATATTTTTTCATTTTTTTCCATTACATGGACCTTTGGGAACATGGCTTTAATTTCCTTTTTTCTTTGCTGCCTTTCATTACAGCTCTAGCATTTCACCTCAATAAATATACAATGTAATCTTGCTGACAAATAAAACTTCAAGAGACTTTTGCACTGAACAGTAACCAATGTCTAAGTAGTACCAGTTCTTTACTGCTCCTATTGATATAGTAATATTTACGACTTGGAAACAAACAACCAAGGTGCATAGTTTATAGGTTACTATAGATGGACTAACTGAACATGTGCTTTGGTGTGTTTCCTGTCTGCTTAGTGTAAAGTGTACCATTGATCTGCAGTACTGGATTAGTTATCTCCTATTCATTATCATTTGTGACTTTACATGCACATTGATGGCATTATTATGCCTGGAAGCTGTAACATGTTAGATATACTGTATAATATGGAAAATTCCATGCAATAGAAAAGTAAAAAAAAAAAAAATTGATCTTCTCATGATAAATTTTGAAAAACAAAGGATTGACATTATCAGGAATGTGAATTTATTTCATTTGTTCATTCATTTACCAAACCACTATCTCCTAGTTGGGTTTGGTCAGCCAACTCTGGGTAAAAGCTGGGTACACCCTGAACAGCTTGTCAGTCCTTCGAAGGGCAAATACACACAACCATTCACACTCACATCTGGGGTGATTTGCAAAAGCCAGGTTGCCTAATGTGCTCGTCTTGGGACTGTGGCGGGAATCCAGAGTACCCATAGCTACCCTCACCAGGTCTGGGCCTTTAACCCTGAACCCTCTTTCAGTGAGGTAGATATGCTCACCACTATGCCACTGTGTCGCCCTTAAGATACTTTCTTTAATTTCATATCGAAAAAGGTCTACCACTGCCAGCAGAACTTCAAGGATCCATTTATTGTCTCGGGTGTTGTAGTTGGTTGGTCTGTTGATGCACTGTTTCCTTTCAGGCATACTAATGCCATCCACCATTGCATTCATACGGTCACGTGGTGGTCAATCTAATGGAGATCAATAAAGGATACCTTTGGGACATCACCATGAAAAAAAACCCATCTCAACCAGGCACACTGATTCCCCCTTAACAAATCAATGTCTTAAACCACTGACAACACACCTCAGCATGCACATAATAGTTCCTCGTTTGTTTATTTAAACTGTTTAACTGAACATTCTGAAATCACAACATTTTGTTTAAACAGTCAATGCCATTCTGAAATCATGTGCAAAATTTTAACCACTAAAACATTATTTTATGGATATATCTAAATCGAGAAGCCACAAACGTTCTGCCAATGGTGGATACACCATGAACATCTCACCAGTTCATCTCAGTGCCAACATGTACAATCAATCACCTTCATATCTTGAAGCAATTTGGAACATCCACATAGCCTAACGTGCATGTCTTTGGTCTGTGGAAGGAAACCAGACCCCTGAGGAAACCCACATAAGCAAAGGAAGAACATACAAACTCCACACAGAAACATGTGAGCTGGGCCCAGAACATGACCTGTTTGCTGAAAGCTGGATGCGCTAACCACTATGCCAGGCATGCCGCTTTCGAGAAAGTTAAGGGGTTTTACTGTTGGTTTTTACTCGTTGTGTTTGTGGTGTCTGAGATAACAAAGATAACTTCTCAGTGCCTTCTGGTGACTCACATTTCCGACTTGTCTATGATCAAGATGTTTTAACTCACGGTTAAAAACAGAAGGCTGTACTAATGAACTGAATATGATATCTACACTGCTTTGGCACCTCCCAGACCAGATTGAGCACACCTGTTCCATCTCTATTCCTGTGTGTTTCCAGGTGTTAAGATCTGTTGGAAACATGAGCCAAACCCCAGAACCGACAGTTGATGCTCCGGCTGCAGTGACAGAAGGTTTGGCATTTAATTTAAAACTTGTTTTAAATCCGTCAAAAGCTGTGGTGGTGGAAATGTTCATGTTGTTTTTTTTTTTGTTTGTTTTTTTTGGCAGAACCTCCAGTTCAAACTGAAAATAAGCAACCAGCAGGTGGAAAGAAGCAAACTAAAAAGAAAGTCGAGGAGGCGGTAGAGGAAGAGGAAGAGGAGTATGTTGTCGAGAAAGTCCTGGATCGACGTATCGTGAAAGGAAGACTAGAGTATCTTCTCAAGTGGAAAGGCTTTTCAGAGTGAGTATACACACAGCCATGTGCGGTGTAGACCCAAGTGATTTTTGCTTTTTTTTTTTTTAATCAACAATTTAATTTTTCCACTGGCTTGGAAAGAAATTGATTTAATATCCATTTGAAGTCATTTCTAATGCTAGCTGGTCATCATTAGTGCATGCTGTCTCTGTATTTTTAGTGACGATAACACATGGGAGCCTGAAGAAAATTTAGATTGTCCAGATCTCATCGCAGAATATCTGCAGTCGCAGAGGAGTGCTAACGAATCAGGTGGCAAGCGACATGCTGACGATGCTGATGGAAAGGAGAGCCAGCCGAAAAAACGCAAGGATGAGGTAAGGACTATGAAGCACAAGCAAATTTATTAACTGGGTAAGAAGCATGTTTTCAAATACTCAGAGCCTAACTCAGCTCCATGGTTTAAACCATGTCTTAATTACCATTCCTTTAATTTAGCCAGAGAAACTCAGAGGCTTTGCTCGTGGGTTGGATCCTGAGAGGATCATTGGTGCTACAGATTCAAGCGGAGAACTTATGTTCCTCATGAAATGGTGTGTATGGAGTAGGATGCCTGGTTTAACACTCCCTCACCTCAGGTCCTGGTTTAGATCATCCAGTTCCTGTTCAGTATCACTTCGAAATCTAGCGAGCTCCAGTGAAGCGACTTGTAAAAGGATGTTTTCTTCTTGTTCACAGGAAGAACTCTGATGAAGCAGATCTTGTTCCAGCCAAGGAGGCGAATGTAAAGTGTCCACAAGTCGTCATTTCTTTCTATGAGGAGCGCCTCACCTGGCATTCTTACCCCACTGACGATGAGGAGAAGAAGGATGAGAAAATCTAGGCAACTGGGAGATTTCAGGAGTATTTAGTTTTCATCTTCTGAAGTAAAAGGCAGCAAAAAAATTATCTTATTTCACGACTGAAACTCGCAGCACCTCAGGCAAGTAAATTAAGTAAGTTCATAGGCCCTAATATTTCAGTCATTAGTGCTGCTACTGTTGCTACATGTATTCAGTAGACTACATTTGTTTTTCTGGGTTTTTTGTTAATCATGGAGATCAAGAAAAGCCAGGCCACTTCTTTAAACATATTTGTGTTTCAGAGCCTGTGTAGATTAAACTGCTGGCTGTTTATCAGACTCCAAAATTTTTTTCTTTAACCCTCTATTAACCAGCATAGAATTTCTGCTACTTGAAGTGAAAGGTTTAACAGGCTAGAAATGTGTTTTTTTTTGTTAAATATTGGCCAAAAATAAACATTTTTGCGTAATAATTTTAACACAATTAGAAAGGGACTTGGCTAACAGAGGGTTAATATATTCCTGTATTTCTGGTACCTTGGACTGATAAAAGATATTGCTGCCTTACCACAGATTATAAAAATCAGATTGCATTTTATACGTTTCCAAAAAGCAAGCCAAGTGAATGATTCTCGAAACGCACTTGGAGAAGTACATGTACAGTGGTTTGAGAACTGATCAAAAGTCCCATCTAACAATACAGAAAAGTCTTTATTGATATTCACTTGTACCAGCAAACACAAATCACTGTTCTGGTTGTTACTGTAGGTGCTACTGTTGAATAAGCCCATCCTCTGTAAACACTGCACAAATATACTCTGTATGAAATGTTTGGAAACATCTGGCCTTTTTTTTTTTTTTTAAAGCAACCGTAATCGCTGTGTAGGAGAATACACCAAACTGAAGACACTCATTTAGTTCAGCTTGACGACTTGAAGTTAGTTTGTGAGAGGTATACGTTCAGCATCAGAAAGATAAAGGAAAGTTCTGCAGGAGGTACAAGAGAATATCTGCACAAGCTGACAACCTCTAAAGAAAATACAGTATATCCAGTTGTTCTAGATGCAAAAGAAAAAATTTTTTAATAAACATTGTGGTTGAGCAATTTTAAAATATAGGAAAAAGTTATGAAAAAAAAAATAAAAATAGATATATTTAAAAGCTAGATGCCCTAAACCATTGCCAGAGGAGGTTTGTTCAGTGATTTTCATGACCGTTGCAATTTCTTGATTTAATACCATATTGTAAATCAAGTGCTGTTTCCATGTTCTTCGGTTTAAGTTAAAATCACATGATTGTGTTCTCTAAATCATATTTTTTTTTTTTACACTATAATTATTCTTGTCAGTTTAATAAAGTAAGATTGATGTTCTTTTAATGTGTGTGTTAGTGGAAATGATTTGCATGCATGGTGAAGATTTATATAATCTGTAGCGCATGTCAAGAAGTCCGCAAATTTTTTTTGTCCAACTTGTCTTACACTTATTGTCTTCAGAGAGTGGACTAGATGAAATCCTATTTATCTTGTAAAATCCCTACACCAGACCTTATTTGTCTATACCATATGCATATTGTATTCTAAAGTCAAAACACAAGGCAAAATATAACTTTGAAATAATAATTAAAAAAAAAAAAGTTTATTAAATCAACAAAAGGAACAATTCCCAGTTTGCCAGCAAATCTTTCAACATAAACTAACAGGAGGCGAATAAAAATCAAAAAGGAGACAGAAGGGCTGGTAAAATACAGAGGCCCAAAATATCTTCAAATCAAAAACAAACAAAACATTTACAAAACAGACAAAAATCCTCAGTGCATGATGACAAGTAAGTGACAGCAGTCTAGGAACTTAAAACTATTTTAAGCACAATTTCCATGCCTGATTTTTTATTTTTCATTTTTTTTAAATAATGAACTTGATCTAATCAATACCTATTAAATATGTTAAAAGTTCTTGTGACAAAATAACAGTGACTGTCTTCTTTTATACTGCAACATCCAGACAGAGTGCACTGTGTACAGAGTGCATTTCCTGAAAAAAATTTATTTATGAACGGAATATTCAATCAACTTTTGGGGGCTGGTTTCAAATACTTACTGTATTCAGCATTCGTTTATATCCAATACTGTAATAGAATGGTTCAGAAAATATGGATTTACATGCATAGTTTTAAAAGTTTGCAGCTAAATCTTAAAGAACCTGATTTGAAGGCAAGTTTTCAGATTTTTCTACAACGAGCAGTTGGGGCTGTTCGTAATACCACTGAACAACTTCATGGAAAACTCAATACTTTTTTTTTTTTTTAAACCTGCTCCCTGTTCCCACCATCTGCTTTGTTCCAACTTTTAAGTGTGTTGATTAAATGAAAATGTGTGAAATTGGTCCTATATTCCTTTAAGACACTATAACTAGCCACTGACAGGCTCATATTGTTGTTAAATATGACTACATGGAGAGAATCCATACAGCGGTACACCTGAGAGTTTATCCTCAACAACTGTAAAAACACCACAGAAAAAAAAAAAAAAAAAAAAAAAAAAAAAAAAAAAAAATCTTTCCAGACAGTTTTCACATTTTTCTTCTTCCTGTGCAGGACGCAGCACCCCATACAGTGCACATACTCCAACATCAGACAAAACCTCCTGATGTTTACAAAATGAGGTTGTAAACACAGAATTCCATAAAAAAGTCTATTTCCAAAATGAAGAAACTCTCAGTGTTACAGGAATGCTACCCTTTTGTGGATAGGTTTAAGACACTGGCTGAAGTGAACTGATCGAGTTTTAAAGTACATTAGTCTGTCTGAGACCAGCCTGCATAGTTCTCCGCTCATCTTACGTCTCTTATACTGATACAATAATATGATTGGCTTGAGTGCCAGGGACGCACGTCGGCAGCTGACACAGTGACACAAAAATCATTAAACTCGTTGGTTAACAGGAAACCACCAACACAACACACGTGTCAAGGTGTAAATTAGGACTTATATTTGGATATGAGGGTGCCACTTGCAACCCAAATTAATAGTCACAGTTGAATACGAACTATTTTGTGAATTTTATATTCATAAACATATAATACAAAGTGCGATTTTTTACATTTCACAGGAAATACCTCTGCACATGCAGCTCTGCTTGTGCGCAGTATAGAGCAATGGAAACCGGTGGAAGTGAATAATCTCTGAAGATGGACATATGGTGTCCAGTGACGATTAAAACTCCTATTAGTGCTTAAGCTCCATTTTAAAGATGTTCTATTTGACACGTATGCTACTCCCCTGAATAGCACGAACACAACCTTAATGGTGCATTTCGGATCAGATTTCTCCGTGGTACATGCTTAGCAGCGTTTCTGCTCCCCAGGTCGTTTTATTGACGAGACAGGAACATGGTAGTGTTTAGAAATTTGAAGGTTTGACAGGGGAAGTTCCACAGGTAAAGTAAAATTACAGTAATGGGGGTGTTGTTACGTTCACATCACACTTTTACACATTGATTCATCCAGAAAGGAACTGCTACTGAACTATGCTCTAATAATCAGAACATTAAGCCAATATTCTCAATATTTCAGATCATCTTATTTACCGTCTGTGTCATACACCATCAGAAAAAGAGCATGACAGAAAATGACAACAACTGAAAGAAAATGCCTTGGCGTGAGAATTGGATTTTTGCGCATGTTGCATAAAACACAGCAGTCCATGAGAAAGTAAATCAAAAAGCAGGTGATGAGCTGAAATTCAGCATTAGAGTTTTCGTGTGTGCGTGGCTGTTTTGATTCTTTTTTTTTTTTCTCCCCCATTTTGAGAATGTCCGGTTTAAAGCAGTGAAATGCTTGTGAGGAAAGGAATAAATCAGGCCTGTAGCTTATATAGATGTTTATGCATATGGGAGGAAACTATGGAAAGGTTCAAGTAGGAGGTTCTCACCTTTACTCCTGCAGAAGAAAAACGACTGCTAAAGACAGCTTACAGCCAAGCGACAGAGATGATTTACAGCATTGAGCAGAGCACAGAAGCCGATTTATTAGTAATGCAGTGTGCATCTTTACTCAGTATTTCTTTTTCATCTCATTCAATCCAGCCTCAAGCATTACCTCGAACTCATTCTTAACCACTCTACTTCATCCAACATTCTTATTCCCATGGTAAGTGGCATTTAAATTCCAGAGAAACCTCGATTAGGTTTCATGTGAAACTGTCCAATGGAAATATGCCATTTCCTTGTTGTTATGTCATTGAAATCACATTGGGGTGGGTACCCAAGTGACCAATATAATGGAACTTGAAGCAACTACTGGTTACTAAGTGTATGCTGTTATTTTTTTTTTAATTTTTCTTTTCTTTTTTTTTTCCCCCCCATGTTCATTTTCCGGAACACACAAAAGTTCATTTTCCAACTTCCAAGGGCTTCTCCACCATCTTCAGAAAGAACGGCCTTCTTTCGCACTAAAGGACTACCAGCAGGGCTTTCACACACCCCAGAGGCCCAAATGCTTGAGATTCTAATGACCTTTCCAAACCGAAACGCCACTACCTCCCCTTCGTTTTTTGGGATCTTGATGGAAACTAAGGTCAATTCCTTAATTTGTTCTCCGATTAGTCAGTGTTTACAAAGCTGCGGTTTGCCTCTTTTACTCTTCTTAGATTCAGTCAATTCACCATTCTGCTCATATTCCAAGTAAATCAACAGAAAATTGTTACTTTAAAAAGCAAATCTGCTTCAGATTTTCTGGAGAAAACATTTGAACCAAAGAAAGAAACAAAGGAGAAAACCCTAATGCAGGAACAACACTGACAGTGCAATCTTCTTTTCCTTGCTAGAATATTCTCAAAGGAAAAAAACAGCATTTACTTCCACCTTTTAGTACTTTTTTTGCGGTGGAGCCTTGGCAGCGAAAAAAAAAAAGAAGCAGGTCTTCACTTCTTTTTGTCCTTCGGTTTCTTGTCAGGCTTCCGGCTTTGCTCAAGAGTCATGCTCCGTGGTGTAACGAGCACGCTACCATCAGCACTGTACTGCAGGCAGTACTCACTAGCAGGATAAGGCCTGCCTTGTTCATCACGCAGCTGGCTGAACACTTCCTGATAAAGCATCTGTACCTTCTGCTTCATCTGCCTGATGCAGCGCAGGCACTCCATCTTCTCCTTCAGCAGACGGGCTTTGTCTCGCCGCAGATCCTGCACACCTTGCTCAAGGTTGATAATCGTGTCCAATTTGCGTTTGCGACAGTTCTGCGCAGCCATTTTATTTTTGCCACGTCTGCGGATATCACGGATGAGGGAAAGCTGGGCCTCACTGAGATGGTGTTTGGACAGAAGCTCGTTGAACTCTTCAACGGGAAGATTTACAATTTTATCGTTGGAAAAGGGGATTTTCATGGCCCTGGCCCTACGTTCATCACGGCTCGACTGCTTGTCAATGAACTCTCGCGGTGGATGAGTCTTAGTTTGTTGTAGGTGCTTATCTCTGCACTTTTTATTGCAGGATCCAAGCAGCTGAGGTTGCTCAGGGTATGAGGAGGCCGGTGGCAGATTGTAGGTATGGTTGTGATTGATGCTTTCCAGCTGTGGCAGGTTATGAAAATGAGAAGGATCTTGATAGCTCATGCGGCACAATTTGCTATATTCAGGCTGGTAGCCCCCAACGGCCCCCTCTTCTGCTTCAGCTGTGGCCACTTCAGAATCTGTGCTGTAGCCTACAGCACCTTCCTCAGAGAAAGTAGCAGAGGTGGAGGAGGAAGATGCAGCTGAGGAACAAGACGTTTCCGAGTTACTGGGGGACACAGGGCTATGTCCAGAATCCAAAGACAGTCCAGAGTCCGAGTCCAGCTCATCTTCTAGTTGTGAGGCTTGAGCCTGACTGAACCCTTCCTCCATTGCAAGGTCTAGCAAGCTAATCTCATCCAGCATGGACTCCTCTAGCAGGCTAACAAAGGGATCAGACAGAGTTGGAGAAGAGGTTACATTGTTGGTGCTGTTGACTGGTGGGAGAAACAGCCCAGTAAGATTTGTTACTCCGAATGTCGAGTTAATGTTGGATGAATTGCTAGAGGACAGTCTAAGCAGAGGAGGGTGCTGCTCAGCAGAGGGCTCCAATTCAGAGTTGAAAATATTGGGAAGGTCCTGGCTGCAACTTGGGAGGGACGCCTGATGGAGGCTCACATCTTGGTTGATCAGACTGGATTGTGGAACATCAAAACTTGCCATTGCGCCTGATTCATTGGTATCAGCACCAGTGTTATCCGGGTTGTTGTTGAGATTGGTGTTTTCTGCCGTGTTATTCACGTCCATGTCCTAGGATAGGAGAAAGGGGATAGACAAATAGTGAGTTATTTGGTCATATTTAACCAACTATTATACCACAAGATTATAAAGAATGTGCAAAGGATATAAACCTGCAGTTCCATGATTGCCATGATGTCCTGCCATTGCTGTTCCAGATCTAAAGGTACATCAGACTGGGGCAAAGGAGCAGGAAGAGAAAGTCCCCGAGATGTTGACGGAACGCTTTCTGTTGGACTTCTCAACTGAGGGGTGGCATTTGTAGCCTGGAACTTCAAATTGATTGAATGATTGAAAACTAAGAATTGAGAGGGGAAAGCAGTAATTCCTGACAATAACGTTGGTAACTGACAAGAAACTGGTACCTCTGATTCCTGTTCAAAAGGGAACGTGGCCTCCAGAAGTCTTAAACATTCCTGAAGGGACATGGAGGTCTGTGTGCCAAGGCTGGAGAGCTAGAGAAAAAGATAATGACAAAGGTGACTGCCTCAGCAAGGTCACATTGCTCAAGCTGCACATAAAGATCCTCCAGATAATTCCTACATGAATTACAGAAACATACTTGAAATTCTTAAAAATTTGATCATGGTTTAGATTCTGTCTACAGTTCTCTTATCTATGCAAGAATTTAATAAGCTTGACTGGAATGTCTTCTAAACTATAAAACTGGATTTTATTTAAAGGTTTCTCGCTAGTAGTAGATTTAAAAATGTGCAGATAGCCTATACTACCAGATCCTAAATGCATTATGGAAAAATTTCCTAAATTCGGCTGTTACATACTCCTGAAATAAACCCCTAATGCATGTGTATTACAGCTGTGCATCTTGACAGATCCCTCGTATTAGCCTTGCTTTTAAATCAGTACAGCAAGCACCGAAATCCTAAAATCAAAGTACTGTAATGTTACTACTATTAGTACACTGCTACCTGCTCAGGTATGCTCTCTCCAGTCTCTCCATCCACAAGGGTTATGCCTTGACCCTCCTGCAGATTGATTCCATTTCTCCAGTCCTCCTCTCGTACACCAGCATTCTCATTTGGTTTATCAGTCTCACCATCCTTCTGCCTAGTACTGTAGTTAAAGACTTCCCGTCCAGCACCAAGGTCAATATCCTGTCTCCAGAGGATATCTATAAGGTCTATGTCCTGCAGTGAAAATGGAGGGCAATGTTGAGATTGGTACACTGACTAATAATTTAAAAAAAAAAAAAGCAGGATTAGACCAGGAACTTAGGAAAAAGAATTTTAAATGACACGAAAATATTAAAACTGATTTCAGAGCAAGGTTCCAAATAAAAAACGTAAGAAAAATGTGATGTGTGTATAAATCCATGGCTGAATGTGAAAATCATAAAATGTATAGAAACAAATGTAAAAGCCTTAGGGACTGTAGAATCCTCCCAGGATATATTCAGTACAAAATGATAACACTACAATAAGGTCAACTGGGGGATTTGGTGTGACCTTCCTGTTAAGGACAAAAGCTAATTTAAAACTTAGAACACAATTATATGACAGGATGTTACCTCACTATCTGCTGAATGGTTGCTCAACTGATACCACATCTGCTTCTGATATCTAATCCTCTATTGCATCAATCTGACCCAGATTCTAGGAATGCATTAGTCCTAATGCCTTTTAGGTATCTTGCAGCTGCAGTTGCTAAAAATAAATACTAAACACCTTGAAATATTGTAATGATTAAAACAAAAAACTAACACACACTAAGGTGCTTCTTCTCTCCTTATAACTCTCTTATGTCAGCTCAAGATTTTATTTTCAATAATATAACAGCGTTATCTGATATATACACAAATACCACTTATTGCCACTGAAGGACCACACACATATTACCATAAAGGAATATGTACAACCCTAGTTAGAATTAAACTCCACACACACACATACACACAGGGGATACAGCCACACCCATATGAGCCAATTTCAAAATGCAGCTAAATTTAAAGTAGTGATTCATCTCTTTGAACCACTAATAACTCATATATACATACATAAACATGCATGCATACATGATATTATATATATATATATATATATATATATATATATATATATATATATATATATATATATATCACAACAGATTTGATTAACCATTATAAAATCACTGCACCTCTTTAGAAAGCTCATCAACGTCTCTGCTGCCTTGCTCCTGGTTGGCCTCAGGGGCCACAGCACCCAAACTGTCTTCTCCACTAAGGTTGTAGGTCGTCTCAGAAGTACTTCCAGCCCCTCTCATGGCCGAGGGTTCAGGGCTGTTCACGTCCTCCAGACTGCCGCCATTGTCCAGGGCAATGCTGGGACTGGACTGGCTGGCTACAGACACCACTGTCTCAGGGTCACGGTGCACCAGCCAAGCGTTCAGCTCAGTGCTAGGCACACGCAGGTGATCCAGAGAGCGCACCTGATTCAGCAGCCGACGAATGGCAAAGAAATGGTCCAGGTCCACGCTTTTCGGATGGATGCCATAGCCGTCCAGGGTGTTGCGCAGGTTGTGAAACTGTGTCTGTGTATAGGCTGAGCTCGGGCCCAAGATGATTTCACGGAGAGGGGGCAGCTGATTGTTTAAATAGGTGTCCACGTCCACCCGTACCCCAATGAGACTCAGGAGGATAGTGAACTGAATCAGACCCTCTGTGAAATACTTTTTCAGGTAAAGCATTTCTTGGCAAAGGACACAAAATGAAAGTTAAAAACAAACAAAAAAAAAAGAAAAGAAAATCTAACTGGAACACGCACAGTCAGTGTTTTATATTACATAACCAAGTACAAAAAGAAGAGGAACCAGTACAAAAAATGTAGGGTCTTTACAAAAACATTGGCTTATGGAAAATTTTGAGGGGGGGTAGATGTGAGCTCCTTTCTTCTCAATGGCGAATGCTTGTCTTGTCAGAGGCTTGAATTCTACCATTGAATTCTCATTTACTCTTAGAAAACTCCTTCACTCTGCACAAGAAACAAAAGAGAAACAGCATAACATTCCATGATCACATTGATGTCTTTTCAAATATCTCCCCATAAAGTCAGATTCCTCTTGGACTCAAGTTTGTTAGCTTGCAGCTCTAGCATTGACGTACGTTAAATCCTCCTTCCTCATCACGAGCCCATCTTCCGACTATAACCTCCTACTCGGCAAAACAAGCCTAATTGTACATATTCAATTTCCCTCGGGCAAACAATGAAACCACTCAGCCGTGGGTATCAATTTCGAAACCGTACCACCGTCATAAAAGCCGGTTAAACCTTTACCAAAACCGAAACAGAACGATATTTATTTGCTTAACATCCAGGAAGTGTTCTTTCCCACTTCCGCTATCGACACTTACTGACAAGGTTAGCAACAAGTGGCGCAACAATGACTGATTGGTTGAAAACCTTTGCTCGACCCAATGAAAAGCCTCATGCACGGGTGTTTCTCATATCACAACCAATGAAAATGGAGCAGGGGCGGGCATCGAAAGGACTCCACTGAGGACGCCGAATATATCAAAACAACTTCCAAAGCATATATTTATGATATGCAGACAACACACGCGTTAAAACAATTTCTACCAAGTTAAAATGCTATTTAGCTTATAAGTTTATAGACAGGATCACTTATACATTACACGTTAGCAATGATAACAGTTAGTTGGCTAGTTCCCTCAATCAGGCTAACCGGCTAACCGAGCCAACTAGCCTCAGGTTTCTAACATTTTTCATACTTACTCATAGAGATTACGGATAAAACAGCCCAAATTGTCTAGACAGTATTCATTGGCAGCATATGTTAGTCAGTTTCATTTAAAAAAAATAACTCATTCCCTTTGATTTACTTAATATTGTCGTAGTCCACTTGTCTTGAATGGCCCACCATGACTTGCAAAATTTCTCCCTTGCCGACAAGTTCCGTGACAGAGGAGCACGTTTTAACAACGCGCATGCGTAGAATATTCCAGGGCTGAAGTCTGAATGAGATCATTAATCAGGAAAAACAGCAATGATAACCGCCCTTTAAAAGTAAAATTAAAGTATATATATATATATATATATATATATATATATATATATATATATATATATATATATTGTGTGTGTGTGTGCGCGCACGTGTGTATACATAAACAGTACAGTATATAGTAGCACTCTTATTTAAAACTGAAATATTTTATCAAGGTTAGCTTTGACAGACTCCACAGCACTGAAAAGTATAATCTCGAGATTCTGGGTCCCGTCAGTCCCATTCATTGTGTGAGATGGTACTAACCAATATGATCAATAATAATAATAATAATAATTATAATAATAATAATAATAATCATCCTCATCATCATCATACATTCAAAAGCAAAAGCAAGGATACAGTTTCCCTTGCTCAGACGCAGGTCACCGGGGTCCCCCATGGACCCAGGCCTGGGGGAGGGGCTCGAAGGTGAGCGCCTGGTGGTCGGGTCTCTGCTCATGGAGCCCGGCCGAGCCCAATCCGAAAAGCAAACGTGGGTCCGCCCTCCCATGGACCCACCACCTGTGGGAGGGGCCATAGGGGCCAGGTGCGATGTGAGTTGGGTGGCAGCCGAAGGTATTCGTTCTGTCGGACTGATCCTCAGTTACTGACTCTGACTCTTGGGATGTCACCTCTCTGGCGGGGAAGGAACCTGAGCTGGTGTGTGAGGTGGAGAGATACCGACTAGATGTAGTCGGGCTCACCTCAACACATAGCTTGGGCTCTGGAACCACCCATCTGGACCTTATTCCATTCTGGAGTTGCTCATGGGGAATGGTGGCAAGCCGGTGTGGGCATCCTTGTTTCCCCCCTTCTCGGTGCCCAGACGCTGGGGTTCTCCCCGGTTGACGAAAGGGTAGCTTACCTCCACCTTCGGGTGGAGGGACGGGTCCTGACTGTTATTTGTGCTTATGCACCAAATGACAGTTCAGAGTACTCGCCCTTTTTGGAGACTCATCCTTTTAGGGGATGTGTTGGAGGACACTCCCTCGGGAGACTCAATCGTTGTCTTGGGAGACTTCAACGCCCATGTGGGCAACGATAGTATGACCTGGAAGGGTGTGATTGGTAGGTACGGCCTCTCCAATCTGAACCTGAATGGTGTTTTGTTGTTGGACGTCTGTGCTCGTCATAGTTTGTCTATCACAAAACCATGTTCGAACATAAGGGTGCCCATAAGTGCTCTTGGCACCAGGACACCCTAGGTTGCAGTTCGATGATAGACTTTGTAGTTGTGTCACCGGACTTACGGCCGCGTGTTTTGGACACTTGAGTGAAGAGGTGAGCTGAGCTGTCAACAGATAACCACCTGGTGGTGAGCTGGCTTCGATGGCGGGGGAGACTGCTTTCCAGACCTGGTAGCCCCAAGCGTGTAATTAGGGTCTGCTGGGAATGTTTGGCGGAGTCTCCCGTCCGAGAAGCCTTTAACTCCCATCTCCAGCAGAGCTACAACCACATCCCGGAGGAGGAGGGTGACATGGAATCCGAATGGGCCATGTTTCATGCCTCCATTGCTGAGGTGGCAGCCTATAGCTGTGGCCGGAAGGTCATCGGTGCTTGTCGTGGTGGTCACCCCCAAACCCGGTGGTGAACACCTGTGGTGAGGGGGGCCATGCAGCTGAAAAAGGAGGACTATCGGGCCTTATTAGCCTGTGGGACTCCTGAGGCAGCAGACAGGTACCGGCAGGCCAAACGTGCGGCAGCCGAGGCGGTCGCAGATGCAAAATCTCAGGTGTGACAGGAGTTCGGTGGGGGCCTGGAGAGTGATTATCGGTTAGCCTCAAAAAGGTTCTGGACCACCATCTGACGCCTCAGGAGGGGGAAGCAGTTCTCCACAAACACTGTTTACAGTGGGGGTGGGAAGCTGCTCACCTTGACTGGGGATGTCTTGAGAGGTGGAGAGAATACTTTGAGGACCTCCTCAATCCCACCAACACGCCCTCCGTGGAGGAGGATGACCCTGGGGGTTTGGGCGGGGGTCTGCCCATCACTGGAGTGGAGGTCACTGTATCACCGGAGCCAGAGTTTGGTCTGTATTGGTAACAACAGGTCGAATTCCTTTCTGGTAAGGGTTGGGGTCCACCAAGGCTGTCCTTTGTCATTGATTCTGTTCAAAATTTTTATGGACAGAATTTCTAGGAGTAGCCGAGGCGTTGAGGGGTTCTGGTTTGATGGCCATCAAATCTCGTCTCTGCTTTTTGCGGATGATATATTCCTTCTGGCTTCATCAAGCTGGGACCTCCAGCTCTCATTGGAGCAATTTGCAGTTGAGTGCGAAGTGGCCGGGATGAAAATCAGCACCTCCAAATCTGAGGCCATGGCTCTCAGTTGGACAAGGGTGGAATGCACCCTATGGGTCGGGAATGAGGTTTTGCCCCCAGTGGAGGAATTTAAGTTTCTTGGGGTCTTGTTCACGAGTGAGGGAAGGATGGAGCGAGAGATCGACAGATGGATCACTGCAGCCTCTGCTGTTAAACGGAGCCTGTACCGGTCCTTTGTGGTGAAGCAGGAGCTGAGCCGTAAGGCAAAGCTCTCAATTTACCAGTCGATCTGTGTTCCAACCCTCACCTATGGTCACGAGCTTTGGGTAGTGACCGAAAGAACAAGATCACGGATACAAGCGGCTGAAATGAGCTTCCTTCATCAGGTGGCAAGGCTCTCCCTTAGAGATAAGGTGAAAAGCTCTACCATTTGGGGAGAGCTCGGAGTAGATCCGCTGCTCCTCCACATTGAGAGGGACCAGTTGAGGTGGCTCGAGCATCTAGTCAGAATGCCTCCAGAACACCTCCCTGGTGTGGGGTTTTGGGCATGTCCAACCGGGAAGAGACCACAGGGTCGACCTAGAACACGCTGGAGGGGTCTGGGAACGCTTCTGTGCCCCCCCGGAAGAGCGGGAGGAAGTGACGGTGGATAGGGATGTCTGGACCTCTTCGCTTAGATTGCTGCCCCAGCGGCCCAATTCTGGATCAAACGGAAGATGATGATGATGATGATGATGATGATGATGATGATATTCATACATACATACATACATACTGTAACAGGAGCAATACATCAAGTAATTATAATATTAATAACAACAAATACTGTACCAGGGGGCAGAAAATAAGCAAAATATTAATAGGAAACATTTTGAGAAGGTGACATTCACCAAATTTCAAAAAGATAATTCTGAATACAGGGATCCCTCACTACTTCGCGCTTTAATTCATGTGGCTTCAGTGCATCGCGGTAAAAAAAAAAAAAAAATTATTCATCAAATTAAAAAATAAGGAAATTAAGGAAGAGTAGGGGGGAAAGTTTAGGAAAATGCCACAAAACAAGGCCAATTATGCAAAAAAAACCCCCAAAAAACAAACAAACAAACAAATAAACAAACAAAAACAAAAACCAAAACCCCCCCATCAAAATTACTTACATTTTTATGTGAGGTGCGCATCTGCGTGCATGCGCACATCTGTATGTGTGTATGTATATTTTATCTACATCTTATGCATTATTTTTCAATGTTTGTTATTATAAGCATTTATAGCGTTGAATATGTATTTATTGATATTATTTACACATATACATGTAGTGGGGCAGTGGTGGTCTAGTGGTATAGGGTGCTGGATCGCTGATCCAAAGGTTGGGGGTTCGAGTCCCACTCTCCACAAGGTTGTCACTGTCTCCCCCAGTGCGGCTAACCGGTTATCAAAGGCGGGCCATGTCTCTCACTGTCTATGGTGAGAGGCATGTAAAAGAACCATTGCTGACTTTCGTAAAGAGTAGCTGCAAAGTCGTCAGCGTGTTTCTGTCCCTTGCTAATAAGGGTTGTGACAGGAAGGGCATCCGACGTAAAAACCTCTGCCAAATCAAACGTGCGAATCAGATGATTCGCTGTGGTGACTCCTGAGTAAAAGGGGAAAAGCCGAAAGGAAGACAAACATTTACACATATACATGTACATATACGTGAGTCAGGAGGTCGATCCTAATTCGCGGAATTCAACGGTCGTGGGGGATCTCAGTCCCAATTAACTGTGGAAAGTGAGAGATCCCTATACTATGACAAGTAATTCAAAAATCAATTCGCATTTCAACAAAATAAGTCATAATTTGAATATACACTGCCTGTCTAAATAAATAAAGTTACACACTGAAATGTTCCATTGTGCCTCTATTACTTTTATAATAAAGGAAGTTCTTTCAACATTACAACATTGCATCCTCTTTAATTTTAACCGAGATCTTCATTAAGCCTTCTGCAGTACAACCTGAAAGTCTGAACTCTGTGGTGCACATTCCTTTGTGAAAATGATACCGCACGCTTCCTGGACAAATCTTTCACTGTTTAAGCTTCAGCAGTTTTCACTTTCAAAACCAATTTATCCTTTGATATTGAAATCTAGGCACTGCCTAAAAGCAGTGCTCCCATGGGATTTCCTTTATGTAGTTATTTATTTATAAAAACAAGAAAATTAGGGGAATTCTCAAACCTCTTATACATATCTTACATATGTTAATACCAATTAATTTAAAACTTGTTTATAAAAAGGAATATGAAAGTGGTTTTCAGAGTTGCAGTAATTTCTATTCCTTTGTTTTGATATCCTTTAACCATGTATTCATATTTGTTTCCCTCTGGAAAAGCACAAAAGTGTTCAAGTATTGTAACAAGATGTTGTTCCTCTTCTCCTGAGAAATTGTTTCCAAATGGTCAAGGACCATTTGTTCTTGTAATCAGCTCCTTGCATCTATTTTGTGTCCTGTTTAGCCAACTGTTCTTTTGTCTTTAGAGCTCAGGGCTCACACCTATGGGCAGGACTGGTCTCACACCTATGGGCAGGACTGGGCTCACACATTGGTCAGGACAATGGTTTTATAGTTTTATGACCACCACCCATGAATACTGTAACCCACCTAGACTGGTATGAAGACTCTGTTCACCTCTGTAGGCTTCAATGATCTTTATCGCAAGCCACCCCAGAGCTCTGGGTGCTACAGACTACTGATCCATGAGATGACTAGACCTTGCTCAGAATCAGCGAGAGAAAGAACTAGACAACAAAGGGAAATCCCAACAGAATACAAATAAGGTAATCTAATATGCAATCTTAGTCTTGACATGTAAAGTTGTACAGTACATGACATGTATTTTTTTTTTTAGAGACTGTAGGTGATACACAGCAAGAGGGGGCAGTGGTGGTCTAGTGGTATAGGGTGCTGGATCGCTGATCCAAAGGTTGGGGGTTCGAGTCCCACTCTCCACAAGGTTGTCACTGCCCCCCCCCCCCCCAGTGCGGCTAACTGGGTTATCAAAGGCGGGCCATGTCTCTCACGGTCTATGGTGAGAGGCATGTAAAAGAACCATTGCTAACTTTTGTAAAGAGTAGCTGCAAAGCCGTCAGCGTGTTTCTGTCCCTTGCTAAAAGGGTTGTGACAGGAAGGGCATCCGACGTAAAAACCTCTGCCAAATCAAACGTGCGAATCAGATGATTCGCTGTGGCGACTCCCGAGTAAAAGGGAAAAAGCCGAAAGGAAGACAGACAGGTGATACACAGCAACTTTGTTCCAGCACTGAATAGCTTTAGAAGGATTTTGCATATGTTTATTTCTTTGTTTATTTACTTATTTATTTTATTGTTTCCTATTTATTGTATTTAATCCTCGCTCATTTACAAAAGTGTTTTATCTGTGATTTAATCAACCAATCTAGATTAAAAAAACTAGTGAGCACATTTATCATTCATTGATTCATTCATTTTCTGAATCTCTTAATCCTAATTAGAGTCCTGGGAAGGCTGGTGTTCATCTCCACTGACTCTGAGCAAGGGCAGGGAATATCGTGGACCGCTCACCAGGCTATTGCAGGGCCAACACTCTCACTCACACCTTGGGGTGAATTGAAACAGCCGATTAGCATACTATGTATTATTTATTGTTTGATTGCTTTGATAATGTTTTGAGGAACTTCTTAATGTGTCTACTAGGTCTTTTATGTTGCATATGTGTTTTAATGGATGTCATGTTGGCCAGCACAGTACAAGTTTGTGGGCACTCAGTACTGGATAAAATGTTCAGTGGCCAGCTGACTGCGTTCTCTTCACTGCTATTCTGTTTTCCACTGGTGGAAGGTTGCAATTCAACTCAATATGCATTGTATGTGTCCACCACTTTACATTAGGAACTTTCTTAAGTAAACAAGTTTCTGTCATTCAGTGAGAAATCTGTGGTGTTATTGTTCAGTTCTCACATCTTTACAAGAGGATGGTTTCAGTAGAAGCCAGAAAGAGTCTGATCTTCAGAGTCCGGCACATACTTGGTTCCCATATAACTTGCATATTGTTCAAGGTTGTGTGTGTTTTTTGTTCTTGTCTTCCTCAATGTTTATCCATTAACTCAGGTATTTAAAGTAATCCTTCTTGTTTAGCTCAGCATCTTCATTTATCTTTAGTGGTTAAGAGTCTCCAGTGTTTGATGTCCTGTACATTGTTCTCTTGCCGTTGATACCAACTCTAATTTTCTTAAATTCTACTCACAGCCTTACTAAAAGTTCCTGGGATTGTTTTATCTCCTCTATCAGTAAAGTCCAGGTCACTTAGGGCTTCCTTGAGGTTTATTGATAATCTTTGGAAATGGATGATGAATCCCAGTTCCTCTTTCTTCCCTTTTATACTTATTCTTTAGACAAAAAAATGACTACATATGAAAAGAAAAGTGGCTGGACTCTCCTCTTGCATTACATCAAATGTGATGTTAAACTGCCCTCTCGCTCCATCTGGAGTTATAATAATTGCGCCTGTGTTTTTATATATAGTTTCTACGGCATGTACTAATCCAGGTGGTATGACGTATGCTTTTAGGATTTTCATCATCTTGCCCCCTGTGTATTGAGTTGTATGTCTTCTTGAAGTCAGTGACTGTTAATACTGTTGTTTAAGGTTGCTGGCTTTCACACCCCAATAACCTTTCTTAATACCATAATCTAAGCAAATACAGTACTGTATAGTGCATTTGGTCTTGAAACCATTCTGATAAATCCTTAGTTTTACATCTAGAACACTTTTATTTAATTCAATATTATACAATTATACAGCTTGATGCATGTTAAATGGGTGCCTTAGGAGTTATCTTGATTGGATAAGTCTCCTGACTTAGGTAATGGTATCATGCACATGAAATACTATATTTCTTGTTTATCATACTTCATAATGACCAAGTTACAGAATTTCAAATTAATGTCATCAAAGTCAAAGTGTTTGAGTACTCCTGGTGGTATGCCATCTGGTCCAGCACTTTTTCTTGTGTCAGATGATGTCCTTACTGTCTTAAATTCTGCCTATGTGACAGGACTATCATCTATGTTCAGTCCTTCACAGATCACTGGGATTTCTTGGTCCTCAACCTCTGGCGGGCTACCAAAAAGATTCTTGATGTTAGTAATCCAAGTACAGTACACACTCCCTCTATAAGACTTGAGCCTGCCCCTTGACCTTTTTAGAATACAGACGCTCCCCAACTTCCGTTTTAATTAGGTTCTGGACGGCTGAACGTAAGGTGAAAAAAAAAAAAATGCAAGTTGTTACTGTATGTTCCAGTGACGTATGATGTTCAGACTCTACTATACATCCATAAATACCATTACCGTATCTCATAAAACACCCCATAATCAATTATTATAAACATAACATTGTAAAATAATATCAAATACAGGGTGACCCCAAAAAATGTAAACTTTTTAACAATACTATAATTTATTTATATTAATTGAAACCTGAAAACATGCCATTTAAGAATAAATGACTAACCTTTCATTGCGAAGTATTTACTTGTTCAAGGTCACTGTCTCGCAGTGTTGCCACTTGCTCATGTCTAGCAATATGCAATTCAAAAATTCCCGTTTTTTTGGGTCACCTTGTATATCAAATAATATCAACATTAATTTCAAATCCATTAAATTCAAGCAAAATAATTTCAAATAGATACATTTGATTCAAATTCAATCATCAAATACAGTATCAAACATCACCTTTAACATACTCTATGATGCGATTTTTCTGCTTGCAAATGGTTCTGATGGTCGATGGAGCCATTTGGAAGAAACGTGCAACATTCACATGTTTTTCACCAGCATCAATTTTCTTGATAATAGCCATTTTCGTTTCTAACAAGATGGCTCACCGCCTTTTCTGATTACCACTATGACTGGTAGGATTACGCTTCTGACCAACCATATTTGCTTAGGGTTACAAAAGTCCCCAAAACAGTCTAAACACAAAGATCACAACACAAGGGTAACACTCAGTGAACTGGGAAGAAGGAGGGGCACGTTCAGTCTGTCATTTGTAAACAATGGACACAGCATCATGCGGAAGTAGCGTATTACGTCAGCGTACTACATAAGTATGTCTCGTACTACAGAGAGCACGCTAAACTTAAAACTTGACAAAATTTTTTTTTTAAATGTAACATTGAAAAATACATAAAACGAATGAACGTGAGTCGGGGACCGTCTGTACTTTTTTCCAGATGTTTAATTTCCTAGTTTCCATGCCTCACCGAACTTTTTTCACTGTGGGGCTGTTCTATTTTATCTTTGTTGCCAGCTCTTCTTCTTTCAGCATTTCATGTCTCATATAGTTGTTGTGAAGCTTGCATCTACCTTTTTCCCATCTGTACATGCATTGTATGAGGTGCTTCTACTACATCCCAATATCAGGAGGATTTCATGGCCCACCGTTTCTTTGGTATGCATCCTTCCATGACTCTCTCATGTACTCTTAAAAAAAATTATATAACCTTTGTCCTAAGTCTCATTCTTCAGGATCTGCAAAAATAGCATCATAACAGCTGTAGTACAGCAATAGTGTAGTGTGTCTGCATTCATTGAGACGTGCAGTTGTACTTAACTCCTACTTTTGACTAAGGTACAGTATTTGTTCATTCAAGCAGACATTTGTGTTTACTACTCTGTGGTTTGACCTCATTGTGTTGAAGCAGTTATAGGCTTCTGCATTCTTACCACTGTTCCTACACTTCTTATGGACCAATATGCTGTCCACCAGTTTACAACTGTTCATTATCCTGTCCCTGAGTTTTCCTTTCCTCTTCTGGAATTCTGGGTTTGCAGCTAGTAAGACATACTCCATCCGTAGGTCAGCTAGATATATGTATAGTGTTTTTGTCAGAAGATTCATGACAGATATGTCTCCTATCCTCTGGTCCCACTGTAGCACTGAAGTCGCGAACTAAATTTAAGAAGTTATAAGTTTCCATATGGGATACTACATGAGGATTACTGTTAAAGAGGCTATGTACTAGCAGGAGAGACTTATTTACTGCATTCAGCTCTCTTTTTGTTACTAGAGCTAATAATTTGTGAAAGTTTGAATCAACAACAAAAAAGACCTCCACTAGCTACACAGTCAAACTAGAATCATTACATTCACTGTGTTCACTATTAAACAAAGCCTTGAATTCTACTGACACTTTATGATTCTGATTCGCTAAGTGTTGACATAACCACTGATCACAATCATTCAAGATTTTTTTGTGACCTCATTTCTTCTCTGAAGTTGGTGGCTTACCTCTATCCCTCCTGCTATTAATCATCATCATTCATTCAAGCATTCATTCATTTTCTAAGCCACTTAGCTGACTCTGAATAAAGGTGGAGTACAGCCTCCACACCTTTTCAGGCCATTGGAGGGCTCTACACGCAAACAACCATTCACACTTACACCTGCAATTTGGAACCTCCAAACAGCTTACTGTTTATGTCCAAAGACTCAAAGAAACGCCCCAAACCTGGAAATTGAACTGAGATCTTTTTGTGCCACGACCATCATCATCATCAATAATCAATTGTTCCTGCTGAATAATGCTTTTCATTTAGTTACATTTTAACAGAATATTTGAATGGGAATTTCTACTTTTTGGATGGAAACAATTTCTGAGATATATATGGAAGAGAAAAAAAACCCCAAAATTAAAAAACAAACTAAAAAAATCAAAATGTGCATTTTGAAAACTTCATGATTCCACGTGGAAGGAAAAGGAATAGATTAACCATAGAACATTACAGACAGTAATGGCAACATCTGATTTGTTAGCTAATTGATTAATTGGAATATTGACTGGGCTGGCACAGTGGTGGAGCATTGGTTACCGTAGTATAAGGCCTGGGTTGGAACCTAATGGCTGACCATTTTGTGTGGAGTTTTCATTTCCTCTCATGCCTGCATGGGCTTCTTCCAAGTGAACCAGTTTCCTCCCAAAGTCCAAAGACATGGAAATTAAGTCAACGAGCTACTCTAAATCACCCATGTGAATACAAGTGGGGACGGTTGTTCAGCATTGTGTGAGTCCTCCAAGCAATCTTCCCAGGATTTGCCTTGCCTTTTGCCTGAAATCAGATGGGATTGGTTCCAGATTCACCTGTGACCCTAATAGAAAAGTGTAATAGATAATGGCTAGATGGAATTGGATTGGACTCATTGACAACCTGCCAATGTTATTGGAGAAAGGGTTATTTCCATACAAATGAGTCCCTCTTTAGAATATATTTATGAGCTGATTCCTCAAAAAGAGTGATAGATCCCATTAATACAGAAAAACCCAAATTGAAAAAAATATGACTTATTGGTTGACTGCATCCCCTGCTTGAATCGCCACCTTATCGTGGTGGAGGGGTTTGCGTGGCCTAATGATCATAGGAGCTATGTTGTCGGGGCATAATGCCCCTGGTAGGGTCACCCAAGGCAAGCAGGTCTTGGTTGAAGGTCCAGGCGAAGTGCGGTTGAGAAGACCTCTATGCTAAATTAAAAGAAGAGGACACAGTTTCCCTTGCCCAGACACGGGTCATAAGTGTTCACCTCTGGAGCCAGGCCTGGAGGAGGGGCTTGAAAGCGAGCGCCTGGTGGTCGGGTGTCTGCCTATGGAGCCCGGCCGGGCCCAGGCCAAAAAAGGAGACATGGGTCTGCCCTCCCATGGACCCACCACCTGTGGGAGGGGCTATAGGGGTTGGGTGCAATGTGAGTTGGGTGGCAGCTGAAGTCATGCTTTCTGTTGGACTGATCTTCGGTTACTGACTCTGACTCTTTGGGACTTGGAATGTCATCTCTCTGGTGGAGCCTGAACAGGTGCGTGAGGTGGAGAGATATCGACTAGATATAGTCGGGCTCACCTCAATGCATAGCTTGGGCTCTGGAACCACCCATCTCAAGTAAGGCTGGACCTTATTCTATTCTGGAGTTGCTCATGGCGAGAGGTGGCGAGCCAGTGTGGGCATCCTTGTTTCCCCCCGTTTTGGTGCCAAAACATTGGGGTTCTTCCCAGTTGACGAAAGGGTAGCATCCCTCCACCTTTGGATGGGGGGATGGGTCCTGACTGTTATTTGTGCTTATGCACCAAATAACAGTTTAGAGTACCCACCTTTCTTGGAATCTTTAAGAGGTGTATTGGAGAACGCTCCCTCAGAAGACTCACTCGTTGTCTTGGGAGACTTCAACACCCATGTGGGCAACGATAGTGTGACCTGGAATGGTGTGATTTGTAGGTACACCTCTCCAGTCTGAACCTGAATGTTGTTTTGTTGTTGGACTTCTCTGCTCGTCACTGTTTGTCTATCACGAACACCATGTTCGAACATAAGGGTGTCCATAAGTGCACTTGGCACCAGGACACCCTAGGTAGCAGTTTGATGATCAACTTTGTAGTTGTGTCACTGGACTTGCGGCTGCATGCTGTGGACACTCAGGTGAAGAAGGGAACTGAGCTGTCAACTGATAGCTGGTGGTGAGCTGGCTTTGATGGCTGGGGAGGCTGCCTTCAGGATCTGGCAGGCCCAAGTGTGTAATTAGGGTCTGCTGGAACGTTTGGTGGAGTCTCCTGTACGAGAAGCCTTTAACTCCCACCTGAAGCAGCAGACAGGTAACGGCAGCCGAGGCTGTCGCAGATGCAAAATCTCGAGCATGGGAGGAGTTCGGTGAGAGCCTGGAGAGTGATTATCGGTTGTTCTCAAAAAGGTTCTGGACCACCATCCGATGCCTCAGGAGGGGTAAGCAGTTCTCCACAAACACTGTTTAGAGTGGAGGTGGGGAGCTGCTCACCTTGACTGGGGATCTTGTTGGGAGGTGTAAGGAATACTTTGAGGACCTCCTCAATCCCACCAACACGCCCTCTGTGGAGAAGGAAGACCATGGGGCTTTGGGCAGGGGTCTGCTCATCACTGGAGGTCACTGAGGTAGTCAATAAGCTCCTCAGTGGGAGGACTCCGGGGTTGGATAAGATCTGCCCTGAATATCTCAGGGCTCTGGATGCTGTAGGACTGTCTTGGTTGACATGTCTCTGCAACATCGCGTGGTCATCGGGGGCTGTACCTCTGGATTGGCAAACCGGGATGGTAGTCCCCCTTTTGGGAAAGGGAGACCGGAGGGTGTGTTCCAATTATTGGGGAATCACACACTCCTCAGCCTAACTGGGAAAGTCTATGCAAGAGTACTGGAGAGGACAATCCGACCGATAGTTGAACCTCAGATTCAGAAGGAACAATGTGGTTTTTGTCCTGGCCGTAGCACTCTTGACCAACTCTATATGCTTCACAGGATCTTGGAGGGGGCATGGGAGTGGGCCATTTGATCGCTGTATCACCGAAGCCAGAGTTTGGTCCGTATCGGTAACAACAGGTCAAATTTGGTTCCGGTGAGGGTTGTAGTCCACCAAGGCTGTCCTTGGTCACCGATTCTGTTTATAATTTTTATGGACAGAATTTCTAGGCGTAGCCGAGGCGTTGAGGGGTTCTGGTTTGGTGGCCATCGGATCTCATCTCTGCTTTTTGCGGATGATGCTGTCCTTTTGGCTTCATCAAGCCAGGACCTCCAGCTCCCATTGGAACGATTTGCAGGCAATTGCGAAGCGGCCGGGATGAAAACCAGCACCTCCAAGTCCGAGGCCTTGCTTCTCAGTCGGACAAGGGTGGAATGCACCCTCCGGGTCAGGAATGAGGTTGTGCCTTAAGTGGAGGAGTTTAAGTATCTTGTGGTCTTGTTCACGAGTGAGGGAAGGATGGAGCAGGAGATCGACAGACGGAACGTTGCAGCCTCTGCTGTTAAACGGAGCCTGTACCGGTCCGTCGTAGTGAAGAGGGAGCTGAGCCGCAAGACAAAGCTCTCACTTTACCAGTTGATCTACGATCCAACCCTCATCTATGGTCACGAGTTTTGGGTAGTTACCTAAAGAACAAGATTGCGGACACAAGCGGCTGAAATGAGCTACCTTCACCGTGTGGCGGGGCTCTCCCTTAGAAATAAGGTCCATCCGGGGAGAGCTTGGAGTAGAACCGTTGCTCATCCGCATTGAAAGGGGTCAGTTGAGGAGGCTTAGTTAGAGGAGGCGCAGTTGGTCCTGATGACATACCGGTGGAGGTATGGAAGTGTCTAGGAGAGGTAGCAGTAGATTTTCTGACAAGAACATTTAACAAGGTCTTAGAGAGTGAGAGGATGCCAGAGGAATGGAGGAGAAGTGTGCTGGTGCCCATTTTTAAGAACAAGGGAGACGTGCAGAGTTGTGGCAACTACAGAGGGATAAAGTTGATGAGCCATACGATGAAGTTATGGGAAAGAATAGTGGAAGCTAGACTAAGGGCAGAAGTCAGCATTTGTGAACAACAGTTTGGTTTCATGCCCAGAAAGAGCACCACAGATGCAGTGTTTGCCTTGAGGATGTTAATAGAGAAGTACAGAGAAGGTCAGACGGAGCTGCATTGTGCCTTTGTGGATCTGGAGAAAGCATATGACAGGGTGCCGAGAGAAGAACTGTGGTATTGCATGAGGAAGTCTGGAGTGGCAGAGAAGTATGTTAGAGTGGTGCAGGACATGTATGAGAGATGTAAGACAGTGGTGAGGTGTGCTGTCGGTGTGACAGAAGAGTTCAAGGTGGAGGTGGGACTGCATCAAGGGTCAGCTCTCAGCCCCTTCTTGTTCGCTATGGTGATGGACAGGCTGACAGACGAGGTTAGACAAGATTCCCCATGGACTATGATGTTTGCAGATGACATTGTAATCTGTAGTGAGAGCAGAGAACAAGTGCAGGAAAATCTAGAGAGGTGGAGGTATGCCCTGGAAAGGAGGGGAATGAAGATTAGCCTCAGTAAGACAGAATACATGTGCATGAATGCCAAGGACCAAAGAGGAACGGTGAGATTACAGGGAGCAGAGATAAGAAAGGTGGAGGATTTTAAGTACTTAGGCTCAACAATCCAGAGCAATGGAGAGTGTGGAAAAGAGGTCAAGAAGCGTGTGCAGGCAGGTTGGAATGGTTGGAGAAAAGTGTCCGTGTGATGTGTGATAGGAGGGTATCGGCAAAAATGAAAGGAAAAGTGTACAAGACGGTGTTGAGGCCAACGATGCTGTATGGGTTAGAAACAGTGGCCCTGGGGAAAAGACAGGAGGCAGAGTTGGAGGTAGCAGAGATGAAAATGTTGAGGTTCTCTTTGGGAGTAACGAGGATGGATAGGATTAGGAATGAGCACATCAGAGGGACAGCACATGTAAGACGTTTTGGAGACAAAGTCAGAGAGGCTAGATTGAGATGGTTTGGACATGTACAGAGGAGGGATAGTGAGTATATTGGTAATAGGATGCTGAGGCTGGAACTACCAGGCAAAAGGCCTAGAGGAAGACCAAAGAGACGATTCATGGATGTGGTGAAGGAAGACATGAAGGTCGTTGGTGTAAGAGAAGAAGATGCAAAGGATAGGGTGAGATGGAGGCAGATGATTCGCTGTGGCGACCCCTGAAGGGAAAAGCCGAAAGGAAAAGAAGAAGAAGAGTTGAGGAGGCTTAGGCATCTGGTCAGAATGCCTCCCGCACGCCTCCCTGGTGTGGTGTTTCAGGCATGTCCAACCAGGAAGAGACCCCGGGGTCGATCTAGAACACGCTGGAGGGACTCTCTTGGCTTGTCTGGGAACGCCTCGGTGTCCCCCTGGAAGAGCTGGAGGAAGTGGCTGGGAAGAGGAAAGTCTGGGCCTATTTGCTTAGGTTGCGTGGAGTATCTGGAGCCACTCTGGGAGCTACACTAAATGAAGTTGAGGTACACTCTGAACAGTTTACCAGACTATGAAAGGGTCAACATACACAAAACCATTCATAATCACGAGAATGAACATTCAAACTGCTTGGAGAAACAGCCTTTGCTGAGGAACCAGGACCTTCTTGCTGTGAGGTAGACGTGGTAACCATTGCTTCATGCTTGCTGCTCAGAATCAGTGTTGTTAGGAAGGATGGAGAAATCAGTGGTATGGCACCAACCACTTTTAACCAGTATGCCATCATGCCACCTCTCATTTCAACAAGTACATAAATTTGCATCAGATTTCATTGCATAATTATTAATTTCTTGTCATTCATTCATTTTCTGAACTGCTTAATTCTTATTAGGGTTGTGAGGAGGCTGGCTCCCATCTTAGCTGACTCTGGGCATGGGAGGGGTACACCCTGGACAGCTCGCCAGGGCACGGCAGAGCCAACACTTACACAACCATTCATACTCACACTTATGGGTGATTTGGAACAGCCAGTTAACCTACTGTGTATGTTTTTAGACTGCGGGAGGAAACTGTAGTACTGTACTTGGAAGAATCCCGTGCAAGCACGGCGAGAACATGCAAACGCCACACAGAAATACCCGATCTGGGAATTGAACCTAGGACTTCTTGCCGTGAGGCAAATGTGCTACCCACTAAGCCAGTGTGCTGCTCAATTTATTGTCCCAATGCCCCAATTAGTTGGTTGTTTGTTTTTTTAAATAGTCATTCTACTACTACTACTACTACTACTAATACTCTTCTTCTTTTCCTTTTGGCTTTTCCCTTCAGGGGTCGAACAGCGAATCATCTGCCTCCATCTCACCCTATCCTCTGCATCTACTACTCTTACTCCAACTACCTTCATTCCCTCCTTCACCAAATCCATAAATCTTCTCTTTGGTCTTCCTCTAGGCCTTCTGCCTGGTAGTTCCAACCTCAGCATCCTACTACCAATATACTCACTATCCCTCCTCTGTACATGTCCAAACCATCTCAATCTAGCCTCTCTGACTTTGTCTCCAAAACCTCTTACATGTGCTTTCCCTCGAATGTACTCATTCCTGATCCTATCCATCCTCGTTACTCCCAAAGAGAACCTCAACATTTTCATTCATGCTACCTCCAGCTCTGCCTCCTGTCTTTTCCTCAGTGCCACTGTTTCTAAACCATACAACATCGCTGGCCTCATCACCGTCTTGTACACTTTTCCTTTCATTCTTGCCGATACCTTCCTATCACACCGGACACTTTTCTCCAACCATTCCAACCTGCCTGCACACGCATCTTCACCTCTTTACTACTACTACTATTAACAATAATAATAATAATATACAAGTGGCACAGTGGTCAGCACATCTGCCTCGTTAGTGGTTAGCATTTGATGTACTAGTTAGCACTTTCGCCCTTACAGCAAGAAGGTCCTTTGAATCCCAGGCTTGGCAATAGTGTTTTCTATGTAGAGTTAGTATGTTCTCCCTGCTTGAATGGGTTTCCTCCTATAGTCCAAAGACATGCACTTTAGGCTAATTGCAAATTGCCCCTAAGGGGGGTGTGTGTGTGTGTGTGTGTGTGTGTGTGTGTGTGTGTGTTAGCCATGATGGTCTCGTGAGCTTTTTAGGGTGTACACTGCCTTTCCCCAGAGTCAGCTGAGATGGACACCAGCTTCCCTCAAACCCTGACAGGTGTAAAGGGTTCAGCAAATGCATGACAGTGTTTACAAAATATTTACCAGCAGGTGGCGTGGACATCCAGTTGTGAAAAAATCAGATGCAGAAAAAACTTATACACCAAAATAATCACAGTAATAGTCATAATAATAGGGTAGTGATTCGACGAGTGCGACAGAACATTTGTAAACTGACAGGTTTACAGTTTGAAAGGATTTGGGCTACAGCATAGTGCATCTCAGTGAAAGATCAGCTGCACCACTAATAACAGACTTTCCTCAGGTTATCAAACTTCATCTATATGAACATTGATAAACATTTATGAAATATAATATTGGATTGTTTTTATTTCTTACAGAGAAACGTTTTATTGAGTCATACACTTTTGTGGATTACTGAATATTATATGCACCATTTTTTAAGAAAAAAAAAGCCTAAAATATCAGGAATGAAATAGTATCAGGAGTTATATCAGGAGTTAAATGGTGATATGGTAATTTAAAGTATATTTTAAAGTATAAAATAAAAAAAAAAGTTTTGATCTGAAAACACAACACACACTCACACACACACACATATATATATATATATATATATATATATATATATATATATATATATATATGTGTGTGTGTGTGTGTATATATATATATATATATATATATATATATATATATATATATATATACACACACACACACACACACATACAGGAGTGGAAAAATGAATTCATTCATTCAGTCAACACATTGGTCAAAATCAGATTGAATTCTATGTATAATGTCTTTTGGACTGTGGGAGGAAACCGGAGCTCCTGGAGGAAACCATTGTAAGCCAGGCGCAGGGCTGAAACCCAAAACCTTCTTGTTGTGAGGAGAAATTGCTAATCACAACATCAACATGCCACCACCAATTTAAAACGAGTTCAATACTGTTGTCACTTGTGTGGACCCCCAATATCACGATCGAACTCGAGAATGTTTAGTGATGACCTGGGATCAGTTTGGGTGCTGATCTGACCTGATCTGCATGTGCGCGTCTTGCAGTTCACAAATCACTAAGCCCTGATCGCCAGAGCACTGACAACACACCTGACTTGTGACCTAAACTGTTCAACTGTGAAGGAGATACACGATTTGAAGCACAACCCCGGAGCATTAAAGCTGATGGTGGAGTAAAGAGCGCACGTGGTGCAGAGTGAAGATGATCTGCTCACCCCGTTGATTAATGTGAATCTCCTGACGCACACCAGAGCTCCGGCCACATTCTGTTTGGGGTGAATAAAACACATAGCGTCTGATTTCTCAGCTTTGAGCCATGAATCAGACAAGTGTTAGAAGTGAAGTAGTGTAATCGCATAGTTTTCATCTCAGTCCAAATCAGTGTCGGGTCTTGATTGTCGCCTTTTGTGCAGGGAGCGTCCTGTGTTTGTGCTGAGGGAGGGAGGGGGGCAGGGGGGGGGCAGGGGGGGGGCAAAGGGGAGGGGAGGGGGGACAGTTTCACTGAGCGCAAATAATCAAATAATGGCAGAGAAATGAGAAGGAAAACAAAAGCCAAGCGTATTCTAGACTACGAAAATGAGGAGCAGGACGAGAAAGAGGACCAAAAACTGGACGAATTCTACGTAAGATATACCATGGAAACCTTTTGAGTGTTTTTTTCGTGCCCGTGTTTTGTTTGTTTGTGGCTGTGACTTGGAATATTGTCTCAAATGAAAGAGTAATTAGAATGACACGAGCCGCCTGTCCGACAGCACGGGCTGCAGAAACGGGGGAAACAAATGGATGCTGGCAAAGAGCGAATGGAGGAGGATTCAGCAGCAGCAGCAGCAGCAGCAGCGGCCGCCGCGGGGCTCCAGAAGTTCCACACGAGGGTTCGGGCTTTTCTCTTCCTAATTATTATAGGGTTCATTTGGAATTGCTGAGGTCCCCCCCCACCCCCACCCCCACTTTGGATACCCGAGAGGTTTTGACAAGTCACTAGTGTTTAAGAGAGAATCTATTTTTGTACTACTACTATTATTATTATTATGATGATGATGATGATGATGATCCACGTTTAAACGCAGAAAGAGCAGCAGCTCGGAGCAGAATTAGTGAAGGAAGGGCAGGAGGCAGCCATGCCGGTTCCTAATGGGGAACAATAGGTCTAAAAGCATGGCACAGAGGGCATCACTTCCACACAGCATATCTTGCTTAAACAGTTTTTCTTTCCACACTTTACTATCAGGATTGATGCTTGAATGTAGTTCAAAAACAGACAAACAAACAATCAAACATCAACCCTGAAAGTGACATGCAACAGTTTTTATGTGCATTTTGAACCCCACCCCCCCCCTCATAAAAAAAAAAAAAAAAAAGTATCACATCAGCAGCTTATACTCCTCAAACTGCTCCTGGTTTTAGTGTCTGTCTTGTTCTGGCAGGGTTGTGGGTTTGACTGCTCTCCAACAGACAGTTTTGATGAAGGACATCCCAGTGCAGAGGTAAGAGGAGGTCTGTGGGACAGATGTGTTCAGCAGTCTACATCTTAAAGGTTAAAGTTCACACGCTGCGATGTTCTGAGCTCTGACTTTTCCCCCACCCGTCGAGCAGGATGCTGAATATTTGCAGTCTTATTCGAAGATGGAATTAATCGCCATGGTTCTATGCATGCAGAGGGAAATGGAGAGCTTAAAGGAACAACTTCGGTGCCTTACTGGCAAGTCTGAACTTTGCAAATTTCTTTTTAAAAGTGATGTATGATTTAGCAACTAGGTTCCAACTAAAATAATGTCTTTGTTTCTATACAAGCATGTGGAAAGTTGGCTAAAAATCTTGAGGCTCTGATTGAGAGAACTGAAACATGTACCAATGGAGAGAAGGAGATTCCTCTACCGGTTTCATCCAGCCCCTCGAATGAACTTGTGGAAGCGGATGCTTTAATGCCAGCTGTACCATATGCCTCAGGTGTTATGAATGGAGGATGGGTCAAACGGCAAACTCTTACCCAGAAATCCATTGAGGTTTCACAAAGGAACAATCTCTTCACGGAGGTATCGGCCATTTCCTTAGTTTACTGTTCTCAGCTCGTATTGAACTGTTTTAACAGCTGTGTGTGTGTGTGTGTGTGTGTGTGTGTGTGATAGTTATGTACATGGTTTTGGATGAAGTAAATATTTAGTGATTTTATTCTTTTAGTTTATCACACCTGAGCTTTTGGAGAGATGCAACACTGGCACCACTGCCCAGAAGTTAACCAATGACCTGTTGCGTGGACTGTATGAGAGAGACTGTTTGGCCTCCCACTCAATCTCTGGTGTAGTGTACAATAAGAGGGGTCAACCCAAACCTGCCCTGCCCACTGAAGAGGTGCAGGCCATCCTGAGTAAGGCTCAACACACTTGGCTCTATGGCTTATACAGTGTATAAATTAGCATTGTGGCTAGATGTGACCCATCACAGCATTGTGGTTATTAAGTGAGAAATTATTAAATACATTGAAAATTTAAACTTGATTCTCTCCAAAGTTTCATACTTAAAAGCCTGAAAGATCCTGATAGGTTTTGGTTTTTTTCTCTAAAACTAGCCATACATGTTATGGAATATAGTATTGTTTTAAAGTTTAGGATATCAGCTACAAAATAGTACCATGAACTCGAAAATGAATCATTTCTGATATTAGTATGCTCTTTGTTGTGATGGGTCACGTATTTGGTATAAATATTATAAGTTCATTTTCATGACTGACAAGTCATCATTTTCAACACAACCTACTAGAAGATTACCATGAACAAGTCATCGTTTCTGTAGTTCAAAATGTTGTCCATGTAGTATTGCATTGTGTTGTTGTATCAGGAATGATAGTCACCCTGTGTGTTTGGGGAAGGGCATGATTCTGTTTGGTCCCATATAGACTTACATGGGTACCAAGTTATTCATGAGATTTCTTGGGCCATAATCCAATTCATACAATCATCTCTTACAGGAACAGTCCAGTATTTCTTTCCTGGGAAAACTGATGCTGAGATTAAGGGCTACATTCGTCAAAAACTTCAAAACGAAGCAAAACGATTGAGGAAAAAACCTCCACTTTCAGGTTCAGAACCAAGAGCTCTGAGTCTATCCAACCCTAGATCAAGTAACCATCAGTTGGATTTAAGTGGACAAAAGCAGTGATGTATTTGGTCAATAAACAATCTCGCCTTATACCCTGCAAAATACGATCAAGAGATGATCAGTACAAATTATGTTAATCTTCGTTTGGACTGTCCTCAGAAATATCATCATTTGCAATAGCTACTTACTGTTGTGTCAGCATCAATGTGAATACAAGCATTTGAATTTAGTTCAGATGGTCTCCACCTATTACGAACACAGAAAAAAGATTAGAGAATAACGTGAGTGTGTAAACATTTTTGATGTTTGGTATTTAATTGCTGTGCAGTAGCTGCACTGCACAGTCACAGAAGGTGTGAACATTATTTTCCTTGTAACATAAATGTATTTCTTACTAAACTATGGTCTTAATTATTCAATAGTAGCTTTATGTATGTAATTTTTGTTATTAAAATATGAAAAAGTGAGCAATCAGATAAGTATTATTTGCTGTTGTTTGTGTCATGCATGTTTCCTTCCATATTGAGGTCTGGATTTGTGTAAAATAGAAGCACAAGATATTAGTGTGACTAAACCCCCTGTGAATATTGCCGATGGTGAACAATGTGTGCTGCATGCAGAGAGCTGCTGAGATGAAGGTAATCAATGACTGAGCTACACGAGCGGAGTGACAACAGCAGGGGTACTGGGCCAGTTGTCTTGGCAACCTCAGTCTTCTGGGCCATGGTAGTGTGGCTTTTACTCTGGCCAGCGCCTCTGAGCATCTGCCCACTGCAGGGATGAGGGGAATTGCAGCAAACAAATAAAGAATGAAAGGCAATAGGAAAGACTTTGGGGGACCAAAAGAAATTTGGATTGGCATCCAACGAAGAGAAGACAGACCATTAATGATAAGCAGGAGGATAATATTGTAGCAGGCAATATGATAATTTTCTGGCTCGTTGTCATATTCTGTTCATGTTTATTAGGGAAAATAATGTATACTATAGACGCTGTTGAGGTTTGTGTGTGTACATTGAATGCATGCATGCAAGGGTGGCCTAATAAGTAGGACAGTGACGTGTGTGTGTGTTGAGGCGCATTACTTATTATAAGCCTCATCAATGTGTAGTGACAAGATGTGTGTAAAGAAAATGGAAAAGATACGACACAATTTGTTGAAAACGTTGAATTTTTTTGGACCTTTAAATAAAGCCAAGATATCAAGGTAGAGTTGAAAACTGTGTGTGTGTGTGTGTGTGTGTGTGTGTGTACGTGCGCGCACGCACACACACGAACACACACACACACACACACACACACACACACATTTATACATGAACCAGATTCCAAAGAAAATTGGGACGCTATACAAATTGTGAATAAAAACTATTTGCAATGATGTGGAAGTGCCAAATTTCAGTATTTTATTCTGAGTAGAACATAGATAACCGGGTCAAAAGTTTAAACTGAGAAAATATCATTTTAAGGGAAAAAAATGTTGATTTTATATTTCATGGTGTCAACAAATCTCAAAAAAGTTGGGACAGGTAGCAATAAGACGCTGGAAAAGTCAATTGCACTTATAACTAATGAGATCCATTGGCAACATGACTGAGTATAAAAAGAGCTTCTCAGAGTGGCAGTGTTTCTCAGAAGCGAAGATGGGTAGAGGATCACCAATTCCCCGAATGTTGCACAGAAAGATAGTGGAGCAATATCAGAAAGGTGTTTTAAAGGGAAAAAATTGCAAAGAGTTTGAAGTTATCATTCTCTACAGTGCATAACATCATCCAAAGATTCAGAGAATCCGGAACAATCTCTATGCGTAAGGGTCAAGGCCGAAAAACCATACTGGATGCTCGTGATCTTCGGGCCCTTAAACGACACCACAAACAGGAATGCGACTGTAAGGGAAATCACAGAACAGGCTCATCAATACTTACAGAAAACATTGTCGGTGAACACAATCCACCGTGCCATCTGCCGTTGCCAGCTGAAACTCTACAGTACAAAGAAGCAGCCATTTCTGAACAGGACCCAGAAGCGCAGACGTTTTCTCTGAGCCAGGGATCATTTAAAATGGAGTGTGGCAAAGTGGAAAACTATTCTGTGGTCAGACGAATCATGATTCAAAGTTCTTTATGGAAAACTGGGACGTCATGTCATTCGGACTAAAGACAACAAGGACAACCCAAGTGGTTATCAGTGCTCAGCTTAGAAGCCTACATCTGTGATGGTATGGGGTTGCATGAGTGCTTGTGGCATGGGCAGCTTGACATCTAGAAAGGCACCGTCAATGCAGAAAGGCATATTTAGGTTCGAGAACAACATATGCTTCCATCCAGACATTGTCTCTTTCACAGAAGACCACATGCAAATGCTCCATTAATTACAACATCATGGCGGCGGAGGAAAAGGATCTGGGTATTGAAGTGGCCAGCCTGCAGTCCAGATCTATCACCTATAGAGAACATTTGGTGCATCATAACGAGGAAGGTGCAACACAGAAGGCCCAAGACAGTTGAACAGTTAGAGGCCTGTATTAGACAAGAATGGGACAGCATTCTGATTTCTTAACTTGAGAAACGTGTCTCCTCAGTCCCCAGACGTTTGCAGAATGTTGTAAGAAGAAGAGAGGATGCATCTTGTTCCAACTTTTATGAGATTTGTTGACACCAGGAAATTTAAAATCAACATATTTTTCCCTTAAGATGATGCATTTTCTCAGTTTAAACTTTTGACCCTGTCATCTATGTTCTATTCAGAATAAAATACTGAAATTTGGCACTTCCACATCATTGCAAATAGTTTTTATTCACAATTTGTATAATGTCCCAACCTTTTTGGAATCCAGTTTGTGTGTGTGTGTGTATATATATATATATATATATATATATATATATATATATATATATATATATATATAATATCATCAGCATCATCATTTTCTGTAACCGCAATTAGGGTCGCGGGGAGGCTGGCGCTCATCCCAGCCGACTCCGGCGAGGGTAGAGTACACTGTGGACAGTTCGCTAGGCCATCACAGGGCGAAAACATGCTGATGGCTTTGCAGCCAATTCTTGTCAAAAGTCAGCAATGGTTTCTTTACATGCCTCACTCCACAGATAGTGAGAGACATGGCCGGGCTTTGATAACCCAGTTAGCTGCACTGGGGTCAGTGACAGCTGACCAGAGTGGGGCTTGAACCCTGAACATTAGGATCAGTGATCCACTACCTTTACCACCAAGCCATCACTGCCCTCTCTCTCTCATTATACACACACACACACACACACACACACACATACATATATACATATATATATATATATATATATATATATATATACACACACACATATATATATATATATAAATAAAAATAAAAGGACAGGACAAAGACTTTCTATTGAAACTCCATTTATCACTACAGATCTGTTTCGAGGGGTGGTGAAACCATCCTCTCTCTTCAGGTGATTATAGAAGAATATATTCTATATCTAATATATTCTATAACCAATATAGACACACACAGATATACACACACATTATATGTATATATATATACACACACACACACACACACACATATATATATAAATATATATATATATATATATACATATATACATATATACATATATATCTATATATACACATACACACACACACACATATATATACACATACACACACACACACACATATATATATACATATACACACACACACACACACATATATACATACAAAAAAAAAAGAGTAGAAAGGGTGACCGTTGAAGACGAGGAAGTAGCAAAGATTAGTAAGGGTGAAGTGAGGAGGGCATTGAAGAGGATGAAGATTGGAAAGGCAGTTGGTCCTGATGACATACCTGTGGAGGTATGGAAGTGTCTAGGTGAGGTAGCAGTAGATTTTCTGACAAGAATATTCAACAAGGTCTTAGAGAGTGAGCAGATGCCGGAGGAATGGAGGAGAAGTGTGCAAGTGCCCATTTTTAAGAACAAGGGAGATGTACAGAGTTGTGGCAACTACAGAGGGATAAAGTTGATGAGCCATATGATGAAGTTATGGAAAAGAATAGTGGAAGCTAGATTAAGGGCGGAGTTCAGCATTTGTGAACAGAAGTTTGGTTTCATGCCAAGAAAGAGCACCTCAGATGCAGTGTTTGCTTTCAGGATGTTAATAGAGAAGGACAGAGAAGGCCAGAGGGAGCTGCATTGTGCCTTTGTGGATCTGGAGAAAGCATATGACAGGGTGCCAAGAGAGGAACTGTGGTATTGCATGAGCAAGTCTGGAGTAGCAGAGAATTATGTTGGAGTGGTGCAGGACATGTATGAGAGATGTAAGACAGTGGTGAGGTGTGCTATCGGTGTGACAGAAGAGTTCAAGGTGGAGGTGGGACTGCATCAAGGGTCAGCTCTGAGCCTCTTCTTGTTTGCTATGTTGATGAACAGGCTGACAGATGAGGTTAGACACGAATTTCCATGGACTATGATGTTTTCAGATGACATTGTGATCTGTAGTGAGAGCAGAGAACAAGTGCATGAAAATCTAGAGAGGTGGAGGTATGCTCTGAAAAGGAGAGGAATGAAGGTTAGCTGCAGTAAAACTGAATACATGTGTGTGAACGACAAGGACCCAAGAGGAACGGTGAGGTTACAGGGGTCAAAGATAAAGAAGGTGGAGGATTTTAAGTACTTAGGCTCAACAGTCCAGAGCAATGGAGAGTGTGGAAAAGAGGTGAAGAAGCGTGTGCAGGCAGGTTGGAGAAAAGTGTCCGGTGTGATGTGTGATAGGAGAGTATCGGCAAGAATGAAAGGAAAAGTGTACAAGACGGTGTTGAGGCCAGTGATGGTGTATGGTTTAGAAAGAGTGGCACTGAGGAAAAGACAGGAGGCAGAGCTGGAGGTAGCAGAGATGAAAATGTTGAGGTTCTCTTTGGGAGTAACGAGGATGGATAGGATCAGGAATGAGTACATCAGAGCGACAGCACGTTAGAGGTTTTGGAGACAAAGTCAGAGAGGCAAGATTGAGATGGTTTGGACATGTACAGAGAAGGGATAGTGAGTATATTGGCAGTAGGATGCTGAGGTTGGAACTACCAGGCAGAAGGCCTAGAGGAAGACCAAAGAGAAGATTTATGGATGTGGTGAAGAAGGACATGAAGGTAGTTGGAGTAAGAGTAGAAGATGCAGAGGATAGGGTGAGATGGAGGCAGATGATTCGCTGTGGTGACCCCTGAAGGGAAAAGCCGAAAGGAAAAGAAGATATAGTACTAGTATGTGTGTGTGTGTGTGTGTGTGTATATATATATATATATATATATATATACACACACATACACACACACGACTATATCAAAGGGACAGCCCATGTAAGATGTTTTGGAGACAAAGTCAGAGAGGCTAGATTGAGATGGTTTGGACATGTACAGAGGAGGGATAGTGAGTATATTGGCAGTCGGATGCTGAGGTTGGAACTACCAGGCAGAAGGCATCGAGGAAGACCAAAGAGAAGATTTATGGATGTGGTGAAGGAGGACATGAAGGTCGTTGGAGTCAGAAAAGAAGATGCAGAGGATAGGGTGAGATGGAAGCGGATGATTTGCTGTGGCGACCCCTGAAGGGAGCAGCTGAAAGTAAAAGTATATGTATATGTGTGTATATATATATATATATATATATATATATATATATATATATATATATATACATACATATATATATATAGACACATGTATACATACACACACACCCCCCCCATTAAATAGTCAACTTTTCATTAAGAAATGTTCACAAAATGTACAATGTTGGTTTTATTTATGTATTGAAAAGAAAAGTATTTATTTGTAATTACACAACATGAATTAACATTTTTTTTTACTAATCAAACAAACGATATGAACAAAAGTACATATTTCAATGAAGGAAAAAAAAAAACCATTGGGATACCCCACATACTTTCCCAATTAAAGCGACTATAATCACACACAGGTAATTAGTTCAGGTGCACATGATCAGAACAGCGTTACCCAGCATTTCGAAAGAAGACTCACCCAATTTAAACCTCAGATATTTAGTTTATTGTGCCCTCAGAAACAAGATTGTGGCTGCTTATGAGGCTGTCAAAGAATTTTAATAAGGTCACAACCAACAACAACAAAAAAAAGCCATTCCACCATCCAGAAAATTGTTCAGGTGGAGAATGTTCAAAACAATTGCCCCCTTGCGCAGGTCTGGCCGTCCAAGCAAGTTCACCCCAGGGCAGACCACAAGATGCGAAAAGAGGTCATCAAAAATCTTAAAATGTCATCAGCCTCTCGCTACTGTCATATGAAAGTGCATGACGCTACTATCAGAGAAAGATGACGGAAGTTTGACCTTCACAGGAGGAGTGAAAGGAGGAAACCTGTGCTCTCTAAAAAGAACATTAAGGTCAGAATGAAGTTTACTAAAGAGAAAATAGGCTAAGACTAGGTCTTTTGGAAGAAGGTTCTTTGGACAGATGAGTCTAAAGTTAAATAATTTGGACACAGAAAACCTGTTTGGTAGAAACCAAATAATTCATTCCAGGGAAAGAAACTCATACCAACTGTGAAGCATGGGGTGGAAATATCATGGTTTGGGGATACTTTCTGCAGCAGAACCTGGCCAGTTCACCATCATAGAATCCACCATGAATTCTACTGTGCATCAGAGGGTGTTTGAAGAACATGTGAAACCATCTGTTTAAAATAAAGCTGAAATGGAACTGGACACTGCAACATGAAAATTACTCAAAACATACCAGTAAATCCACCAAGGAGTTGCTGAAAACTAAGTGGGGAGTCCTGGAATGGTCCAATAAAAGGACTGGGGCAGACTCTCCTCTGATTGGTGTTAGAGAATGGTTGAAGCTACAAGAAGCATCTCACTGAAGTTATTAGGGGGGTAGGGTGTCCTATTTTTTTCTTTCTTTCATTGAAATTCATTTATTTATCTTGAGTAAAAAAAATTTAACTTTCAATTAAATCACTTTCTTTTCTATAAATAAAAACAAGATTGGACATTGTGAACACTTCTTAATAAAGAATTGATAATTTAATGAGGTGTCGTAAAAAAATTTTTTTCCACATGTGTGTAAAATAAAATCTTTAATTGAATCCTCTTGCACACAGAAGCATATGCCCTGTATACTAAATGGCAAACTAAGATCATAGCCATAAGGTCCTCAAGCTTGTGAGCATAATGTGTTTCATACATGTGATTATACCAGCAGCCTTGAGGTGAAAAAGATGACATTGTGATAGAGCACCAAGGGCTGCTGGGAGATTTTACCCAACTCTGTAGGCAGAGTGCTGGTCAAACAGAAGTGTTTTGTTGTGCTGGAAGCATGCACATTGACTTGTGTCTTTGATTCCGCTCTTGTCTTAATGACAGAACACAACACTTCATCTTCATAAGCACTATACCACAGCTTTGTCCGAATGCACTATAAACTGCATTGAAAATGTGCCCTGCATTAAAAAAAAAAAAAAAAAAAAAAAAAAATCAATCCACTGTTCCAGGTGAGTATGTTTATAGATTGTGTATCATGATTGTATGAAGGGTTACATAATGAAATGTTTAGTCAGAGCATTAATATTCCTCAAATGTTCCTTGGTGGTGACTCTATATGAACTATTGTAGTGGCACCATTTAAATGTTAAATTCAGAAAAATATTGCTGAGGCACCCGTGTCATACCAAAATAGGTTTCAGCTCTGGGGAATTTTATCGCTCACTTAATTTACAAACCACTCAAACCTATTGGGGTTGCAGGAAGGCTGGTGCCTACCTCAGCTGACATTGGGCCAAACAGGGGTACACCCTGAATAGCTCACCAGAGCATCACAGGGCAATACACATAGAACCACTCACACCTAGGGTCAATTCACAACAGGCAGTTAGCCTAACATTCATGTCTTTGGACTGACAGAGGAAATACCAGAGTACCCAGAAGAAATTCATGAAAGTATGCAGAGAATGTGCAACCTTCACACACAAACATCAGAGCCCAAAAATGAAACCTAGGACCTTCTTGTTATGAGGTGAACCTACCAACCACTGTACTGCCCGTACCCTGTGTAATGTGTTTAAATTGGCTCTAGTGTGTGCACTAGACTGACAATTAAACCAATTTCTAATTTAGTTAAGTCATAGGTATTCTTGCTATGAAATAAAATATTTATTTATGAAATGGTTGTGAGGATTATACACTTTAAACCTGAACTCCCATCAGGTTGACTGGTCGTTTATTATAGCGTTTTGAGATATCCGCTTCAATCTGTAAGGGAAAAAAAAAAAGTTTACTTTGATTAGGAAAAGTGGCTCACAATCAAACTGTAGAACCTAAAACCCATTTCCTCAATTAAATGTAAAGATAAAAAAGGGTATCTTTGATACATTCTTCTGAGTTAATCGAATATGGTACCAGTTTCTGTAGTTCCTTGATGTGAGCTGCCAGCAGGTCAATGCGAGGTTCCAGCTTAGCTTGTTCCTCGAGAGCTTCTTGCCTCCGCTCAGCCAAGGAGGCTTGTTTCAACACTAAGATATCAGCCTGCTTTAGTTTTTGCCTCAGCATATCAGACACACGCTCCACATAGCTGGAACACATCCAAGGTAATGAACTCTAAGCAAGATGCATTATGAACCATCTCTGTGTGATTACATTCCAGTCCTTGAGATTCATTAAACTGCATCGTCCAGTTTCAGATTTTTTTCTGCTGTCACAGAGAATAATTATTAACCCTCTACTACCCAGTGTAGGATATCTGTACACTACATGAAGGGAAAGGGATAACAGACTAATTTTTTTTTTAACAATTTTCTGTTTCAAATATTGCCTGAACACTAACATTTTGCCTCGAGAAATGTTTTAACACAATTAGAAATGGACTTTATTAAAAAAGGGTTAATGTATTTGGTAGGTAGTGTGGGGGAAACCGAGGCAATAAGTCCCAAATCCCCAGAACCAATCTTTAGTACATCCCATTCATATTACTGTGTTAAATCAGCTGGATGTATAGACCTGTCCATGAAAGAAAGTGGTAATTGTGAGTATAAGCACTTACCGAGGTGATGCCTGGATCATAAACAGATGCTTCATGCGTACTGATGTCAATGCTTCCAGGAGGTGGCGCACATCTGCCAGCAAGGCCTGCACATGCTTTCGGGTTTGTCCCTGGATGATAGAGGGCGCCAGCTGGAACTGGCTCATGGCCACCATATCGCCCTCCTCACTCATCTCACTCAGTCTCTGACATAGGAACACTTCCAACTATGCAGTGAGATATGGAGAGGTGAGCATCACAACCACGCAAATCTATATACCAGCATTATAAAGGGAAAGCTGCTAATGAAAAAAGATGCACACAATACTACTGATGTGATGGATTGAAGCTAATTATTAAATAGGCTGTAGACCCAAATGTACATGCGTCCAGTTTTAGCACATTTATAGTAAAGTGTCATAAAAGAAGGTTTTAGTGTCGAGTCGAAGTACCTCCAACAATTCATCGATAAACTGACTTCGTGTCTGTGGGTTCTCGAGAAGAGAGAGTGCATCCTCCCCTCTAGCAACACCTTCAGGACCTGTAAACCCAGCCTGGCTCATTAATCTTGTGGGGACGTAATGCCCATTTGAACATTACTTCAGAAAACTAATACATATTTACAGTCAGTTCCTGCAGCAACGACTTCGATTTCCACTGCAGCAGGTTCAGTTTCACCCCAGTCAATGTCACCATCTCCTGTTACCTTATATCGAAAAATAAATATTCAAAATATAACAAATCACTATTTCTGACACGGTGAAAACGGATGGTCTCCAATAATAATAAAAAAAAAATTTCTCAGCCACATGCAAGACATTGTATTCAACATGAATTCAGCTGCTTGTGCATTACCTCTTCGCCTGTCTCAAGAGTGATGCCCCAGTCCACCGTCTCCTCAGCTGCAATCCCCAGATTCACCTCCTCACTATTGCTGCACAAGTTGCCCCAGTCAATCTGTATAAAAGGGAGATATACACATAGACAGACTTGCAGTTTAAGCACCAAAAACACTTTTGTTTATATCTAAGCAAAGTGTTTCTTTTTGATTCCTCACAGTTTCTTGTGTGACAGTATCAGGTGGAGCTTCCTTTACTATAGGTCTTTCAATAACTGTTGGGATGTTTCCTGTCTTCCACTCATACACTGTTGTGTTTCCTTTTTGTTGAACGAAAGACAACATAGGTAGAACAGGCTCAGACCTGAAGAGATACAAATGACAATTACTTATTTAATAGCTGGATCTAAAGATTAACAGTTCTTATAAACCTAATTTAACCTTAGGAATACTAGAATATGCATATAGCATGTAAGACAGTCTATGATCAAAGTTATTACTGCTTATAGCTTCAATTTCTAGAATGCCAGTGATGGCACTCACCAGTCACAGACAAATTTTGTGAAAGCTGTGTAGAACTTCATCGTGTCCTCCAAACAGGAAGCATGTTTCCCTATTTCCTCCAACACAGTGGGTAAATCTTTAACAAGGGCTTGCAGTTCTCTTGCCACATTTTCCCCCTGAAAAAGTCCAATCAGTTAATCAGAAGAAAAAAAAACCCCAAACAAAATCTTGAGGTTAAAAAAAATCTGTCAGGAAATCAAAGGAAAAAATATCCACAGTTTACACGGCTGATCAGAGCACCCAACACTTCATACAGAGAAATGGCTAATTTGAAATACTCACACACTACACTTTATAAACAACACCACATTAATTTTGAGCAGAACCTCGCTTTGCTTTCAAAACAACCTCGGTTCTTCACAGCATGGATTCCAAAAGATGTTAGATGTTAGATGCTCACCTTAATGCCATATGGCTTGCAGGCTGCATAGTAGCGCTCCCTCATGTTTGCAGCTCCACTCTGGCACTCCAACTCCCGCCTGTTGAGCTCCTGCTGCAGCTGCTGTGCTTTCGCCACCTGTTTCCTCAGAGCGGGGCCCTCATAGCTTACACTGCGGCTCAGCAGACTGGCCAGTTCAGCTAAACACAAAGAAATATGTGATGAGCAACACAAATATAACATTACATATCAATATTTGAATAAAGACACACAGAATATATATCAGGGTACTTTAATAAACACTTGGATCCTCACTTACCTAAATATGCATTATCCTTCTCATACAAGGACACCACTTCTTGCCAGTCCTAGTGATGAACAGAAATGAGTGACATGTGCCTTATGGGTAATGTAGATTGTTACAAGAGATTGGTCTATGGTGTGCAGTCACCTTCATTCTTTGTGACGAATACCGCCCGAATATATTTTTGGATGAGGCCTCTGTTCCCCTTAGTATTTCCACTATCCTTAGGCAATGGAAATAGTGTATATCTACATTTATAACAAGAAAATACATTATCGAATTACTGAATGAAAAAATTAACCCACTGTAGATAATGGTGTTGCAGGTATGTTGTGAAATCCTCTCAAAAAGTGTATATATATATATATATATATATATATATATATATATATATATATATATACACACACACACACACACACACACACACACACACACACACACACACACACAAGCAAACCTCGGTTTCCGACCACAATTTGTTCCAGAATGCTGTTTGAATAGCGATTTGTTCGAATTCTGAATCTATTTTCCCATTACAAATAAGGCAAATGGTCTTAATCTGTTCCGTTGTCTTTTGAACGGAAATTTACGGTACCGTAACACGTACCATAGGTACGCAAATTAAGTAAAAAAATTATTGAATACAATAAAAACACAGTACAGTTAAAGCATAAGAACCATAAAGATAAGAATTTTCACCTTTGTGGTGGTGAGCAGTTGGTATACGTAAATGTTGGAGAGGGAGAGAGGCGGAAGATCCCCTTCCATAACAGATAGGGAGCCAGAAGGAGGATCCCCTTCCATAACAGCTTCTGGTGAATCAGCCAAATGTGTTTTTTTCTCTTGCTACTCGCTTTGGTGTGGATGACTCTTCTTCAGGATGTCCCTTTCTTTTCTTGAAGAACACTTCTTACGTGGTTTGTTTCTGCCTTCTTTTCAAAACCTTACGGAAGTGGCTCATGACCTCATCCTTAAAAGGTGTTCACAGCTCTGCTAACTTTAGCTTTATCAGGGTGGTACAGCTCAACAACTTCCGGATTTCCGGAAAGCGTACATTTGCCCTCTCTCTCGGTCTTGTTTTTTTCTCCTCAACTTTTCTCGTGCTTTTCTCACGTTTGGCTTCCGAATTTTGTTCGATTTCTGGGACAAAAAAAAATTCTGAAATTTTTGGTCAAATACTGATTTGTTCAACGTCTAAAGTGTTCGAGAACTGAGGTTTGTTTGTTTTATGGAGGTTTCTGAGCAACGATAGAAAAAAAATAATAAAACAAAATAGGTAGACCCCAAACTGAAAATATTTTAAGCTTTAATTGAGCTACCAACAAATCAGTGGTCAGAAAATGAGCATCAATAAATATGATCACTCATGAGGCCTGAACCACCATTTACTTATCACAGTTTGTTGCGGCAGCAAAACGTTTGGAGGGATAAACCAACCAACCAACCAAACAAACAAACAAACAAATAAACAAAACATAAATCCCAAGGAAATTAACTTACTGTACATAGCTTTCATGTATACAAATATAAAGTCATAAAAGCATTTAAATGTTTTATCTGAAAATTAAAATAACTGTCTTAACGTACAACAATTTTTGAAAATAATTTCACATTTTTTGGAAATAATTAATGTTCTACAGTTGATGCAGCCCATTCCAAACTTGACAACCAGAATAGAAGCGAAATAAAAATCTGCTCCAAAAATGTATGTCCTGAAAGTTGGGGTTTTATCACCTTTTTGTTTACTTTTACTTTTTTTTACTTTTTTACTTTTACTTAAAATCCTACTTTTTTAATCAAGGACTGAAAATATAGAAGATAAATATTATAAAATGTTTGCGTGCATGATGGCTGATGCACAGCCAACACGATCGGTATAATCAGCATTGGGGCAGCCATAACATAAGTTAGAGAAGCAATTCTCAAACCAGCCGGAATCATGGGTGGCTGTGGGGAGAGTGAACAGCACCTTTCTCTCCTCCGCCTTCTTAGCTAAAATGCCCCTGAGCCGGGCGCCTAACCCCCAACTGCTCTTCAGGCAATTGCAATGTGTGGCAGCCCAATACACCAAGTGCGTGTGCTCACTTTGGATGGGCTAATTGCCAAACCATAATTTTACTTATGGGATTAATACAGATTTTCAAAAATAAACAAATAAAATAAAGCACTTTTTAACAAACAACCAAATATAAACGCTTTCAAGATTGATGCACACCACACATCACATAATCTATCTATTCGTTCCAATGCAGTGCATCTTTCTCTTCATCATACCAACCCAGGCAGTTACGTAACTGATCAGTCAAGATATTGAAATCAGATGCGCATGCAAAACAGATCTGAGTAGATTAAGCCTAAAAGAGACTGACATGAACCCATGAGCAGCTGTTTGATCTCATCATTCTCTGGCATGTCCTGGAGAGCAGAATTAATCTTCTCCCTGATGGTCATCACAGCAGCCTGCCATTTCAAAGAACAGTGTCTCCTGTCCACCAGCCAGTCTGAAAACATGTATACATATACTGTATTTGGGTCATTCTGTCTAATGGGTACCATTTGTGTCCCCAGAACACAAATTATAAAACATGCAAAAAAATTAACTTATAAAATACATTTTTTATTATTATAAACAACAAATTATCCTGCATACAAGTCGAATATTCATTCATTTATATATTTATAGGACATCTTTACTCTGCGGCAGATTCTAGAACAGCGCAATGAGTGGAACACGCCGCTGTACATCAATTTCATTGACTTGGAAAAGGCGTTTGACAGCATCCACCGAGAATCCTTATGGAAGATTCTGAGGCATTATGGAGTCCCTACAAAACTTGTCCAGGTTGTTGAAATGCTATACAGTGACTTCAAATCCCAGGTGATCTGTGACACAGAGCTCACAGACACCTTCAATGTCAGCACGGGAGTGAAGCAGGGCTGTACCCTATCGCCGTTCCTCTTCATCCTGGCCATGAACTGGATTATGAAGAACTCCACGGATAGCGAGAGGAGAGGAATCAAATGGACCATGACAATGACAACTACAACAACGCTGGAAGATCTGGGCTTTGCAGATGATATTGCCCTGCTGTCACACCGTCACCAAGACATGCAGGAGAAGACAGATGCCATGGCAAAAACAGCTTGAAATCTTGGTTTGAAAGTCAGCACCAAGAAGACCAAGAGCATGAAGAAAATGAATGCCAGAGGCAAAGACAGCATCAAACCTAACGGGGATGAGATCAAAGTAGTAAATGATTTCACCTATCTTGGATCCAAGATGTCAAACACAGGGGATGGGGAGGTGGAGATCTGGGCTCGACCTAGAACACGCTGGAGGGACTATGTCTCTTGGCTTGTCTGGGACCGCCTCGGTGTCCGCCCCCCCCCCCCGGGAGAGTTGGAGGAGGTGGCCGGGGAGAGGGACGTCTGGACCTCTTTGCTTAGGTTGCTGCCCCTGCGACCCGACCCCGGACTTTGCGGAAGACGATGATGATGATGATGAATAAAATGATCCATGATACACTTCACATATGCCACTGATGTCTTTATCTTAGAAAGCAAATGTTCATTAATGGCTTTAAAATTCTTCAACCAGTGGGAGGCCCGGACTGGCCAATCGAAAGCAACCTGGGCGAGATGTCGAATGGAACAGGCCTCCACAGTTCTATGCAATAATGTGCTCTTTCGAGTGCTTTCTATCAAAGTTGTGTATTTGATACTGTGGTACATTTATTATTATTATTATTAACATATATATATATATATATATATATACACACACAGTGGTATGAAAAAGTATCTGAACCTTTTGGAATTTCTCACATTTCTGCATAAAATCACTATCAAATGTGATCTGATCTTTGTCAAAATCACACAGAAGAATGATGTGCACCATGGTTCGCTCAAAAGAGCTGTCTGAAGACCTGCAATCAAGAATTGTTGATTTGTATAAAGCTGGGAAAGGATACAAAACCATCTCTAAAAGTCTGGATGTTCATCAATCGACAGTCAGAGAAGTTGTCTCCAAATGGAGAGATTCTGGCACTGTTGCTTCTCTCTCAAGGAGTGGCCGTCCACCAAAGATGACACCAAGAGTTCAGCGCAGAATACCCAGAGAGGTAAAAAAAAACAAACCATAGAGTGTCTGCTAAAGACTTACAGAAATCACTGGCACAGTCCAATATCTCTGTGCACACATCAACTATATGTACAACAATGGCCAAGAATGGTGTTCATGGGAGGACTCCAAGGAGGAAGCCACTGCTGTCTAAAAAAACATTGTTGCTCGTTTAATGTTCGCAAAAAGGCACTTGGACATGCCACAGAAGTTTTGGCAAAATATTTTGTGGACTGATGAAACCAAAGTTGAATTGTTTGGGAGGAACACACAACATCATGTATGGAGGAAAAATGGAACAGCTCACCAACATCAACACCTCATCCCCTCCGTGAAGCATGGTGAAGGGTGCATCATGGTTTGGGGCTGTTTTGCTGCCTTGGGGCCTGGACAACTTGCAATCATTAATGGAAAAATGAATTCAAAAGTTTATCAGGATGTTTTGCAGGAAAACCTGAGGCCGTCTGTCAGACAGTTGAAGCTAAAAAGAGTGAGTATCCTGCAACAAGACAATGATCCAAAACACAGAAGTAAATCAACTTCAGAATGGTTTCAGAAGAACAAAATACACGTTCTGGAGTGGCCAAGTCAGAGTCCAGACTTGAACCCCATTGAGATGCTGTGGCATAACCTCAAGACAGCGATTCATGCCAGACACCCCAGGAATCTGACTGAACTACAGCAGTTTTGTAAAGAAGAATGGGCCAAGATTAGTTCTGATTGATGTGCCAGACTGATCTGCAGCTACAGGAAGTGTCTGGTTGAAGTTATTGCTGCCAAAGGGGGGGGGGGGGGGAATAAATATTAAATGTGATGGTTCAGTTACTTATTCCTCCCTCTTCTGTCATTGTTTGCATGCTATCCTCATTAAAATATGAAAACCTATAACTGTTTGGGTAGTTTTAGTTAAAGCAGACACTGTTTTTTCATCTGTGTGATTTTGACAAAGATCAGATCACATTTGATGGTGATTTTATGCAGAAATGTGAGAAATTCCAAAAGGTTCAGATACTTTTTCATACCTGTGTATATATTATATATTATTATATATATATAATATAAAAAATGGGTGGCATAGTGGTTAGCACGTCTGCCTCACAGCAAGAAGGCCTGGGTTCGATTCCCAGCCTAGGCATTTTTGTGTGGAGTTTGCATGTTCTCCCCATGCTTGCATCGGTTTCCTTCCACAATCCAAAGACATGCACAATAGGTTAATTGGCCGTTCTAAATTGCCAGTAGGCTTGCAGAAGGCAATGGCAAACCACTGCACTAATCCTGCTAAGAAAACCTCCATGAAGATGATAACTAGGGCGTTATCCTTCCTGGCGGGTCGCCAATGTTCGTCTTACGACTCAGGCACTATATATATATATATATATATATATATATATAATGTATGTCTCTGTCTTCCTTTCGGCTTTTTCCCTTTCTCGGGAGTCGCCACAGCGAATCATCTGATTCGCACGTTTGATTTGGCAGAGGTTTTTACATCGGATGCCCTTCCTGTCACAACCCTTTTTAGCAAGGGACAGAAACACGCTGACGACTTTACAGCCTACTCTTTACGAAAGTCAGCAATGGTTCTTTTACATGCCTCTCACCATAGACAGTGAGAGACATGGCCCGCCTTTGATAACCCAGTTAGCTGCACTGGGGGGGACAGTGACAACCTTGTGGAGAGTGGGACTTGAACCCCCAACCTTTGGATCAGCGATCCAACGCCCTATACCACTAGACCACCACTGCCCCTATATATGTATATATGTATGTATGTATATGTATATATATATATATATATATATATATATATATATATATATATATATATATACACACACACATACATACATACACACACTAGTTTTTATTAAATGTTCTATAAATATAAAAACAATACTAAAAACTAGCTCCCTGAAAAGAAAAAGAAAAAACCTTTAAAATTTCCTTCCGGTCCTCGCTCTGCTAACACCACATTACGTATCATTAAATCCTTCAGCAATATTATTTTTGAATTTTTGTGATTCCTATCAATCAGTCCTGTTGTCCTAAGACTTTACTTCTTAAAAATATGGAACATGTATCATTTGGATCTTTGAAGAGAATGTGGAGACCACAAGTAAGTTCACTCAAATGTTTCCTTGTTTATTTGATGATATTTTAAGTATGACTTGAAAAAGTCATCACTTTGTATGTTCCTATTACTATAAATATTTCTTAAATGTAATTTGTTTGTTAACATACTACTTTTTGGTAAATGAATATGATTTGTTCATTGTCTTCATGCTATTAGCATGGATGCAATATGAATATATTTTCTAATTTTATGCTAAAAACTCAGTCCTGTTACCCACATAAAAAGTATCAGGACCAAGTGACCGTAACAGAAATAAATAGTGTCTAGTGATGTTTTAATAACAAACATCAATAATTTGATCATGTATACAACCGGCAACACGATGGCGCAGTCGCTGGTGCGAGTTTCCTCGGGATACTCCGGTTTCCTCTTACAGTCCAAAAACATGCACAGTCAGCTAATTGGCTGCTCCTATCGCCCTTAGGTGTGACTGTGAATGGGTGTGTGAGTGTTGGTCCAGCGATACCCTGGTGAGCTGTCCAGGGTGTACCCCACCCTCACCCAGAGCCAGTTGAGATCGGCACTAGCCTCTGCACAATCCTAATTAGGATTAAGTCTTCTTCTTCTTTTCCTTTCGGCTGCTCCCTTCAGGGGTCACCACAGCGAATCATCTGCCTCCATCTCACCCTCTCCTCTGCATCTTCTTCTCTTACATCAACTACCTTCATGTCCTCCTTCACCACATCCATAAATCTTCTCTTTGGTCTTCCTCTAGGCCTTTTGCCTGGCAGTTACAACCTCAGCATCCTACTACCAATATATTCACTGTACATGTCCAAACCATCTCAATCTAGCCTCTCTGACTTTGTCACCATCTTACATGTACTTTCCCTCTGTTTTAAAAAAAATGAATGAGTAACTGTATTCAACGATTTTGAGGAGACAAAGTAAGTATCTCACCTGCTGTTAAACATGTTTGTAAAATAAGAACATGTGGAAACAGAACTGAGAAAAATGTGAATCTTCTGATGACTGACATGGACCAATACACACAAGTAGTTTACTATGTGCTATTCTATTCAGTATTGGATTAAACTATAAAATTTTTAATTTCAAGAGTTAAAACAAGTAAATAGCACCCAGTCGGTGAACTGCCTCTTATGCATGTACAGATTTGTATCTGTTTTATGTCACTGTGATTTATTTAATACTTACCCAGAAGCTTGCTGGTCTGAATGTCAATCGGGAGATTTTGTATATTCTGCAATGATAGATTAAGAGTTTCTTTATGTTGGTGTTTAACTCTGCCGTACCAAATGTCAAGTAAATGACCAACCAGAAACCAGTTCAGTAAAGGACCAGTTAACCCAAACACAGATGACAGGTGACTTGTACACCCAAAGCATGAAAGTTAAAGACAACACAAGCATTGAATTTAACATTACTGAACCTAAACAGTTAGCAACGTGAATGAGTAAAGCTACAAACGTCACTTCAACCTTCACTTTACCTCCATATTTTCCTCACTTTCCTGGGACTTTTCTTTATGTCATATATACACAAAAGTACATTACATATCCATTAAGCTTGTTTAAATTCAGTTTATGAAATATGTTCCGTTTACATAGCCATTGACACGTACTTGCACATCTAACCAACCAAAAAACTCCTTGCTTCGATGTTCGCTCTCAAGCGACCAATTATACATAGTAATAATGGTAACGTCCCTTACAGCGATAAGACAGAGAACCGGCTGCACACTCGCCAAAATAAAAGCCCTCCATCCAGCCACATACGAGGTACACGACTGGCTTTATCTATGGGAAGTGTACCAGTGTAAACAAACACTGCATCTCATGTCTAGTACGTATATAGTAAGAATCTCAACCACTGTAGTTAATGTGTATTATTTACATGTTAAAGTTTAGGGCGGCAAAGAAATTGTTACATGTTTGTGTGTAAAATTCTTAAAGATTTTGGAAAATTTATCATTTTGATGATGTCGTTTTTATTGTTCCTGAACATTGAATTAAATATCAGTCAAAGAAATTGAGAAATGTGTAATAATTCTAGCAGGAAATCAGTTTGACTAGAAATGACAGCTTTATTTTCACATGTCAACTAATACTATAATAAAATATGTCAACAATTATTAACTGGCAAGAGGTATGAATTAAATTCTTATCACAATATGTCTGACAGCATTTAACAATAATATAATTTTAACAATATCACAATGTTTTAACAACGTGACTGATTAATTCATAACAGTTACATATATTACTGTAATATACTAGTCCTTCTCAAAAAATTAGCATATTGTGATAGAGTTCATTATTTTCTGTACTATACTGATAAAAATTAAACTTTCATATATTTTAGATTCATTGCACACCAGCTGAAATATTTCATGTATTTTATTGTTTTAATACTGATGATTTTGGCATACAGCTCATGAAAACCCAAAATTCCTATCTCAAAAAATTAGCAGATTTCATACGACCAATTAAAAAAAAAAGTGTTAAGACAAAAAAAGTCAACCTTCACATAATTATGTTCAGTTATGCACTCAATACTTGGTCGGGAATCCTTTTACAGAAATGACTGCTTCAATGCGGCGTGGCATGGAGGCAATCAGCCTGTGGCACTGCTGAGGTGTTCTGGAGGCCCAGGATGCTTCGATAGCGGCCTTAAGCTCATCCACAGTGTTGGGTCTGGTGTCTCTCAACTTTCTCTTCACAATATCCCACAGATTCTCTACGGGGTTCAGGTCAGGAGAGTTGGCAGGCCAATTGAGCACAGTAATACCATGGTCAGTAAACCATTTACCAGTGGTTTTGGCACTGTGAGCAGGTGCCAGGTCGTGCTGAAAAATTAAATCTTCTCTCCATAAAGCTTTTCAGCAGATGGAAGCATGAAGTGCTCCAAAATCTCCTGATAGCTATCTGCATTGACCCTGCGCTTGATAAAACACAGTGGACCAACACCAGCAGCTGACATGTCACCCCAAACCATCACTGACTGTGGGTACTTGACACTGGACTTCAGGCATTTTGGCATTTCCTTCTCCCCAGTCTTCCTCCAAACTCTGGCACCTTGATTTCCGAATGACATGCAAAATTTGCTTTCATCCGCAAAAAGTACTTTGGACCACTGAGCAACAGTCCAGTACTGCTTCTCTGTAGCCCAGGTCAGGCACTTCTGCCGCTGTTTCTGGTTCAAAAGTGTCTTGACCTGGGGAATGGGGCACCTGTATCCCAGTCCATTGCTTCCACAGGTCCCCCAAGGTCTGGAATCGACCCTTCTCCACAATCTACCTCAGGGTCCGGTCACCTCTTCTGGTTGTGCAGCGTTTTCTGCCACACTTTTTCCTTCCCACAGACGTCCCACTGAGGTGGCTTGATACAGCACTCTGGGAACAGCCTATTCACTCAGAGATTTCTTTCTGTGTCTTACCCTCTTGCTTGAGGGTGTCAATGATGGCCTTCTGGATAGCAGTCAGGTCGGCAGTCTTACCCATGATTGCGGTTTTGAGTAGTGGACCAGGCTGGGAGTTTTTAAAAGCCTCAGGAATCTTCTGCAGGTGTTTATAGTTAATTGGTTGATTCAGATGATTAGGTTAATAGCTCGTTTAGACTACCTTTTCATGATATGCTAATTTTTTGAGATAGGAATTTTAGGCTTTCATGAGCTGTATGCCAAAATCATCAGTATTAAAACAATAAAAGACCTGAAATATTTCAGTTGGTGTGCAATGAATCTAAAATATATGAAAGTTTAATTTTTATCAGTACATTACAGAAAATAATGAACTTTATCACAATATGCTAATTTTTTTAAAAAGGACTAGTATATATAATAAATAACTAACTGTCTATCTATCTATCTATCTATCTATCTATATATATATATATATACATATATATAAATATATATAAATATATATATATATATATATATATATATATATATATATATATATATATATATATATATATATATATAAATGCCGTCGGGGTTGGGGGGGAGGCCCTCACGCTGATCCCAAGCCCGGACAAATGAAGAGGGTTGCGACAGGAAGGGCATCCAGCGTAAAACTTTTGCCAGAATACAAAATGCAAATTGTAAAGACAAATTTCATATCGGATCGGTCGAGGTCTGGGTTAACAACGACCGCCATCAGTACTGCTAACCAACAGGGTGCTGGTGGAAATTGGACTACTGTTGGTCAAAGAAGGAGAGGTCAAAGAAGGAGAGGTGGGAGGCATGTCCATATGCAGAGAAAGAGAGAAGAGGAAAAGCATGAGTGTAGGACTGAGAGTAGGGACTTGGAATGTTGGAACTATGGCAGGAAAAGGTAGAGAGCTGGCTGACATGATGCAGAGGAAGGTGGACATATTGTGTGTTCAGGAGACTAGGTGGAAAGGTAGCAAGGCTACCTTTGCAGGATGATGTTGATGGTAAGAAAGGTGAAGAAAGCAAAGGCATAGCAGAAGACAGAGTGGTGGAAGCTTAAAAAGGAAGAGTGTCGTGTTGTCTTCAAGGAGGAGTTGATTGTGGAGGTAGGACTGCATCAAGGGTCAGCTCTGAGCCCCTTCTTGTTTGCCATGGTGATGGACAGGCTGACAGACGAGGTTAGACAAGATTCTCCATGGACTATGATGTTTGCAGATGACATTGTGATCTGTAGTGAGAGCAGAGAACAAGTGCAGGAAAATCTAGAGAGGTGGAGGAATGCCCTGGAAAGGAGGAGAATGAAGGTTTGCCTCAGTAAGACAGAATACATGTGTATGAATGAAAAGGACCCAAGATGAACGGTGAGGTTACAGGGGGCAGAGATAAGGAAGGTGGAGGATTTTAAGTACTTAGGCTCAACAATCCAGAACAATGGAGAGTGTGGAAAAGAGCTGAAGAAGCGTGTGCAGGCAGATTGAAATGGTTGGAGAAAAGTGTCCGGTGTGATGTGTGATAGGAGTGTATCGGCGAGAATGAAATGAAAAGTGTACAAGATGCTGTTCAGGCCAGCGATGTTGTATGGTTTAGAAACAGTGGCCCTGGGGAAAAGACAGGAGGCAGAGCTGGAGGTAGCAGAGATCAAAATGTTGAGGTTCTCTTTGGGAGTAACGAGGATGGATAGGATCAGGAATGAGTCCATCAGAGGGACAGCTCATGTAAGATGTTTTGGAGACAACGTCAGAGAGGCTAGATTGAGATGGTTTGGACATGTACAGAGGAGGGATAGTGAGTATATTGGTAATTGGATACTGAGGTTGGAACTACCAGGCAGAAGGCCCAGAGGAAGACCAAAGAGACGATTCATGTATGTGGTGAAGGAGGACATGAAGGTTGTTCAGCTGTTCCCTTCAGGGGTCGCCACAGCAAATCATCTGCATCCATCTCACCCTATCCTCTGCATCTTCTTCTCATAAAATATAGTACAGTATATAATATTTGATTATAACGACATAAACTTTCTTAAAATCTTTTCCCCATATGTTTTTTGAAAACCGACATAGAATTGAGAACGACTTAACTCGAAATGACTTAAGTCAGGCTATATCCATACATACATATAGGTCACATTTTTACTGAACCAACGCTTGCTATCACATTTATATACTTTATTGTGTAATGACAGTTACATCACATAACTGAAAAGGAAACTTTACATTACTTGCAGAATCGGCCATTTCTTTTGGTTCCATGCCTTGGCCTTGGTAAATTGATGATTCTATGCCTTGCTGAGACTTGCTCCCATATGTATAAAGACATTTATAGAAGACATATTCATAGAAGATATAGTTATAGAAATGAGATCTACTGTATATACCTATGCTTGCTCTCAACTTGCATTAAGATCGCAAATTGTGTGCTTCCACTATCTTAATAGTGGATCTCCAGCCCTTCCTGGAGACCCCGATACATTCCTAGGCCAGACAGAAAATATTATCTTCTTAGCAAGTTCTTGGTCTGATCTGCGGCTTCTCCTAGTTGGATGTCTGGCACATTGCCAAAGGGAAGTGACCAGGATGCATTCTAATCAGATACCAACATCATCTCAACTGACTCTTTTCGATGTGGAGGAACATCAGCTCTAACACAAGTTCCCCCTGATGTCTGAGGTCCGCATCCTATTTTGTATTTGCAATCTCATTCTTTTGGTCAACACCCAATTCTTATTACAATAGGTGAGGGTCGGAATGTAAATGGACTGGTAAATTGAAAGCTTTGCATTTTGGCACAGCTACCACTTTACCAGAAACCCCTTCACCATAATAAAAGACCTCATACTTACAAAATTATGGAAGGGACTTGTGAAACAGAAAGAACCAGGAACACCTACATCACAGTTATAATTTGTGTTTGGACCTACCTGTGACATTTTCTAATAATTTAAAATTATTCTATTCCCCAAAATATAATTACATTATTATTGTAAACAATGTGAATATGTTATGGATGATAAATAAATGAATGAATGGACAAATGAATGAATGAATGAATGAATGGAGCATTTATGAAAGATGAAGGGGTGAATGTCTTAAGTGTGGTGCCAGGCTATAGGAGTACTGAATCGGTTCTCATGTTAGACGCTTTTTTCTTGTCCCATGAGCTTCGTATCCAAATGTACGAAACTTGGGTCTTGTGGGATCTGAGTCCTGATACAATAAGCAAAAGCCGTACTAATAGAATCTATATAGTTTTACTTTCTATTAGTACAGTTAAAACAGGTTACAGGGAACTCCACAGACTTGCATGTGCACTTTAACGTCTGCTCATAACCTCAATACATAACAATTCATGTTATTCATGTTTGAGTTTGTTCAGCTGAGAGATAAATCTAAACACAATCTGAAAATAACTACAGTTCATATTAGATCAACTTCATAATTACAAGCCAGTTGTGGTTTTACAGTCAAATGTGCAGTCTTGCTCTACTGAGGTAGAACATACCACACCAGATGGCGTGCTCTTCTCAACGTCTTGGTATTTTCACAGTCACAAGACATGCCAGGACACCATCCTCTTTATGGTCTCTGATAGTGTTAAAAACATTCTGTGCCCTTTCATTTTAAAGTAAGAATCTACGTTTAGATACTGAATGGATATATTATATTTTTAAATAAAATTAAATGTTCATTGTTTTAAAAAAAACATTGAACATTTCATTTTATTTTAAAAATGTATTTATTTTAAATAAAATTAAATGTTCAATGTACAGAATACATGTATGTGAACGACAAGGACCCTAGAGGAACGGTGAGGGTACAGGGAGCAGAGATAAAGAAGGTGGAGGATTTTAAGTACTTGGGCAGTGGTGGTCTAGTGGTATAGGGCGCTGGATCGCTGATCCAAAGGTTGGGGGTTCGAGTCCCACTCTCCACAAGGTTGTCACTGTCCCCCCAGTGCGGCTAACTGGGTTATCAAAGGCGGGCTATGTCTCTCACTGTCTATGGTGAGAGGCATGTAAAAGAACCATTGCTGACTTTCGTAAAGAGTAGGCTGCAAAGTCGTCAGCGTGTTTCTATCCCTTGCTAAAAAGGGTTGTGACAGGAAGGGCATCCGACGTAAAAATCTCTGCCAAATTAAACGTGCGAATCAAAATGATTCGCTGTGGCGACTCCTGAGTAAAAGGGAAAAAGCCGAAAGGAAGACAGACAGACAGGCTCAACAATCCAGAGCAATTTAGAGTGTGGAAAAGAGGTGAAGAAGCGTGTGCAGGCAGGTATCGGCAAGAATGAAAGGAAAAGTGTACAAGATGGTGTTGTATGGTTTAGAAACAGTGGCACTGGGGAAAAGACAGGAGGTAGAGCTGGAGGTAGCAGAGCCACTATCACTGGGTTGTCACTTCTGTGCCGCAGTGCAGCTAACTGGGTTATCAAAGGCTGGCCATGTCTCGCACTCTCTGTAGTGGGAGACATGTAAAAGAACCATTGCTGACTTTCGTCAAGAGTAGACAGCATATCCTTTAGCATGTTTCTGCCCTGCGATGGCCTGGCAAGCTGCCTGGGGTGTACTATACCCTCGCCTAGAGCCTCCCTGTGACTCTAATTAAGATTAAGCAATTGAGAAAATGAATGGATTAATGAAAGATTCCTTCAAATAAGAAAAATGTATGAAGGCTATTGTAATAATAATACAGATTCTGCTCATTCATATTATATCTTCTTCTTTTTTTCTTTCGGCTTTTTCCCTTTTTCAGGGGTCGCCACAGCAAAACATCTGATTTGCACATTTGATTTGGCGTGGGTTTTTACGTCGGATGCCCTTCCTGACGCAAGCCTTTAGCAAGGGACAGAAACACGCTGACGACTATGCAGCCTACTCTTTACGAAAGTCAGCAATGGTTCTTTTACACGAACCTCTTATCATAGACAGTGAGAGACATGGCCGACCTTTGAGATGAAAATGTTGAGGTTCTGTTTGGGAGTCACGAGGATGGATAGGATCAGAAATGAGTACATTAGAGGGACAGCACATGTTAGAGGTTTTGAAGACAAAGTCAGAGAGGCTAGATTGAGATGGTTTGGACATGTACAGAGGAGGGATAGTGAGTGTCTTGGTAGTAGGATGCTGAGGTTGGAACTACCAGGCAGGAGGTCTAGAGGAAGACCAAAGAGAAGATTTATGGATGTGGTGAAGGAGGACATGAAGGTAGTTGGAGTAAGAGTAGAAGATACAGAGGACAGGGTGAGATGGAGGCAGATGATTCGCTGTGGCGACACCTGAAGGGAAAAGCCGAAAGGAAAAGAAGAAGAAAATTAAATGTTCAATGTATGTGAATACAGTACTTTAAAAATGTCATCTCTTTTATAGATCTGGGTTGCATTTTTATGCATTTAGTTAGATTGATTAATTACTTTCAGGTTTACTTTCAGGAGAGGATGCCATTGGATGTTATCAAGTGTATAGTCAGTCACACTGCACATAATTAAAAAATATGCAAGATAACATGTTGTAATTAATTGACTAGAGGGGAGCACAAACTGCTGAAAAAGGTTTATGCTGGCTACGAAATAAAGCTTTCAGAACACACTGCATTGCAGATTATTGTATGATGTTGTGCACCTGCAGACCAATCAAAATGTATATGAGAGACCCCTGTTCACCACTCAAAGTGCCTATAATGAGCAAATGAGCACCAAACTGGTCCATGAAGCAATGGAACAAGTCATACTGGTCATTTTCTTATATACAGTATATACAGTATATACAGTATATTTATATACAGGTATATTTTGCTTTGAAAACTTTGGTCCCAGAATTCACACAGACACTACTTTTACACTTGGAGGAAAATTGGCCTCCTTGAATTCCATCCGGACAGTAGTGGTGAAGTGCTGGATTACTGATCCTAAGTTTGGGGGTTCAAGCCCCAATGTCAATGGTTGTCACTGCGGTGATCCCCCCCAGTGCAGCTAACTGGGTTATCAAAGGCCAGCCATGTCCCTCACTGTCTGTGGGGAGAGGCATGTAAAACAACCATTACAGACTTTCATCAACAGTGGGCTGCATAGCTGCTAGCGTTGCGATAACCTGTCGAGGGTGTACTGTGCCCTCACCCAGAGCCAGCCTCCTAAGGTGGTTCAGAAAATGACAGAATGATTTTTTCAAAGCAAAAAGGTGCCAGAAGGACCCGTGACTGGTTTTAATATTACGGTATAGCTCACCAGTGTGTATCAGCAATGTATTCAAGCTTTGTATCTATTTAAGAGTAGTATTTTATTATTTTTAATATCCACAAGCCATACATTGATTTTATTAGTCTTGCATTATTTATTTTGTAATTTTTAACAATACAGCTGACACAAGTTTTCTTTCAGTGTCTAATGTCCTAAGCAGAGAAGATATTGTTAGATGTTGGTCAGGAGGGTCATGACCAAGTTGTTTTATCACATGACGATAAACAGAATTGCACCATAACACCTCACCCGTTCACATACAAAAATCAAACCATACACAGACAAATAAATAAATAAATAAGTAAAACAGGATGAGCCTGGATTTTAACTGCTTTTACATGAGCACTGGTGTGCAATCTGCTTAATGAAAGTCATGATTACAGCAAGATGAAATGCATCCGTGAGGATGGGCACAAACGAGTGTCCGTCCTCACACCGGTCCCAAGCCCAGATAAATGCAGAGGGTTGCGAAGGGAGGGCATCTGGCATAAAACGTTTGCCAAAATACACTATGCGAATAGCGCCAATACTAATTTCATACCGGATCGGTCGAGGCCTGGGTTAACAATGACTGCCATCAGTGCTGTCAACCAACAGGGTGCTGGTGGAAATTGGACTACTGTTGGTTGAAGAAAGAGATGTCGAAGAAGGAGAGGTCAAGAAGGAGAGGCGGGAGGCGTGTCTGTAGGCAGAGAGAGAGAAGAGGAAAGGCATGAGTCTAGGACTGAGAGTAGGGACTTTGAATGTTGGAACTATGACAGGAAAAGGTAGAGAGGTGGCTGACATGATGCAGAGGAGGAAGGTGGACATACTGTGTATTCAGGAGACCAGGTGGAAAGGTAGCAAGGCTAGAAGCTTAGGAGCAGGGTTTAAGCTGTTTTTTCATGGCATGGATGGGAAGCGAAATGGAGTAGGAGTCATCTTGAAGGAGGGGTTAGTCAGGAATGTTCTACAAATGAAAAGAGTGTCAGACAGAGTGATGAGTCTCAAGATAGAAATTGAAGGTGTGATGTTCAATGTTGTTAGTGCTTATGCCCCACAGGCAGGGTGTGAGCGAGAAGAGAAGGAGAGATTCTGGAGTGAGCTAGATGAAGTGATGCAGAGTACCCCCAGAGGTGAAAGAATGGTCATTGGTGCAGACTTCAATGGACATGTTGGTGCAGGAAACAGAGGGGACGAAGAAGTGATGGGTAGGTTTGGTATCCAGGACAAGAACACAGAAGAATAGATGTTGGTAGATTTTGCAAAAAGGATGGAAATGGCTGTGGTGAATACTTTCTTCCAGAAGAGACAGGAGCATAGGGTGACTTATAAAAGTGGAGGTAGGAGCACACAGGTAGACTACGTCTTGTGTAGGCGATGTTATTTGAAGGAAGTCAGTGACTGCAAAGTGGTAGTGGATGAGAGTGTTGCCAAACAGCATAGGATGGTGGTATGCAGGATGACGTTTATGGTGAGAAAGGTGAAGAAGGCAAAGGCATAGCAGAAGACAAAGTGGTGGAGGCTGAAAAAATAAGAGGGTCATGTGGTCTTGAAGGAGGAGTTGAAACAGGCTTTGGGTGGTCAGGAAGTGCTTCCAGATGACTGGACAACTACAGCTAATGTGATCAGTGAGACAGGTAGTAGAGTACTTTGGCGTGTTCTCTGGAAAGATATTAGATAAGGAGACTTGGTGGTGGAATGAGGAAATGCAGGAGTGTGTACAAAGGAAGAGGTTAGCTAAGAAGAAGTGGGACATAAAGAGGACCGAAGAGAGTAAACAGGAGTACAGGGAGAAACAGCGTAAGGTGAAGGTAGCGGTGTCAAAGCCCAAACAGAGGGCGTATGATGACTTATATGCTAGGCTGGACAGTAAGGAGAGAGAAAATTATTTATACAGGTTGGCACAGCAGAGAAATAGAGATGGGAAGGATGTGCAGCAAGTTAGAGTGATTAAGGACAGAGTGAGAAATGTATTGACTGATGACAGAAGTGTGCTGGGGAGACGGAAAGAGTACTTTGAAGAGCTGTTGAATGAGGAAAATGAGAGAGAAAAAAGAGTGGAAGAGGTGACGGTTGAGGACCAGGAAGTAGCAAAGATGAGTAAGGGTGAAGTGAGGAGGGCATTGAAGAGGATGAAGAGTGGAAAGGCAGTTGGTCCTGATGACATACCGGTGGAGGTATGGAAGTGTCTAGGCGAGGTAGCAGTAGATTTTCTGACAAGAATATTTAACAAGTTCTTAGAGAGTGAGCAGATGCCGGAGGAATGGAGGAGAAGTGTGCTGGTGCCCATTTTTAAGAACAAGGGAGACGTGCAGAGTTGTGGCAACTACAGATGGATAAAGTTGATGAGCCATACAATGAAGTTATGGGAAAGAATAGTGGAAGCTAGACTAAGGGCAGAGGTCAGCATTTGTGAACAACAGTTTAGTTTCATGCCAAGAAAGAGCACCACAGATACAATGTTTGCTTTGAGGATGTTACTAGAGAAGGCCAGAGGGAGCTGTGCCTTGTGGATCTGGAGAAAGCATATGACAGGGTGCTGAGAGAGGAACTGTGGTATTGCATGAGGAAGTCTGGAGTAGCAGAAAAGTATGTTAGATTGGTGCAGGACATGTATAAGAGATGTAAGACAGTGGTGAGGTGTGCTGTCGGTGTGGTGTGTCAGAAGAGTTCAAGGTGGAGGTAGGACTGCATCAAGAGTCAGCTCTGAGGCCCTTCTTGTTTGCTATGGTGATGGACAGGTTGACAGACGAGGTTAGACAAGATTCTCCATGGACTATGATGTTTGCAGATGACATTGTGATCTGTAGTGAGAGCAGAGAACAAGTGCAGGAAAATCTAGAGAGGTGGAGGTATGCCCTGGAAAGGAGAAGAATGAAGGTTAGCCACAGTTAAACTGAATACATGTGTGTGAATGACAAGGACCCAAGTGGAATGGTGAGGTTACAGGGGGCAGAGATAAAGAAGGTGGAGTATTTTAAATACTTAGGCTCAACAGTCCAGAACAATGGAGAATGTGGAAAAGAGGTGAAGAAGCGTGTGGTGGCAGGTTGGAATGGTTGGAGAAAAATGTCCGGTGTGACATGTGATAGGAGAGTATCGGCAAGAATGAAAGGAAAAGTGTACAAGACGGTGTTGAGGCCAGCGATGTTGTATGTTTTAGAAACAGTGGCACTGAGGAAAAGACAGGAGGCAGAGCTGGAGGTAGCAGAAATGAAAATGTTGAGGTTCTCTTTGGGAGTAACGAAGATGGATAGGATCAGGAATGAGTACATCAGAGGGACAGCACATATAAGATGTTTTGGAGACAAAGTCAGAGAGGCTAGATTGAGATGGTTTGGACATGTACAGAGGAGGGATAGTGAGTATATTGGTAGTAGGATGCTGAGGTCGGAACTACCAGCTGGAAGGCCTAGAGGAAGACCAAAGAGAAGATTTATGTATCTGGTGAAGGAGGACATGAAGGTAGTTGGAGTAAGAGTAGAAGATGCAGAGGATCGGGTGAGATTGAGGCAGATGATTTGCTGTAGCGACCCCTGAAGGGAAAACCTAAAAGGAAAAGAAGAAGATGATTACAGCCAGATGAACTCCCTCACAGCATTGTGAACTCCTGACCTTCATTGTGATGAATTGATTTTTCTTTACCATTCAGAAACATCACATAAGCTGTGAAAACTAAGCTGTAGTTGCTTTTTAAATTAGTTTTACAACATGGCTATGGAATATTGACCCTTGAATGACGCCAATTCTGTTATTGCTGTGCTCTTGCTGCATTCAATGGATGGGAGATTACAACACAAGAAATGTTTGAATGTTCAGAGACCCAGAATGTGAACAGAGCCAATTGTACAGTACAAACGGGCTAGAATGGGAAAATCGTGTTCAAAGAAATTCATGGGCCTTTGGTCTTTTATGTCGGAGGTGATTATGGAGTGAAATGAATAAGCCTTATTTGCAGGATTTTTTAAAATGAATTTTCAAATCATATTTATTGTCAGTTCAGAATATTGAGAGCTCTTTCTAAATACTATGCAAATAAAAGTCAACACTGCACTCCTATAGGATTGGTTGGGTTTGATGGGATTGAACCCTCCTCCTTTTCACTCACATGGCTGTAACATTTACACAAGTTTCAAAGGGCTGTCCCTAACTATCAGCTCAAACTGAAACACTATAAGTAGTTCTCTTAGTGTGTGTGTGTGTGTGTGTGTGTGTGTGTGTGTGTGTGTGTGTGTGCATGTGTGTGACTGTATATGTGTGTGTGCTTGCTTGTTTATGGGTGTGTAGAGAGATAGAGGCAACACCTTGGTGCCAAATAGAACAATCGGAGATTTATTCAAGAAGGTTGAAGGTTCAAAAAGACAAAAAGAGACAACACTTCAGAGGTACTGAGAGGGAAATTCTCCACAGCAGGATGTGGAATAACAACTAATAGATTGTCACAAACCTCATACTTCATGTGGACATCGACTCACCTGACATACTGCAATCTTTGAATCAGGTAAATCAGTTTTAAAATGATAAATTAGCATAAATTAATTGTGAATACTTGATTGGTTAATTGTAGCTCATTCCACTTTCCTCTATAGGTATGCTAACATCATGCAAAATTAGTTGATGCTTGTGTGTAGTCAGGAGTATTTTAACTTGAATGATGTTCACAGGCTTCTTTACAACTTTTTCAGCAGCAAGCTGCACTGTTTCACATTCTCCTTCATTTGAATTAAAAGTTGTTATTTGTATAAAGATGCTTTACCGCTCAATGTCAGATAGCAATGGTGCACTCAACATGATCCCAAACAAATTTATATCAGATTGATGGTGTCATCATTGGGCAGTGGTGGCCTAGCAGTATAGGGCACTGGATCGCTGATCTTAAGGTCAGGGGTTCGAGTCCCACTCTCCACAAGGTTGTCATTGCGCCCCCCCCCCCCCCACCCCAGTGTAGCTAACTGGGTTATCAAAGGCCGGCCTTGAATCTCACTGTCTATGGTGTGAGGCATGTAAAAGAACCGTAAGTCAAATGAAAATTATCAGATCGGAAAAGTGGCTGTGGATGACTGCATTAGTCTTTAAGCAGTAAAATAGCTGAGTCAGAGAAACAGAAACCTATTAGGCCTCCTAAAACTCCACAGTTACCATGACAATATCCACACTTATCCCAGGTGAAAGAGATATTATAAAAGCCCAGTTCAGTGAGCAAACATAATACTCCTGTGACTGTGACTTATCTTTTCTGGGCCTGACTGCCCTTTGGCTAACTATTTCCTTGTTCAAACATTGTTTTAGTGAAAGGCTTTGAACTTGGTTATTGATTGTTCAGGTTTAGACAGTGTATGATATACACACTTTGTTACATGTGACGCTGCTCAGAGAGAATGAAACAAAAGAACTTATAGTTCAGCTATTATTTAGAAGTTATTTCATTATTAGTTTATTTTATTTCGAAATTGATTTAAAAAGGAACAACAGAACCTACAAGTTAAAATAAACTAACAAACACAATCTACATTAAAGACCAATAAACCAATGAATCAATGTAACATGTCCAAAACGGAGTAGCACTGAACCAGTTATCTGTTTAATCTTTGTACATACAGTAAAGTACTTATTATGACTTGTTCAAAATCCTTTATATATATATATATATATATATATATATATATATATATATATATATATATATATATATATATATATATATATACCTAATTGGCCTTATGACGGTCTGACTTGCTGTTCAGGGGTCTTTGCCTTTGCCCGGGGTCAGTTGGGCTGGGTCCCATCCTTCCTGCTATCCTAATAAAGACTAAAGTGATTAATAAAATGACAAGTACACATAATTCATGTGCAGGTGCCCTTCAGAAATACTGTACCCCAATATTCACCAAAGTAAAAGAAACCGAAACAAGCATGAAACAATAGAAACATCATCATCATCATCATCATCATTGGCATCAGCATCATCAGTCAGTTTTAGCTACTGATGACAAGCAAGGAACATTTCGCACCTCTGCACTTCTCAAAAATGACTCTGTCCACACTCTTAACACTTCTTCTTCTTGTTCTCCTGTCGACTTTTTTCCCTTTTTCAGGGGTCACCACAGCAAATCATCTGATTCGCATGTTTTTTATTTGGCATAGATTTTTACGTCAGATGCCCTTCCTGACACAACCCTTTAGCAAGGGACAGAAACATGCTGACGGCTTTGCAGCTACTCTTTACGAAAGTCAGCAATGGTTCTTTTACACGAACCTCTCACCATAGACAGTGAGAGACATGGCCAGCCTTTGATAACCCAGTTAACTGCACTGGGGGGCACAGTGACAACCTTGTGGAGAGTGGGACTCGAACCCCCAAACTTAGGATCAGCGATCCAGTGCCCTTTACCACCAGACCACCACTGCCCCCAGGTCCACTCTCTTTACCGTAATAGCAGTACATGGTGTACTTGTGTAGGTCTATAGTTGAGGATAGGAATGCAGTGGCCTGATTTTTGTGTCAATGTTTGGTTCCTGCAAGCCAAAGAATTCTGTTTAAAATTTGAAACTCACTTCATAATAATTATATTAATATAGTCTAAAGAACACTTTTCTTATTTCGAGAAATCTACCACGTGTAATTAGAATATTGCACTGGCAGGTAATAAAACTTGATTTAGAAAATACAGACTGTGTAAGATTGGGTGTTCAAGCCCCACTATCACTGGGTTGTCACTTCTGTGCCGCAGTGCAGCTAACTGGGTTATCAAAGGCTGGCCATGTCTCGCACTCTCTGTAGTGGGAGACATGTAAAAGAACCATTGCTGACTTTCGTCAAGAGTAGACAGCATATCCTTTAGCATATTTCTGCCCAGCGATGGCCTGGCAAGCTGCCTGGGGTGTACTATACCCTCGCCTAGAGCCTCCCTGTGACTCTAATTAAGATTAAGCAATTGATAAAATAAATGGATTAATGAAAGACTCCTTAAAATAGAAAAACGTATTAAGGCTATTGTAATAATAATACAGATTCTGCTCATGCATATTATATCTTCTTCTTTTTTCTTTCGGCTGTTTCCCTTTTTCAGGGGTCACCACAACAAAACATCTGATTCGCACATTTGATTTGGTGTAGGTTTTTACTTCGGATGCCCTTCCTGACGCAACCCTTTAGCAAGGGACAGAAACACGGTGACGGCTTTACAGACTACTTTTTACGAAAGTCAGCAATGGTTCTTTTACATGAACCTCTCACCATAGGCAGTGAGAGACATGGTCAGCCTTTGATAACCCGGTTATTTATATATATATATATATATATATATATATATATATATATATATATATATATATATATATATATATATATATATATATATATATATATACACACACACACACACACAGTATATACAGTATATACAGCATATATATATATATATATATATATATATATATATATACACACACATACGGATGGACTGGGTGTGAGATTTTAATTCTGGATTACATAGAGAACTTTGTAGTGTCACCAGTCTATTGCGAGTTGAACGCAGACCAAAACAACCATTCACATACACACAAGCAGTTTCAAGTATCCAGAATTATGCAAAATACTGTATATGTCTTTGCATTTTGGGAGGAAATGTGAGTACCCGGAGGAAACCCAAGACAGCATGTTGAGTCTGTCTGTCTTCCTTTCGGCTTTTTCCCTTTTACTCGGGAGTCGCCACAGCAAATCATTTGATTCGCACGTTTGATTTGGCAGACGTTTTACGTCGGATGCCCTTCCTGTCACAACCCTTTAGCAAGGGACAAAAACACGCTGACGGCTTTGCAGCTACTCTTTACGAAAGTCAGCATGTTGAGAACATGCAAAATCCACATAGAAATGCCCTTGACTGAGATTTAACCACAGAACCCTCTTGGTGTGAGATGACGGTGCCACATGTCCGTAATCATCTACAGCACTGGTAGTTCTAGGATAAGTCTTTGTTTCATCCCAAACCAGTAAATATTTTTTTATGTGTGGAAAGAGACATGATTAACTCTTATATCAGTATCATGGAGTATTTTTGGAAAAGTTTTCCAGTGCTACTGATTTCTCTGGAAAACATGGGCTTAACTTTTAAAACATAAGTAATTATTAATTTTGTACACACAAAGACATAGCAAAGTCAGAATAAGATTGTTAACACAAAAATCAATCTTCCTTTTAAGTTTGCAAAGTTTTTTAACATTGGCAGCAGGTTATGTTTGAAGTTTCTGCAGCAAGCACCTTTAAAGATAAAACATATAATTTTGTGTCATTGAAATTCTGCATTGCTTATTGTCCTCATAGCTCTTTATGTGATATTCAAAAGTACATTATTATGTAAGATGCTTTGTCGTTGTGTTAAATGGTAATTAGATGTTTTATATTGCAGGCCATAATTTTATATAGTTCTTCAGAATATGACCAAAGTACACTAAGACGGTCTTTACCTCGTCATGTTTTTTTCACTGCTGCCTGATTATGATGTACTCCAGTCAGCGACTTTATGCCCTGCTTAGGAATACGAAACCAGTGACTTCTTAGTCTGAAATAAAACACTGTCCGAGAGCTTTGAAGATTAGTGTTGTGGAACAAAAAGTGCTGTTAAGGACAGAACACTGTGTGAACATTTTTCTGTAGAGTTCTGTTATTGAAAGTGGCATTTATTTAAGTGTAGGATATCACTGGCACGACCTCATCTCACCCCCACTCACTGAGATTGTCAAGTATTCCCGGGGACCCATCCACATTTTACATTTGTTAGACATTTTAACACAACAAGCAAATGGACAATGTCCGACGGACAAAAGCACAACTGATTTGTTTGCACAATCTTTGATTTCATCTTAATGAAAGTGCAGTTCAACTTTACAGTGAAACATATTTATTATACAAAGCTTAGCGCATATAGTGCGTTTGCTATAGTGAGTTCATATGACACTTCACTCCTTCCTAAGGGGCTGAAATACTAGAAAAGAAACGGCCACGCAATAAAACCTGTTACTCTTATCAGAAAAAAGATTACACTCATTTAAAATGTGATAATATGAAGCACGTGTTCTTATCCAAGTTCGTTTTGCTCAGAATGGGGCTGTGTGTGAGAATCAAACTGTTCCATAATCAAACCTTTGCTATTAATGCCATTTTGAAATCCTTGATATGTAAGCTCAGTCGTGTTACACATATTCTTACTCATATACAGTCCATGTGTGTGTGTGTGTGTGTGTGTGTGTGTGTGTGTGTGTGTGTGTGTGTGTGTGTGTGTGTGTTGGTGGGTGGCGGGTACTGTTTGAGATGTCTTAGAGAAAGGATTTACTGGTGCAATTCATTAATAGAATCCGATGTCTTCCTTCATAATCATTGACCATATCACCCAAGCACTTTCTGGTATTTGCCTGAAGTGACGATAATACTTGCTGCCAAAATAATAATAATATTGAAAATAATAATATACAGTGCATGGCATTTACTGTCTAAAATACTTTATGGTAACAATGTGTGATATGTTCAAATATAGACAAAAGTGGGAAAAACTCTGCGAAATTCCTTTTTTGAAGAATACAACACACTCATTTGTTATGCAAAAAATTTGCATAACCATATATAATTTAAACCAATTAAAAGAGCAACTGGAACTTTTGAAATTGTAAAAAAAACCTTATCCACAAATGTAAAACCTTTGGCACCAGGGAAAGACTCATGAGTTAACGGTTCACAGTCAACGTGACAAGTACACCTCCTAACATTATTCCTTGTATTACATAACACTGACAGACCATAAAAGTTCAGGATTACTGAACAACACGACTGTGGACATCAACTAATTTCACTGGAAAAATAAACTCATAAGTAAATGATCATTTGAATTTTAATAAAATAAAAGTCAGCATAAAATAGAATAAATTACAGCACGCTTCCTGCGAATGAGCTTTTACTTTGTGTTCTAGGAAATGCCGTCCCACCTCTACAAAGCGTGTTGGTAGGATGTTTGGTAACTTCATTCTAGAACTGTGTGCAAATGAGCCGTACCGCAGCCAGAGTACATTACCATTCCCAGGGTAAAATTTTTGCCTCTTTAAGATTACTGAAAGGCAGTGGTGGCCTGGTGGTATAGGGCACTGGATCGCTGAGCCAAAGGTTGGGGGTTCGAGTTTCACGCTCCATAAGGTTGTCACCGTCCCCCCAGTGCAGCTAACTGGGTTATCAAAGGCCGGCCATGTCTCTCACTGTCTCTGGTGTGAGGTTCATGTAAAAGAACCATTGCTAACTTTCGTAAAGAGTAGCTGCAAAGCCGTCAGCGTGTTTCCGCCCTGCGATGGCCTGGCAAGCTGTCCAGGGTGTACTCTGCCCTTGCCCAGAGTCGGCTGGGATGGGCGCCAGCCTCCCCTCGACCTTAATTAGGATTAAGCGGTTACAGAAAATGAACTGAAGATTACTGAAATTGGGTAAATAAAACCCCCAAACAACTATAACTAAAAAAAGATCAACAAATGATTCACCATTTAACAAAAGCATAAAGTCAGCTTTCGAGCACCTCTCCCTGTGGAAGGGAGGAAGATTTACAGTCTGATTGTGGCATGAATCAATATAGGCTATAAACCATCTCTGTTACAGGTCCAAAGTTTGATCTTATATGAGTCATGGCTGATTCCTCCTGGTGGAAACTGACCTTCTTGAAGAAGAAGTCATCTGAGTCCAAGGTTCTTTATGAGATCCCAGCTGAATACGGAAGCAACACTGGCAACAAAGAGTCGTCCGGATCTCCTCAAAGCACAGATAATGCCGACGCCAAGCTAGAAAAGATTGTGGACAGGTCTGCTACCAAAAGCCGTCATGTCAAAGTCTCACACTCTGGCCGTTTCAAAGAGAAAAAGAAGGTTCGGTCCAGTTTGACTGAAAATTCTAACCTGTTTAATGAACACAACAGGACTGATAAGAACTTCACTGTGGAGAAATAACAAATTCTAAAAAAAAGAGGCTTTTCATCCATACACAAGACACCCACACTTTTTTTTTTTTTTTTGCTAAGTGAATTCAGAGCAATATAGGCATGAAGGTACCATAGCTCATCTATTGCTCCAAAAGTTCTGCATTCATATTATCTAGTCATAAACGCAGACAGGTTCTGACTTACATGAGGTCTTTTCAAGATATACAGTTTTCACTTAATGGTACATCACATCACCATCTGAAAAGATGCTCTGACAGTAAACACTTTCAAGTCAAGGGATATTTGCTCATTGTATAGAGATATATGTGAACATTAATCAGTCCTGTTTTATTTTAGCATTCTGATTGGATGGAGTGTATTGAAAAATTGAATTGTGTACTGATTACATGATGTACTGAATCTTTAAGCGAAGACGGCCGAACAGCTGTTTCCAATGTTTTAATTCTCCGGGACATTTATGAAGGGTGAATAAATGTACTGTTTCAATAAAACAGAACTGAATGTTGGTTCTGCCTATTGTTTGCCTCCTGCTTGATCACATGAGCCTCATAAAATCAGGTGAGTGATAAAAGAATGAGATGTTAGTGACACTGTTATACCTGTATAATAACTTGCCCACGTGACTAACTGCAGTATCATTTGTTACAGCAGCGCCATCTGCTGGCCTAGCAAACTGCCGAGCAACACATTTTCATCCACAAACACAGATTGAGGGCAAATTAAAAGGAAAATAGCTAATGGTGGCACAGTTTGTGTTTAGCACGTTTGCCTCACAGCAAGAATGTTCTGGGTTCGAGTCCCAGCTCTGGCTTTTCTGTGTGCAGTTTGCATGTTCTCCCCATGCTTGTGTGGGTTTCATCTGGGTATGCCAGTTTCCTCCGACAGTCATTTCCAAAAATATGCAGTTGGTAAATTGGCTCTTTCAAATTGCCCCTAGGTCTGAGTGTGAATGTTTGTGTGAGTGTTGGCTCTGCAATGGCCTGGCAAGCTGTTCAGGAGGTACCCCGCCCTTGCCCAGAGTCAGCTGAGATGGGTGCCAGCCTCCTCATGACCCAAATTAGGATTATGCGGTTCAGAAAATGAATGAATGAGAATTAATAGTTCTGTCATTTCTTAACAATTTACTTTGAGTTTGGGTAATTCTGACTCCTTTCCTTCATCCCAAGATGATTAACCATCCTGACTATTAACCATCCTGAGCTGAGATTTCTCTTTCAAAGGCAAACACTCACACTCGCATCCTTTTGCTGGCCCACTTAATCCTACCATAGTCATGGGGAGGCTAGAGTCTACCTCGACCAACACTGGAAGGAGGCATGGTACACTTTGAAAAGCTCACGAGTCCATCGCAGGCACAACACACCCACACCCACACCTAGGGGCAATGTGGCACAGTAAGTTAACCCTACTGTGTCTGTGCTTAGAGCGGTATCCAGAATACCACCAGAGACACCATAAAAAAAACATGAAAAACATAAAAACTCCACACAGAAACATCCTCATGGAACCCAGGACTTGAACTCAGGACCCTGTTGCTGTGAGGCAGCTGTGCTAAGCACTATGCAAGTCACTGCTTATTGTACATATCAAGCTGCAGCTGAAAGTGACCCAGCTGTACATATGAAACCTCTTCCAGCTACGATGCTGATTGAACAGACTGAGTTTGACCATTTCAACCAGACCATTTATTATTGAGTCAAATAAAACATCCGTTACTATGACTGGGCCATTATTCATCCGATAATAGATTTGTAAGTAAAAAATGAAACTATAAAGTTAAATTATAAATTGTATTTTAATCAAAATGTGATCATCTACATGAGAGATGCTTTCACCCAAATAGAACAACACAGTGTATCATCAGCAACATGTTCACTCTTGCAATACTGATATCACAATAACATTACACAATCATCAGGGATCAGCTTTATCTAAGAAAACTGACACCTTTATTACTTTTGGTAGATGAAAACAACAACAACAACAACAACAAACCCTGCTTAAATAGTTACAACATTCAAAAACAACAACACTGGAAAAGTTACTAAAAGTCACACCACCATACAAAGTTAAAATGTTGCTTGCTTCTTGTATGGGTCACAGTTTATAATCTTGAGGATGCAACATATCAATCAATAACCTACATAAAAGCCTCAAACATCACAGATTAAATCATTATTCATTTTATGGTACAAAATCAATTTGTCTAAAACAGATTAAACTACAAAATTTTAAACAGCATCTCATCTTATTGATCTTACCAAAAATATGGTGTTCCACTTAACTTCCTATGTACTGTAATTAGTGTAAATGGTAAATAGTCTAAATGCTGGATGATGGTCTCGAATGCACATCATTTCCTCTCAGGGTGCTAACCGGTGGTACACCCAACCTCCCTCAGCCTGATGTTGCATTCCTTGAAGTTCAGTCTCTCCCTCTTTGAGTCTTGTGAAAACAATGCGATCATGCAGTCTGTTGGTTTGGCCTTGCCAGAACTCAATTATGGATGGCTTGACAATGTAGCCCCCCCTACACAAGAAACAACAACAACAACAAACTAACAGTTACAACACCGACCAGGTCAGAATTACTGCTATGAAAGAAAACATGTAATTTTAATATACTGTACTATACATTATTTTCAGTATTATTATTATTACATTAAATATACAATAACAGACTAAAAGCAATCTAAAGCTACTCAGTTCTCTGACATGTACCAATAGTCCGGCATAGGAACCTCTGTGTCCTTGTATTTCTCTTCCAACTCTGCATTCTTCTCTCTTAGGTACTGAGGGAAATATTAGGGAATTAATGCAGGTGTTTCTTTTCTTAAACAGTTACATGGTACATTTTGGTAAACAAACAAACAAACAAACAAACATACAGCCCCCCTCCGCCCCAAGAATTAATATTGTTGCTCACCTGTCTGTCAGGTATCACGCTGCTTTGCCTGCTCACAACCGCACCAATCTGACTGCTCTTAGGTCTTGAATGAAAATACTCAGCCGAATTCTGACTTGAAATTCTCTCTACAGTGCCTTCAATACGAATCTAAAAGGACCAAAATTTACATACATTTACATTTGTATTGCTAAAACACAAACCCTTTGATAGACTGAAACAGAATTATTGGCATGAGTCTTGAAAGACACACACACACACACACACACACACACACACACACAGTACATTTAAAATGAAATTCTACGGATTCATGTAACAACCATTTGTCTGTTATGTGTGCCATTGGCAGCTCTTCTACGATCACAAGGGAATAACTGCTTACTAAAGATTTTGTTAAATACTTTCCATTGCATTTACATTAAAATTACAAAATATGTGCACAAGACGGTGGTGAGGCCAGCGATGTTGTATGGTTTAGAAACAGTGGCGCTGAGGAAAAGACAGGAGGCAGAGCTGGAGGTAGCAGAGATGAAAATGTTGAGGTTCTCTCTGGGAGTAACGAGGATGGATAGGATCAGAAATGAGTACATCAGAGGGACAGTCCATGTAAGATGTTTTGGAGACAAAGTCAGAGAGGCTGGATTGAGATGGTTTGGACATGTACAGAGGAGGGATAGTGAGTATATTGGCAGTAGGATGCTGAGGTTGGAACTACCAGGCAGAAGGCCTAGAGGAAGACCAAAAAAGAGATTTATGGATGTGGTGAAGGAAGACATGAAGGTCATTGGAGTAAGAGAAGAAGATGCAGAGGACAGGGTGAGATGGAGGCGGATGGTTTGCTGTGGCGACCCCTGAAGGGAACAGCCGAAAGGAAAAGAAGAAGAAGAGTCCACTGACATTGAAAGAACCTTTATTACCATTTTGTTCAAACATAGTGACATTTTATATGACAGCCTCAGCTTTAAAAACGGTAAAAATAGGACAATAAACTACAATTAACACAGTTAAGTGCAGAACATAATTAGCAATGATCTCTCTTCTCTGTGGCAGCAAATCTCAAAAGATGATTCTGTTGCACCCCTTGAAAGGTCAATCAGTGATTGCGCTGCAGCGTTGTGAGTGACTGTAGAGCCCGATGCGTGAGCGGCAATCTGAACTGCAGGCTGAGCAAGTGAAATGGCATGGGGCAGCAGTCACAGAAGAGGCACTTTGTTATCTGCCGGCCCGCTTTTCAGCCATTTTCAAGCCTCTGACAATGTTTGATACCCTACCTCACTTTCTACCTCCAGCAGGTACATCTGCAGCCGACTCAGTCTGAGATGTATATTTTGCAGGCTTTCATGTTGTGCTTGCATGCGTCTTTGTAGCAAAGGGCAGGTCGCTCCACATGCCGGGTGCCTGATTCCAGCTGGCCATACAGGATGTCCTTGGCAATGCAACGGTCCTCCATGCGTTGTACATGGCCTAGCCATCTGAGATGCCACTGACTCAGGAGAGAGTGTATAGAGGGAACTACAGCACTTGTGAGAATGTCTTTGTTTGTCACTTGATGGCCAGGATACGCCGCAGGCAACACATTTGAAAAGCATTGAGTCAGCGTTCCTGGTGCATGTATGTAGTCGAAGTCTCACTGCCATAGAGTAGCGTGCCAAGTATGCATGCTTGGAACACCCGCACCTTGGTGTTCAATGTGAGCAGTTTGTTGGCCCAGACCCGTTTAGTCAATTTGGACAAGATGGCTGCAGCCTTCCTGATGTGTTTGCTAATATCTGTGTCGAGACTCATGTTCATGGAGATGGCGGAGCCGAAACAGGTGAACTCATCCACGACCTCCTCGATCTTGATGCAAGCAGCATGGCTGACATCTTGAGCACTTACTTTTGTCTTTTTAATGCTCACTGTGAGACCGAAGTTCTTGCAGGCCTGGGAGAAACAGTCAATGAGTCTCTGCAGAGCATCTTCTGTGTGTGTTGTGGGAGCTGCGTTATCTGCAAAGAGCATTTCTCGTATGAGGATTTCTGTCACTTTGGTTTTGGCAAGAAAGCGTGTGAGGTTGAAGAGTTTCCCGTCAGAGAGTGTGTGTGAAGGTATACACTGTTAGACATAAATGTGTGTGTCAGCAAGAGGGAAAAAAGAACCCAAACAGCGTCGGTGCCAGAACGCAATCCTGCTTCATTTGGCTCTTGATGGGAAACAAGTCAGAGCAAGATTCATCAGACATGACTGTGCCCTTCATGTCCTCATGGAAGGAGACTACCAAGCTGTGAATTTTTTTTTTTTTTTTTTGGGGGTGCAGGGTGGGGCAACCTTCTCCAAAAGCTGGAAAAGGCCTTTTCTGCTGACAAGGTTGAATGCCTTCGTCAGGTCAATAAAGGCAAGGTCCACTTCTCCTGGACTTGGCGGACAATGAAAATCATGTCGATGGTGGATCTTCTTCTTTTCCTTTCGGCTGTTCCCTTCATGAGTCGCCACAGTGAATCATCTGCCTCCATCTCACCCTATCCTCTGCAGCGTCTACTCTTACTCCAGCTACCTTCAACCTCCAGCTCTGCCTCCTGTCTTTTCCTCAGTACCACTGATTCTAAACCATACAACATCGCTGGCCTCAACACAGTCTTGTACACTTTTCCTTTCATTGTTGCCGATACCTTCCTATCAAACATCACAACAGACACTTTTCTCCAACCATTCCAACCTGCCTGCACATGCTTCTTCACCTCTTTTCCACACTCTCCATTGCTCTGGATTGTTGAGGCTAAGTACTTAAAATCCTTCTTTATCTCTGCTCCCTGTAACCTCACCGTTCCTCTTGGGTTCTTGTCATCCAAACACATGAATTTCTGTTTTACTGAGGCTAACCTTCATTCCTCTCCTTTCCAGGGCATACCTCCACCTCTCTAGCTTTTCCTGCACTTGTTCTCTGCTCTAACTACAGGTCACCATGTCATCTGCAAACATCATAGTCCATGGGGAATCTTGTCTCAGCTCGTCTGTCAGCCTGTCCAGCACCATAGCAAACAAGAAGGGGCTCGGAGCTGACCCTTGATGCAGTCCCACCACCACCTTGAACTCTTCTGTCACACCAACAACACACCTCACCACTGTCTTACATCTCTCATACATGTCCTGCAGCACTCTAACATAACTTCAATTATATAATAACACAATTTCAACTTCTCTGCCACTCCAGACTTCCTCATGCAATACCACAGTTCCTCTCTTGGCACCCTGTCATATGCTTTCTCCATATCCACAAAAGTACAATGCAGCTCCCTCTGACCTTCTTGGTACTTCTCTATTAACATCCTAAAAGCAAACACTGCATCTGTGGTGCTCTTTCTTGGCATGAAACCAAACTGTTGTGCACAAATGCTGACCTCTGCCCTTAGTCTAGCTTCCACTATTCTTTTGGCTCATCAACTTTATCCCTCTGTAGTTGCCACAATTCTGTCTCCTTCGTTCTTAAAAATGGGCACAAGCACACTTCTCCTCCATTCCTCCAGCATCCTCTCACTCTCTAAGACCTTGTTGAATGTTCTTGTCAGAAAATCTACTGCTACCTCTCCTAGACATTTCCATACCTCCACCGGTATGCCATCAAGACCAACTGCCTTTCCACTCATCATCCTCTTCAATGCCATCCTCACTTCACCCTTACTAATCTTTGCCACTTCCTGGTCCTCAACAGTCACCTCTTCTACTCTTTTTTCTCTCTCATTTTCCTCATTCATCAGTCAATACTTTTCCCACTCTGTCCTTAATCACTCTAACTTGCTGCACGTCCTTCCCATCTCTATTTCTCTGCTGTGCCAACCTGTATAAATCATTTTCTCCATCCTTACTATCCAGCCTATCATACAAGTCATCATACGCCCTCTATTTGGCCTTTGACACCGCTACCTTCACCTTACGCTGTGTCCCCCTGTACTCCTGTTTACTCTCTTCGGTACTGTCTATGTTCCACTTCTTCTTAGCTAACCTCTTCCTTTGTACACACTCCTGCATTTCCTCATTCCACCACCAAGTCTCCTTATCTACTGTCCTTCCAGAGGACACATGAAGTACTCCCCTACCTGTCTCCCTGATCACATTAGCTGTAGTTGTCCAGTCATCTGGAAGCACTTCCTGACCACCCAAAGCCTATTTCAACTCCTCCTTAACGACAACATGATACTCTTCCTTTTTCAGTTTCGACCATTTTGTCTTCTGCTATGCCTTTGCCTTCTTCACCTTTCTCACCATCAGAATGATCCTGCACACCACCATCCTATGCTGTTTGGCAACACTCTCACCCACTACTACTTTGCAGTCACTGACTTCCTTCAAATTACATCGCCTGCACAAGATGTAGTCTACTTGTGTGCTCCTACCTCCACTTTTATAAGTCACCCTATGCTCCTCTCTCTTCTGAAAGAAAGTATTCACCACAGCCATTTCCATCCTTTTTGCAAAATCTATCAACATCTGTCCTTCTGTGTTTCTGTAATGGATACCAAACCTGCCCATCACTTCCTCGTCCTCTCTGTTGCCTGCACCGACATGTTCATTGAAGTCTGCACCAATGACCACTCTTTCAGCTCTGGGAGTACTCTGCATCACTTCATTTAACTTACTCCAGAATCTCTCCTTCTGTTCTAGCTCACATCTTGCCTGTGAGGCATAAGCACAAACAACATTGAACATCACACCTTCAATTTTTAACTTGAGACTCATCACCCTGTCTGACACTCTTTTCACTTCTCGAACATTTCTGACAAACCCCTCCTTCATGATGACTCCTACTCCATTTCTCTTCCCATCCACAACATCATAAAACAGTTTAAACCCTGCTCCTAAGCTTCTAGCCTTGCTACCTTTCCACCTGGCCTCCTAGACACACAGTATGTCTACCTTCCGCCTTTGCATCATGTCAGCCAGCTCTCACCTTTTTCTGTCATAGTTCCAACATTCAAAGTCCCTACTCTCAGTCCTAGACTTATGTCTTTCCTCTTCTCTCTCTGCCTACGGACACGCCTCCCGCCTCTCCTTCAACCTCTCATTCTTCGACCAACAGTAGTCCAATTTCCACCAGCACCCTGTTGGTTAACAGCACTGATGGCGGTCGTTGTTAACCCGGGCCTCGACCGATCCGGTATGAAATTTGTTTTGACGGTTTGCTTTCTGTATTCTGGCAAAAGTTTTACGCCAGATGCCCTTCCTGTCGCAAACACTCTGCATTTATCCGGGCTTGGGACCGGCGTGAGGACAGACAGGCTGCATTTGTCCACGTCACGGCTGCATTAATTGGATCTACCAGCCATAAACCCACACTGGAACTCGGGGTAGATGAGTGCTGTGTGTGTCTGTAGCCTTGTGAGCAGAATGTGATTGAAAACCTTCCCAACAATGCTCAGCAGTGAAATACCTCTGTAACTGTTGCAGTCACTGCAGTCATCCTAGTTCATATATAGGGTAACGATGGATGCATCGCGCATGTCTTGGGGGACAGCACCCTCCTTCCAGGAGAGACAGAGTAGTTCATGGAGAGGCATCAACAGGGCAGGTTTTCCACACTTGATCACCTAAGGTGGTAGGCCGTTGTTGCCTGGGGCTTTCCCTCTGGAGAGTGTGTCAACGGTTTGCTGACCACCTCAGTAGTAGCTAGGGCATCGAGTTTGTCCATCACTGGCAGGTCATCAATGGCGCCAAGGGCTGCATCAGAGACCACAGTCCCTCTGGAATAAAGCACTACTCCGGGCTCTATTCCAGAGGGACTGTGGTCTCTGATGCAGCCCTCGGCGCCATTGCTGACCACCTCAGTAGTAGCTAGGGCATCGAGTTTGTCCATCACTGGCAGGTCATCAATGGCGCCGAGGGCTGCATCAGAGACCACAGTCCCTCTGGAATAGAGCCCGGAGTAGTGCTCTACCTATCTGACAACCTGGTCATCGTGGTTGATTTTGGTCTCGCCTGAGACGGACTTGAGTGGAGCTGTTTTCTTCACTGTTGGGCCAATGGCTTTTTTGAATACATCAAACATGCTTCTGATGTTACTGTTCTCTGATGCTGTTTGGATGCTTTCACAGAGCTTGAGTCAGAGGTTGTTGGCACAGCACCTTGTCATACTTTGAGCTTTGCTGTGGGTAGCGCAAAGGGCTGCGAGAGTTCTTTTGTTGGGGGTCTCTTTGTAGGTCAGCACCGCCTGTCTCTTGGACTAAATGACAGGCTTCATATCAGTAATGTACATGTTGAACCAGTCCTGGCTGGGCCTTGCTCCCTTGCCAAAGGTCAGCATGGCTGTGTTGTGGATGATGTCCTGGATAGAGTTCAAGCGCAAGGTGGCGTCCTCTCTTTTTAGGTCTTCAAGTGCATGCTTGAGAGAAGACAGAAAATGTTCCTTGCAGTCAGGTTGAGCTATTTTGGCAACATTGATGACCGGTTGGTTTTGTTCGGTGGATTAGCAATTATATACACAAACTTTAAAACACCTCGAAATAAAAATTATATACACTAACTTTTAAACACTTGTAAACAAAAATAGAAGACTGAGATGTACAGCATGTACATTGAAGGCACTGTGGAATGAAATAAATAGCAGCAGCAGCAAAGTGGATACATTAGAATGTAAATGTAAATAAGGCAAAATGAGGCAGTGTAAGACAGTTGTAGAGATTGTAGATCAGATATGCTCAACTTTCATAATTTGTTCATTCAGAATCAGGAATAATTTGTCAAAGGTCATCAGACCCCCCCCCCCCCCACACAAACAAATACACCTCACAGCAGCACTATTAATTAAAATACACTGATGCACAGAAAACGCACCGATGTTCTCTGAAATAATATGAGACTTATCACACTGTTTTCAGTGCGGCAATGCAAGACGTTTATTGGACAAATGCTTGAAAAATGTTCCACCCCTATAGCTGAGCTTCTCTGGGACTCCATGAGGATTAAGTGGGTCAGAACACTGGGCTGCATCATGATTGAAGGAACTGATGAAAAGGCTGGGACCTTTTTTTGATTGACAATGGCGCCGAAGTATTTATATTTCATTTAATCACTGATTTCAGATTCTTGCACCCTGTTTGTGTGATTAATATACCGTATTATTGATATACCGTAATATTTTCATTGATACTTATTTTATTGCAAATAAAATCATATATCACATTCCTGGGTTTGATTCTTGTTTCAGTTTAGCAATATTTGTTTATTTAATAAGGTTCACTAGCTAGCAGTGCATAATGGAAGATACGAGAGATTCACAATTAAATTGCAGGCAGACCAACACCCAAAACTGATTTGGTTAAAAAGACAGGAAAAATAACTTTCAGCGCTCTGCTGTGAAAAGGTGAGCTAGTTTTCTGCTAAGAGTTGTGATAAAGATGACATACTGCTGCTGGCCTTTTAATGAAACCATTTGAGGATGTTTTCCCGAAATGTTTCTTGAGAATCTGGTAAAGTTTTACAAGCATGCATAAAAACTTACATTTACATAATATAATGCAATACGGGGATCCCTCGCTACTTCGCGCTTTAATTCATGCGGCTTCATTGCATTGCGGTAAAAAAAAAAAATCAATAAACAAATATTCATCGAATTAAAAAATAAGGAAATAAGGACAAAAGGGGGAAAAGTTAAGGGAAATGCCACACAAACAAGACCAATTATTCAGAAAAACAAACAAAAAAAAATCCCTAAACCAACACAAAACAAAAAACAACACAAAATCTCCCATCAAATCTACTTACATTGTTACATCTGTGTGTGCACACGCACCTGCGTGCATATATGTATGTGTCGTCTTCTTCTCACACAATACCATCTGTATGTGTGTGTATTTATATTTTATTTACATCTTATGTTGTTTTTTTAATGTTTAATTGTTATTATAAGAATTTATAGCATTGAATATGTATTTATGGCTATTATATACACATATACATGTAGTATACGTTGGGGGATGGGGGGTGGGTAGTTGGGAGGGTGATCCTACTTTGCAGATTGCGATGGTTGCATGGGGATCTAGGTCCCAATTAACCGCGGAAAGTGAGGGATCCCTGTACTTTACAAATGTTACAACGCAGCGACTGTTGATGTGATCGCCATACTAAGTGTAAGTGGGAGAGTAAAAAGTATACACTATGTCGACTTGTATGGAGCCAGGAGCAGTATGGAACCAAAATACATTTTATTTAACTGAGCTTTAGGTGTAGCAATTAATTTGCTCCACATATTTTCGTAGAGAAACTACAATTAAAGCATTACAGCTCTGTGGCAGCAAAGGCGTGAACAAGATCCCTCTGCAGACCGATTAGGCAGAACCAGGAGGGACCATACTCAGCTCCACCTGTGTGTAATTAGTACACGAGTTATTTGTGTGTTTACAGGGTAAGGCCAGTAGTGAGCAATAGAACTGCAACCAAAAAGTGTGTGTGTGTGTGTGTGTGTGTGTGTGTGTGTGTGCGATTCAGTATAGTTTATTGTGTGCCTCATAACGTGACTAACTTTAATAAGCGTGACAGAAAATCACCAGGTGAGGTAAAGTGTTAAAAAAATAATAAATAATGTGAACAGTTCACCTGTTCCCGAGTCTTCAGTTTTCTGAACCTGTGATCTCTCACAAGCTAATAAAAAAATTTAATTAGAAGACAGTAAAACTACACAGCCAAATGAATATGGACACCTCACCATCACAACCAGGTTTGTATGTGTTTTCTCCAAACTGTTGTCACAAAGTTGAAAGCAGTACTGTATGCCGTACAATGATAATTTCCGTTCGCCAGAACTAAGGGTCCTGACCTATTCCAGTATGACTGTACATTAAGTGCAGTCCTAGAACACACGGCTTGTCAAGCTTAATGTGAATGAGCAGAAATTCTCACAGCCATATCTGAAAAACTAATGAAGAGTTGCCCAGTAAGATTCAAGTTTTATATAACAACAACAAAGGAGGACTAAATCTGGAATAGAATGTTTAAAAAAAACGAAAATAAAACCACATGTTGGTTTGATAGTCAGATGTTTATCTATTTGTGCATATAATGTCTGTCGAGTTATCTGGAATATTTATTAAATACAAATATTTTGCCCATTTTTGCTTGTGCAGTCTTAAATAATTAAGCATGCGTTCACTCACCTGCCTATTCATTGGCTCCCAGTAAAAGACAAGGCAAGCATGAGGATTTACCTCCTACAAGAATCGATCAAGAACAACCATGTAAATTTTGGGTGATCTGCACTCGCAAACAAAATACAGTATAAGAAAATTGTGATTGTGAAGAGCCAGGAAAGACTGTTTCGAAAGACTCACCAGCTCGTTCCCTTTACGACTTTCATAGTTTGTGAAGAAGCGAAAGCCCTCACCACTGTAACCTTTCAGCAGCACCATTCGAGCAGAGGGCCTCCCATCCCTAAACACATGAATGGCAAACCAATTTATTTACTTTAAGAAAACGTATGAGTGATACAAAAGAATAGTGTTTCGAGTCATTAAAGTGTAGCATGATTTTACTTAAAAATATAACGCAGTGTGTAACATTCTCACTTTGTTGCTGTTGCAAGGCACATGGCATTGGCCTCGCCAATTTCAGGGCACTTTGCTGCTTGATCAAACCACTCGCCAAACTGTTTAATGGGATCGAGGGATCTGAGCTGATCCTCTTCAAAACACTGCAGGGTGAAATGAAAACGGCCATGAATATCCATGAATCTATACAGGAAAAAAAACCTTCTGTCAGATTACATTCCTGGCATTTGGCAGACACACTTATCCAGAGCTGCTGCTGCTTCTTTTCCTTTCAGCTGTTCCCTTCAGGAGTCGAGACAGCGAATAATCTGCCTCCATCTCACTCTATCCTCTGCATCTTTTTCTCTTACACCAACAACCTTCATGTCCTCCTTCACCACATCCATAAATCTTCTCTTTGGTCTTCCTCTAGGTATTCTGCCTGGTAGTTCCAACTTCAGCATCCTACTACCAATATACTCACTATCACGCCGCTGCACATGTCCAAACCATCTCAATCTAGCCTCTCTGACTTTGTCTCCAAAACATCTTACATGTGCTTTCCCTCTGATGTACTTATTCCTGATCTTATCTACTCCCAAAGAGAACCTCAACATTTTCATCTCTGCTACCTCCAGCTCTGCCTCCTGTCTTTTCCTCAGCGCCACTGTTTCTAAACCATACAACATCGCTGGCCTCTTGTACACTTTTCCTTTCATTCGTCACCCCTGCATCATGATTCTGATCAGCGGGGACTTTAACCACGCCCCTCTCTCCGCCTCACTCCCGACTTTCACGCAATACATGAAGTGCACCACAAGAGACAATAAAACTCTGAACTTGCTGTATGCTAATGTGAAGGACGCTTACAGCTCCCCCCCTCCCCCCACTGGGACGCTCAGACCACAACTTGGTCTACCTGCTCCCCCAATACACACCCAGGGTGCGAAAGGAACCTGAGCAGAAGAGGTCTGTGAAAGTGTGGACCGAGGAGACCAATGAGAGGCTTAGGGACTGTTTCCAGACCACAGACTGGAGCATGCTCTGTGACTCCTTTGGTGATGACATCGACGGCCTCACACACTGTATCACCGATTACATGAACTTCTGCGTGGACAGCACTGTGCCAACACGGAGGGTACGGTGCTTCTCCAACCACCACCCGTGGGTCACCCCTGAGCTTAAAGTCCTCCTGAACCTGAAAAAGAGGGCTTTCATCTCGGGGGATAGCGAGGAGCAGGAGAAGGTCCAGTGTGAACTCCAGTGGAGGATCAGGAGGGCCAAGGACTATGGGAAGAAGATGGAGGAGAAGCTGGCTCAGAACAACGTGCGGGACGTCTGGAGAGGACTAAAGACCATGTCTGGATTTGGGCAGAGTGTCAGAGGGACAGCTGATGGTGACCAGCGCTGGGCGGATGAATTAAACTGTTACTTCAACAGGTTTGACTCTCCCCCCTCCCCCTTCACATGTCTCCAGACCAGCAGACACCTCCCCCCCTCCCCAGGCCAACTTCACTTGACTGCTACAGCCTGACAGACACATCCCCCTTCCTCTGCAGCCCACCCCAGCCCCACCTCTCCCTCACGTCAGACCAGGTGAGGAGACAGCTGAGGCGACTAAATCAGAGGAAATCTGAAGGACCAGATCAGTCCCAGGTTGTTGAGGACCTGCGCGAACCAGCTCTGTGAGGTACTATGCTACCTGTACAACCTGAGCCTCAGCCTGGAGAAGGTTCCCGTCCTGTGGAAGACCTCCTGTGTGGTTCCGGTTCCCAAAACAGCTCAAGCGAAGGAACCAGCCCACTACAGACCTGTCGCCCTGACCTCCCACCTCATGAAGACCATGGAAAGGCTCCTCCTCGAACACCTCCGTTCTATGGTGAGCCCTACCCTAGACCCGCTGCAGTTTGCCTACAGGCCCAACATCGGGGTAGAAGACACCGTCATCTACCTTCTGCAGCAGGCGCTCACTCACCTGGAGATCGCTGGCAGCGCTGTGAGGGTCATGTTCTTTGACTTCTCCAGTGCCTTCAACACCATCAGGCCAGCGCTTCTGCGGGGGAAGCTGGAGGACGTGGGAGTGGACGGACATCTTGCTACCTGGATTATCGACTACCTCACTGACCGTCCACAGTACGTGCGGCTGCAAGTCAAAGGTAGCAGTCTGCAGCACGGGGGCACCGCAGGGCACCGTCCTCTCACCCTTCCTTTTCAACATTTATACCTCAGACTTCATCTATAGCACAGACAGCTGCCATCTCTAGAAGATCTCGGATGACTCCGCCATCATGGGCCGTGTGTCAGAGGGGAACGAGCTGGAGTACCGGTTGGTCATCGTTGACTTCGTGGACTGGTGTGAGCGCAACCACCTGTGCTTGAACACTAGGAAGACGAAGGAGATGGTGGTCGACTTCAGGAGAAGCACACTAACACACACACACACACACACACACACACACACACACACTCACTAACTAGTGAACATCCAGGGACAGGACATTGAGACAGTGGACACTTTCAAGTACCTGGGCATTCACCTTAACAATAAACTGGACTGGTCCCACAACACCAACGCCCTGTACAAGAAGGGCCAGAGTCGCCTCCACTTTCTGAGGAGACTTAGGTCCTTCGGAGTATGCAGACCTCTGCTCAGGACTTTTTATGACTCTGTGGTAGCCTCTGCAATCCTCTACGCTGCCATCTGCTGGGCCCCGGGCAGCACAGAGCGGGACAGAAAGAGACTGAACAGCTGGTCAGGAGGGCCAGCTCTGTCCTCGGCTGCCCACTGGACTCTGTGGAGGAGGTGAGTGAGAGGAGGATGGTAGCAAAGCTCACATCCATCATGGTCAACAGCTCTCACCCACTGCAGCAGACTGTAGAGGAGCTGAGCAGCTCCTTCAGTGGAAGACTGAGACATCCTCAGTGCAGGAAAGAGCACTACCGAAGGTCATTCATTCATTCATTCAGGTCATTTTAACTGTCTGTGAAAAAAACGGTTATGTGCAATAAAAACCCCGTGCACTTTAATCAACCACATCTACCCCACTGACCGTGAAACATATCAACCCATCTACTCTGCACTCAGATACATATACACTTGAATATAGGCCAGTCTGCAAAGTTGTTCCTTTCTTTTTCTTTTTTATTGTATATTACTTTATACTATTTATGTATCTATTTATTTATTTACTTATATAATATATATGTATGTGTGTATGTATGTATGTATTAATTTTTGCACCCCCTACTGATGGTACCTCAAGAGCCTGTAACAGTGAATTTCTCCATTGTGAGATTAATAAAGCTCTATCTTATCTTATCTTCATATTTATCCAGAGTAACTGACATTTATCATTATATAACTGAGGCGTTGAGGGTCGAATAACCAAGGGCTATGTAATGATACTGGGACTTAAACTCCTAACATTCTGATCAGTAACGCAGAGCCTTCACCACTGAACCAGCACTGCCCAGATTATTAGTAATATTATCAGATGAAAGCACATAAACACAATGCATTGACTCATGATGTGTACATCTGCCATCATAACACAGTCACACTTCTGCGAACTGTGAAAAAAAAAGGTTATCAATAAATATTTGACAAGGCTTTTTGATAAAAACTGGGATTGTAATTCAGATTTTTATGACATGTTTAGGTCTCAGTCACTCAAAGACGAGCTCAGGTCCAAAGGTCAATTAAAATATATAAGCGTTTCAAAATATTACCTCCTCATCGCCTTTGTATTTCTTTCTCATGTTACTCAGATCCATCTTAATGTTGTTATGCGCAGACCTCTTACATACACAGGATGAAAATACGGTTCGCTGGGAGCCTGGCAAGGAATCGATCAGCGAGCTGATGTGCCAGGCTTGTCGGCTAAAGCTCAGTGGAGTTTTGAAGCTCAACAAAATTCTCATGCTGCCACGGCCGTGACGTAATCACGTCCAAACAGCTCTACGTAAAGCGTACGTAAATACAAGAAACAATAAAAGTCACTGTGGGGTTTAATGTAGTAGCAAATAACAAGTTACAAAGAAAACGACAGTAAAACATACAGATTTTAAACGTACATCAAGCGTTAAATCATGAAAGCACAACATAGTAGTCCTCTGCGAAAACACGTTCAGCCCTGCACCCTTCCCTTACGTCACATCCGGACCAAGATGGCGGCGACCTTGTGTGGTAGAATTGTTACAAAAACAGGTATTTTGTTATTTATTGAATAGCTTATAAGTACATTTTAATTGTATGATATTTTAAAATGATTTTAAGTGCATAAAAAGTTGTAAAGTCGAATTTCCGTGTAAATGTATATTTTGAGCAGATTGTTTATTGTGTAATTTCCAGATTAGGGGCTGTGTTATGTGTGAGAATGAGTGAGTGTGTGACAGAGTGTGAGTGTGTGTGAGTGAGAGAGAGAGAGTGTGTGACAGAGTGTATGAGTGAGTGAGTGAGAGTGTGTGAGAGAGAGAGAGAGAGAGAAAGTGTGTGTGAGTGAGTGAGACTGAGAGAGTGTGTGTGTGAGTGAGTGAGAGACTGTCTGTGTACGAGTGAGTGAGAGAAGTGTGTGTGTGTGTGTGTGGGTGAGTTAGTGAGAGAGTGTGTGAGTTAGTGAGGGAGTGAGTGAGAGAGTGTGTGAGTTAATGAGAGATTGTGTGAGTGAGTGAGAGAGTGTGAGTTAATGAGAGAGTGTGTGAGTGAGAGAGTGTGTGAGTGAGTGAGAGATTGTGTGAGTGACTGAGTGAGTGAATTGAGGTAGTGGTGATGATGGGGGTGTTACTTGTATTTTTTTAAGTCGGCTGCATTATGATCAATAACAGTAAACATGTCCTTAATATTTTTGTAGGATATTTACCTGTGGTTCAGAGTGTACGTTATGGCTCCAAGGCGGTAACTCGTCACAGAAAACCTATGCACATTCTGAAGCAGAAGCTAATAGCGGTTACAGAATATATTCCCCCTAAACCTGCTGCTTCTCCTGGAGCTTTCCCAGTGCATGCCCGGAAGACACAGGAGGTTGGTGATCACTAAGCTACCCTGGAACCATTAATAGTGAGCTCAATGGCGCAATAGGGCAGATGTTATTTTACAAATGTTGTACATTTATACATTTGATCTTCCCACCCATTATGCTTTATTTATCATCTTATTCAAGCTTAATCCACTGTTTCTGTTAAAACAACAAGAAGTTGGAGTCTGACTCTGGGCATTTACTTATTTGGCCACAAACACAATAGGAAGGTCATGCTGGAATCAAAGCTCTAGAGTTGGGTTTATTGACCTGGCCAGCCATGTTTTGTAATCAGGAGCATTTCCCATCCACTGTCATATTTGTCATGCATGTAATACATAGACTTTCTTATTTTTTTTTCACATCGCCAAAGACCATTAACCACCTAGCCAAATTTGAATATTTTAAAAAGGATTAACTATATAAAATTAAGTGACAATACAAGTGACAATACAAGTGTGCTCAGTGCATGCATGCATTGTTACAAATGATAGATGAAAATTCATTGATTGGTTGACTTGGACAAAAAATATTGTTTTTATGCTTTTCTGTAGACAATTCTCTGTGTGCTGGGTTTCTTTTTCCAAGTTTAGTTGCAATACAGATACACTTGTCTGCATCTCAAGTTCAAAGCAAACATGAACACCTGGCAGTGATATGGCTTTAACTGGATCCAACCCTGTTCATGGAGAACTACCTCCTTGTAGATTTTGTCCCTGTCCCAACCTTATTCATGGACAACTGTCCATCTGATCATTGCCATAACGGTCTTGATCCGCTAAAAGATGTATGTTAGATTCTGGTTGGAGGTACAACCGGCAAGAACAATGTTCTCCAAGAACAGGATTAGAGACCCTCATCAAAATCAACTCTACTGATTTATATGCAAGTAGGTTAGTCTGTTTACCTTTATACACTTTGGCCTTGTTTTGGTTTCTTTTGTGTGATGCAACAAGTTCAGCTCCTCCTGGATTGGACACTATTTCACTGCAGGTTATCTTCCAACTATTTTTACTGGTACCCATTTATGCAGGTGGACAGAGGCACACTTGTGGTTAAGAACATGGTCTTGACACAGTTAGACATTATGATCTCTCTCTCTCTCTCTCTGGCTATCTGTCTGTCTATCTGTCTGTCTATCTCACACTCATATCACCTACAGGAGGAATGGGGTAGGCAATAAAGATCAATTAGCCAAATGTACTTAGAAGTACATTTTTAAAATGTTTTATTTTATTATTGTAAATAACGAACAACATGTGGTGGAAAAGGAGGCAATGGTGCCTAATGTTCTGTCTACAAGTGAATGTAAAATGGATTTGTCTGGTGTCTATTAACTGTAGGAAAGTGGCCTGATGAGGTTATTAAAGAGAGACCTGGAGACAGTCTTTAGTGAGTGTAAGATGATTGCTGTGCTCCAGAAGAATTCCACTACTGCCGAGGACATGCTGCTGCTGAAGCACAGGCTTCGAAAACATGACATCTTCATTAGATTCTTCCCTAACCAGGTAAATGCATTTGTTTCAGTGAGCTGCAAACTCTTTTCCCTGAAGCTGTCGATGTTTTCCTTTCCTCCGTGGTTCTCACACATGCTTTCTGTGGGTTTCTTGCTGTTTAAGGTAATGAGATCCTTTCTTCCTGGCAGTCCGTATAGCAACATGCAGCCTCTGTTCATTGGGCAAACTGTGTTGTTTGTCAGCAAAGTGCCAAAAGTGAAGGAGATGTTACACGTGTTAAGGAGTAGTCCGCAGATGATACTCTTGGGTGAGCCCTTTTATTAACTGGTCACACAACTGTTTTTACTGTATTCTCCCTATGTAGCAACCAAGTGACAAGAAGTGTTTTTTCAGGTGCCTGTATTGAGAACACACTACTCTCACAAGAAGGAATTGTTACCTATTCAAAGATGCCATCCATGCACACTGTCCATGGTGAGCTGATTAGCAGTTTCACCTTGATGTCTTCACACACTGTTTCAATGCTGCACCGGCACCCTGCGTACCTCTCTGCTCTCCTCCAGAAATATATTAAACAACAACAGCCTGCAGCCAGCGTCGACCTCGAGGCAGCACCTACAAATAAGGAAATATAGCTTGAATTGTTTCAGGTCCATAAACATAAAGAGAATCAATATATTGTAGACATAAATATGTTGCGTGTTTATGGACTGCTCAGTAGAATACTCAACGTGAAGAGATACCGATGTTCTAAAATACTGGATAAGATTCAGTCACCTGTTTTTTATTGTTATTATTATTAATTATTATTATTATTATTATTATTATTATTATTATTATGACTACATAAAATGTTATCTTTGTCTGCTCACACACAGCACTGTTTGATGTAGAAATAAATGTTGGTAAAGTAAGTTTTTTCTTTTGGGTTTCTTTCATTGTTTTCCTCATGGAATAATATTTTCAGGTATAAAGATTAAAAAGGAACTGTTTTCAGTACAGGTAATACCCTGGTCTCTTGAATCCTGTTATCAGTCTCTGATTTATCTTTTTTACATTTATGTTTTCCACCGTATTAAACAGCTGTTGTGTACTCTGTAATCAATAGCATACCTCATACACGAGTGAGTTAGGGTGAGAAGCTCCGCCATCCGGGGAGAGCTCGGAGTAGATCCGCTGCTCCTCCGCATTGAGAAGGTACCAGTTGAGGTGGCTCGGGCATCTGGTCAGAATGCCCCCCGGACGCCTCCCTGGTGTGGTGTCTCGGGCATGTCCAACTGGGAAGAGACCCCGGGGTCGACCTAGAACACGCTGGAGGGACAATGTCTCTTGGCTTGTCTGGGACCGCCTCGGTGTCCCCCCGGGAGAGTTGGAGGAAGTAGCTTGGGAGAGGGATGTCTGGACCTCTTTGCTAAGGTTGCTGCCCCCGCGACCCGACCCTGGACTAAGCGGAAGAAGATGATGATGATGATGATGATGATGATACACAATAATTTGAGAACAATGAATATTCAGATCTTAGAGAAATAACATATAATCATTTCAGTTCATTTTCTGTAACCACTTAATCCTAATTAGGATTGTGAGGAGGCTGGTGCCCATCCCAGTTGACTCTGGGTGAGGGCAGAGTGCATCCTGGACAGCCCACCAAACACACTGACGGTTATGCAGCCTACTCTTGTCAAAAGTCAACAATGGTTCTTTTACATTCCTCTCACCATAGACCGTGAGAGATGTGGCCGGCTTTTGATAACCCGGTCAGCTACACTGGGGGATCAGTCTGAGAGTGGTACTCAAACCCCCAACCTTTGGATCATCGATCCAGTGCCCTATACCACTAGACCATTACTGCCCAACATGTATTAAGGTCAATAATTTAATTTCTGGTAATGATATACTGTTATTACCTGTATGTAACAAATAAACCCGAAACTTGATAGTTTGAGTTCAAAACAGAGTAATGTGCATGTATATAGGAAAGTGCAGTATAAAGGAAAACTGAACTTAAAACCATCTTCTAGTATATTAATATTCGAATAATCGTTTATGATGCCTACCCTGGGAAGAACCTACAGAGTCCCTTTCTGTTATAGTGACATTTATAGATGATTTCTCCGCTGCTCCATGCAGAATATTTAATATGGTTGGTCTGTGGATGTGGATCTTCATCGGTTCTAATCATCAATATTACAGTTAAAAGCATGAGTATAGATTAAGATATTCATCTCAAAACATTGTTTCATGTGTCTTTGTTTATTTTTTGATCGAGAGATATGATTCGCTCACCTTTTTACTAACTCTATTGGTGACGGTTAGGTTTTGGTCTAACCCAGGGTCTGGCAGTGACCGATATTATCATGCCATCACAAGAATTCCCAACCCACTGTCTGTGAGGCTGCTCCAAAGCATTAGTGGTACACCACCATAACTTAAATATGGGGGGGGGGGCAGCTGTGGCCTAATGGTTAGAGAAGCGGCTCTGGTTTGATTCCTGAACCAGCAGAAAAAATGTGGCAGTGGGGACTGAGCTGTACTTTCCCTTCCATGACATTTATGGCTGAAGTGTCTTTGAGCAAAGCATCTGATGCCAAACTGCTCTCCAGGTGCCACAATGTGTGGTAGCCAACTGCTCCAAGTGTGTGCTCCATATGGATTGGTTAAATACAGAAATCAAGGTTTCCCCTTGTTGAATGAACACAATATACAAATATATATAAAAAAAAACCACGCTTTCCATATGTTGACTGTGAATATGACCAAAATGTTGGCTTTTAATCTTATGGCTACAAAATGACGGTGAAACTCAGGCACTGTACAGTATATTGTCACATGATATTAGGAATTGTTTGTGTTAAGCAAACATGATAATTGTGATACTGAAATAAATTAACCTGAATCTAAAAATGTTCTTTGGGTTCTTTCACTCTTCTTCACCGTGTGCTTACTATGTGTAGAAACAGTGTGCTTCTCAGAGGATTACACAGAATGTAATGTACAGATCTTTATTAACTTTCTTTCAGAGTTGGATCTTTGAACAACAACAACAACAACAACAACAACAAAAGTTTCTATAGATTTTGGAGATGATTCTGGATCCTGGAATTTTTAAAGGATTCTTTAACTTTGTGATAATGGGATTTCTTGAGTTTAGTATTACAGAAGAACCTTCTGATATTATTATTATTATTATTATTATTATTTTGGCCTGGCAGGTTTGCACTAAGTGCTCTTGTTTCCAGTTCTGTTATGTGTTAAATAAAACAAATTATTGTGTAATGTTTGTTTCCTATATTTTATGAAGTGTTTTGGTAATCTGAAGGGTCTGTGACATTTATATCTTCCTACTGCATTCAGAATTAATCTATGTGTGTTTATTTTAGTTGCTGATTAAAGATTGCTTATCTAAAGCATCACTAGGGGGAGATGCTACTCTTCCACTGAAGGATGAGCAATCATCTTGCATTGGAATGGCAGTTGAAGATTTGCTGTTGGGTGTCTCTTTAGAGCCGTTTCACCTGTCCCTCTAATTCCTCTGACTCCTTCGTCACTAATACGGATAATGGTTTATCTCTGGAAGACGTTAAGACACTCAATAGGAGGTTCAGGTATTCGCAACATACTTTGGAGCCTACCAAGATAGGCATTAATGAAGAAACAACTTAATTTGTGTGGAGATGGATTTGGAGATATTTCTGAAGTAGATTTTGAAAACAGACTCAGGTAAGAGGGAAAACAAATAGGTGAATTTATGATTGACAAGAAATATCTATTTCTTTACTTTTCTATTTTACTTTTTCCACACTGTGTAGAGGACTTTTTTCCTACAAGAGCTCGATAATAATAATGATATTAATAATAATATTTTATGTAAAAAGACGCATTTGTCTTACCAGAATACGAAATTAATATTAAAGGAAATATAAAGCATGTAATTTGATGACTACTGTGATGAAAGTCGCATCACTTGTTAGTTCGTGTCAATCTTAATCTGTTTTAAAACCACTATAAGTGCAATGATGTAAGTAAAAAGAGAGATGAGAAAATGATTAACACTTAACACCATTAACAAAGCAAATATCCTACAATGAACATGATGCTAAATGGAATAGTGTAGCATGATGGTGATCGAGTCATGCTCCAGTGTTCTTTTTCTTCTTCTTGTATTTTTTTCCATGTTGAGTAAGCAAGGCTATCGCACCTGGTAAAATCTCTTTATCCTTTTTCCTCCTGCATACTTCTGCAGTTGAGGTCAATCCAGCCTCAGAGGTAAATCTTTCACGATCCCTCACTTGATCAACTGAATGTCAATTTCCAGACCAAACAACAACAACAACAACAACAAAAATCCCAAACAAAACCCTGTGTTATTGCACAAGCATTTAGTTTATTTCACCAACTTTCTCATTTCTTTGTGATTTATTATTAACGATACTGAGTAATCGAGGGAAAAAAATCCTATACAAAAAAGACACTCAAACATTCATATCTCAATGATCACATGATATTCACTGAAATCCACACATGTGGTTTTTAGAGACTTTATATAGGTTTCACGGGTTTTTCACAGGTAGGGCATGTGGTTTATTTTTTACTTTTTTTTTTTGATGCAAGCCACATAAATTACACAATTATCGTATATTCATTTGAAGTCACATCTGCAATTTCACATGATGATGATGATGATGATGATGATGTTTAACATCAAACAAACATTTCTAAATTTCCTTTGCTTCTTAACTTATTAGTTCCTGCTTCTTAATCCTCTCACACAGAAAAGATAGATTAGTATCCTGTGGCATACAACACACTACTGGTATACTGTATGATAAGTTCATTGTGAAAAGAATGTTTACACCGTAGCATAGTGGGTAGCACATCTGCCTCACAGCAAAAAGGTTCTGGGTTTGAGTGCTGGGTTTGGGGCATTTCTGTGTAGAGTATGTATGTTCTTCCTGTGCTTGTGTGGGTTTCCCTCAGGTTTCCATTCACAATTTGAAACCATGCACAATGGGCAAACTGGGTGTTCCAAATTGCTGCAAAGTGTGAATATGCATGTAAATAGTTGTGTGTATGCTGACCCTGGAATAGATCGATGAGCTGTTCAGGGTGTACCCTGCCTTTATCATGTTCCTCAACATTCCATTTGTAGTAAATCCTTAAAACACAATCTGTCTAATGCTGGCTAACGTCTACTTTATGGGCATGTGTGAGCATGTCAGCATTCTTAGTAACTGTACTTGTTTTAAAACACACCCATGAGTTTATATTTCTTATAGTCGGTACCTTTGGTTTTAAGCTTCATCGTGGTTCTGTGGTGCATAGATAAATCTGAAGAAGTTACGTTTTTTTGGTATTCGTCACAATTAATTTAGTTTTTAAAGGGTCTTTTTATTTTTTTTTATTTTTTATTTTTTTTAAATAAAATTCGAGTTTAAATTGCCATACTTTCAAACAGTTAAGGTAAGAAAACGTATAGTAAAAAAGGCATTTTCTGTATTTTACACTGAGGTGTCTGGTCTTTGGTCTTTATACATGTGATGAAAAATCTGAGTACTGTACAGTACTTTACTTGCCTTTGCTAAAAAAAAAAAATCCTTTACATAACAAGAAACATTCTTTTTATTCATACAAGACATTCCTTAGTAAAGATAAAGGATAAAATATGTTGTGGCAAGGTTAACAGTTTTTTTGGTCCTGAAACAAATTACTATAATGTTGGCAATAACAAAACCTTCTTGGAGAAAACAATTATGTATAGATATTATTTGTTCAGGTGAAGAAACTTGTCATATTTTCCCTTTTCAGATATAGTATCCTCTTGTCAACAATGAAGAGCTAAACAGAGTGTACATTCAAAAGTTCAACCAAGAAGAAAAAGTGTATTTTCAATATGGAGCCCTATGGATCAGTAGCAAACCACAGTCAGATCAGTCTGGATAGATCATCGGCTGGACTGCAAAAACCCACTCACTCTAGGACCAGCAGCGTTGCATCCTCTCGTTACTCACGACAGGTTTATCCACCCACAAGCACCCTGATTTCTCAATAACTTTTCACAATGTCATTGTGTTCCTTAAAATCATAAAATACACTCACCCTTTTATACTGCGAACCTGTTGTTCAACCTTTAAATCTCAAATTAAATGGCAGACAAGTCTTAACCAGTCCTACTAAGGATGTGCTCTACATTACTGCGACTGTAGGGTTGATTCAGGATTAGACTGAGATGCATTACCTGAAATATAAGCTTTGTTATGGTTTAATCTTTAGAATACAAAAGACTGGGAAATTATGGATGACCTACAGGAAGATTGTGGTGCCAGTTGTGAGACCAGCCAGAATAAAAGTCCTCCTGGCATCTGTGAAGGCTACTTGTTGAAGAGGAGAAAATGGCCCCTTAATGGCTGGCATAAGGTTAGCAACGTCCATAAAATCCCACGAATGTGGTTTTATTATGGCCAAAAAAGCATTTGTTTTATTATGGCCAAAAAAGCCAGTGATTACAAATTCGGACCTTGGAATCCTAGGATCAAAATCCTCAATGCAAAAGAAATAAGTTCAAATTCCATGGTCTTGAAAAATGCAGATGATTGTTTATGTAGTTGTGTCGACAGTAGTTAGTGTGTGTTGATTTACTTTGCAAATTATCAATTACTACCCTCACCATCAAGCATCCTGCACTATTTCAAACTACTGTATTAGGATTAATACACTAATGTGTTATTTTTTGCAGAGGTATTTTGTGCTGAAAAAAGGGATTCTCCGCTATTCAAAAAACCAATATGATGTAAGTAAGATGTTACTCCTTATACATTTTTAAGCTTCATACTCAGGCCAAGCTCATTTTATACTGGGACAGCTGTCGTCTAACTCATATAGAAGCGGCTTTGGGACCAAAAGATTGCTGGTTTTATTTCTGAGTGTGGCGGTGGGGAAGTGAGCAGCACCTTCCCTTCCTCCACATAAATGGCTGAAGTGCCCTTGAGAAAAGCCTACAACCCCCAACTGCTCTCCGGGTGCCCCCAATGTGTGTGGCAGCCCACTGCTCCAAGAGAGTATGTGCTTACTTTGGATGGGTTAAATGCAGAGGAAATAATTTCCCTTATGGGTTTAATACAGTACATTGCCTTCCATAATTGTTGGCACCCTTGGTTAAGATTTGTTCTTTAGCTTGTAATATATTCATTTTTTTGTGAATAATATAGGACCACAATGAAAAAAAAGAAGAAAGTCCAATTTTTAATTGAGGTGCATTTATTCAGTGTGGTAAAAAAGTCCTTTTGCCAACAAAACAGCACCTAATCTACTCATGTAATGGTTCACAAAATTTGAGAATACAGAAAGAGGGATCATAGACCATTCCTCTCGGCACAATTTCTCTAAATCATTCATCAACCTGGGTCTTCTCCTCTGCACTCTCTTCTTCAGCTCACTCCTTAAGTTGTCAATAGGCTTGAGGTCTGCGGGCTGAGATATCCATTGGAGAAACTTGATTCTTTTTCTGAACGAACCAGTTCTATGGGGACTTGGCCTCATGTTCAGGGTTGTTATTTTCTGAAAGACCCAGTGATGACTCGTCTTCAGCTTTGGGGTAGAGGCCACCAGATGTTGATTTAAAATGTCCTGGTATTTCAAAGCGTTCATGATGCCATGCACCCTAACAAGGTTTCCAGGGTCTCTGGAAGACAGAAAGGACCACAGCATCACCAATCCCCCCCATACGTCATAGTAGGCATCATGTTCTTTTCTGCATTCTCATCTTTTATGTTCCGCCAGACCCACTTAGAGTGTTTGTTGCCAAAAAGTTCTACCTTGGTCTCATCTGACCAAAGCACTTGGTTCCAGTTGAAGTCCCAGTACCATTTAGTGAACTCCAGACATCTGCGTATATGATTGTGTGAAAGAAATGTTTTTTACAAGCACGCCTCCCAGACAGTTTGCTAGCATTTAGATAGCTCCTGATGGTTGGTTTGAAGACTTTGTGACCCAAGAGGCTACCATTTGTTGCGATTCTTTAATAGCGAGTTTGGAGAACTTTTTATTTCTCTTACCATCCTCCTCAACGTGGGTAGTGGCAAAATAACCTTGCGTCCTCATCCAAGCTTGTTTACCACTGTTCCAGTTGATATGGGCAGATGCAGGCGAGGGGCAATTTTCTTGTAGCCATTGCCGGACTTGTGAAGGTTGACACACATCTGCCTTACTTGAATGGTGTGTTCCTTTGTCTTTCCCATGTGGTAGAATGGATAAGAGAATTGGCCTCTGTGTCACGTCATATTTATACCCCAGGAAACAGAAAGTAATGAATTACTAATTAAAGATTAATAGATACTCTGAACAACTTTGCAAACTACTATAGAAACAACAGAAATACTACAATTACATTTATTTCTTAGGAATTGTTGGGGTGCCAATAATTGTTGAACAGACGATTTTATGAAAAATAAAGTCGAGTTGAAGGTTACGTTTTGCTATAATTTTTACTGTGAGAGTAGCTTCTGCAATGTAAATGTAAGTTATTGTAAGGCTTTTTAACACATTTTAACCAGGGTGCCAATAATTATAGAAGTCAGTGTATATCAAAATTTTTTTTAAATAATTAAAAAATACCATCAACAGTGCTCTCGTGGGAAATTGTGTGGGTCAATGGATGTCAGTCTTGCAGTGATGTCAGTAAACAGAAAGGCAAGACGGATTGACTTGGACACTGGAGACAGTCTATATCACATCAAGGTGAACTTTCAAGTTGTTTAATATAATGTTAATTTATTGAGCAATTTTCAAGTTAAAAGAAGTTAAACAATTTTTTTTTAATCAAGACAAAGGATCACGATCTGTATTACATATGGGTGACCAAACTGACTGCACATCGGACGTACAAGAGGAATGAGGCAGTGCATGTCCATAAAAACTTGTTGCAGGCACTGTCTCGTAGCAACACTGTGCTTCAGGGTAATGCTGCCATGCAAAATACGGTAAGCAATGAATATTCCCTTAATTTTCTCCCTCCTCATATATGTATATATAATACATGACGTGATATCTTAGTAGCAGAGTATCCAATCCGAATGTATGATTGCTCATATCCAGTGGGTGTGGGTATAATAAAAGCTCATTTGTAATCTTTACTATTACGGTAGAATTGTGTGTGTATGTACTTATGCTGAGGTTGAAACTGCCAGGCAGAAGGTCTAGAGGTAGACCAAATAAGATTTATGGATGTGGTGAAGGAAGACATGAAGGTAGTTGGTGTAATAGAAGAAGATGTACAGGATAGGGTGAAATGGAGACAGATGATTCGCTGTGGCGACCCCTGAAGGCAACAGTTGAAAGGAAAATAATAATAAGAAGAAGATACTTATTTTCTGACCACTTAGCCCTCATTAGGGTTATCTGGAGGCTGGCGCCCATCTCAGCTGACTTTGAGAGAGGGCCTCCATCTCACCCTGTCCTTTGCATCTTCTTCTCTTACCCCAACGACCTTCATGTCTTCCTTCACCGCATCCATAAATGAGCCATATGAGCCAGATGAGCAATGGTTCTTTTACATGCCTCTCACCACAAACAGTGAGATACTTGGCCAGCCTTTGATAATCCAGTTAGTTGCACTGGGGGAACAGCAGTGACAGTACATTGACATTGGGACCTGAACCCTTGACCTTGGAATCCGTAAATCTAGTACCCTACCCCCAGGCCACCACTGCCCTTAGATTGAATTTATATTTGAGAAATATTTGAGATATGTCATAAAACACATCAACAATAATACATGATTCGATGGTGTGACAATTTCTCACTGTTGTCAAGAGTAGGTGAACCGTGAATGGGCGAGGGCTTACTGTACTCTGTCCTTGCCCAAAGTTGGTTGACATGGGATTAAGATTAAGCAGTTCAGAAAATGGATGGGTTAGATCAGTGGTCCCCAACCTTTTTATCACTGCGGACCGGTCAACGCTTGACAATTTTACCCCGGCCCGGGGGGGAGGGGGATAGCTTGTTTATATTGTAAATATAATACCCCGCCCTTGCCCAGAGTCGGCTGAGATGTGCACCAGCCTCCCTAATCAGGATTAAGCATTACATTTTTAATCAAGCTCGAACTCTTCTTTTTAAAAAACAAACAAACAAAAAAAAAACCCACAGGTGATGGTGCACCAGCTGGGAAAATGAAGGCTCAGGCTCAGTCTCACCCGAAATCCTGCTATTGTTTGAAACATGTCCAACTCACATCTGTTCATGTGCCGTCCCCTTGTGGATTAAATTTCGCCCTCAAATGACCGACATGTAACCCGAGATAATCCGGTTATTTTCAAAATAAAAGTTTTTTTCAAAAATAAAAGATCGTTCAGACTCAGATAATAAATAAAACAGAAATAAATAATTATTTCTTGTGTGGCCTGGTACCAATTGATCCATGAAACGGTACCGGTCCGCGGCCCGGGGGTTGGAGACTACTGGGTTAGATGGTGTGATGTTTTATTTCTCTTGTATTGTAACAGTGTGACTTTTAATCTAGATAACTTTTAATGTATTAATTACCATCTCCTACTTTTAGCCATTTATATTGACACATTAATATTATTGCATCAGGAATAGATATTATAACCAGTTAATCATTGACTAGCCTTCAGTCTTTTTCTATGATGTTCATCACTCACTCATTTGCTGAATCACTTAATCCTGAAAGGGATTAAGAGCTCAGGACACTGAGTGAACCTGGGGTACATCCTGAAAAGCTCACCAGACTTTTGCAATACAACACACCCAAACATTCACACAAAGGGGAATTCTGCACAGAAGGACTCGATCGCAGTACAGTACCTCCTTGATGGATGTGCTAACTACTACAAAACTGCAACTAAAAAAAAAAAAAAAAATTCACAAAATCCCATCGCTTGTCAGTTTACTTAGAAACCATAAATTCCTCTATCCTGAATGATGGACATCCCCTGACAGTTCAGGGTGTACACCACCTGACTGCATCCATTACTGTTAAACAAACCTTCCAGAAAACCACACAATTACATAATTTAAATTATAGAAAAAGTATACCAGTAGTCAACTGTTTCATATTTTTCTTTGTTAATAAAGGCACAATAAAAATCTCTTATTTTGTAATTTCCATCTCTGCAAAAATTAAAATACAGGTTAAATAGACATCTAGATTAGATATAATATACATGCACGTGCTAAAATCACAGTCTATATTATAAAAAGTATGCGTATGCATAAAATAAAAGCAACTGTTTTACAGTACAAGAGCATGTCTGATACAGCAGCTCAGAGAGAAGGTCTGCATGGTGCAGACCCTGCTATTAATGGAAAAGTGTGTGCCTGGCTGCAGCAGGCCCAAGATCCAGACAACTGCACTCAAGGTATTTCAGTATCTGTAATCTGTAATCTGCATATTTTAAATCCAAGCATGTTAAATTATGAGTAACCTGCCTGTAAGCATAGAGTATCATCCCATGAAGTTGTAAGTGACATTGAAATTGTTTGCCATTGTTTTAGAAAAAATCCTTTGAAAGTTTAAAATTGCCTGAAAAAACACCCAATAATAATTTTCTCTCTGTTTTTCAGAATGTTTGTAGTAAAATGAATGCGCATGAAATAACAAAACTCCCCATTTCACTTCTATTTCACTTTTTTCATTATGTCACTTACGACCTTTTGTTGCTCACAGGATGGAATATCTTATAAGTGTACAGATAAGATGCATCTGTATAGCTATGGTACATTGCAAAATCAGATAACATTTGAAGGAATTATGGTTGTAATAACAGATTTATTGGTTGCCAGAAACTCTAAGTAACTCATATAAATTGGTTTGTTCTGACTATCAATATTTGTTGTTGCCAGATTGGTAATAATATTCTTTAATGATACACGTGGATCATGTATTATGGTTCAGAGCTAGCTCAGACTACATTCAGTGAAAACAATGCTCAGATAAATGCTTGATTAGTCTTTGATTCATGGGACGCTGTGTACAGACAATACATGAGGTCTATAGCTGGACTCTCAGGGTTGGACATATATAGGACTACACATCTCTCTTGTTTTAGCGCTTGGGGTTATTAGAAAACACCAGTCAAAGGTGAGTTTTATAAATTCACATGGTAAATTAACATGCCTTTGAGATCCATATGGTACATATTGACAAAGTAACTAATAGTTGTCTGAGGTGACCACTGTTTTGGTTGGACACATTTCAACCATTCATATTAGTTGGATTTAACTGATATATTGGCTGTTTCAGCCAATCTGTTTTTAGCAGTCTACGTGGAATTTAAAGAATTACGAATCCTTACCATGAGATGGTATTGCTGTTTTTAGCTATGTACCATCTCTATCCCTGTCCAGAACTGAACCGTTGTCAAACAGAGCTGAACGATTTAAACAGGTTGGTTCATAAGCTGGACACTCTGGAGTTAGACAAGACTGCCAGCAATGGAGAGTTAAAAAGGATCATCAGCATGCAGGTGAGAAACACAAACCACAGTCAGCATACTGTCATGTGAAAAAATTAGGACACCCATTAAATAGTAAACTCTTTATTAAGAAATGTTTACATAACAATGCCCAATCTTGTTTTTATTTATTTATGGAAAAGAAAGCTATTTAATTGTAATTAAATGACACAAATTAACATATTTAGCTCACCAAACAAAACATACGAACAACAATGCATATTTCAATAGAGGAAAATATTAGGACATCCCCACATATTTTCAAAATGAACTCTTTCCTTTATAATCAAGGAGGAAGCACGATGTATTAGACGATTCAATAGGAAAAGATGTTAGCTCGAGAAGAAGAAAAGATGTGTGTTCAAGTTACAATTCAACACACAAAATGTACATTTAATGTGGCTCTAAATAAATGTATACACAGTATATCGTAGATCATGGAAGTCAGGACGTCAAAACACGTTATATGAGGGAAAGAAATAAAATGGCTAATAATCACACACAGGTGTATCAAAGCCGACATGCATGATCAGAATATCTTTTCCCAGCATCTGGAAAAGGTTTGTCATATTTAAATTTCAGATATTTAGTGTAGTGTGCGCTTGTTTGTCCAAAAAGCTGTCTGAGATCCTCAGAAATAAGACTGTGGCTGCTTATAAGTCTGGCAAGGGGTTTAAAAAGATAGCAAAAGAATTTGACATCAACCATTCCATCATCCTGAAAATTGTTTACAAGTGGCGGACATTCAAAATAACTGCACCATGCCCATGTCTGGCCATAAAAGCAAGTTCACCCCAAAGCAGACTGCAGGATGCTAAAAGAAGTCATCAAAAGTCCTAAAATATCATCACAGGAGCTACAGCAACCTTTTGCCACTGTTGATGTGAAAGTGCATGACTCTACTGTAAGAATGAGATGACACAAGTTTGATCTTCATGGGAGATGTGCAAGGACCTTTGCATCATTTCACCTGAATGATGGGAGTCCTGCAATGGTCGGATACCCACAGGTGCCCAGTGGGTACCCTTTTAAAAATGCTCTTTTAGGGTTGAAAATTACATAGCTGAAAATTAACAGTCACGGGTGCGGGCGGGGTAATTTTGTGTGTGTGTTCTTGTGGACATGGCTATCGTTATATTAATCAGCTACATTAAAAGTCTCAGTGTTTTTGATCTGCTGTGTTGGTGGAGGGAGCATGCCACGGTATTTCCAAATCCTTGTGTTCATGGCAAGGAGTGTTCTCATCATCCCAGTAGCAGCGCAGTGAGCGAGAGAAATTTTTCCACCGCCGGGGTTTGTAATCCAGGAATGGAAATCGCAGTTGAAGTAAGAGACAGTGGATGAGATTTGGTTTATGCACAGCAATCTCTGAATAACTCTCTTCCCACTGACAAAATAAAAGACTGCGGTGTGGTTCAGTCTTCACTCTGAGAATGGGTCGGTCAGTGCAGTATTAAACATTAATATTATTTGAAAGAATGTTGAGCAGGCTCCTTCTTAAAATAAGTCTTCATATACCTTTCTGTGTTGTTGTCATTTTTGTAAATTAAAACTATGACAAAACAACATTAATATAATGATTAAAGAAAAAGGTCTCACAAAGGGGGTGATGGTGAGGTAGGCTACCCAACCCTTTAACACATCTGGCTGCACCCCCATCCCTCGCTTCGTGGGATAGCTATTCTTTTTCTTTATAAAAATACATGAAGGACTGAAACACATTCATTCTTTTTCTGAACTGCTTAATCCTAATTAGGGTCATGGGGAGGCTGGTGCCCATCCCAGCCAACTCCAGGTTAGGGCGGCATACACCCTGGACAGGTTGCCAGGCCATCGCAGGGCAAGAAGACACTGACGGCTAAGCAGCTACTCTTGTCGAAAGTCAGCAATGGTTCTTTTACATGAATCTCCACCATAGACAGTGAGAGACATGGCTGGCTTTTGATAACCCAGTTAACTGCACTTTGATAGTGACAACCCGTGAAGACTGGGGCTTGAACCCCCAACATTGGGATCAGTAATCCAGCACTTTTACCACCAGGTCACCACTGCCTCAGGGCTCGAGTAGACATTGGAAATTTTCATTGAAAGTAACTTTTTATTCAACACCTTTTCTTGAATGTAATTTTTTTTTTTTTGCAAGCGGAATTGTATTGTCTCTGCAGTCATTCAAATCAATGCAACACATTGTTTTTATATAAACATACTGTAAAGGAAAAAGGGGGGAAAACATTATATGCAGTGTTATTTGATTTTAAATGTCAAAAAAGGATTTGTGGCTCCCAGTGTTTTCTTTGCTGTGGAAAACAGGTCCAAATGGCTCTTTGAATGGCAAAGGTTGCTGACCCCTGGTCTAGAGTGAAGTTTGCCAGAGAAAACATAGACTAAGAATAGGTCTTCTGAAATAATGCTCTTTGGACAGATGAGTCGAAAGTTGAATATTTTGGACAACAGAACAGAAGACCTATTTGGTCGAATCCAAATACAGCATTCCAGGAAAAGAACCTCATACCAACTGTGAAGAATGGAGGTGGAGGTGAGAGTTTTGGAGATGGTTTTCTGCAGCAGGACCAGGCCAGCTCATCATCATAGAATCCACCATGAATTCTACTCTGTATCAGAGGGTGCTTGAATAACATATGTGAAATGCTGTGTAATTAAATTTAGGCTTAAACAGAACTGGACACTACAACATGACAATGACCCAAAACATACAAGTAAATTAACCATAGACTGGCTTAAAACTAAGTGTCGAGTTCTTGAATGGTCCCGTCAAAGTCATTCATTCATTCATTTTCTGAACTGCTTAATCCTAATTAGGGTTGCAGGGAGGCTGGGGCCCATTTCAGCCGACTCTTGGCAAAGGCAGAGTACACTCTGGACAGCTCGACAGGCCATTGCAGGGCAGAAACACGCTGACGACTATGCGGCTTACTTTTGACAAAAGTCAGCAATGTTTTTTTTACAGCCTCTCACTGTAGACAGTGAGAGACATGGCCGGCCTTTGATAATCCAATTAGCTGCACTGGGGAGGTTCCGTCAAAGTCTGGATCTTAATCCCATTTAGATCTTGTGGGGTGACTTGAAATGGGCTCTGCATACAAAAAAAAACCCCAATCATCTCACAGTTGAAACAATTCTGCATTGAGGACTGAGACAAACTTTCCTCAGACCAATGTCAGAGACTGGTAGATGGTTACAAGAAGTGTCTAACTGAAATTATTTCAGCCAAAGTGGGTAGCACTAGTTATTGGGGGGTGGTTGGTGGGTGGTGGGTGGGGGGTGAGGGGGTTTGTTCCTAATTTTTTTACACCATTTAAATATGTACTGCTATTTATATCTTTTGTTTGGTGATCAAACATATGTTAATTTATATTTTTTATATTACAAGTAAATCACGTTCTTTTCCCGACATAAATAAAAAGAAGATTGGACATTGTTTTGTCAACATTTCTTAATAAATAGTTGACTATTTAATGTCCTAATTTTTTCACATGACCGTATAATGCGACCATTAACACTGAAATTATAATTGTAATAAAATTAGGTCACAGAGCAGATGTTTGATCAGTGCTTTATTTTTAAAACACAGAATCTTTCTCTTGAGAAGCCCAAGAAGAAATCTGGCAGAATGTGGGGACAGTCTCATACACTCGGAAAGGTGAGGCAGATGTTTTAAAAGTCGTGTAATTAAAGAATTATTTCAGAAACCACAATTAATTCTGTATTTTGTGAACAACAGTTTGGTTTCATGCCAAGAAAGAGCACCACAGATGCAGTGTTTGCTTTGAGGATGTTAATAGAGAAGTACAGAGAAGGTCAGACGGAGCTGCATTGTGCCTTTGTGGATCTGGAGAAAGCATATGACAGGGTGCCGAGAGAAGAACTGTGGTATTGTATGAGGAAATCTGGAGTGGCAGAGAAGTATGTTAGAGTGGTGCAGGACATGTGTGGGAGATGTAAAACAGTAGTGAGGTGTGCTGTCGGTGTGACAGAAGAGTTCAAGGTGGAGGTGGGACTGCATCATGGGTCAGCTCTCAGCCCCTTCTTGTTTGCTATGGTGATGGACAGGCTGACAGACGAGGTTAGACAAGACTGTCCATGGACTATGATGTTTGCAGATGACATCGTGATCTGTAGTGAGAGCAGAGAGCAAGTGGAGGAAAATCTAGACAGGTGGAGGTATGCCCTGGAAAGGAGGGGAATGAAGGTTAGTCTCAGTAAGACAGAATACATGTGTGTGAACGACAAGGACCCAAGAGGAACGGTGAGGTTACAGGGAGCAGAGATAAAGAAGGTGGAGGATTTTAAGTACTTAGGCTCAACAATCCAGAGCAATGGAGAGTGTGGAAAAGAGGTGAAGAAGCGTGTGCAGGCAGGTTGGAATGGATGGAGAAAAGTGTCCGGTGTAATGTGTGATAGGAGAGTATCGGCAAGAATGAAGGGAAAAGTGTACAAGATGGTGATGAGGCCAGCGGTGTTGTATGGTTTAGAGACAGTGGCCCTGGGGAAAAGACAGGAGTCAGAGTTGAAGGTAGCAGAGATGAAAATGTTGAGGTTCTCTTTGGGAGTAACGAGGATGGATAGGATCAGAAACGAGTACATCAGAGGGACAGCACATGTTAGATGTTTTGGAGACAAAGTCAGAGAGGCTAGATTGAGATGGTTTGGACATGTGCAGAGGAGGGATAGTGAGTATATTGGTAGTAGGATGCTGAGGTTGGAACTACCAGGCAGAAGGTCCAGAGGAAGACCAAAGAGAAGATTTATGGATGTGGTGAAGGCGGACATGAAGGTCGTTGGAGTAAGAGGGGAAGATGCAGAGGATAGGGAGAGATGGAGGCAGATCATTTGCTGTGGCGACCCCTGAAGGGAACAGCCGAAAGAAAAAGAAGAAGAAGAATTAATTCTGTATTTTAGAGAATCAGATTAGTAATGAAACAGGCAGTCCCCCTGCAGATTAGTTTCAATCTTTATAACCGCACTGCAATTATTTTAGTCATGTTATCATTTCTTGTAGAACTGTCAATAATGTAAGTCATTACTAATTTTTTTCTTTACTTTAAGCCACTGCGTAGGATTACTAAATCGGTGAGTCAACAGGACTTTTTTTTTTTTTTAAAGTGAGGTTTGCTCAATTCATCAATAGTTTTTACCCTCCACAAAGCTATATAAAACACCTCCTACACTCGACTCCTTTGCATGGAAAAGTCCCTGAGTTTCGCATGGATTTGATAATCAAGTCTTGTACATATCACGCCATATTGTCCTTTGATACTAAGAAGCAAAAGTAATTCTTATTAAAAGGTATATCTTCTCGGTTAAAATAGCATGTTTTGATGGGCGGCATGGTTGCGTAGTGGTTAGCATGTCTGCCTCATAGGAAGCGGGCATTTGATTACTGTACTGGGCTCGAGTGTTTCTGTGTAGAGTTTGCATATTCTCCCAGCGATTGTGTGGGTCCTCTCGTTTCTTCCCACAGTCCAAAACACTTACACAGTAGACTAACTGGCTGTTATAATTGCCTCTAGGTGTGCGAGTGAGTGTAATTGGTTGTATGTCTGCAGTTCTGTGAAGGCTTGGCGAGCTGTTCAGGGTGTACCCTACCTTTGCCCAGAGTCAGCTGAAATGGGCATCAGCCTCCTCATGACCTTAATTAGGATTCAGCAGCTTAGAAAATGAATAAATGAATCAATTAATTTTGTTTTGCTGTTATTTTCTTCAGTTCTCCTCATCCCACCTGGGTGCCTCTGTGCCCTGCATCCCTGACTATGTCTACGGCCAGCTTTCCTCCACAGCCTCCTCTAATTCTCCTGAAAGCAAAAAAATCTACCAGGATATATGCACTGTGTCCCAAAGAGGTGAGGAATAGTAGAGCTAAACGCAAAAACAGACATTTATTTATCTTTTCCTTTCATAGAAATAACTTTCACATGAAAAAAAAAAATGATGATATTGACTCGAACACTATGCAACCTCAAGACTGATAGATTGTCCTCTTGCTACAAAGTGCATGCCTCTCTGAGGTCTGTGCATGAGGCTCTGTTTCAGGAGCACCAGCGACTACAGGAAACCTGGTCCAGCAGTGAGCTTCGCCAAAAAACCTCTGGTCAAATTACCGACATATGCAACACCTTGACTGAGGTAAGACTGGTCATCAGTTATTCATAGTGCAGTCAAGATTGTTTAGACTGCCTGAAAATAAACCATTGATGAATTATGCTTTAATAGGAAGACATACTGTTGGGGGTGGCATGTGCTGCTTATGTAGCGTTTTTTTTTTTTGTAGAAGTATACGTATGTGTGTATGTTCAGTTAGATGTCAAGTACCATCAAACACAAATCCACACAAGGTCCGAGTGCTCTGACTCCTCTGAAGATTCCTACCATACCGTGACCCTGAGAAAGGTGTGTCCCTTGTTAAACCGAAGCTTTCCAGTATCTTATTCCCATGCTATTCTTCTTACCCCTTGCATGTACCTGGGTTTCATTGGCTTGATCATCTAAACAGTTTTCAGCTTTGAACACCCCTGCTTTTAACTGTTTTCAAAGCCTTTCAATGACATGCACTTGTTTCAGTACATTTATTTTTCCTGCTGTCTAGTCTGAATCAGTATGCCGTTCCTCGATCGCAGAATCAGTGGCGGAGTATTATGATGCATACGATGAGATTTGCAGAAGTTTATCTGAAGAATCTGATGAGTCAGGTCTCAGTGATGCCTCCACTAATTCAGAGCCTGAAGAAGAACAAGGTTGCTGTCAATCAATATTCATATGTTTGGCTTTATAGAATCATTATCAGGCTGTAATCCAAATAGTTTTGTTGAGCAGAATAATGTCGAACAGCTTGTTGTATTGTATAACATTTCCTTTTACCCTATAACCTACAGTAAGAGCATCACTGAAGTACCGTGCCAGTCTTTCTAAAGCATCAGCAATTCCAAACTGCATCGTGCGAAGCACTGGTCACCGCACCAAACTGCCTGCAGTTTGCCCTGACAACAGCCACGTCGGTCTTATGACCATCCTATACAACAACATTGGGAAGGATCTGTCACGTGTATCTATGCCAGCAGCCCTAAATGAGCCTGTCAGTCTACTCCAGAGGCTCTGTGAGGAACTGGAGTATTCAGACCTACTGGATACAGCCAACCATACTGATGACCCCTACCAGAGAATGGTACTGATCACTAGTTAGAATGAATTAGTGCTATAATAAGGTGTGATCATAAAGTTCCCAGGATTGTTCCTGTAGGAAATAAAAAGTGAAGTCAAGGTATTATAATGCATGCAGCAGGAGGGAGTAATAACTCTTATGAGTTAGTATATAATAATGTTATAATATACACTTTTGTAATTTTTCCATGTACCAGAGAATAAACGTGTAATTCTGTCTCAAACACTGAAAACTGGCTATAAAAACCCTTCCACCACTTTGTAAGCCGACAACAGTAATGCGTGTCATGAAAGGCAGAACCTCACCTTCTAGTGACTCCATGCCCCTCTTGATCTGTGAATGCCAATCACAACGTCTCACCTGGCTCATTGCTACATTGCTGCAAGCTTGCTAAAGCCTTTCACTGGTCTCTGATGCTGACTGCAAATACCTGTGCATTGTGCAAATCATAAAAATACACAAGTGTACGTAGTCAGAAAAAAGTGTGTAATTCAGGGCAAGCTGAGGTACATAGTGATTATTTTGAACTGCAATACACTGAATACAAATAAAGAAAAACTGCGCAAATTCATCCCTCTATAAAACAATGTCCTCTATAAAGTATAGGGGTGGAGGACATGGTAACATAGTCAATGGCATTCTCACCTCACAGAAAGAGGTCTTGAGCTTGATCCCCATGGTCAGAAAGGATGTTTTCTGTATGGAGTTCTCCCTGTGCTCATCTCATCTCATCTCATCTTCTTCTGCTAAGTCCAGGGTTGGGTCGCGGGAGCAGAAACCTAAGCAAAGAAGTCTAGACGTCCCTCTCTCCTGCCACTTCCTCCAACTTTTCCGTGGAACTGGGCTATTATGTGAAATAATATCAGCACTCGATTAACCCCACTTGACCAATCAAATTAGAGGAACAATGTTAACTGGTGTATTAATATCCATAAAATATAATATGTACAGTTAAAACACACTCAGTGAAATGTTTACTAATGTTGCCTTGTTTATGTTTAGGTGTACATCGCTGCCTTTGCTATCTCGGGCTATTCTACAGCGCAGTATCGTAACCGTTATAAGCCATTCAACCCAGTCCTGGGGGAGACATTTGAATGCGTGAAAGAGGACAGAGGATTCTCCTATATTAGTGAACAGGTAGGTGACAAAGTAAAAAACAAAAACTAACAAGAAAAAAACCCAACCTGCCATTTCTCATTTTGTACTACATTTCTGTCCTCAGGTCTCTCATCACCCACCCATCTCTGCTTGCCATGCTGTTTCTGACAACTTCTGCTTTTGGCAGGGTGGGCCCTTATAACAGAACATAATAATTTACAATAAAATAGAATGCATCCAACAATACATTGTGTTGGTTTCAAATTTGATTTTGTGCAGATCAGCGATGGAAGAATAAATTCTGGGGAAAGTCTTTGGAGATAATGCCAGCTGGAATGGTGAACGTGACTCTATCAAGGTGATCCTTATTTCCTTTAACATGGATGAAGTAAATATTTTACACAGGTGTATGGAGTCTGAGCATTGATGTGTGTTTAGATATGAAGACCACTATGAATGGAATAAAGTGGTAACATGCATTCACAATGTCCTAAGTCAGCAGCGCTACCTAGAGCACTATGGAGAGGTAATGATTCGCAACCTGAACAGCTCGGTCTGTACCTGTAAAATCACATTTGTTAAGGTGAGAATTTTCAAATCTTGCTTTTATATATTATTACATTATTATATATATATATATATATATATATATATATATATATATATATATATATATATATATATATATATATATATATTGCATATGTTGGAAAGTACAAACACTTAGTTGATTAACTTAATCTTTCTTCTCTCTCTTTCTCAGTCTCGCTACTGGGGCTCAGATTCAAATAAAAATGAGGTTCAAGGACAAGTACTTGACCAGAGTGGTAATGTAGTGCACCAGTTCGGGGGATTCTGGCATGAGGGAATATTCTGTGACACATTCCCCAATCCACAATGTATTTGGAAGCCGTGTAAGTTAGTCTTGCTACTAGAAGATTTTATTTATTTATACAATTTTTAAAAGTATCACAACTGAACAGTCAACTTTAAAATAAAATTCCAAGTTAAATAACTGCTAGTTATGGAGGTAGGCTGAAAGGTTCAGAGGCTGACAATAATGCAGTGGTTGAATATGACCAAAAATGGTTTATTTCCTAACATATTCTCTCCTGCAGTCCACACATTTCTTCTGTTAGTATTGTAGCACATAGATCCCGTTGGTATAGACATGCTCAAGTAATACTGCTCTGCTATTACTTTTTCTTTGACAGTCTATGAAGTTTTCAGTCCACCCACTTAATTCTTATAATTACTAACTTAATCCTAATTAGGGTCTTGGAAGGGTTTGACATCTTTCACTGCTGGTTTGACAGCTGACTATGGGTGAGGGTGGAGTACACCCTGAACAGCTCACCAGGCCACTGTAGGGCCAACGCACATACAAGCATTCATACTCACACTCATACCTGGGGCAATTTTGTCACCACCATTCAGCTTCCAGTACATGTTTTTAGACATTGGGAATAAAACAGAAGACCCAGAGGAAGCCCATGCAAGCATGAGTAGAACATGCAAACTCCACACTGACATGCCTGGGAATCAATGTCGGGTCATTCTTGCTGTGAGGTGGATGTGCTAACCACTGCATCCCTAAATCTGAGAAATAAATGAATTATAGATGTTGCACTCTACATATCACAGACTACAGGTCTGTATAATGTATAACTGTGCTGTCTAACATCATTAAAACATGTAAAAAAATCAAATATATTTTCAGAATGTAAACAATGTAGCCAGCATTAACAGTTTGAGGCAGCTCCATGGGATCAGGGCAGAAATACTAGCTTTCACTCCTCATGCACATCAATGAGATCTGGGTTCCCATTACTGGTTGTCTCTCAGTGTCGCATCTTTGGTAGATACTTTCTATTGTGTACAAGACGGTGGTGAGGCCAGCGATGTTGTATGGCTTAGAAACAGTGGCGCTGAGGAAAAGGCAGGGGGCAGAGCTGGAGGTAGTGGAGATGAAAATGTTGAGGTTCTCTCTGGGAGTAACAAGGATGGATAGGATCAGAAATGAGTATATCAGAGGGACAGCCCATGTAAGATGTTTTGGAGACAAAGTCAGAGAGGCTAGATTGAGATGGTTTGGACATGTACAGAGGAGGGATAGTGAGTATATTGGCAGTAGGATGCTGAGGTTGGAACTACCAGGCAGAAGGCCTCAAGGAAGACCAAAGAAGAGATTTATGGATGTGGGAAAGGAAGACATGAAGGTCGTTGGAGTCAAAAAAGGAGATGCAGAGGGCAGGGTGAGATGGAGACGGATGATTTGCTGTGGCGACCCCTGAAGGGAGCAGCCGAAAGGAAAAGAAGAAGAAGAAGAAGAAGATCAGGATGAATAATCGTTTAACTACCACAATAATGTCCTTGGTAAAGTCACTAAAATCCTGATGTTTACTAATTTCTCCTGTTTCCAAGACATCGCCTTTGAGAACTGACTGTTCGCAGCCCACTCCTTGGCAAGTGCCAATGTACCAGGATAATCAATGTTATTCACTTGACTTGGCAATAGTCATAATACATTGCCTGGCCAAAATAAAAAAATTGCACACACTAATATTTTCATGCAGTGCATTTATCTATCATCACAACATGATATTGTTGTTCCAGTGAGTCGGGTTGAGGCTCAGCAACATTAATGTGGCAATAAAATGTCAAAAAGTAAATGTAAAAAATATTTTTAAAAATGTAAAAAAGTCAGCTGATGATCTGAATGTAGTGAATTAGCAGGTTATCACATCAGTGGACTTTTTCTTCCCTGATGGCACGTATATAAAATGGGGACTCCGATAATGAAGGTATGGATTAAGATGCATGAGGAGTCATTTTCACATATGTATTGGCACCCCATGACTTCCTGACTTTAACCCTATTGCAAGATTTCCTGATCTGATTTGAGATTTTATTAAGTGGTTCAGTTTGTCCCATCCTCAATTCAAGATGTCAACAAAAAAAAATTAACCCAACATTCATTCATTCATTTTCTGAATTGCTTAATCCTAATTGTATGTTAGGTCAGGTTTTGACCTGTTACTGGTAACATTTAAGCCAGTACAACCTGTTGCATGGTTGCAGTGGCACAACAATCACGTGCAGTAAGCAAGGCTAAAATGCAGAACAACCACCATTTACTGTGTGCAACTTTTTTTTGGCAGAGCAGTATATTTTTTACTGTAATGGCTAACTGGTGTAGAAGTTTGTGTCTTGTCGATAAAGAGATCACTGAATAAATCTGAGAATTCTTACCCGAACTACAATTGAGGGACGAATGCAGCCATGATGGGGGGCACAATGCAGTGTCTCTTCCTCATGCCGGTCCCAAGCCTAGATAAATGCAGAGGGTTGTGTCAGGAAGGGCGTCGGACGTAAAACCAATGCCACATATAAAAATACGAATCAAAAATAAGAATAACATACCGGATCGGTCGAGGCCCGGGTTAACAACGAGCACCATCAGTGCTGTTAACCAACAGGGTGCTGGTGGAAATTGGACAACTGTTGGTTGAAAAAGGAGAGGCGGGAGGCGGGTCTATAGGCAGAGAGAGAAGAGGAAAAGCATGAGTCTAGGACTGAGAGTAGGGACTTTGAATGTTGTAAGTATAAATGCAAAAGGTAGAGAGCTTGCTGACTTGATGCAGAGGAGGAAGGTGGAGATACTGTGTGCTCAGGAGACCAGGTGGAAAGATATCAAGGCTAGAAGCATAGGAGCAGGGTTTAATCTGTTTTTTCCACGGTGTGGATGGGAAGAGAAATGGAGTAGGAGTCATCTTGAAGGAGGGGTTTGTCAGGAATGTTCTAGAAGTCAAAAGAGTGTCAGATGGAGTGATGAGTCTCAAGTTAGAAATTGAAGGTGTGATGTTCAATGTTGTTAGTGCTTATGCCCCACATGCAGGATGTCAGCTAGAAGAGAAGGAGAGATTCTGGAGTGAGGTAGATGAAGTGATGCAGAGTACCCCCCCAGAGGTGAAAGAGTGGTCATAGGTGCAGACTTCAATGGACATGTTGGTGCAGGCAATAGAGAGGACGAGAAAGTGATGGGCAGGTTTGTTATCCAGGACAGGAACACAGAAGGACAGATGTTGATAGATTTTGCAAAAAGGATGGAAATGGCTGTGGTGAATACTTTCTTCCAGAAGAAACAGGAGCACAGAGTGATTTATAAAAGCAGAGGTAGGAGCACACAGGTAGACTACATCTTGAGTAGGCGATGTAATTTGAAGAAGTCAGTCACTGCAATGTAGTAGTGGGTGAGAGTGTTGCCAAGCAGCATAGGATGGTGGTGTGCAGGATGACGCTGATGGAAGGTGAAAAAGGCAAAGGCAGAGCAGAATACAAAGTAGTGGAAGCTGAAAAAAGGAAGAGTGTTGTGTTGTCTTCAAGGAGGAGTTGAAACAGGCTTTGGGTGGTCAGGAAGTGCTGCCAGATGACTGGACAACTACAGCTAATGTGATCAGGGAGACAGGTAGGAGAATACTTGGTGTGTCATCTGGAAGGAAAGTAGATAAGGGGACTTGGTGGTGGAATGAGGAAGTGCAGGAGTGTGTACGAAGGAAGAGGTTAGCTAAGAAGAAGTAGGACATTGAGAGGACCGAAGAGAGTAAAGAGGAGTACAGGGAGACACAGCGTAAGGCGAAGGTAGCGGTGTCAAAGGCCAAACAGAGGGTGTATGATGACTTGTATGCTCGGTTGGACAGTAAGGAGGGAGAAAATTATTTATACAGGTTGGCACAGCAGAGAAATAGCGATGGGAAGGACATGCAGCAAGTTAGAGTGATTAAGGACAGAGAGGGAAATGTATTGACTAATGACAGGTGTGGGCTAGGAAGATGGAAAGAGTACTTTGAAGAGCTGATGAATGAGAAAAATGAGAGAGAAAAAAGAGTAGAAGAGGTGACTGTTGAGGACCAGGTAGTAGCAAAGATTAGTAAGAGTGAAGTGAGGATGGCATTGAAAAAAATGAAGAATGGCAAGGCAGTTGGTCCTGATGACATACCGTTGGAGGTATGGAAGTGTCCAGGAGAGGTAGCAGTAGATTTTCTGACAAGAACATTCAACAAGGTCTTAGAGAGTGAGAGTATGCTGGAGGAATGGAGGAGAAGTGTGCTGGTGCCCATTCTTAAGAACAGGGGAGACGTGCAGAGTTGTGGCAACTACAGAGGGATAAAGTTGATGAGCCATACGATGACGTTATAGGAAAGAATAGTGGAAGCTAGACTAAGGGCAGAGGTCAACATCTGTGAACAAAAGTTTGGTTTCATGCCAAGAAAGAGCACCACAGATGCAGTGTTTGCTTTGTGGATGTTACTAGAGAAGTACAGAGAAGGTCAGAGTGAGCTGCATTGTGCCTTTGTGGATCTGGAGAAAGCATATGACAGGGTGCCGAGAAAGAGGAACTGTGGTATTGCATGAGCAAGTCTGGAGTGGCAGAGAAGTATGTTAGAGTCTTGCAGGACATGTCTCAGAGATGTAAGACAGTGGTGAGGTGTGCTGTCGGTGTGACAGACGTGTTCAAGGTGGACATGGGACTGCATCAAGGGTCAGCTCTGAGCCCCTTCTTGTTTGCTATGGTGATGGACAGGCTGACAGACGAGGTTAGACAAGATTCCCCATGGACTATGACGTTTGCAGATGACATTGTGATCTGTAGTGAGAGCAGAGAACAAGTGTAGGAAAATCTAGAGGTGGAGGTATGCCCTGGAAAGGAGCGGAATGAAGGTTAGCCTCAGTAAAACAGATTATGTGTGTGAACGACAATGACCCAAGAGGAACGATGAGCTTACAGGGAGCAGAGATAAAGAAGGTGGTGGATTTTAAGTACCTAGGCTCAACCATCCAGAGCAATGGAGAGTGTGGAAAAGAGGTGAAGCAGCGTTTGCAGGCAGATTGTAATGGTTGGAGAAAAGTGTCCGGTGTGATGTGTGATAGGAGAGTATCGGCAAGAATGAAAGGAAAAGTGTACAAGACGATGTTGAGGCCAGTGATGTTATATTGTTTAGAAAGAGTGGCACTGGGGAAAAGACAGGAGGCAGAGCTGGAGGTAGCAGAGATGAAAATGTTGAGGTTCTCTTTGGGAGTAATGAGGAGGGATAGGATCAGGAATGAGCACATCAGAGGGACAGCACATGTAAGAAGTTTAGGAGACAAAGCCAGAGAGGCTAGATTGAGATGATTTGGACATGTACAGAGGAGGGATAGTGAGTATATTGGTAGTAGGATGCTGAGATTGGAACCGCCAGGCAGAAAGCCTAGAGGAAGCCCAAAGAGAAGATTTATGTATGCGGTGAAGGAGGCTATGAAAGCAGTTGGTGTAAGAGAAGAAGATGCCGAGGATAGGGTGAGATGGAGGCAGATTATCCGCTGGAAGAAGAAGAAGAAGAATCAAGAGACAGTGATTAGTTATCTTTAGGGTGTCTCAAAGCCGTATCCACAAGGCCCCACCATTTTAAACCAAGAAAGAGACCATGACATCAGGCCCATGAATTATTATGAAAGATGAGGCATAACTTACATTTGAACTCTTTTATATCTGCAAATCCATTCCTCAGAGAAATTATTCCTTGCACTGAATATTTTGAAACTTTTACTGTGTTCACGCTGCATTTATTATTAATTTGTTCTATATCCTACAGACCCTCAACCGAAAGACTCCATCCTGTACTATGGGTTCTCCAGCTTTGCTATGGAAATGAATGAGCTGATGCCTGACCTTGAGCCTTTGCTTCCCAGAACAGATACACGTCTGCGTCCAGACCAAAGGCCAGTCTTCTTTTCAACCTCTGCACAGTAGAAAGCATGTTTGTTACGGTTGGTTATATATAAATATACTATACCTTATCACTGTGGCCAGGTTGTTGGAGGAAGGCAGAGTGGATGAGGCAGACAAAAAAAAAGATGAGGTGGAAGAAAAACAGAGAGAGACGAGGAAGATTTTGGCCAAGAAAGGGGAGCAGCATATCCCTCGTTTCTTCAGGTATGGGGAGTGATCAGAATATCCAAACTGATTTTGGGATTTTTGATTGTTGAAGGCATGTGTTCTTCTCTGTCTTATGTAGGAAATCTGTTGATGCAGCTGGTAAAGAAGTGTGGCTCACTAATGGAACTTACTGGAAGCTCAGAGAGAATCCTGGATTCAGAAACATGAAAAACTTGGAATTATGGTGAAATCCCAGTAGACTCTGACACATATGAACTGTCCAGGACAAACTTGGCAAGGATACAGCTCTTAATTAATGACCAATTTTTCTTTTTTCCCCCCAATTTGATTCATATATGCATTCACTTCTTTAATAGCTGGTCAATTAAACTAAAATATTCAGGGGTTAGTCCATCTTTGTGTTTATCGTCTTGTTTAAAATAACTGCTGTGTAAGCAGAACCCATAAACTAACATCACATGAGTTGTAGCCACAGGGATGTGCTGTAATATCCCTCCTATCCACTCTCATTGGAATTCTGACCAGCACTCATTCACTTCTTCACTTCTTATTTTCCTTTGTACCTGTCTGGAAAATTTTGTAATGATTTGAGTTTGTTGTATTTCCTATATTATCAAGCAAGTGTGTGATTTAAACTTCAGAAACCCTCATCATGGCTGAAGCCATAGACAGATAGATAGACAGATAGCTAGCTAGCTAGCTAGATAGATAGATAGATAGATAGATAGATAGATAGATAGATAGATAGATAGATAGATAGATAGATAGATAGATACTTTAATTAATCTCAATGGGGAATTTGTAAGACTTTCGTAACTGATGCATATTAGGCACATTTGTAAACATTTATAAATGGGGAAGGTCACTGACCTGTGTAAAGAAATCAGTTACCTGATTGAAGACAGATTTGGAGCACACAGCTTTTTATAGTACTCCGGTAGTACAATAATAAAGATTGGGAATGGACTGTGTGACAGGGTCATGCTTTTGTTTTTAAGGGGCTGATTTCTTTTAGTTTATGCACATGTCTCTCTTATAACAAAACAGAGCAAATTAATTTATAAAACCAATAAAATAAATGAATTAACTGAGGGATTGATCTTGCTGCTTGATTTTTCTTTTTATAATATTGTAAATGTATGCATTTCATGTTATTTTCTTTTTCAAAGTCATTACTCCACAGAGGCTTCCTGTAATAGGATTTATTTCGAAATGGGATTAAACAAAGCTCTTCCTCTTCCTCAAAGACTGGTTAGGCTTTGTGTAAACAGTGTGTGCAGTGAAACAACAATTCATATTATTTAATGTAGACTGTTGCATTTTAGCATTATTAAATATTAATCAATTCTAATAAATGAAAGATATAAAATGAGAAATTACATTTCTGTTTATTACAGTAAGAACAAATCAAACACATCATTCTGGTCTATACAGTTCTTATGTATGATTTAAGGGAGGCTTCCTGTTATTTATGGCGCTTAGATTTTTAAGATGAGCTTGTAGAAAGTTCATTTATACAAACTATATTTTAAATTCATAATAAAGACTGTTAACCCCTATATAACGTCATATTAATAGACCTTATAGACTATCTTTTAATGCCACTACTAGTCCATAAAAATTCTTTTACATGGCAAAGTTTTTAACGGGTAAATTCCCTTTTCTGTACATATGCCTTTATTCATCAAAGTTACATTTGGGCAAAGATGTACAGATATGTATATGAGGGTAAACTTTTGTAAGATGTATGCACGTAACATATAAATAATGGACTAGCGGATAAGACTTTATGTCCACACAGCTTAAACTTATTCATTACTTGACCTAAATCACACATGTTAATATTACATTATTATAAATCAGAACAAGATTCCTTGATCTATAATTCTGTGTGCAGAAATGTTCACCCATTTTGGTAACTTTGTTAAATTCTGATAAATGATATATTAATGATAAACTTTAATAAATAATGGCAATCAGTATATACTACATGGAAATGGCTCAATCTGATTAGTCCATAACAGCATATGTCTCGGCACATCCAACCCACTTTTGGCACATAAGTGTTATTCATCTCAAATTTTCAAAGTGGCTAAATATTGAATCAAAAGACAAAGACTAACAGACTGTTTAGGGCACTGATTCTGAAATCCTAGAAAAAAAAAATTGTTCAAATATGAAGAAAGCTACGCAATATGGCCCTCATGTTTTTCAAGGTAGAAAAAGCACTTTATTTAAACCTCAGTTTCAAAAGAAGCCAGGCAGCATCTTCAGTGTCACACATTAAAAAAATAAAAGTAAATTTAAAAAAAAAAATTGACATTTCATTAAAATTTGCTGTTTATATTTTTTCTGTCGTGTATACTAAAACTCTGAATGAGTTTAAAAAGACACCATTCACGCTTTTCTTGTGTTTCTGTGTAGTATACACTAAAACTTTAAGTTACTTTCAAAAGATGCTTTGAGAGAGAGCTAGAGAGAGAGAGAGAGAGAGAGAGAGAGAGAGAGAGAGAGGGAGAGAGAGCATGTGGTCACTGTGACACTTTAAAATGTAAAATTAAACCATGAACATTTTGCTTTATGTTTTTGTTTCTGTTTTTGTTATGTTTCTGTGTAGTATACACTAAAACATCTACTCTATCTTTTATGTATTTTATTTGAATAGGGAGAGCCACTAGGGGTCACCTAAGACATATTCTAACAATTATATAACAACACTGTACACTTAAATTCTCAGTGTTCATAAAATATCCAAACAACAGCTCAATGCATATTCAAGAATTGTTCAAGAATAATAAAAAAAATACAATTATCTTAAATTAAAATTAACTTTTTAAATTGCACTTTAAAATATAAACCTATTTACAAAAAAAAAAAAAAAAAAAAAAAAAAATCACTTCCGAGTTAAGCTCATACCTTACAACTGTTTGCACCTTACTAATTAGAACCAAGAACCAACAAAGAAAATAAAATGTAATATCAGTATAGACTTTCAAAACCTCCATAAATGGCATGAATGGAGATAAATATTCATTGGCACATGTTAAACCTGAGTAATATGTAACCATATGTTTACAACCAAGCAGTAGCAATATGAAATACTCACTGTCATTGTTGTCTTCATTGTATTGCTAATATGTAATTTAGTTCTGCAATGAAATAAATACAACTCCCCCATCCATTACGTTGAAAGTCATTGAAAATTATCCTGAAGTTTTGCCGTAACACTGTTCATTTTTTTTTTGAACACTCTATAAAATAGAGACAGTACACAATAAAGCAATAGTTTCATTAAATTTCATATCATAAGCATTTCTATGTTCGACAATTTACTGTACATACTAAGTGCAGTCGTATTACAGAATTGTTTATAGTCTTCAATTGCTGAAACAAAACATAAATTAAAAAAAATAAGTTTGTTATCTGTCTTTCCGTGTGCATGTGCATGTATCGTACGCACATGTGTGTACCAAACCGTTGTGTGTAAAATAGGTCATGGGAATTATTTTGTGAATGCAAATCACTGAAAAATCACATTAGCTGATCATCAATGAAATGGACCTAAATTCAAGATGAATTTACTGTGTTTGTGTGTGTGTGTGTGTGTGTGTGTGTGTGTGTGTGCCTTCACAGTCAGTGTGTGAAAGTTCTTACAGCTGTCACCCACTAAGCTGTCGAAGATCATTCTCACCTTCTGAGGTCCGCAGGCCCTGAAAAGGTGAGACTGAGGTCTCGTTCTTCGCTCATGTCATCGAGGACAGTGGTGTGTAGGCTATTGCTTGATTATGATGTCCAGTCACAATGCCCCTTCCAGGTGTTCATTTTCCCACCCTGTCTATCTGAATGTTGTCTTTCAGATCCTATTTACAAGAATTGCTGATTTTGAGATATAAATGTTCTTTCGACACTAATCAGACTGACACTGGAGTGTTTGTGTTGACTGTGCAAATACAGTAACACCTGATGTGTACTACATTTCATCTCACAGGCATTGAAAGTTGAGAAACGCTTAAAGTGGACCTGCAGGATTACCTCACTAATGTACAATATGTGAACGGAGTAATTGTAATGCAGGACAGTGGTACTGAGGCATATCCAACAAAATGAAATTGGAGCCAACCCCTGTTTGGCATATGATCTAGTTAAGGTGATTTATTGGTGAGAATCTGAGGTTTGGACAGGAAGACAGCTGACAGGATAAGTGGGACACGTTCCGACCCGATAGATATACTTTGTTTCCAATAATAGCACTTATCAGTTCCTTAAAATCGTCTAATTTCACCAGACACTCAAGCTCAGCTGGAGAAGTGAAAATCTGAATGAACTGGAATCATAAGAATAAGCACATACTCGATATGGTTGAGAAAACCCTCCTGTGTGTTTGTGAGTGTAAGAACTGCGAAACTGGACAGGTCCTTCAGGGGAGTGTCAGCAGGTGTGCAGACTTCTTTAAATGCTAAACAGTTTGTGAATTTACCCAGGTCTGTGTGTATGCATGCGTATATCTCCAAGCCAGTACTTCAGGCCAGTCACATCACCTTGACTTGTCAGTGCTCAGAATGACAGTGACTTTCAGGATAACTGAAACGCCTCCACCTGACCTTCCCCATCCTGCACGACCACGATGATACAGCACACCAATCATGAGAGGGCCAGCAATAACACTAGGGATGAAAAAGAAAACAGCACCAGGGCTATGAAGGAGAAATGAATAGGAGATCTGTGTTAGCTGTTACTGGCCTCTGCTGTCTGCCTTCTGGACTCCCACAGAGCTTTATCCCAGAAGACAGTGCAGCTCTGTGGGTGGGACACAGCAGGAGTGCTACACTAGCCTAGAGAGGATGGCTCTCAGTGACTGTAGAAGCCATAGTAGCCTGCATCACTGCTGTTGTCCTTCTCACAGGCTTCGCTGCCACGAATGGGAGGAGAGTTCTCAGTGCTGGAGGTATACGGCGACACACGTCTTTTCTTACTCTCTGCACCCTCGAAAAGACCAGAGTCGACCGAGTCTACTGATTTGACAGAGGGTGTCTCCATCCATGTGTCTTCTGCGACCTCTTTTGGCTTATCCTGTACTATGGGCAACCTCAGTGATTCAAGCAGTGATGGAGAATGGTGCAAGCGGGAATTAACTGCTGGAGGAGAGGAGGATATGGCGGGAGAAGACATGGGGTGGAACCAGCTCAGGCTGGACGTGGCTTTCCCCGGGTGGGAGTGGCTGAGGTACTGTGGGGGCGGTCTCGCCGTACTCCATGTGGCAGGGCTAACACTTGATATTGGCCCAGAGGTGAAGGGGTTCTCAGGATAGTAGGTCAGTGGGTGGTGGGGCGATGTCTGTAAAGGAAAGGGCTTGTATAAGCTGTTGGCTGTGTAGTCCCCTTCATAAGGGCTGAAGTCCAGTAGATTTGAAGGTGTGCCCTGCTGCCCAGGGAGGTACCAGCACCCATGGTGACTGCCACTAGGATCTTTAGGGCACCCCTGTGCCATGCTGACGGCTTCGCAGCCGTAGAAACGGCTGTGCTGCAGTGGACTCATGTACTGTTCGGCCAGGTAAGGTTGGCGAGGATAGCAGCTGGCTGCCATGAGCTGCTGACCCTCAGTGGGGGAGGGGGTGATACGATCTGAGTCAGGTGTAGCATACAGTCTGTATGGGAACATGAAGGTCAAATTCAACTGTCAAAACCACTACAGCTCGACAAATACAAATCTCATAGAGCTCAATGGTACCATCTGAGCCATAACATTTGAAAGAGGTCTGAATATAACGTTTACTTTTACTATTTTAGTGTTTGTGTAATATTATACTTTAAATACATTTTAAAATACTTTTCCAGTTAAAATAAGAGCATGCAATTAATACTCTCATATGGTAACTATAGTGGACAGTTTCTGTTTTATATTACTTACGTGTCATAATTGTCTCGGAAACCTTTTGCAAAAGGATTATGGTCTATTTTCAGCTGAGTGATCTGTGGAAGAAATGGCATGAGTGGTAGCCATGACAGATGTGTGTGTGTGTGTGTGTGTGTGTATGGTCAGGATGTCAAGAGAGGAGGCCAGGGCAGTGTAGGACAAGAAAAAGGGCACACAAAGTTAATAGTCGAAAGTGAAATCAATGTCTTCAATAATAATAATAATAATAATAATAATAATAATAATAATAATAATAATAATAAAATAAGTGATTAAACTGCAAATTGCAAGCTGCGTTTTAGGCATTAGAATAACTAATATATGAAGCTTTGTACTGATAATGCTATCTCATTACACCACTGCTTGTTAGTTTCCTCACAGCTGTTTTGTTTCATTGATGGTTATGATGTAGGTATCAGTTGATTCAAACAGAGAATAGACCCTGCTGATGGCGGAGGAGTGTGGGTGGAATGGGGAGTGACTCACGTCTGCATTCTGGTAGGCAGTGACTGCAATGAATTGGGTCTCGGGGAAGATGAATGTTTGCGCCTTACAACTGCGAAATGGATCCTCCGTTCCGTCCTCCTTCACCTCCATGATATGTAAGCGTGGCTGGTACTTGTGGAGAGACTGCAACACTACCATCTGTGTGGGGCCCATGGGATATGACATAAGATATGTGTAGACATGATTAGAAATGGGTTGAGGGGAGGAAATTCAAAGATACCACTGACCACAAATGAACATATACACCACAAACAACCTCTTTTTCAGTCATACCTGTGCCATGTTGTTCGAGCTACCCTTGTTGTTGGTCAGTTTAAGCTTGCCAAATGAGACCTCCTGCCTCATCCAGTGATTCCCCGTGTTGGGAGAATCAGGATGCATATACATCCTGTTTCCTATGAAGAAAAAAAAATAAAATTATACTCTGATTTTTCCCACTATGTCTCTTTTTTCATATTGTACCTTAGGGGATTCCTCTGGAAATTAAAAATTGTTTGGTGAAACCCTTTTAAAACTGTGACTGGAGTTAAAATTTAATGCAGAATGAGATTTCAGTGGACTAACATACTGAAGTTCACAGTCATAGTCGCAGGCGTGCATGCATGGGTTCTTTAGATTGTGGCGTAATATTTCTCATGACCACAAAAATCCATAAAACAGAGAAGTAGAACTTATTTTTTTCTCTCCAGTGCCCTCTTACTCTCACAGTGCAAAAAACCACAAACTAGATAATAGTGAACACAAAAAGTTCCTTTAAATGTTTTGAAAATCAGAACAAAGTTTTGTGTTCATGATACATTTATGTTTAAACTGTCTTCAACATCAACGGGTAATACATATGAAAAAAAAAAAAAAAGATACGAATTCATTCAGGTGTTTTGCCAAATAATTATTTTACCTCAAAGTCTTTTAAGTGCAACATTATTTTTTTTTTGTGCGTGTGTGTGTGTGTGTATAAAACAATCAGACACACTTTTTTCACTCTCTTACTTATTTGCCAAACCACTGAATCCTATTAGGCATCTTCGCCGGCACTGAACAGTTCGCCGGACAGTCACAGGGCGGCGTGTTTTTACTGAATACTGAAGACATGCTTTACTTGTTTTGGGACACTAATAATAATAATATGTTAGTTTTATTAATGCATTGGATCACTTGTATTAGGCATATTAGTACACATCGTTAATTTAAATTTAATTTTCATTCTTTTCTTTCATTTTCCCAATACCAATTTGATTGTACCTGAAATCTTTAATAGTTGTACTGTCCCTCAGTGTCAGAAATGTTTCTCTCTTCATTATTTTTTTTACACTATAAAAGACTCTGCAGGGGCTTAGTATCTACCACAATAATGAAAAAGTTCAACAAAGGTACTGAAATCGCTGAATATCTCTGTAGTGACTGAGTTAATCATACTACACTAAATACAGTACCTTAAAATCCAACTGTTAAATTTGTCCCAAATTTAAATCTGTTATTTAAGTTTATTTCAATAAAAGTAATTAGTGTACGGTTAACAAATGATATTTTAACTTATCCTTAATCTTTTTGGTAAATTTCTATTGATTTTTTTTTTATATATAAAAATGTAATAATAATCACCAATTTCAGTAAGCGAAATGTATTTACTATTTATTTCAAGTCACTGCTCATAATTTCTGAGAACAGTTTAAACAAACTAAATAAATTGTCATAAAAGTGTGATGGCAATTGCGTACTCAGAAAAAAAAAATCTTCCTTTCTGCTTGGCAAGAGGAAGATGCGGGTGAAACAGTGATATGGTGGTTAGCACATCCGCCTCACAGCAAGAACATTAATGGGTTTGAGTCCAAGACTTAACAAAGATGCGTCTGCGTGAAGTTTGCATGTTTTCCCAGTGCTTGCATGGGTTCCTTCTGGGTTCTCTGGTTTCTTTCAACAGTCCAAGGACATGCACATTATGCAAAGTGACTGTTCAAAATTGCTCCTCGGTTGAATAGCAGTCTCTTGGTCTATTGTATTGGTGTACAGTATTTCAACTGTATATAGTAATGTTTTATTGGTCTTGACTTAGAGGTACTGCTGAATTAATTGAGAAATTAAATTATAGCTGCTTAATTTTATATGTTTTTGTAATGAATAAAGTTATTCAGCTCAACTTGAATTTTCTATTTATATTTATTTCAGTTGATTTCACAACTTTCAAATGTACTAAGTATTTTTAAGTATCAAAATGTTTAATTGAAAAACTTGAGTAAACAATGGTTTCAGTTTTTTGGAATGTGCTCTCTGTTGTAATTTCTTATCTTCTATCTTTCAGTGTTTTCCAGTGGTGCATGACAACCTATTAGAGAGTCAACATGAAACAAGATTTGTCTCCTACATGTTTCTACGCAGTCCATACATTGTCATGCCAAGAGTGTAACATTTTCAGCACCTATTACTGTACACACGCATGCCAGAAAGGTGCCAGAATTTTTATCTACTCAGAAAACTTCTGGTTAAGTTTATTTTTCAACTGCATGTCTGCCTTTTCTTTCTGTTCATAAAAAAAAAAAAAAAAAAAAATTAAATGTTCACACATCAAGCTTTGCCTGAAGAAAAAAACACATTTACTGTCATTGTTAGTCATTGTACCTGGCATATTGCCCTCTGCTTTACCACACTGCACCCACTTTCCTCCCTGGTACCTCCAGTGGTGGTGGTCTGCCAGAACAACATCTACATACACATTGTAGTAAGCAGAGGGGTCCAGAGTACTGATGTTAAAACTGAGAAATGGGAACATCCTCCTGTTCAAAGAAGCAGATACAGAAACCAAATGAGGATAAATAAGACATTGAGATGCTTCATGTATGTATCTTTCACTATGAGCCTGGAACACAGTCATTAATGATCTGCTGCTCAAGCGCACATTTCATTCTGATGTTTTTGGTTATAACTGTATCATAACCACTCATAGAAATTGTATTTATAAATTAAATAAAAAGTGGGATTATATATACATGTAGATATATATACATACCTACATACATACATACATACATACATACATACATACATACATAAATATAGCTGAGTGTATACACAGCATAGCGATACTGAGATAAAGAACCAGTCAAGTTCCTGTTTATATATATGTGAAGATCACAAATAATACTGGATTACTCATTATTTATTAATACAAGCTTGTCAGATTGTCTCACACACAAGCTTGTCTCTGTATTGGTGGAATTGAACGCTTTAATATTTGAACATGCCATGAGTTTGGAAATTGTAAACCTACTAATTTTATTGAGGTAATTTTGAAATGTGTCATGTCCATTAGTCTTCCAAAGTTTCTGACAGGATTTAAGCAGTAAAGTATCCAGCAAATGTCATCAAATGCAAGTCAGAAGACAAAATGAAGAATCCTATGACTGAACATCTTGTCCGTGCACAAGCAATTGATTATCATCATACTGAAGTGCTTCTCAAATAGTGAGGTGCGGTCTGATGCCGGGGGGTGGGTGGGGGGGGGGGTGATGTCGGGGGGCATGTATGACCATGGGGAATATGTTTTTCTTCAATACTGTATGAGAATTAAGTGCAATTGCACCTCCACTCCAGTAGTTGGCCGTAACGCTCTCATTGGACGCTATGGTGGTGGGGTTTTTCGCATGAGCAAACGATATAAAGTGCAGTAAACAATCCCTCAAGAAACAACATAGAAAAATCACTAACAGGAACGAAGATAAATGTGGACAGAGAGAGAGATGGAGATATTAAGACATAAATAAGTTGAATTAGTTTAAATAAGGATGTATTTTTTTTATTTCAGGCACATTGGTGCACTTTAAATCTTTTACTGTTACAGATTAAAAAACAACGTTAATGAAGTTTCTTTATTGTAAGTTGAACTATATTTCTTTCTTTTTTGTTTTTAATGTTAAAAAAAATGCAATGTTATGCAGAGGTGTACTAATAACAATTTTATAGACAAATAATATTATTTATAATCGCTTGTGGAACGGTGGGGGGAGGATGAAGTTTTTTCTTCCTAGAGGGGGCGCCACAGAAAATAATTGAGAAGCACTGTCATACTAATAAATGTGGAATAAAGCATTGTGCTCCAAAATCTAAATTATTGATCTTTTTTTTTTCTCCAAAAGCAGATACATATCAATATACTGCAAGTGAAACCAGAAACCAGCTCCAGGATTCTGTTTTTACCACTTTACTCTCTCTCTCTCTCTCTCTCTCTCTCTCTCTCTCCACTCAACTGATTTATAACCAGAACGTGCCACCGCCACTTCACTTCTCTCGCTAGCCTTCATTGCAATACTTATCTAAAAGAGACGATTTATAAGAAATCAGTACTTGGTGAAGGGGAAACTTAAAGGTTTACCACAGAGCATGTGTTTTGCATATGTAGGAGGTTTAGGTTTACGATGACAAAAATTGTTACCCCGTGGAAACTTAGTGACTTGTTGACTCAATGGCAGTCGGTCCCTGGCTAGTAGGTGGTTGCCAAATAAAAATATGTCTTCTCTGCTGTCTAGGACACTTTGTTTGTGTGTCCGTAGTACATAGCTCTTCAAGTGTGAAATGAAACATTCAAAAATGAGAAGCCTTCTAAGGTACAACTTCCTTTAAAATGCAATGACTGTCACAGTAATAACTGCAGTGTTAGAACAGAGGCTGGGGCATCTTGATTAGTACACTGATAGAGGTAAGTGAAAAAGAGAAGTGTGATGGCAAACGTGCATAATCTCTGTGTGAGAAGTCTCCAAGAGCAGGGATGTTAGGCAAATGATAGCCGTGTTACTGGAAATTCAATGCAAAGAAGATTTTTCTCCTTGAGTGCACTCACTGATTCACCACGACAGGAATTCAGGTCCTGTTTTCGTCATCATACTTAAATGTGGTCATTTGTGATGATACAGTCTGCCAGTTTGAAGCTACTAGTGAATACAAATAGGTGTCTATGACCAGCTATACTGTGTTTTTATGCGTATACTATTGTGGTTCAAGATTAGGCAGGGTCAGTAAACGATCAGATGGATTATATTAACTTAGCACAGATATAAATTAGGGTGGACTTTAAATGAGGGTAAATTTTTTTTTTTTTTTTCAAATTTGAATCCGTCACCCTCCAGAAGTGTTTAGTTATCTAAAAAGTTTAATTATGCAAAATTTGGTGAATGTTGTTTAGTATTCAGGGGTAGTTCACATCATCTGAAAACCAGACATTTTTCGGCTCACGAAATGAATAATTTCACAGGAATTATGGCCTGTTCTTCTGAATTTTCATGTATTTTCTTTTTTAGGGTTTTATGATTGTAGAAAATCACACTCAAAACTTGACATATTATTGATTTGCATCTTGTTGAAGACTCTGCAATTCCTGTTCAAGGGACTCGGATCAACTCCGAACTAGCTACATGCTACACTGTGGCTGTGCCTACATCAGTGCTAGTCTAAAAATTATGGATTTGACTCAAAAATAACACGTGGATGATTTTTTTTTTTTTGTATGTGTATGTATGTTTTACGGCTAAAAAGTTTTTTAGATTTATATTACTCATTTAAATTTCAAGAGACCAAGAAACATTGAGACATTGATGGCACGGCATTGCTTTGTATTCATAATATTACTGGCATCCATTGAAAGATATAAGTTTTTTGTGTGCAAATTGAAATCATACCCACGAACCCATGTCACTGAAAAATCTATTTTGTAGGACATCTATTAGCATACATTCTTAGCATTGCACAAGAGGAATGTGAACCGTTAGTATAATTTATCAAATTTATATTCTACTCCGAAAGCACATAAACGGTGATAATACGCCTAATTTCAATCTTCTTATGCTAATTCTACATATGAATGCATAGCTGTCAAAATTTCAAATTCTCAGCTGAAAACTATTAAGGTACAATAAAATTCGGGGGGGGGGATGAGAGTAAGAAAATTAAAAACTTCAGAATAGGATGAACCTAATATAAGTACAGTGGAGATAGTCACAGATATGATGTTTTTAGGATAATATCTGTGCGGTGAATTTAGAAACCACTTAACAAACTCCTTTGGTGGCGCCGTGTGACTGTATTAAGCACCAGTGTAGCTTTTACTGCTGAAAAACAGAGTGAGCTCAGCAACCACAGTCATATCCCTCATAACAGCCAATCCCTTTGATCTTGACACAATTTTACCAAATTGCATATAACATTTGTTTTCTGTATCTAATCTACTTGTACTTCTGGATTCTCCTTCAGCTGTGGACCTGTGCAGTAACCTGCTCATAAGTGACAAACTGTCTGACACTCAGTGTATACTTCGGTGTTGAGGCCAGGCTCTTTGCAGCAAGACTCTGCATACTCCATGTTACGATCTACAGATGAACAGGAAGTGATGTTCAGTGAGAAAAAACATTGAGCAAACACTGACATCAAAAATAGCCAGAAATATTTTCTTCTCTTTGCAGCACAGGGCACAGAAAGAGTGTACAAGTCATACAGGAAACAGACTGCTTTTTATTGTTCCTAAAGAAGTTATTACACCCTCATGTTCTTTGTAATAATTTAATGTACAATACAAAATGATTTGTCCATCATAAATGAGCCAGCACATGTATGATAAAAAGTACTGTACCGACTTTATCAGAATGCAAACTTTAGAAATTGTGTTTCTGTAGTTTTATTTGATCTTATAAATAGGATCATAATATAACCATAATAAATTCACTGCAAGGTTCACTGTTGTTCTGCACCTCATAAAAAGATATTTTTCAAAGTGTGGTTTTAAATTACACAGACAACAAAAACATATGATATTGTATGATGTATGGTTAAATTATATTGTATAATTACAGTGAAAACTGGATCATTCACAGATATAATTAACTGTGCTATGAAAATGGGTCAGGAAATATCCTAAATTCATTTATTTTCCCGTTGTGTTTTATGACTTCATTGATGCATAAAAGAAAGTTCCATCAGCTCCTCTCAGTGAATAATTCACCAATGAGATAATGGAGCAAATTTAAATATGCAGTGCCATCCATCCATCCATCCATCCATCCATCCCTCTCTCTCTCTGTATATATATATATATATATATATATATATATATATCTGTGTGTGTGTGTGTGTGTGTGTGTGTGTGTGTGTGTGTGTGTGTGTGTGTGTTTAGATTAAGTCAAGAAGTACATTGCAAGAAATAAAAAAAAGTTAAATTAAATTATAAATCTGCTCAAACCTTAAATTCTTTGCATTCCCTTAAGCTAGAATTTGGCGATCCAACTTTTTTAAAAGAGCACTTTTCGAGTATATAGCATGTAAACCACTTTTGTTTCATCATTGTCAGTACTATTTATATAAATGTGATGCACCATTTAACACTTTAAAGAAAGTTAATTTTAAGCCATCACAGAGAATCTTTAATCGGTTATGTGGATGTTGGCAGACTGGGTGTTACTAGTAGAGATGATACTGAAGAAAAATGTGGCCAGACATAGAGAAGAACTTGAAAAGGACCAAGGACCCTCGCTCATGTTTCAGGCTCTTGGCCTTACAGCGAAGATTTCAAAGCCTTATCTCGGACTGTGTCTCACCTCACTTCTAAAGAAACCTGCCTCACTACACACACTAACAGACCAGAGGAGAGAGAAAGAGAGGGTGAAGAAAAAGTGCAAGAGAGGGAAAAAGCACCTTTCTTCATTTCCTCACTTCAAAGCCACCTGCACTGATGTACGGCCATCAGACTTTCAGCCTCCCCAAACCTTACCACCACCACCACCAGCACATCACCCCCTCTTCCACCCCCAGAGCAACATCAACTGAGCCTGAACACTTTTTGGTATGGAGAGACTCACTTTAAACCATCATTATGTAGATCTATCACCCACTCTATATTTAGCTTCTGTAGGAACATAAAAATCCCAGTATAAACGAGCTATTCATTTTTAAAAAGAAATATTCATTCAAATCTTTCTGCTTATTTCAAATTATTCTGTTTATTATTCCATTTCATTGATTAATCTTATTCAAATGAGGCTCAAGAACAACTTCCATTGAAAAATTAAGGAAAACTGTGCTGTACTACCACATTGGTGTGGGTTACTCAGAAATTAAATCGGTCAGTTTGATTGTATTTTTTCCAAATAAAGATACAAAAAACAAACTGTAACCCATAATTTTGGTAACCTTATACTCCTGCCTAAAGTAAAACATTACTTTGCTAGCCAAAGTTCAATATTGTCACCCACTTCTATAATGTATTTGCTTCTTTTGTGTTTGTTACATCATTTGTATAAAGGTAGCAGTCGTGTGTGTGTGTGTGTGTGTGTGTGTGTGTGTGTGTGTGTGTGTGTGTGTGTGTGTGTGTGTGTGTGTGTGTGTTTCTCGTGTTTGATAATGGCATCAATCGCTTCAGTTATATGAGCAGGGCACGCATGAAGACATCATCATTATCTACAAGGTTTACAGTTATCTGTCAGTGTATATGTGTATTTTCAAATCGCTATATGTAATCCCCTCTCCAGCCAAAAACACACACAGTGCTCATATAATCTGAATACAAATGAACTTTGCAATCAACTTTAAAAAGTGAAATGTAACGGGCTTGAATTTCATATAAACTGCACATATTGCAGCAATAAACATTCATTCATTCATTTTGTGAACCGCTTAATCCTAATTAGAGTCACAGGGACGCTGGTGCCCATGCCAGCTGACTCAGTTCGAGGGCAGAGTACACCCTGGATAGCTCACCAGGCCATCGCAGGGCAGAAACACGCTAACAGTTATACAGCCTACTCTTGTTGAAAGTCAGCAATGGTTCTTTTGCATGACGCACATGGCTGGCCTTTGATAACCCAGCTGGCTGCATTGGGGGAGCAATAAACAAACCGTAACAATTTACAAGAAAGTAAATAAATACGGATGTTTTCACTGATAGAAGAACTTTAAATTCTGCTTCTTCTTCTTTTTCTTCTTGTTCTACTACTACTTCTTCTACTATTTCTTCTTCTTCTTCTTCTTCTTATTATTATATCAAACCCACAGGCTGTATTTCATAAACATGAGGGATTATTTTGAAGACATGATAAATGATGATTAATATCAGATACTGAATTTTGACAGAAGATGTGACTTTTGACGTGAACCATTTTTCCGGTTTCAAAAAAAACCCTATTTGTTAGAATATGACTCAAATTTTGGAGGTGACTTTCAAGTAATCTTGTGCAACTGTCTAGGCTTAATCTTAAAAAAAAAAAAAAAAAAAAAAAAACAATTGAAAAATTCTAGTACAATATTCCATTTTTTCTCAAATAAAAACTCCAACAGAAGCAACCTAATCAATACTATTACTATTATTATTATCATCAGTACTATAGTAAATTATTTTGCATTTTGATAGGATGCAGATATTTTACGTATGCCAGAAAACAGAAAAAATAAACCAATAAAACTCCTGATGTTGCATTCACAGTCAAACAGAGCAACTTTTCAAAATCAAGATTTGTTTGACATTGTTCTGATATTTTAAGAAGCTGAAAACCAAGATGACACTTTTCAAGCTCCTGTTTAAACCACACACACACACACACACACACACACACACATATAGAAAAAGGAAAAAAAAAAAAAAAAAAATATATATATATATATATATATATATATATATATATATATAACATCACTGATTACAGGACAGCTGATTATGAACATTATTTTACTTTAACCAGAAAAATCACTCCCCTCTTCCCCCCCCATTAGATCAATAATTACAGTCTCCATATAACTTCTTTATATCCATCTAGCAAAACTTTTCCTTTGACTCCCAGATGGTAGTGGTATGTATTGCTATCCTGTGCTGATGCTTCAGCTGTCAGACCTTTAAAACTTTCCTTTCATTTTCAACAGAAATGCAAATATTCTATCCATCCCCTCCTATTGAACTCAAAATGTGTTTGTTTTGCAAACTTAATGATTTTGAGATTACTTCACTTTATCATGTAATCTGGTGCTGATCCATTGCTGAACTCACCTGCCCTGTTTGGTGATGATCATCTCGGTTTGGTACTTGTGAAACTTGGCCCAGAGCGGATAGTTGTTGAGAAGCACCTGCGTCTTGCCGCACACCTGTAGGCCAGGTAAGGAATAGATGGGCGGGCGCGGGTAGCCATGCTGAAAGTGTGCGTGATACGAGTCCGCGCCGGCCGTGTAGCCGTCTTTACCGTCCCCGTCAGTCGCTGGGAAAGCCTGCGGCGCGCTGCTGCGGCTGAACGCACAGTTACCGAGCGGAGCCGCCGCCGCCGCCGCTGCCGCTGCCGCCGCCGCCGCCGCGGAGTAATACCTTCCCGCCTGCGCTCCGAGTTCGCTCGTGCTCTGCTCACCAGGGTACGACAGCGGAAAGTTGTCCTGGCCGCTTGGAGCTGGGTCCGGATAGTACAGCCTGGTGTCTTGGACGCCCATTTTGAAGTCTGCTAGCTCCTTGGTCCGGTGAAGGTGACCGCTCGTCGTCTCCGCGTCTTTGGCCAAACTTTGCGCGTCGTGTCCATTCAGCATGTTGATATAGAAGCTGCCGCCTATGCCGCCCATCTGAAGGCTCGCTCCACGCCTGCGTGCAGTATCATAGGTCGATAGTTTACTTTCTTTACTTATTAAAGTAAACAAGCTCCACATAAAACTTTAATAGAAAGGAGCACAAGGAACCGCTTTCTGGCGCACGAGCTTCCGACTTCTGACAACTGCTCCGGTCCCTTTTACAGCCAAAATAAGAACCGTCTCATGTCTGACACACCTGACATGTCGGGCTTTTTTTTTTTTTTCTCTTGATTTATTTATTTTATTGTACTGGATACTTGATTGCGATATAAATAGCAGTCCACCACTTTTATATTTTACACCAGAATGAGATTTGCTGGTCTCCCAGCCTATGATATACATTCGATGAGAGGTAATTGAAAGGGGCGGGAAGATTAGCTCAGAAAAATGGTGATAGGAGGATATGAAAGCGAGACCCCGCCCTCAATCTATTAGTTTTCGGGAGCTGTCCAATAGGAACCGGTTATTTCTTTATCAAACGACATGCAATATTGAGAAGTTTGACTACTTTACTTATTCTGTATACATGTTCAAAACTGATCAAAACTGTGTGTGTTGGGTCATTATTCATAAAAGAAAGCCCGATTTACTTAAAGCTGGGCTCTACTGTAGAATAATGAGAGAAATCACAACTAACAAGGTTAATGTAATGGATGTTAAAGTAACCTGATGTGTTATAAAATTAAATCAACACAAATCTGAAATTAAGACATACAAACCATGGCACTGGCACAGTGTGGAGGACATTTGGATGGACATTTCGTTACAATTAAAAAAGAAATTGGCCTACATAATTACAGGTTCATGGAAGAAGGGCAATTAAAGAAAGAAAACTGAAGAAAGTTCAGTGAATTAATTTAGATTTATTTCCAGACACACCATAAAAATGGCCCAAGTCCATGTGTATTTACAAAATGTTTTTTAAAAAATTAATTTTCTAGTTAATTCATGCTTAGAAATCCTTATAAAACAAGAATAAGTTTCTTATACTACAAACACAAATCATTGAACAACAACAATAATACTGTAATAACAATAATTTAATGTGATGTTCACATTTTGGAACTTTCAAACCATTCTATGCAAATTGTATTTAGGCGTACACACACGCACACACACACACACACACACACACATACACACGCGCACACACACACACACACACACACACACACACACACACACAGTGGAGGAGCAAAAAAAGTCCCCCCAGTATAAGTATGACACAGTTCTGTTTCAATGCTGTCATTGCACTAATTCCAAATTTTGTGTCTCTTCTAGCAAGGTGAGCGCTCAAGGTCACATGCTGAACTCACTGGTGTTGGCACCAACGGCAGGGGAAGATCATCTTCTGTATTATGTCGAGCAGGCCAACATGCGTCCCTCTCATTGCTCTGAGGCTGAAAAGCACCTCTCTGGCTTTATATACACTAACTCGCTGCAGGAAATCCACCAGTGTCCCCATGATAAACCTACCTTCTGTCCACAGTTAGCCCACCCTCACATCCTCTAATCACATGTACACATATATTATAGATTTACAGTCACATCCTCTTCTGCAGCCTGCAGTAGTAAGAGCATTTATTCTCTGGCTTTGAATGAAAAAGCTTCACACATTCAGCATTCACAGTTGTCAACACATTACAGTTTTGTTTTTTAGTTCTGGTGTGTGAGGAAAGAAACTTGAGTTGCTTTGTTTTATTTTCATCAGTGGCACGTACATATGAGAATACAGTAGATTGTAGAAAGAAATTTTAAATAACACATATGTTACAGTATACCATTTTTATTCTATATTAGATTTAGTTCAGTTATCATATTTTCAACAAACTTTTTGCTTTGTTAACATATCTTCTTCTTCTTCTTCTTCTTCTTCTTCTTCTTCTTCTTCTTCTTCTTCTTTTCCTTTCGGCTGTTCCCTTCAGGGGTCGCCACAGTGAATCATCTGCCTCCATCTCACCCTATCCTCTGCATCTTCTTCTTTTACACCAACTGCCTTCATGTCCTCCTTCACCACGTCCATGAATCGTCTCTTTGGTCTTCCTCTAGGCCTTCTGCCTGGTAGTTCCAGCCTCAGCATCCTACTACCCTGCTTTGTTAACCCTGCTTTGTTAACATATAAAATAAATAATTCGAGCAACTACATCACCTGTGATTACTGGTGTTTTTGCTGAATAGCTGTAAATATGTTTAATACTGTAGAATAAAACCACCAGGGAACACTTTACAATACTGAGAGAAATATAATGTAAAAGTTATAAAAGTGACAAGAGCATCAGTGTCAGTGCTTAAGTTAACATGTATGGTTTATGTTCACGACAGAAATGTTTCAGTTTTGAGTTTTATAGCAGCGTGGTGATCTTCTGACTCACTTTATGCAGTGATTTTTTTTTTATTTTTTATTTTTTTTAATAATTATGACATTTTCCAGTATTTTTGATTTTTAAATTTGTTCTCTGATTTATTGCACAACATGGCTGATGTCTACTGATGACTTCTCTCAATCCATACATTATGCATGGTTGAAGGTAGAAGCAGTCGTATTTCCCATCCCCCATTGAAAGCTGACCAAAGTTAGTCCCATGGATCCTGGCATGAAGCGTTAGACTGTGTCACACTGTACTTCATCACTAATGTCAAGCAGCACTTGTGTGGTGTGTTTAAAGTGTTGCTGCCGTTTACTTCATCAGATGGCCTATATGCTTGGTCAACATGTCAAATGAAAATTCTGCACATGGAATCTATAGCATATAGATAAAAGCAGTAGAGAATGAAACACTTTACACATGATTTGTTTGGTGCTTTGATAGTGCATATATAGACTGCAACGGCTAAAGAGAGTTAAATGAGTTTTCATATTTGGCGACTGTATGTGAGGAACCAGAAGTGAAACAGGCTTCATAATCATTGTGCAGATATCTCTGATTAAACAGTTGAAGCAACATAGTTTTTCCAACCCAATCTCTGCATTAGGCCTTCCTGTCTGAGTATGTTGAGGCGTGGGGACCTAATTAACACAACATTTGTTTATTTGAATCCCTATGTTGGGTGTGAATGTAGGCTTTGGGGAGACACCACCTACAGAGGCTGTGAACGCAGTGGGGGACTACGAAAGGAGGCAGTAGAATTAAGAGGTGGAGAAAGAGAGGAAGAGAACCTGATGAGAGAAGGGGGGAGAAGAAGGCAGCACTTAGTGCTCTGTGGAATTTGCACTCAATATCACATGAACCATTTGAGAAGTGAAAATTTATTCCACTGCAGCCTCAGAAAGAGACTGCTACTTCCTTAGTTTATAATTAGCTGGTAATCAATGCTAAGTCTCTGGAGAGAAGCTTTTACCCCGACTTACTTGGGGCTGCATGGAGGTACTGGACCCAGTCTCACTGAGCTAATTCCAATTATGATTTATCACTTTGTAGAGTGAGAACTGTATGGAGTGCCAGGTTACCAACAGTGCTGACAGTCAATTTTAACAATAAATTTAGATTGACACAACATTCACAAAGTCAAGCACATTCGTTCATTCATTTTCTGAACCACTTAATCCTAATTAGAGTCGCGGGGAGGCTGGTGACCATCTCAGTCGACTCAGTTCGAAGGCAGAGTACACCCTGGACAGCTCCCCAGACCATCGCAGGGCAGAAACACACTGACGGCTATGCAGCCTACTCTTTACGAAAGTCAGCAATGGTTCTTTTACATGAACCTCACACCATAGACAGTGAGAGATATGGCAAGCCTTTGATAACGCGGTTAGCTGCACTGGTGGGGGACAGCAGTGACAACCTGTTGATAGTGGGGCTTGAACACCCAACCTTCGGATTGGTAAACCAGCACTTTACCACTGAGCCACCACTGTGAGAAGTCAAGTACAACAATAGTAATTATATGACTCCTACCGGAGACAGAACAGTTTCATACAGTAAAAATCATTACTTTATCATTACTTTGCAAACAATAGAAATATCCATCAGCATTCAAATCATTTTGTTTCTGTCAGTATGTTTGTTTCATGTAGTTTAGCAGTGATTGTAAACACATTCTAAAAATTTTCAAAGCGACGGGTCAGTCCAAAAACAGGTGAGGAGTGTGTCCAAAATGAAGACATGACATTTCATCTACCCAGACATGCCCTTAATTATGTTTAGTCACCAAACCCGGAAACGTACAATTGATGTACTTGTACAAGATATCTGTTAATATCTATGAACGCCAAGGAATTGGAACTACACCAGGAATTCAGAAGTGCATGCTTTATAATAAGCTGCCATGGCCTAGTGTGGCCAGGTAGAATTATGTCATCTTGTTGGAAGGGGCATCTCGGAGCCTTGCTGTACTTGTTAAGTTACTCAGACAGTGCAGTGCCTGCATTTGACAGAACAGCGCAGCTGTGCTCTCACTTGCATTCCTGTGGCTTTCTCTACTGGCCCAAATGATTCCCTCCAAAACCCAGCCTTCCTCAAATTGGCAAAGTGCCATGATATTCCATCTATTCCTCCAGGATACCTCTCTCTGGCTGCAGGACCAAGACAAATCACAAAGACTTATAAAGCCAAGCATATACTCGTGTTGCCCCCGCTCTGTCTGCTCAGAGAGAAATCATGAATGAGGGAGAATGTATCTGTGTCTGTTTGCCCATGGCCTGGAAAAAGCACTTGGCCCAGTATCAAGTCTCATTTGTGTTAGAGAGTCATGATCATCATAAATCTCTGGAAGGCAGTTTAAGTCTCCCTTTATACTGTATACATACAGACGTATATGTATAAAGACTTTTTCCTCACTGAAGAACAAGTGAAATTGACTAATTCAAGTAAAGAGATGACATTGGTAACACAGTGGCCATGTGCATGTAGCGTTAAAACAACATGATGTACCGTACCTGTATACTGAGATCATGCCATATAAGTAAACTCTGAATCTAAAATTGTTATCTTTCTCAATACCCTTTTGCTAACAAGTTAGCTGCTACTTCCTAAAAACATTTGACACATTTTTTTCATGTATTAATTTAAATAAATGTGGTTTTACGAGTGGTTTCCAGGAAAGATTCTATTTTCATCAGGGGTTAATGTATTAAATGGTCTCTCTGAGTCTACTCATTTCTGACACTGTTAAATATGGATTACTTACTGTATTCCATGTATTATCAGCTACTCTTCTATATTTTGAAAATTGAAAAGGTTTAAGATGGTCAATAATCACAGTATTTCATGGTCTTGAGACAATTTTATAAGTGGAAGATAGTAAGATACCAACATTTGTTTTACTCACGAACAGGTTCTAAATAACATCATTAAATCTCGATTGTCAGACTTCCAATTTCTCTTTTGTGCTTCGTGTAGATTGAAATGGTTTGGACATGTACAGAGGAGTGATAGCGAGTATATTGGTAGTAGGATGCTGAGGTTGGAACTACCAGGCAGAAGGCCTAGAGGAAGACCAAAAAGAAGATTTATGGATGTGGTGAAGGAGGGCATGAAGGTAGTTGGTGTAACAGAAGCAGATGCAGAGGATAGGGTGAGATGGAGGCAGATGATTCACTGTGGTGACCCCTGAAGGGAAAAGCAGGAAGGAAAAGAGGAAGAAGAAGAAGAAGAAGAAGAAGAAGAAGAAGAAAAAATCAAATCACAACACAATATTAAGCTTTGGATGTTCTAGGATGACAGCAGCAGGGTGCATATTGAATAAGAATCACGGATCACTGAAACATTGACTGGACTGCTAAATCACCAAAAAATGTTGGACAACTTGTACATTTATTCACCTGCTGTATTTACACCTGTCTGTCTTATGAATAGTTTTCATAATTTTAGCCATATGATTCTGATGAACTTACAAGTACAATAATATAATTTCCTTAATAGTATCACACGTATACATTAAACATTAGAAGATAATGGACAGGAACACCCCCAGAGCAGCTAACTGGGTTATCAAAGGCCGGCCATGTCTCTCACTGTCTATGGTGTCAGGCATGTAAAAGAACCATTGCTGACTTTTGACAAGAGTAGCTGCATAGCCGTCAGCATGTTTCTGCCCTGCGATGGCCTGGTGAGCTGTCCAGGGTGTACTCTGCCCTCGCCCGGAGTCGGCTGGGATGGGTTGGCAGTCTCCCCATGACCCTAATTAAGATTAAGTGGTTACAGAAAATGAACGATAAATGAATGGACAGGAACAGCAGAATCTGATGGGTTTGCTATCTGGGGATGCAGAAATGATTGTGTTGCATGGATAATGCTGGAATCCATATTACAGAAGTGTGTTTGTCACAGTTACATGGAGCAGATAGTGTAATCACAAACTGTGCTGGTATGTGAGGCAAAATATGTGTCGCCGTTTCTTTATATAGTGCAAATTAAACTCTGACACTCTGATTATATGCTCTGCCTTCTCAAAATCTGGATAAAGTATAAATGTATTTCTGTAATGAGTTTAGGCTGCAGATTAATCATAAAACCCAGTTAAAAAACGTTACTCGGTGAGGCGAACAGTACCCCTGACTCATGGCAGAGGGCGCATGTGAGCCCACAGATTCTTTCACGACCTATAATATTCTTTGTTTGAAGTTTATATTGACTCTACAAGTTGCTTTATCAAAGTGGAAGATCACATTTCCAAGCTGAGCAAATTTGAAAATCTGGACTTTCAATCAAAACAAGAAATAATATCTAAAGGAAGGCCAACACAGTTGGAATAAATTTTAACCTGAAATAAAATATGCATCACATGTTGGTGTTAGGAATGTTAGAATGAGATATAAAACTTCACACTTAATTATTTACACACATACTTTATTTCACACATAATTTATTTTAAAAGGTACTCAAATAGAAGGAAACATGATATGGGAAGCATAATACCACACATCAAACACCATAGTAACTGTGTGGACAGTCTTGTCATTGCTTCTCTCTTTGGTATTGATTTGATGTCTGTTGTCTATCAAACAATAAATAATATACTCCTTTGAGTTCATTTGTATTTGGAAATCTGACTCTAAACGAGTGAGTGCCTCGTGAGCTGTCAATCTCACTGCATAGTATAATTAATAAGACTTTCAATGAAAAAACCTATGAAGATCTTCAGTTCATTTGCTATTTTGTTCTCGGATATAATACACAGTAGAATTGGTTGATGTCACTGAACTGAGTAGTCCTCTTAATGTTTCTTCTTAAGAACGATTCAGTTACATCCACCTTAACTTTGGTGAATACATATTGTAACTGATTTTGTAATTTCACTGCATTGGACTGGTGAGCTGTTCAGGGGGTATGTTACTTTCACCCAGAGTTGCCTGAGATAGGTTTCAGACTGACCCCAACAGTAAGATTAAGAGATTCTGAAAAATGAATATTGCAATTTCAGCAGTCAATATTATCATTCTTGCTCATGCTGAAACCACATGACAATTTTTTAAACTTAAAATTTAAAACAGATTAGATAGCGCCCCCCCCCAATCCCGTGACACAAGTAGGATATGCGATTCGGCAAATGAGTGAATGAGAGAGTAAGTGTTTGCTAGCTGAGAGCGTAGAGTATGTGTATGAGTGTAGGAGGTCCTTTAAAAATGCACATTAATGTTCCAAGTGGGTCTACAGAACATGTCTTGGCAAGTACTGTATAAGCAATTAGGCAACATTGGGAAACTCATACCATTTTTTCCACCTAAAATTTTAAAACCTACCCCATCTATCTTTTTTTCTGCACTGTATCCATTTCCCATGTGTTCCAGTATCCTGATGGCAGGATGATCCAGTAATACTGATGCTCCATCCTGTGCAATGGCACAGTTGGCACAGAATCTTGGCCTGTCACTCTCAGCGTGATGAAAGCACCCACTGCTTTGTGGAAAGTATATTTAGTCTCTCATCAGGAGGAACCACTGTGGGAAAATAGAGCACAAGAGCGCACTAGGCAAAGGAAGAAGGAAGGCATCCTGTAATGATACCCACCTCTTATTTTCTTAGAAGATTCTTCCACTCTTTTTTATGTCCACATGAGGCCAGTTTTACAATCTATTCAGCATGATTGCATGCCTACATTTTTTTCATATACTGATGTGTAGCAGCATTTACACTGATAGGATTTAGGCTATTCAGACCACCATCAGTGCTGTTAACCAACAGGGTGCTGGTGGAAATTGAACTACTGTTGGTCGAAGAAGGAGAGGCGAGAGGCGTGTCCATAAGCGGAGCGAGAAGAGGAAAGGCGTGAGTCTAGGACTGAGAGTAGGGACTTTGAATGTTGGAACTATGAAAGGAAAAGGTAGAGAGCTGGCTGACATGATGCAGAGGAGGAAGGTGGACATACTGTGTGTTCAGGAGACCAGGTGGAAAGGTAGCAAGGCTACAAGCATAGGAGCAGGATTTAAACTGTTTAATCATGGTGTGGATGGGAAGAGAAATGGAGTAGGGGTCATCTTGAAGGAGGAGTTTGTCAGGAATGTTCTAGAAGTGAAAAGAGTGTCAGACAGAGTGATGAGTCTCAAGTTAGAAATTGAAAGCGTGATGTTCAATGTTGTTAGTGCTTATGCCACACAGGCAGGATGTAACCTAAAAGAGAAGGAGAGATTCTGGAGTGAGTTAGATGAAGTGATGCAGAGTACCCCCAGAGGTGAAAGAGTGGTCATTGGTGCAGATTTCAATGGACATGTTGGTGCAGGCAACAGAGGGCACGAGGAAGTGATGGGCAGGTTTGGTATCCAAGACAGGAACACAGAAGGACTGATGTTGATAGATTTTGCAAAAAGGATGGAAATGGCTGTGGTGAATACTTTCTTCCAGAAGAGACAGGAGCATAGGGTGACTTATGAAAGCGGAGGTAGGAGCACACAGGTAGACTACATCTTGTGTAGGCAATGTAATTTGAAGGAAGTCAGTGACTGCAAAGTAGTAGTGGGTGAGAGTGTTGCCAAACAACATAAGATGGTGGTGTACAGGGTGATGCTGATGGTGAGGAAGGTGAAAAAGGCAAAGGCAGAGCACAAAACAAAGTGGTGGAAGCTGAAAAAGGAAGAGTGTCGTGTTGTCTTCAAGGAGGAGTTGAAACAGGCTTTGGGTGGTCAGGAAGTGCTTCCAGATGACTGGACAACCACAGCCAATGTGATCAGGGAGACAGGTAGGAGAGAACTTGGGGTGTCATCTGGAAGGAAAGTAGATAAGGAGACTTGGTGGTGGAATGAGGAAGTGCAGGAGTTTGTACAAAGGAAAAGGTTAGCTAAGACGAAGTGGGACATTGAGAGGACCGAAGAGAGTAAACAGGAGTACAGGGAGACACAGCGTAAGGCAAAGGTAGCGGTGTCAAAGGCCAAACAGAGGGTGCATGATTATTTGTATGATTGGGTTGGAAAGTAAGGAGGGAGAAAATTATTTATACAGGTTGGCACAGCAGAGAAATAGAGATGGGAAAGATGTGTAGCAAGTTAGAGTGATTAAGGACAGAGAGGGAAATGTATTGACTGATGACAGAAGTGTGCTGGGAAGATGGAAAGAGTACTTTGAACAGCTGATGAATGAGGAAAATGAGAGAGAAAAATGAGTAGAAGTGGTGACTGTTGAGGAGCAGGAAGTAGCAAAGATTAGTAAGGGTGAAGTGAGGAGGCCATTAAAAAGGACGCAGAATGGAAAGGCAGTTGGTCCTAATGACATACCGGTGGCGGTATGGAAGTGTCTAGGAGAGGTAGCAGTTGATTTCCTGACAAGAACATTCAACAAGGTCTTAGAGAGTGAGATGCCAGAAGAATGGAGGAGAAGTGTGATGGTGCCCATTTTTAAGAACAAGGGAGAGGTGCAGAGTTGTGGCAACTACAGAGGGATAAAGTTGATGAGCTATACGATGAAATTATGGGAGAGAGGTAAAGAAGCGTGTGCAGGCAGGAGAAAAGTGTCCGATGTGATGTGTGATAGGAGGGTATCGGCAAGAATGAAATGAAAAGTGTACAAGACAGTGTTGAGGCCAGTGATGTTGTATGGTTTAGAAACAGTGGCCCTGGGGAAAAGACAGGAGGCAGAGCTGGAGGTAGCAGAGATGAAAATGTTGAGGCTCTCTTTGGGAGTAACGAGCATGGATAGGATCAAGAATGAGTACATCAGAGGGACAGCCCATGTAAGATGTTTAGGAGACAAAGTCAGAGAGGCTAGATTGAGATGGCTTGGACATGTACAGAGGAGGGATAGTGAATATATTGGTAGTAGTATGCTGAGGTTGGAACTACCAGGTCGAAGGCCCAGAGGAAGACCAAAGAGATTTATGGATGTGGTGAAGGAGGACATGAAGGTAGTTGGAGTAAGAGTAGAAGATGCAGAGGATAAGGTGAGATGGAGGCAGATCATTTGCTGTGGCAATCCCTGAAAGGAACAGTCATAAGGAAAAGAAGAAGACTATTGCTTGGGAGGAATGGGGTAGTCAGTCTAGTAGGTAAATCTGTTGGGCTTTTTACACTTGAGCTTAGTGGCTCATCAGGCCGGTGCTTATTCCAAGTTTCTGTAGAGCAGTGCTCAATTATTTTCTGTGGTGCCCCCACAAGGAAGAAAAAAACATTTCACGCCCCACCACTGCCCTGTGAGCAACTATAAATAATATTATTTGTCTCTAAAATTGTTATTAGTACACCTCTGCATAACATTGTATCTTTATTAACATTAAAAACAACAAAAAAAGAAAGAAATATAGCTCAACCTACAACAAAGAAAAACTTAATTAACATTGTTTTTTAATCTGTACCAGAGAAGATTTACAATGCACCAATGTGCCTGAAATTAAAAATATGCATCCTTATTTAAACGCATTTAACTTATTTAAAGTAATTCAACTTATAGATGTCTTAATATCCCCGTTTCTCTAGACCTTTCTCTTCATTCCTGTTAGAAAAATTTTGGTGTTGTTTCTTGAGGGGTTGTTTACTGCACTTCATACCATTTACTTGTGCAAAAAACTGCTTCACCATAGCGTGACAATGAGAGCGCCACTGTGAACTAGTGGAGTGGAGGTGCAATTACACTTAATTCTCATACACAATTCCAGAAAAGCATGTTCCCCAGGGTCATACGCGCTCCCCGGGAATAACAACACACCCCCAGCATCATACCATGCCCTCCAAGGGGGGCGCACCCCACTATTTCAGAAGCATTGCTGTAGCGTGAAGCAACCAGGAGTTTCACTCCTCCTGGATGGCACACCAGTCAATCGTAGGTTACCTTCCCAGTATTCTTTTTATTTTTTACTGGTACCCATCTATACTGCTGGGTGGATTTCTGGTTAAGACCTTGCTCAGGGGGGTCTAACTGGGATTTGAGCACACAACCTCCCAATCATGAGCACAGCACTCTCACCACTTCGCTACCAACCCTACAAATTATTCAAGGTAATTGCATGTCTACATTGTTTTTGTGTGTGTAAAAGCATGTACGCTCTTAGGGTATATAGGCTATTCACTATGCTTGGGAGGAACCAGAGCATGAAAGACAGTATGGTGCTTTTGGAGATCTGGAGAACCCACCGTGAGAGCCCACAGAGTTCAAAAAGCCTACAGTGGCAATACAAGTCACATTGTATTTTCTAGAACACATACAAGCACAATTTTAAAATGATATGTGTCATCTTCCATTTATCCTTTCATTTTCTGAAGTGCTTAATCATAATTAGAGTCGCAGGGAAGCTGGTGCCCACGTCAGCCGACTCAGTTCGAGGGCAGAATACACCCTGTACAGCTCACCAGGCCATCGCAGGGCAGAAACACGCTAACAGTTATACAGCTGACTCTAGGCAAGACAGCGTATACCCTGGGCAGGCCATCACTATATATATATATATATATATATATATATATATATATATATATATATATATATATATATATATATATATATATATATATATATATATATATATATATATATATATATAATATATAATATATATATATATATATATATATATATATATATATATATATATATATATATATATATATATATATATATATATATATATATATATGCGGCTAACTGGGTTATCAAAGGCGGGCCATGTCGCTCACTGTCTATGGTGAGAGGCATGTAAAAGAACCACTGCTGACTTTCGTAAAGAGTAGCTGCAAAACTGTCAGCGTGTTTCTGTCCCTTGCTAAAAGGGTTGTGACACGAAGGGCATCCGACGTAAAAAAACCTATGCCAAATCAAATGTGCGAATCAGATGAGTCGCTGTGGCGACTCCCAAGAAAAGGGAAAAAGCCGAAAGAAAGAAAGAAATATATATATATATATATATATATATATATATATATATAGAGAGAGAGAGAGAGAGAGAGAGAGAATATATAGTATATATATATATATATATATATATATATATATATATATATATGTTAATCCTATGTTATCTGAAAGATATTCCTTACATCTGAATCTGACTGAATAACAAAATAACTAAGGAAAAATGTCTTACACTCTTGCTGCCATACTGCTCATATGCTCCTGCAACACACACACACACACACACACACACACACACACACACACACACACACACACACACACACACATACACGAAATAGATTTTTTTTGTAGAGTATTACAAATATCAACTGTCTAGCTAATGGGTAATTGTCAATTTCCCTTTTTTCACAATATAATTATGAAATTGTCATTTATCTACTTTAAATACTGCAAACAAAATTCACAAACTGAATACTGTAGAAATGACCTCACACACACTGAGACTTAAGTTTTATAACCTTGACCTGTACCTGTAAATTAAACTACTTTGTTGTATAATACTATTGTGGCATTTTTTGCCAACTTTTCCTCCTCTAAAATGAATTATTTTAACTACTTTTAAAGGAAATAATAAAAGAATTCATTGCTTTCAGATATTTCAAAAAACAGGTCTTATTTTTTTTAATGTCAAAAACTTTTCATGAACCTGTTCGCACAAAATGCAAAACATCTCTTAACATGTTATGTTTATACCACGTACAAAATGAAACTCTGCTTTCAACACTCAAAAATCCCTTTCGAAAATCAACATATTTGCATCAAATGACAAACATAGCTACATGTATGGTTTTATATTTTTCCATCACTAAATCACACTAGTGTAAAAAAAAAAAAAAAACCCAAAAAAAGTTCCCTCAGATTTGTGAAACAAACCAGTGCACAGTACTAGTTTACTAAAAAGTACAAAAAAAAACCCCCATAAAACAAAACAAAAAACATTTCAAAAGGGAATAAAATGCCACGTATCGCAGCTGAATGTAGCAGGTAAGACTTTTAGAGTTTTGTCTCAGAAAAGGAACTGTTTGTGTAACATTTTGTGAGTGATTTATAAAATGAAAATTGAGTGAAAGGCTGAGACTTCACTTTTAGTTGTGCAGATTTAATGTGGGTTTTGCTCTTTGAGTTTCGTGTGCCATTCACATTTTGCGTGTATGCTGCAGTTTAAAAAAATGTAAAAACATCCCAAGCATGTTACATATAATTAAACACCTTTTATTTAATCTTATTCAATTAATATTATATAAATACATTTCCAGCAATTAGAATTCTTCAATTTTTAATTTAATTTTATTTCCCTGATTGCTTTATCCTTGATCTTTATAATTATCACGGGAGGGTGGATCCCATCACTGAATAGCTGAACAATAGAGACACACAACCATTTATACTCACATCTAGGGGCAATCAAGACTGTCCAATAGATCAGCACTGAGCTCTGCCCCACTGTTTACTTTTTCCCAGCGTTCCACACAGCAACGCTCTCATATTTATTCCAGACAGCATTGGCATATGTTTCTTGCCGAATTCATCTACTTTATCCAGGAGAATTTCACAGGCAGGCTTCAGTTATACTACTAAAGGTAGGTTCACAAATTTGTGATTGTATGGAGCAGGGCACAATGTACTATAATTGTCACAGCAAAGCGGAAACAAAACAAATGAACACCTTAAAAAGTGATTGAAAGGTTGGTGGAATCTTAATGCACATATAAAGCAGGCTGAGTGATACCTACCTACCTACACTGTGATGGTTATAGTTTTAATTAAAAATCATTTACTAAATAAACAAACATAGCGGCCAACCACGTGAGACAGCTGGCTAGTTGATTAGATTGCTCTGGTTAGTTTTACTCGAAATTTTATAGTCTCTTAACAATAGACACTGGAACCCAAAGTCCAAAAAAAAAAAAAAAAAAAAAAAAAGAATTAAAAAAATACAAAAGGGAACCTGTGCTCATTTTTAGTGACATTGAATAATTGTATTGTATGTCCATGCAGAAAATCTGAATCAGTATTATAATATGTATTATTAAGACCTGAGGACATGTTTAATGTGAGCCTCAGTTTCATTTTTAAATTCAAATATTAATATTACATTAAGAACTCGCGAGAATTTGAATGATGGACGAGGAATAACTTTAGTGGTAGAACGGAAAACGAAAGTCTCGACAAAGTTCATGTCTGGCTTTGAAAACATTTGAAAAGTCCAAAGATCAAACGCCTGGGCAGATTGCTTTTATGGTCTAGCTGTTTGTTTGTATGTTTCGGTTTGCCTTTAGGTTCTAGCTTTGCTCACCCGTACTGCTTTTAAGCTGTGGCATGAAGCAGACACTGATGTGTCTCTGTCGATGTGAGTGTCTATGCTTGTAGTGTATTTGTGGTTTCTGTGAATGACAGCTGTGACAAAGGCCTCAGCTTGAGGCAGGACAGCACCAGCACAAAGGAACTGGGGGTGGTGGGTGTCATGGAGGCTTTAAGCATGTGACAACAGCTCACTAACCAGCGGTCTTGCTAAAACCTTTCTTTAATACATTTAGATTTATTACTCTTAATCATTCATATCATTTATTTTTAGTGAGATATGGCCTCTTCAAAATGCATCCTTCGGTTCTGGCTTCTGGCGATTCACTAATGAGTGTCAATCTTCTGGCTGTGGCACTTTATTCGCAGACACCTTCTCTGACACAAGCAGGCCTGTAGCCAACATGCATTATTTGCCTTCCTCAAAGCTGACACTGTGGTATGATTATGCAGAAGTTCTCAGAGAATAGAGTATGAGCTTTAACTCTGAGGAGTTATACGATGCATTATTAGCATCAGATTTCTCTTTCTGTGAGCTGCTCATGTCGAGACATCATCACAGTGCATTATTTGATTCAGTCAAAATTAATTTCTTTTCTTTTCATTTCCGTTCTTTTCTTTTTCTTTTTTCAGACATTTACTTTCACAGCATTCGGAGATCTGGTGCGCAAAAGACACAATCGAACACGCAGATCTTTCACACAAGTACAAATTGATATAGTATTAATTTAATAGGTAAAATTCTTAAAGATTATCTGTTGAAAATGCATCGAATAAAAATGTACTGTCAGTGACTTGGTGACTGTTACTGCATGGAGAGTTTATGATGGCTCGCTGGAAAAACTTGCCTCTGAAATGTATGGCTTTCAGCAGTGCTAATAGCGCCTGCCTGATGGCAGTATCTGGAAGTTATAATGAACACGATGCGAGCAGTCGCTCGTTCTGTTCAGGTAACAGGATGTGGCGAGATCATCCTGAGTGGGCAATGAGCAGCCACTGATATTTTCAACAGAATAGATGACAATGAAAAAAGAACATTGAAATCAAGCATTGAATATGAGAGCATCCTTGTGCCATTACAAAAAGTTTAAGAACTAGAAATTCTCCCAATCTCAAACACTGCTTTATAAAACAGTACAGCAGATTCGTGGAGAAACAAAAACAATAGACGTCACTGCTCAACATTCATTGTTACTCCATGTAGCTCACCACATCATCCTATTTCTAACCCATCCATCCAGCCATTTTCTAAGCCTCTTTATCCTGATTAGGGTCACGGGAACTCTGGGCGAGGGCGGGATATTTCACCAGGATATCACCAGGCCATTGTAAGGCCAATACTCACGCAACCATTCACACTCTAAGATAAGGGCAATTTGGAACAGCCACTTATCCTACTGTGCATGTTTTTGGACTGTGTGAGGAAACCGGAGTACCCGGAAGAAACCCACACAAGTACGGGGAGAACATGCAAATTCCACACAGAAACGACAGAGCTGGCAATCGAACCTAGGCCTTCTTGCTGTGAGGTGGACATGCTAACCTCTATGCCACCGTGCGGTTTCTATATCTGTAGCTTAATGAATCGGCGAGGGATCAAATATATACTCAGCTGTACCAGTCCTTGTTCAGGTGAACTATAATATTGGAAGTGCAGAAAGCTTCATTGACCTTCTAATTAAGTATCAATATAAATGAACGTTATTCCCAAAGTATTAATTATTTAAAAAAAAAGATAATGTTTTAATATTATATTAACAAACACATTAGAAATAAGTACATCAGAGGGACAGCCCATGTAAGATGTTTTGGAGACAAAGTCAGAGAGGCTAGATTAAGATGGTTTGGACATGTACAGAGGAGGGATAGTGAGTATATTGGTAGAGATTTATGGATGTGGTGAAGGAGGACATGAAGGTAATTGGAGGAAGAGAAGAAGATGCAGAGGACAGGATGAGATGGAGGCGGATGGTTTGCTGTGGCGACCCCTGAAGGGAACAACCGAAAGGAAAAGAAGAAGAATAAGAAGTTTACTCGTTGCCATGATGCTAGTTGGCCATTGATTCACCTTTAAATTTAATTCTTATTATCTATTACATATGATTATATAAGATCCATATGAGATTGCATATGATGCTACACTGACTTATTCTTACTACTGATATAATAATAATAATAATAATAACAATAATAATAATAATAATAATAATAATAATAATAATAATAATTTTTTTTATGAATCCTTGGATGTATATTAATCATAGAAATTCTCATTGGTAAACTTTATAACAAACTACTGAAGCGTCTGATGAATTTTATATTGACTTTTTTACTCAAGTCCTAATTTATTTTTACTTATTTTTCATAAATAACTCGTATTTTCTGCACCAAGAAAATGAGGGGGAAAGCACAATAAGACAGAAAGTAAAACAGAAGAAATAATAGTGTCACAGGCAAGATAGGAGGATAGATGAAGGTGTGAGTGCAGTTCAGTATTTTTAGGAGAAACCAGGGCAAACAGTGAAATCCAAATCGACAGTCAATATGTAAAAACAATGAGCAGGCGCAAGGTCAAGCGATGGGCAATCAGAATGTCACAGGTATTGGGTTACACTAGGCAAAGGTCGACAACTGGGAGCAGCCAGAATAATACTATGGCTTGGCAAGGGCAGACGGAAACGTACTGAATGACGGTTTCGCAACTCACAGCATCTTTATATAGCCTGAGTAATGAGAGTCAGGTGTAATCACTTAGAAGACTGGCGAATGAGATGCAGGTGTTCATACGTTGCATGCTGGGAATCGAAGTCCACTTTCACCAGAACTGTAGTGTGAGTTCTCACAGGAATCAGAATCTGCCACGGATTACCAGTGCTATACTTCCTACTGTTCCAACTAACTGAATATAGCATCGCTATTGTTATATGTTAATATGATAAGGGCAAGTCAAGTCAGATTTATTTATATGGCACATCTAAAAACAGCAGAAGTTGAGACAAAGTGGTGTACAAAAGACATAGAAGAAGCATTCTGAATAAAACCAAAACAACATCATTCTGTAATCATCATATGGTGCATCAACATGTTATGTTTCCATGTGAGTGCAGCCTGGAATGTCTGTCCATGGCAAGCGCAGTGTAAGCCACATGGGTGAAAGATATATTTTGCTTCCGTATTCCTGTTCCCAGGGTTCTCAGGACAGGTCAATTTTCTAGTAACTCAGCAGACGTCACAGAGCTATTCTGGCCGGTCAGTTGTGACAGCCGGGCAGCAACAGCAACATCGGTGCTGGAATTTTTCAGAAAGAGGCACGGGCACTGATCCTAACAGAGGAAGTAGAGATGGGGATCTCGCATTTCACTGGGATGACTGTGGCTGGTAGAGAGACATAGGTAATCTGGATAAATTAGGAAGAGATAGGACAGAGACAGGAAGAGGGGAGGGCACGGTATTTGTGTTTGGTGCCAGCAGAGCTAGGCCTCTGGCTTGCTGCATTCCTTGAGCTCAACAGCATGGTGTTTCCTTTCATCCCCTCAATCAGGAGGGGGTCCTGGATTGCCTACACGCTGCCCCCAGATCCTGGCTGCTCTTATTTTCCCTCTCCAGAGACCACCATCAGTGTCACTTTACTACCATTCCATTACTCTCAATTCACACTTTCTTATTATTGCTGTCTTAAAGTGAATTTTCGTGACTGTCAAGTCACCGTTTGCAATAGCTTTCACATTTATGAAGTCTTAGTACCCGTGTAGTATACGTGTATCCATTATGTTAAGATGTTGCCCCTTTGACAGTAATCCTGCCTGTTATTGTTGCATATTGAAAGCGCAATGAAAGTCTTAGCCTTTGAGAGGAAGGCACAAAGTTCAAAAGGTTAAACTGCTCGCAGCGAACTGTTTTTTCTGTTGTAAATTAAGAAGGTTGAGACCCCATGACAACATCATGAAGTCCAGCGGCAGTCTGCTGCATTTCTGCTCTAGAGGAATTGCATGGGCAGTAAATTAATTTGGGTCTGGTTTTGCTCTGTGTTGGTCCATTGAGTGCTCACTCTTGTGTACCTGTTTGCTAATAGAGAGATAGAGACCGCCCATAAAAACATCATCCACAGCCAAGCTGTTTTGTCTGGTAATCATCGAAGTCGGGTCATTGACACACACATACACACACACACACACACGCACTCTCTCTCTCTCTCTCTCTCTCTCTCTCTCTCTCTCTCTCGCTCTCTCTCTCACACAGACACACACACCCACACACTCTCTCTCTCTCTCTCTTTCACACACACACACACACACACACACACACACACACACACACACACACACACACGCGCACACATACACACACACAAGCGCACACACACACACACACACACACACACACACACACACTCTCTCTCTCTCTCTCTCTCTCTCTCTCTCTCTCTCTCTCTTTCACACACCCACACCCAACACTCTCTCTCTCTCTCTTTCACACACACACACACACACACACACACACACACACACACACACACACACACACACACACACAAAGGATATATGTAAAAAATAATTTATATGGAGAAGTCTTATATATTCTGCAGAAAAAGGCATTTTTTTTTAGATTTTGTTAGTTTAATACTTTACAAAATGCACAAACAACATTCAAGTAACAAAATATTTGTTATTGAGAAACAAACATGCACAAAAATCGAGCAAGTGTAACAATTCAGTACTTTGCAGAGTAAACCTTTTGAAATTACAGCTGTAATTCTCTTCGGGACTACGTGAAAATGTGACCATGTGACCATGTGACTATGTGCCTGTGTCCCAATGAGCTGAGCGCATCTTCCCACTGGGATTTTGCCCATAAAAAAAACTACTCTCCTTCAAATAAACTTCAGGTTGGATGGGTTCAACAGCATTTTTAAATTCATGTTCATGCCATAGTTTCTCAACTTACTTGATGTCTGGATTTTGATTCAGTCATTCTATGAGATTGAAAGTTTGGCCTTAAACTACTCATTTTAACTTGTTTAGCAGGATTGTTGGGTCACTGAAAGGTGAACAGTTGTCCCAGTCTCAGATCTGTGGTAGACTGAAAGAATTTATCTGTACGAGTTCCATTTATCATTTCCTCACTTCTGATCAATTTCCCAATCACTGCTGATGAAAAACACCCCCACCATCTGCCAACACCATATTTTAACCGGGGAACGTTCTTTCATAGGAAAAAAAAAGTTAAATATTAGTCTTATCTGACTGGAGGTCTTTCTTCCATATCTTCAGTTACCTGCATGTAGTGGTGCTGCTGCTGCTGCTGGTGATGATTTGACTGAATTTGATGTGAAACTGTAGTTTAGATGAACATCTGAACTCAACAGCCTGTGCAATTATATAGAAGAAATAAACATCTCAAGTTTACTTGCACATTTATCTGGACATATGTAAATGTGTGTAAGAAACATATTCTGTGAATGTTGGTGTGAAATCCTGTGTGAATTATGCTTTCCACTGCTTGTCTTGAGGTCAATTGTATTTGCTTGTATTCACACATTTGTCAGTTGAAGTGTGCATTTCGAACCTCTTTATATACTCTTACTAAAAGATATACAGTATGTAGAAAAATAATCTGAAATTAATATAAAAATTTGTGTTTTTTCACTTTTTATTTTTGCTCAATGGGTGACATATCTGGTGAGTCTGGTCTGCTGACCATACAAGAAATAAGATATTTTCATCTTCCAGGAATTGTGTACAGATCCTTGCAACATGGGGTTGTGCATTATCATGCTGCAGCATGAGGTGATGGCTGTGGATGAACAGCACAACAATGGACCTCAGGATCTCATCATGATATCTCTGTGCATACAAAATGCAATAAAATGAGCTTGTGCTCATTGTTCATAACATACGCCTGCCCATACCATAACAACACTGCTCACCTATACATTGAAAACTTGGATTTATCTATGAAGAGAACAACTCTCCAATGTGCCAGATGCCATCAAACTTGAGCATTTGCCCACTCAAGTTGGTTACAACGATGAACTACAGTCAGGTCGAGACCCCGTTGAGGATGATGAGCATGCAAATGAACTTCCCGGAGACTGTTTCTGACAGCTTGTGCAGAAATTCTTATTATCTTATTCTTATTCTCATAACCCTAATTAGGATCAAGCGGTTCAGAAAATGGATGGATGGGTGGACACTTTTGGTGACGGCTTTCTCTTTTGTTCTTCTTTTCCTTTCGGCTGTTCCCTTCAGGAGTCACCACAGCAAATCATCTGCCTCCATCTCATCCTATCCTCAGCATCTTTTTCTCTTAAACCAATGACCTTCATGTCCTCCTTCACCACATCCATTAATCTTCTCTTTGGTCTTCCTCTAGGCCTTCTACCTGGTAGTACTAACCTCAGCATCCTACAACCAATATATTCACTATCCCTCCTCTATACATGTCCAAACCATCTCAATCTCGCCTCTCTGACTGTGTCTTCAAAACCTCTTACATGTGCTGTCCCTCTGATGTACTCATTTCTGATCCTATCGATCCTCGTTACTCCCAAAGAGAACCTCAATATTTTCATCTCTGCTACCTCCAACTCTGCCTCCTGTCTTTTCCTCAGTGCCACTGTTTCTAAACCATACAACATCGCTGGCCTCATCACCGTCTTGTACACTTTTCCTTTCAGTTTCGTGTTACGTATACCGAATGGATTCTTTCGGACGAGCTCTCAATTTTGTTATGTATGGAATTTAGAAATAAATTGCCCCGTGAAACCAGTAAAGCACGACAGACCGCAACATAAACTATATACCAGTACAATTTAATAATATAAACAAGGCAAGGCAAAATAATACTTACAGCTTAGAGCTAAACAAAATACAAATTAAACAAAGGGTCCCATGGTCACCACGCACCTGCAGCAAGGTAAATTTAGAATCGACACTCGCTGGCAGGGAAAGGCTTGTAATCCTGCATTAGACAGAAACAAATGATTAAAATCCTTGCGTTGGCTGGGGGTGAACGTGGATGATGGACTTTGGCGATGAAGTCTAGAACGACAAAACTTTGGTGAAGTTTCCATGATCCGCATTGGATGAGATGAGCCGCTGCGATGAGTTTCCTTCGAGGAGCTGCGCGCAGAAGGGACCTGAAGAGGCTGCATGAGACGGGAAGAGGCTGCACGAGACGGGAAGAGGCTGGAGCCAGTCGGCACCAAGTCCTTAATATAACCTCCCCATAGTTCCAGAATATTCTATTCTCGAAGTTTCTGAATCACCTGACCTGCCACCAGGGCGCATGCACAACAAGGTCCATCTTGAAGTTTCCAGACCGCCTTACAGAGGAGTCATACCATGTGACACTAGTTATAGCACACCTAAATCTAATGATGTACACCGTTTACACAGTCACACTTGCAGATACCCTCCTAACACACATCACACCGGACACTTTCATCCAACCATTCTAACCTGCCTCCACACACTTCTTCACCTGTTTTCCACACTCTCCATTGCTCTGGATTGTTGAACCTAGGTACTTAAAATCCTCCACCTTCTTTATCTCTGCTCCCTGTAACCTCACTGTTCCTCTTGGATACATCTCATTCACACACATGTATTCTGTCTTACTGAGGCTAACCTTCATTTCTCTCCTTTCCAGGGCATACCTCCACCTCTCTAGATTTTCCTGCACTTGTTCTCTGCTCTCACTACAGATCACAATGTCATCTGCAAACATCATAGTCTATGGAGATTCTTGTTGAACCTCGTCTGTCAGCCTATCCATCACCATAGAAACAAGAAGGGGCTCAGAGCTGATCCTTGATGCAGTCTCACCCCCACCTTGATGTCTTCGGTCACGCCAACAGCACACCTCACCCCTGTCTTACATCTCTCATACATGTCCTACACCACTCTAATATACTTCTCTTCCACTCCAGACTTCCTCATGCAATTCCACAGTTCCTCTCTCGGCACCCTGTCATATGCTTTCTCCAGATCCACAAGGCACAATGCAGCTCCCTCTGACATTCTCTGTACTTCTCTATAACACCCTCAAAGAAAACACTGTATCTGTGGTGCTCTTTCTTGGCATGAAACCAAACTGTTGTTCACAGATGCTGACCTCTGCCCTTAGTCTAGCTTTCACTATTCTTTTCCATAACTTTATTGTATGGCTCATCAACTTTATTCCTCCGTAGTTGCCACAACTCTGCACATCTCCATTGTTCTTAACAATGGGCACCATCACACTTCTCCTCTACTCCTTCGGCATCTGCTCACTCTCTAAGACCTTGTTGAATGTTTTTTTCAGAAAATCTACCACTAACTCTCTGAGACACTTCCATACCTTCACAGATATGTCATCAGGACCAACTACCTTGCCACTCTTCATCCTCTTCAATGCCCTCCTCACTTCACCCTTCCTAATCTTTGCTACTTCCTGGTCCTCAACGGTCACCTCTTCTACTCTTTTTTCTCTCTCATTTTCCTCATTCATCACCTCTTCAAAGTACTGTTTCCATTTTCCCATCACACTTCTGTCATCAGTCAATACATTTCCCTCTCTGTCCTTAATCACTCTAACTGCACATCCTTCCCATCTCTATTTCTCTGCTGTGCCAACCTGTATAAGTCATTTTCTCCCTCCTTACTGTCCAACCGAGCATACAAGTCCTCATACGCCCCCTGTTTGGCCTTTGACACCGCTACCTTCGCCTTACGCTGTGTCTCTCTGTAGTCCTGTTTACTCTCTTCAGTCCTCTCATTGTCCCACTTATTCTGAGCTAACTTCTTCCTTTGTACACACTATTGCACTTCCTCATTCCACCACCAAGTCTCCTTATCTACTTTCCTTCCAGAGGACACATCAAGAACTCTCCTATCTGTCTCCCTGATCACATTAAGTGTAGTTGTTCAGTCTTCTGGAAGCACTTTCTGACAATCCAAAACCTGTTTCAACTCCTCCTTGAAGACAACATGACCCTCTTTTTTTTTTCAGTTTCCACCACTTTGTCTTCTGCTCTGCCTTTGCCTTCCTCACCTTCCTTACCATCAGCGTCATCCTGCACACCACCATCCTATGCTGTTTGGCAACACTCTCACCCACTACTACTTTGCAGTCACTGACTTTGTTCAAATTACATCACCTGCACAAGATGTAGTCTACCTGTGTGCTCCTACCTCTACTTTTATGTCACCCTATGCTCCTGTTTCTTCTGGAAGAAAGTATTCACCACAGCCATTTCCATCCTTTTTGTAAAATCTATCAACATCTGTCCTTCTGTGTTCCTGTCCTGGATAGCAAACCTGCCCATCACTTCCTCGTCCCCTCTGTTGCCTGCACCAACATGTCCATTGGAGTCTGCATCAATGACCACTCTTTCACCTCTGGGAGTACTCTGCATCGCTTCATCTAACTGACTCCAGAATATCTCCTTCTCCTCTAGCTCACATCCTGCCTGTGGGACGTAAGCACTAACAACACTGAACACCACACTTTCAATTTCTAACTTGAGACTCATCACTCTGTCTGACACTCTTTTCACTTCTAGAACATTCCTGACAAACTCCTCCTTCAAGATGACTCCTACTCCATTTCTCTTCCCATCCACACCATGAAAAAACAGCTTAAACCCCGCTACTAAGCTTCTAGCCTTGCTACCTTTCCACCTGGTCTCCTGAACATACAGTATGTCCAACTCCCTCCTCTGCGTCATGTCAGCAAGCTCTCTACCTTTTCCTGCCATAGTTACAACATTCAAGGTCCCTACTCTCAGTCCTAGACTCATGCTTTTCCTCTTCTGTCTCCGCCTACGAACCCGCCTCCCACTCCTTCTTTGACCAACAGTAGTCCAATTTGGCTAACAGCACTGATGGCAGTCGTTGTTAACCCGGGCCTCAACTGATCCGGTATGGAGGTAATATTTGTGATTTGCATCTTTGATCTGGCTCAGGTTTTACGTCGGATGCCTTTCCTGACACAACCCTCTGCATTTATCCCGGCTTGGGACCGGCATGATTGAGTGCACTGGCCTGTGCCCCCCTCACGGCTGCATTACTTTTGGTAATGGTTTATGGTGGAGAAATGGACGTTCAGTTCACGGGCAACCGCTCTGGTATCTATTCTTGAGGTCAGCATGCCAATTTCAGCATTTTGAAATGCCCTATGAGGTGAATGGATTATCTCAGCAAATAAATGCTTTTAAAACACAAATTTTGGCAGCTCTCTGAATGATATTTGAGAGAAATAGACCTTTCATTTACATAGAAAAAAAATGAATCTTTGAGTTCAAATCATGAAAAATGGGAACAAAAATCAAAGTGTTGCATTTATATTTTTGTTGAGAGAATTGTACATATTCTACAGGTATCTGGAACTGAATTAGAGGCGTCATCAGCATTATTTGAAAAAAAAAAAATTCCCTTCGTTCATGCTTTGACGTTATTGGACGAAAGTACTGTTTACCACAACACACACAATGCCTATAGTGCTCGGTTGACTCTGATTGAGAAGACCAGAACATTTAATTTGCATTTTCTTATGCATCAAAACATTCACTGAGCTCTTGAGTTATATAGATGGGATTAGCATAATGCTGGAAGATGCATCATCAAGCAAGAAAAGTTGAATTATAAGAAAGAAGTCATGAAGAATAACTTTGTACTGATTTGCAGTACTTTCCCCTCTAAATGCGACCCTTACTTATAAGGTTTCCAGTGAATCTGAGGCATTCCAACTTGTTTTTCTGAATTTACAAATGGGCAAAGAGAAACCCTTCATCAGTGCTTAATTTTAGAACTTTAAAACAGTCTCATAAACAGAATCATGGAGTGCTGAACTCACTTGGCGAGAGTCTTACTATTAGTTTGACTTTACGTGTTAAGCTCCAAATGAGATTGGAGTTTAACACTTGTAAAGTCAAATTAGTAGTCAGACTACTTACTATGAGGAATCCACCCATCGTGGACAATCATCCTGTTTTTTGAAACCTGTTTCCAATTGGGATTATTTTATCGATCGTCTGAGAACGTTGTGGTCAATCACGAATATCCGCAGACAGTTGGGGACTTAATTGTAGACAATCTCACCCCAAGCTGCCGACCATCAGAAATTTTCTGAGCATTATTTTATTTGAGTCATTTCAGACATCACATACGCAGTTGTGGTTGATCTGAAACAGTCTTGCTCAAAGAATCGCCCAAATGAAAAATGGTTCTGCAAAATCTGGATCCAAATGCAAAATGAATGACTGGTCAGTACATCATTTATTTTCTGAACCGCTTAACCCTAACAAGGGTTGTGGGGAGGCTGGTGCCCATCTCAACTGACAGTACACCATGCTTAGCTTGCCAGGCCTTCACGGGGCAGAACACACAAACGGTTCTGCAGTCTACTCTTGTCAAAAGTCAGCAATGTTTCTTTTACATGCCTCATCATTTTACATGCATCATCGTTGCCAAGGATAGACATGGTCAGCCTTTGATAACCCAGTTAGCCGGGTGACTGGGGGTGACAGGTCAGTGTTTATAATAATAATAATAATAATAATAATAATAATAATAATAATAAAAGAAAATATTTATGGATGTGGTGAAGGAGGACATGAAGGTAGTTGGAGTAAGAGTAGAAGATACACAGGATAGAGTGAGATGGAGGCGGATCATTTGCTGTGGCGACCCCTGAAGGGAACAGCCGAAAGAAAAAGAATATAATAATAACAATAATAATAATAATAATAATAATCGCCCATCGGTGAGAGTGTGAACAGTTGTGTCACTGTTGGCCTTGTGACTGCCTGGTGAGCTGTCCAGCGTGTACCCCGCCCTCGCCCAAAGTCAGCTGAGAGAAGGTCCAGCCTCCATGTTAACCTAATTATGTTAAGTGCCAGAGAAAATGATGATGATAATTATTATAATGATAATACTGTAATAACGGTTTATTGCAAATATTCTGTGAAATATATATGTAAAAATAAGTAGAAAAGAAAATGATATAGCAATGGGAATCTACAATTAAAGCTAAATATAATGATATATATCTATATATATATATATATATATATATATATATATATATATATATATATATATATATATATATATATATATATATATACATTTTTATTATAAGCAGTTATAGCATTGAATATATATTTTTTGATATTATATACACAAAATCGTATACGTCAGTCAGGGGGGTTGATCCTATATCGCCTAAATTGGCAGTCACGGGAGGTCTCAGTCCCCATTAACCGTGGAAAGTGAGGAATCCCTGTATGTATGTGTGTGTGTGTGTGTGTGTGTGTGTGTGTGTGTGTGTGTGTGTGTTTGTGTGTGTGTGTGTGTGTGTGTGTGTGTGTGTGTGTGTGTGTGTGTGGTATATGTACAAAATTACCAATAAAAAAGTGTTCACAGATAGAATATATTTATTTGAGTGCTGAGTTTTTAATGAATAATATACTATATTTAAAACACTTTAAAAGGTTCATTATTATTTTTGTTTTTATTTCAGTTGTACCTGAAACATAAGCTTCATATTCAGGATGACCCTGGAATTAAAGCAATACTAAACCTGGCACATGAGGGCAGACTGGGAAAATGTAAAGTGACGAAGGGTGCCTTTTGTGTGGGAACTGACATGGTGCAAGCCTGACATGGTGCTCCCTCTGGGGGTTAACTTCCAGTCAGGGAAGAAGAAGTGGGTCAAAAGTAGGTCAGGAGAAAGTGGTTGAAGGACAGATGGAGGGGTAAAAAAAAGATGATGTGAGAGAGAATTATTAAGGTGAACTCTATATAAAAAAGCCTCTCTATATTTAGGGGATGGACAAAAAAGTGTATATGCCATAGAGTGGGGTTCCTTTGTCTCTGTCCCTCTACACCAACGGTGGCAGACTTATACTAACAAAGGGCAACCCAACAGAGGTGTAATGAGTGCATTTTATATTTGGCACCCCACGGTTCAGCTTATGGCAGGGCACCAGAAGATGCCACAGCTGGGGCACAGCTGCTTCCACTTGTGCCACTTCACAAAGGCTTGCTGTATACTGTCACACATATAGGAGCTGCAGGTGGCATATGCTGAATATAGATAGATAGATAGATAGATAGATAGATAGATAGATAGATAGATAGATAGATAGATAGATAGATAGATAGATAGATAGATAGATAGATAGTTATACAAACATTTACTGTGTGTGGAAAATAAAAAACTGAAAAAGAAACGGTAACATGAAAGGAAACATGGACACAATACACAATGTGCCTCCAGGTACATTGAATGTTTTGAAATTGGCCAGTTTGCACCACACCTCTAGCATTCCCTGCTGGTGTTCTCTCCAGCACAGCTAATTTGATCTTCTTCCTCGTAGTAAAAATCAAAGACTGACCCTTACATTTTGTTAATTAAAATTAATGTCCGTCCCTTTGGCACTGACTTGTTACGTCAGATGGAATCAGCTTTGTGTCAGCAACCCTGGGGGTCTCCGGCCCTAATGAGCCTAAGATCCTAATTAGATATACAGAGAGGCCTAAAGGGAGGGAGCAGGATGGAGGGGACATAAAGGGTCCTGCTGGGATGACCGCTGCCACAGGGCTAGCAGTATTTATACTTCAAACAACTATGGCACACACATTGGTGAGACCAGAATGACACTGCACCCAGGCGATACTTTATGTTTCATCCATCACATCCACATTACCAGTCCAAGGAGAGACAGAGAGCGAGAGAGAGAGAGAGAGCACATTTTAAGATCACTATTAAAACTGAATATATTATCAACTATGTAAGTAGTTACAAACTCATGGAATGCATACCCTCCCAAATAGTTTAATAATTCAACTACTACGGCAGTTCGAGTTTCACTGTGTCAAATTTACACCTTTTTTCATTTGCTACCACATCCGCCTCACAGTGAGAAGATCCTGGGTTTCAGAGTCAGGCTCTGAGAGGCTTCTGTGTCGAGTTTGCATGTTCTCCCTGTGCTTGTGCAGGTTTCCTCCCAGAGTCTAAAGGCATACACATCAGGCTAGTTGTCTGTTCCAAACTGTACCCTGCTGTGAGTGCAAATAGTTCTGTGTGTGTATGTGCTGCCTTGCAATAGTCTGATGAGCTGTTCAGGAAAGCTGCCAACACCCAGACAGGCCCACTCCTCACTGCAACCTGCACTGCAAAGGAATGAATGAATGAATGATTGAATGATATATCTGCTCATCGAAATTTAGACGAATGGGAACAAAGGAGGCCACTGTGGCAAGATTTTGAATTATTTCATAAAATTGTTGTTTGAATGAAGGATGGAGCAGGAAATCAACAGGCAGGTCGGTGCAGCCCCTGCTGTAAAAGCAGAGCTTGTACTGGTCCGTCATGGTGAAGACTCACCTATGGTCATGAGCTTTGGGTAGGGACTGAAATAACAAGATCACAGATACAAATGGTCAGGTGTCCATGGGAGCTAAATCACCGAGCTCTCATGCGAGGGAGGGACATACTGTACGCTCACTTCCCTGTCACTCACATCATCATCTCCAGCTAATGATGGGCGTTTGTGACCTCATTCGTACAAAGGGCAGATTGCGCTTTCCTTCCGAGTGTGTTCGACCGCCCCCAAATGCGCATGTGCCACAGTTCGAAAAGTGGTGGCTAGCATTGCGTGTTGCAAAGGGGGCATGTGCCTACTTTCAACATGCATGTTCTTGTACAAGGATTCCCCAGGTATTAAATGAGGACTGCGTATACAGTAGCATTTCTGTCATGTTTAATATATTGAATTATTGGATAAAGGTATGTCAGTTCTTAATATGCATAATTTTGTTTGAGGGTGTAACATTATTATTGGATAGCTCAGGGAAGATTGACGCTGCATTTAATTCCCTTTTCATTCAGCTATAACAGACCAGTTGAGAAATAGAGAAAAGGAGAAGGAATATTACTGGGATGATCTGAGTGAATAAACAAAGGCAGAAGTTCTGTGGGTACTTCATAACTCTACCTCCTTCCTGTACTTATCTCATTGACAGAGAATTATACCGGTGTTTCCATCAAACCCAGCTCAACTCCAGCACCAGCGGAAGCATATATAGAGATGCCCGCAATCATTAGCCTGTTCATCCAAAAACCTCTCACGCCACCCTCAAACCTTATCCATCCAGGCTCAAACCTTCAAAAACACTTAGCATCTGCCTGGCCAGGGTGTCTCATCATGTCTCCCTTTGTGTTACTGACACATGTCTGTTCCAGGCCTGAGCACATCGCCCTGCACCGTCTCTGTCTGCTCACGTTGGCACAGCTCGCATCACCACCCAAACTGCCATCCAGCCCACTGACATTCATCTCCGCCAAAAGGGTTTGTCACACACAGAGCTAACACTCTCTTGCACAGTACAGCAAAGATGAGCCGACACAAACAAGTAACTGCTACGGGATTGAGTACTGATTAATCACTCAGAGAGGAGGTATTACATTTATTTAATATTTTCTAATGATTTCGTAACAAAATATAACAAGTGGCTCGACGTTTACTACCTGTATTAATTTTTATATCATGACTAGTCTTCCAACTCAGAAACAGTGACCAACATGAGATTTGATGCTGGAGAAGAGATTTCTGAGAAATAACATGCAATGCTTTCGGAAAAGAAAATTGGTGTTTCCGTTATGAGTATTACTCAGCACATGCTTATTAGTGCCCTCTGATGAACTGATTCTTTTGTGCAAAGCGAAATGCAAGGGATTCCAAAATGAGGACAACATAATCTGGCAAAATTGTAAGATTCTGAATGACTCAATATGAAAAGCTGTGAGGATAGCTGTTAAGTTTGAAGGATGGGTGAGGGGATGTTCTATTACTCACAGCATCTCTCTCTCTCTCTCTCTCTCTCTCTCTCTCTCTCTCTCTCTCGCTCTCTTTCTGTCTATCTAACTGCCAAGCCCTAAGATGGGAGTTAACATGGCGTGCCAAGAATTTTTCTGTCTTTCGCCTTCTGTATTAATTTCAGCGTATCATATATAACGGTTAGACAAAGAGGAGTTATATATGATGCTGTAGCTAATATATATATATATATATATATATATATATATATATATATATATATATATATATATATATATCTTCTTCTTTTCCTTTCGGCTTTTCCTTTCAGGGGTCGCCACAGTGAATCATCTGCCTCCATCTCACCCTATCCTTTGCATCTTCTTCTCTTACACCAACAACCTTCATGTCCTCCTTCACCACATCCATGAATCGTCTCTTTCGGTTTCCTCTGGGTCTTCTGCCTGGTAGTTCCAACCTCAGCATCCTACTACCAATATACTCACTATCCCTCCTCTGTACATGTCCAAACCATCTCAATCTAGCCTCTATGACTGTCTCCAAAATGTCTTACATGTGCTGTCCGTCTGATGTGCTCATTCCTGATCCTATCCATCCTTGTTACTCCCAAAGAGAACCTCAACATTTTCATCTCTGCTACCTCCAGCTCTGCCTCCTGTCTTTTCCCCAGGGCCACTGTTTTTAAACCATACAACATCGCTGGCCTCAACACCTGTTTGGCCTTTGACACCGTTACCTTCGCCTTACGCTGTGTCTCCCTGTACTTCTGTTTACTCTCTTCAGTCGTCTCAGTGTCCCACTTCTAATTAGCTAACCTCTTCTGTTGTACACACTCCTGCACTTCCTTATTCCACCACCAAGTCTCCTTATCTACTTTCCTTCCAGAGGACACACCAAGTATTCTCCTACCTGTCTCCCTGATCACATTAGCTGTAGTTGTCCAATCTTCTGGAAGCACTTCCTGACCACCCAAAGCCTGTTTCAACTCCTCCTTGAAGACAACCCGACACTTTTCCTTTTTCAGCTTCCACCACTTTGTCTTCTGCTCTGCCTTTGCCTTCTTCGCCTTCCTCACCATCAGCATCATCCTGCACACCACCATCCTATGCTGTTTGGCAACATTCTCACCCACTACTACTTTTCAGTAACTGACTTCCTTCAAATTACATCGCCTGCACAAGATGTAGGCAACCTGTGTGGTCCGACCTTCGCTTTTATAAGTCACCCTATGCTCCTGTCTCTTCTGGAAGAAAGTATTCACCACAGCCATTTCCATCCTTTTTGCAAAATCTATCAACATCTGTCCTTCTGCGTTCCTGTCCTGGATACCAAACCTGCCCATCACTTCCTCGTCCCCTCTGTTGCCATTTGTTTTACGCCGGATGCCCTTCCTGACACAACCCTCTACATTTTCATGCCTTTTTTCTTCTCTCTCTGCCTACGGACATGCCTCCCGCCTCTCCTTCTTGGATGTCTTCGACCAACAAGTAGTCCAATTTCCAACAGCACCCTGTTGGTTAAAAGCACTGATGGCGGTCGTTGTTAACCTGGGCCTCGACCGATTCAGTATGAAATTCTTTCTTGTGATTTGCGTATTTTATTTGGTATTTGTTTTACGCCCTTCCTGTTATATGCCCTTCCTGACGCAACCCTCTGCATTTATATACACTAGTCCTTCTCAAAAAATTTGCATATTGTGATTAAGTTCATTATTTTCTGTAATGTACTGATAAACATTAGACTTTTATATATTTTAGATTCATTATACATGACTGAAGTAGCACTCAATACCTGGTCAACTTATGCACTCAATACCTGGTCAGGAATCCTTTTGCAGAAATGACTGCTTCAGTGCGGCGTGGCATGGAGGCAATCAGCCTGTGGCACTGCTGAGGTGTTATGGAGGCCCATTATGCTTCGATAGCGGCCTCAGGCTCATCCACAGTGTTGGCTCTGGTGTCTCTCAACTTTCTCTTCACAATATCCCACAGATTCTCTATGGGGTTCAGGTCAGGAGAGTTGGCAGGCCAATTGATCACAGTAATACCATGGTCAGTAAACCATTTACCAGTGGTTTTGGCACTGTGGGGGGGGGGGGGGGGGGGGCAGGTCATGCTGAAAATGAAATCTTCATTGCCATAAAGCTTTTCAGCAGATGGAAGCATGAAGTGCTCCAAAATCTCCTGATAGCTCGCTGCATTGACTCTGCCCTTGATAAAACACAGTGGACCAACACCAGCAGCTGACATGGCACCCCAGACCATCACTGACTGTGGATGCTTGACACTGGACTTCAGGCATTTTGGCATTTCCTTCTCCTCAGTCTTCCTCCAGACTCTGGCACCTTGATTTTTCGAATGACATGCAAAATTTGCTTTCATCCGAAAAAAGTACTTTGAACCACTGAGCAACAGTCCAGTGCTGCTTCTCTGTAGACCAGGTCAGGCATTTCTGCTGCTGTTTCTGGTTCAAAAGTGGCTTGACCTGGGGAATGCGGCACCTGTAGCCCATTTCCTGCACATGTCTGTACACGGTGGCTCTGCATGTTTCTACTCCAGACTTAGTCCACTGCTTCCAGAGGTCCCCCAAGGTCTGGAATCGGCCCTTCTTTCACTTTTTCCTTCCCACAGACATCCCACTGAGGTGCCTTGATACAGCACTCTGGGAACAGCCTATTCGCTCAGAGATTTCTTTCTGTGTCTTACCCTCTTCCTTGAGGGTGTCAATGATGGCCTTTTGGACAGCAATCAGGTCGGCAGTCTTACCCATGATTGCGGTTTTGGGTAATGAACCAGGCTGGGAGTTTTTAAAAGCTTCAGGAATCTTTTGCAGGTGTTTAGAATTAATTTGTTGATTCAGATGATTAGGTTAATAGCTCGTTCGTATGCTAATTTTTTGAGATAGGAATTTTGGGTTTTCATAAGCTGTATGCCAAAATCATCAGTATTAAGACAATAAAAAACCTGAAATATTTCAGTTGGTGTGCAATGAATCTAAAATATATGAAAGTTTAATTTTTATCAGTACATTACAGAAAATAATGAACCTTATCACAATATGCTAATTTTTTTAGAAGGACTAGTATATGTATATATATATATATATATATATATATATATATATATATATATATATATATATATATATATATTCTTTTTATCAGTCCATCATTGTTGTTGATTTGTCTATCTGAAAATAATGGAGACAGGAAGCTTTACTGCTGGGGTGCAGTGGTTAGGGGGTTTTATCACTCCTCAGCCCATCTGTGGTAGGAAAGTATCACACACCTCTATTAATACTAACACCTCTGCACAAAAGTACAAAAACAAACAAAAAAAAAATATCTTGAATTTACTCACTCTTTCCGCATATTCTTCCTGCTGTGATTCATTTGAGCTTAATGGTACCAGAGAGGTAGAAGTAATATAAAGTACAATTCTTCTTCTTCTTCTTCTTCTTCTTCTTCAAGGGGCTGAAGTGCATATAGAAAAGTATAACCCCATCCTTATACTGTATTTGCATTTGCAAAAAAAAAGAAGACAAAAACAAACCACGAGTAACAGATATTTTAAGGATTACCCTGCCACACACAGGCACACCACTGTGTTCGTACTTTGTGGAATAATCTTTTACTTTGATTACACTCATGAGTCTCTCAGGATACTTTGCTACCGACTGGTAGCACAGGTTCCAGCTGAAATACCAGCTTCTGTTTCGACAGCTTGTATATAAAAAGCCTGTTTCCGTATTAGTATCTTGGTATTCGCTGTGGAAGAAAAACAAAAAAAAAACCCTGACAAATCTCATGTCATGTCAGTGCTAAAAGGCAGTGCCCGATAATGCTTTTGGATTTTATTTCCAGACTGTATTTTCCATCTTGTTCCGTAGCCTACAACAGGCCGCCATGAACTGCATCGCCCATCAGCCCTAGTGTGTTATTATATGCCAATTATTTCTATAATAAGCTATTTTGCCACCTGGTTTGACTGATACTCTCGATTCACAAGTTCAAATCTTATCCAAGAGGTTTTCTAAGTGGAATGTGTATGTTCACGCTTATGTGGCTTTCCTCTGGGTAGTCTGGTTTCCTCCCACATTCCAAATACATTAAGTTAAGAGGCTATTCTATATTGCCTTTGTGACAACCTGTACAGGGTGTTTAGTCTTTCATGGAAGTCAGTTGAGATTGGCTCCAGCTTCTCCTGTTATCCTGATAGATAAGTGGTATGGATAATAGATGAATACATAGATGAAAAAAATTTTTTTCTTGGTATAGCAACCCTATCATTGTTGCTGCAGATAGTGACTTTTAATGTTGCTGTGTGTCTCTAGGCAACCTGCACGATGCATTCTCTTCTTGTCCTTTTTTAATTTTGAACAAATGCTTTGCTAATACAGTTGGCCCTCTACTTATGAAAGCCTCTGAATACGAAAAATCCATGTTATGAAAAACATTTTCCTAAATTTTCGTCCTCTGTACACGAAACAACCTCTTCTTACAAAAAGCGCCAAATGCGCTATTTCAAAAATTCAAACAATGCGCAAGTTTCTCTCTCATTGGCTGTCCCCCAACATCCCGCCCCGCTGGCCTCCCATGGGCTAGGACAGATGATGCAGCGCCCTCCAATTGGCTATCTCGCAACATCTCGCCTCGCTGGCCTCCTATTGGTTAGGAAGGGATGATGCTGTCTTTCCAACTTTGTTCATGTTTGTGTGTCATTCCAATTGTATTTTATGGCTCAGGCTTTTAACTTTCCATAAACATTTGTATGATTATAACTCTGCTAAGAAGACATGGTCAACACACACACACGCAAACACACAAGTGAAAGTGATTCCCGGTGACATGGTCATTGTAAGATTATAGCGCGTAGGCCTCCGTCAGTCCCGAAGGACTATGGCTGCGCTCTGGCCAGTATCCCGACTGGTGATACTCCCCAGTGCACAGAGCCTGGGTAGGGAGTAATGAGGGACAGGCTGTTACCCAAGCAGCAAGTCCCCCCCTGTCTCGGCGCCACCGGAAGGATCCAATGGAAAGGCAAGTGCCGATACGACTGGGTTCCAGTGCCGCTGCAGGAGAGAAACTACGGTCAATTTAGAATGGCCAATTAACCTACAGTGCACATCTTTGGATTGCGGGGGAAACCGGAGAACCTGGAGGAAACCCGCACAAGCACGGGGAGAACATGCAAACTCCACACAGAAACGCCCGGGCCGGGAATCGAACCCGGGCCTTCTTGCTGTGAGGCGGACGTGCTAACCACTACGCCACCGTGCCGCCATCTTGTAAGATTATAACTCTGCTAAGAAGACATGGTCAACACGAAGGAAGTACCTTAAAAGCTATGCTTTTATAACTTTTTAAGGGTAGTCTTGGCAGCCTTGGAACGAATCACGCATTTTACATGTAAAATGCGCCTCTACTTACGAAAACTCCAGGTTCCAAAAAAGTTGCTGGAACGGATTAATTTTGTAAGAAGAGGGCCGACTGTATTACCATGCTGCTCTATTTACACATCATCTTGCAGCTTTGTTTTAGAATGTATGTATTATATGTCACACTATGTACATTATAACCCTCTTTTGACAAATGTTGTTCAGAAAAGGCACCTTATAAACATGCTTTCTAAGAAATTTGTAAATTGTGATTTAAGCAGTGAAAAAATATCCTACAGGACCACTGGATCTTTAGTTGGGATTAATCAGACTCATGCCATTGATATCAAATGCATGTTAATTGTAGACATGAGAAAACTAGTTAAATTTTATATATCTTTCTAGTGTCTAAATAACAGAAGTGTGTGCTTTACTAACTTCTATAAGGAAAAAACAACAATAACAACATGAAGCATTTTTCAATCTGTGGTCACTTTTTGCCCAAAAGTAAACCAAGATTCAAGAACCCACTTGGGGAAAGTCGAAGTAATCCCTGCCTACTTCCACAATCAGTGACAGAGTAATTACCAGCTGTACTAATGACACTTAAAATATTTCATTTTTAAGATGGAAGTAAATATTTATCTCCTGTTACTCTAAAATATGTAAATTTCATCATTAGATGGTTTTTACTTATGTCTACAAAGTTGTCATCTGCTAAAATACATTCGCTCATTCACACTAGCCTGTCGTAAAGACCGCCATTTGTAGTTTGTTTCAATTCAAATGGGAGCAAAATTACAAGAATATGATATAGAAACATTAGTTATAAGAAGGTAAGATGTTAGCATGTCAGACACTTTAAATAGCAACAAGAATAATATACAGTTGCCAAACTAACAAATCAGATATGAAATAGTGAACTCCTGAATAAAATATGGCGAGGCACATCTGCACATAATAAAACATTAGATGTATATACATAATACAGATATCTCCTCATTTATATGAACGAATGGTATATTGTTGTGGCGGAGTTGATGCTCTATTGCTGGATTTCTCAAAAAAGATGATGCACGAAGCTTTAAGGACTACCGAGTTGAGAATATGGTTTATACTGGTGTGTAGTCTGTAATTCTATAATTTGCCTAATTCAATGGCACTCTAACTCATTTTGGTGAAACCAGATAAAAATACAAACCATTATCACAGAAAATTTACTATAGATTAACATTAAGTAAAGTTGGTTATCTGTAATTGTAATTTTAGTCCTAACCCATTTTATTTAAAAAATTATAATGAACAATGGGATGTCATCTTCACAGTTTCTAAAAGTATCTTAAGGTTCATATGGCTCAGCAGCAGCGGGAATGGGGGACTTCTAACAAGAGAACTCCACCAGTTGCACATCTGGATGAATTACAAAGTTAGGAGAGCAGAATTGTCAGGATCACTACTATCTCAAAAGTAGCATGTGTACCTAAAAAAAAAAAAGTAAACAAAGAGGTAAGGGGGTGTTGTTAGGTATGCTCACAACAAGATAATTGTTAAAGAAGAGAGTTTAACAGTACTGAGTGAATGCTGGGACCATGGCATGCTTCAGTATAGCAACATAACTAAAAAGAAGAAGAAGGAAGACAGGAATGACACCCTTTGACAGAAGACAATCATCCACTCCACCATCAACGGACCAGAGTGAGCGTGTGAGAGTCTGGAAGTGACAGCATACATATTTACCAAAACTCTTTATGTTCGAGAACCTCCATATCTGCTCTTTTACCTATTGAAAGGCTATTTAACAAAGTATATGACTAAGCAGGTACGTTTCAGCCTAGTTTTAAATACTTGAGACTGTGTCTGAATCCTGAGCATTCACTGGAGGAATGTTCCATAACTGTGGTCTTTGGAACACTAAGCTTTGCCCCCCTGCTGTAGTCTTCATTATTCAAGGTATCAATAAGTAGCCTGCATGTTTTGATCTTACTAAGTGTGCTGGATCATAAAGGAAAAGAAATTAATTAATATAACGTGGCACAAGACTATTTAGTGCTTGAAAAGTAGTATGCTATATTCAGTGCAAAATTTAATTGGGAGCCAGTGCAGTGTGGGTAAGGGACTCTTGCAACTGTATTCTGGGCTAACTGGAGTTTGTTTATGCTGCTGTTAGAATATCCAGACAGTAAAGCATTGCATTAGTCTAATATAATAAAATGTAATAATGATGTAATCAAAGTATGAACAAGTTTTTCTGTAAATTGAGTTCTTTTAAAAAGATTCTTGAGAGGAAAGAAGGTGAGCCCTTTACTGCTGCACATGATGAAACTGAAACACCACCCAAAATTACAACAGAATTAGAAAGTTTATTTCTAACTGCCTGTGGACCAATCACATATACTTCTCTTATCAAAATTTAATATGAGGAAGTTACAAGCATCGTGTGTCTAGTGTCCTTTACACATTTCTGAACTTTATCATGTTGGTGTCTCTCATCTGACTTTGCTTAAATATGCAACTGTGTGTCATCAAGGCAACAGTGGAAAATAATGGGATGTTCCCAAATAATATTACCCAAAGAGAGCATGTATAGAAAAAAGCAGAGTGCCGAGAAGAGAACCTTGTGGAACACCAGAATTAATATTGGACATAAAGAGGTATGTACAGGAGATGGCCATTCCCTTATTTCCAAGAATATTTTCTAATTTTTCAAAGTGAAAGGAATGATCATATAAACAATAGTATAAATACCTCCAGCCTTTTCTTGTCTCTAGTAGGACCCTAGTACTTTCTTGTGGGTATATATTGTAAAAGCTATATAATGTTATTCTAAATAACATTATATACCCCTATCAGTTCTGCTGGTAGAATGTTTGTATGTTTGGTCGAATGATCCATATTTTGATCCTGATCACCTTCAAAATCTAGCTGAGCCTTCTTATAGAGCAACCCAATTTTTTTTGTTTTTTTACAGAATTCTAGAAACACACACAAACAAACAAATAGACAAACCAGAGGTTAAACAAAACCTTCTTGGCGGAAGTAATGAGTATTCATTCATTTTCTGAACCAATTAATCCTAATTAGGGTCACTGGGAGGCTGGCGCCCATTTGAGGCCGACTCTGGTTAAACCCTGGACAGCTCACCAGGCCATAGCAAGGTCAGCACTTGCAGCAGCCAGTTATCATACTGTGCATGTTTTTGGACTGTAGGAGGAAACTGGAGTACTCAGAGGAAACCCATGTAAGCACAATGGGAACATGCAAACTCCACACAGAAACCGAGCCCAGGAATCGAACCTAGGCCTTTGTTCTGTGAGGTGGACATGCTAACCACTGCACCACTGTGCCACCCTGGTTGTATATACTGTAGTGTATATGCCAAATGAATAAAATGTCAGATCAGCTTATACATGTTTATAGGACTTGCACTATACTTTCCATCATACACTGTACTGCAAACAAAGCAAACTTCTGACTGGCACACCACAAAATCACCAGTGCGCCTGTTCACAATCACAGATGATCACTTGTTCATTATATAAGGACTCACTAGCGCAACATAATGAAGTATTTTTCTGTGGCACTCGAAGGTAGTCTTACTGAGTCAGAGTTATTCTCTTTGGTTTTTCAGTATATCACCCAGTTTGTTGACTGTCACCAATTACCAAGCCCATGATACTCGTTTTCTCCTTTTTTTTATCTAAAATGGTATTTTGTCTCATTGATTGATCTCTGTCTGTCCCACAGTTATGATCCTGACCTGTGTTCTGTATTTGTCTGTCTTGTTTTCAGCATTAAAACTGTTTTATCTGCATACAGTATTGCATTATTGGGGCAGTGGTATAGGGCGCTGGATCGCTGATCCAAAGGTTGGGGGTTCAAGTCTCACTCTCCACAAGGTTGTCACTGTCCCCCCCCAGTGCAGCTAACTGGATTATCAAATGCGGGCCATTTCTCTCACTGTCTATGGTGAGAGGTTCATGTAAAAGAACCATTGCTGACTTTCATAAAGAGTAGTTGCAAAGCCGTCAGCGTGTTTCTGTCCCTTGCTAAAAAAGGGTTGTGACAGGAAGGGCATCCAACGTAAAAACCTCTGCCAAATCAAACGTGCGATTCAGATGATTCGCTGTGGCGACTCCCGAGTAAAAAAGGGAAAAAGCCGAAAGGGAGACAGACAGACAGACAGTATTGCATTCTTCTGATTCCCTGCTACACACTGGTGTAACACAATATGCTAATGAAGTACAAATAATTGTATTGACCACACATTATTTTTAAAAAAAAAATGAACAATTTATTTTCTAAATTCATGAATGTTTGAAAAACTAAAAAAGAAAAAATATTAAATTAGGAAAACATGATATTAAATTGGAGCAGTCAGAAAAATGCATGGGTAGGAACAGTGTGGATATCGGGGGAAGACAGTTCGTGGCGCAGTGGAATGTAGCAGACAGGAGTTCAGGAGGAGGAGGGTGCAAAAATATTTTTAAGAGAAAACAATGGAGGTGTACCAGGCAAGACCAGGGGCTGTTGTGTGTATCTGAAAGACAGATTGGTCATGTTGATGTGTGACTGTCTGCTTGGTTGCAAGAGGGCCTTGTTTGTCAGCCTGCTCTTTCAATATAAGCGCTCTAATTGCTCAGAAAATTACAGCCAATGCTGATTACATATGACATGGACTGACATTACAGTGATGCTGTGTCACCCCATAGGTGCCCCTAACCCATCTAGCTTTTGTCTGCTTTCTCTGATACTGTGCTCTCCCTGGTTGACCTCAACCGTGCCCCTGGTGACCACCCGCTAGCCTCAGCTTGTTTAAGCTGTCAAGTGAGAAGATGTCCCAAAGTTCAATCTTGTCATGCTCTGGAATTGCTTGCTTTCTGCCACTCCCTATCTATCAGCTGGCATCATGATGGTGATGAGTGTGTGTGTGTGTGTGTGTGTGTGTGTGTGTGTGTGTGTGTGTGTGTGTGAGACCACCCCTACACTTGGTCATGGAATGTCCTTATGTTTTTAATCACCGAAAATGGAATAGCCATGATTTTTGTGTACGGCAGAAATTCAACTCATGTCCGCCTCACAGAAAGAAGTCACTGGATTCGAGTTGCAGGCTCAATCAGGGCATTTTTGTATGGTTTTCTTCCAGTTACTCTGGTTTCCTTCCACAGTCTAAAGACATGCACATTCATGTCTTTTCCAAATCGCCCCAAGGAGTGAGAGTGATAGTTGTTTGTGTTGGCCTTGTAATGGACTGTTGAGCTCTTCAGGGTCTACCCTGCCTTTTCCTAGTGTTAGTTGAGATAGGCTGTAGCCTCCCTGTGGCCACTTCACTTCTGTGCTGCCCTATTTATACATGAGGTCAAAAAAGTGTGCCTGTGAATGAATAAATGGCAGAAGGGTAACAATAAGCATTAATGAACAAAAGAAGCATTAAGAACACATGTCCTGATATAAGAATTGTGTTGGTTTTTTTCAAAATGATAATTATTTTAAATAGTTACGAGGCTCTTATAAATTATTCCATGGTGTAGGTGCAGTTCTGCTTGGAAAAACCTCCAGAAACCATTGAGAAATAAATTTAATTCATCAATATTTTATTAAAACAGTACTCGAATGACAATTGGCTATACAGGATAACAATAAGATGTACAGCATTATAAAAAACTTTGGGGCCGGTGGCGTAATGGTTAGGGTGCTGCGCTCATGATCAGGAGGTTGTGAGTTCGAATCCCACCGAGACCCTCACTGTGCTAAGACCCCTGGGCAAGGTCTCAACTACAAATGTGCCTCTGTTCACTCAGCAGTATAAATGGGTACCAGTAAAATATACTGGGAAGGTAACCTGTGATGGACTAGCATCCCATCCAGGGGGAGTTGAATTCCTGGTCGCTTCACGCTATGGAAACCAGGGATAAGCACCGGCCTGATGAGTCACGAGGCTAAGCTACTAGGCTCGGGTCTAAAAACCTAACAGACTTACCCTACCATTATAAACACGATTAAAGAATGTCAAAATAAGTGTGAAATAATAACAATTGCAGGGTAGTGCGGACCTGGTGGCAAAGATGTTGGATCGCTGATCCTAAGGTTGGGGGTTCAAGCCCCACTCACCACAGCTTTCCCCCACCCCCATGCCGGTGCAGCTAACTGGGTTATGAAAGGCCGCCCAATGTGTATCACTGTCTATGGTGTGAGGTTCATGTAAAAGAACCATTGCTGACTTTCGACAATAGTAGGCTGCAAAGCCATCAGCGTGTTTCCACCCTGCGATGACCTGGCGAGCTGTATAGGGTGTCCACCTGGGATGGACGCCAGCCTCCAGGTGACCCTAATTAAGATTAAGCGGTTACAGAAAATGAACTGAAATAACAACGATTGCACTCAACCAGCTGCAAGTAGTTGCTGCTTTACTTCGCTTTAATAAATAACAAACCCTGTGGCATGCTGCAACAAACAATAAAATAAAACCTGAGGACACTCATCTGAGAACAGCGATATCTGGTTCCAGCTCCACATATCTTCTTCTTCTTTTCCTTTCGGCTGTTCCCTTCAGGGGTCGCCACAGCAAATCATCCGCCACCATCTCACCCTATCCCCTGCATCTTCTTCTCTTACACCAACTACCTTCACCACATCCATGAATATTCTCTTTGGTCTTCCTCTACGCCTTCTGCCTGGTAATTCCAACTTTAGTATCCCACTACCAATATACTCCAGCTCCTTATATACATTTATCAATTTTCCCCACAAATAAACAGCTATGTTATTAGGCAGGTGTGCTTTTCTAGATCTTCCGGTGTGTTCATTCATGCGTACATGAACCTGCACTTGGCCCTGAAGGTAGGGTTTGTTGTCCCTTTGTTCTATCACTGCTAATGGGAGTTTCAGTAGCCAAAATCAGGAGCCATGATGCATCAGCAGATTGCCAACCCAATCTTTTAGTGTTTCTTTCCCTCCTTACTGAGCCCTTAAAAGTCCTACAACTTGTCCAGGATCTCAGGTACCATTAAAGTAATAGCAGTGTTTTTCACTGGGAATCACTCACTGCGATTCACCAGTGTTTCAGTATCAGCGTGTATTATCTGTGATTGATATGCAAATCTGGAAACAATGTATTCAGCCTTGTCAACGAGTAAAATCAGACTTTAAAAGGTGTCTCCTGGTGTATGGGCTTACTGAGTCCTTGCAGAAAATTCTACCTGACACATTTCTCTCTTGACCTTTCCACTGAAGCTGGATGAGTTCTGTTAACATCAGGCCGACAGTGTCTGCTCGAACAGTTAATCCTGTGATGTTTTGGCATACTGCAGGCATGAGTGGTGATCCTTCTTCTTCTTTTCCTTTCGGCTGTTCACTACAGGGGTCGCCACAGCAAATGATCTGCCTCCATCTCTCCCTATCCTCTGCATCTTCTACTCTTACTCCAAAGACCTTCGTGTCCGCCTTCACCGCATCCATAAATCTTCTCTTTGGTCTTCCTCTGGGCCTTTTGCCTGGTAGTTCCAACCTCAGCATCCTACGACCAATATACTCACTATCCCTCCTCTGTACATGTCCAAACCATCCTGTGATCTTTATATTCTAATACACGTTTCAATCAAAGACAACAGACCTCTGACAGTTGAAAGCATGCCTTTTAATTTATCAGCATTTGATTTATTTTTCTAATTTAAGTCTAATTTTGTAATTCATTTTGAGCAAAGTGGATTGGATTCGAACATTGCATTTGAAACGGTTAAAAACAGAAAAGAAACTGGAGCACTTGGAGGAAACCCAGGCAAGCGCAGAGAGAACATACAAACTCCATACAATCTACTTCTTCTATCTGCGAGATTCTATAAAATATGAGGCTACTACTCCATTCTCTCGTGCAAACAACATTGAGATTAAAGCATCAAAGACTCTACTTACCCCCAACATGAAAATACGCATGTAAATGTGAAGTATTGCTCATAGACCACAAGTCTTATCTGTAATTGCAATTATCTAGATAGTATCATACTTTTTTCAGTGTGTTTGGAAAGGTATACTAATACAGGGATCCCTCGCGACTTCGCACTTTAATTCATGTGGCTTCAGTGCATCACATTTTTGAAAAAAATATTAATAGAATTAAAAAATAAGGAAATTAATGAAGAATAGGGGGAAAAGTTAAGGAAAATTTCGCAAAACAAGGCCAATTATATATATATATAAAAAAAAAAAAAAACCTAAACAATACAGAAAACAAAAAAACAACCCAAAACCTCATATCAAAACTATTTACATTTTTATGACCGGTGCGCATCTGAGTACGTGCCCACACACATCTGCATGTGTGCTGGCGCATCTGTATGTGTGTATATTTATATTTTATTTACATATTATTAATTATTTTTGAATAATTAATTGTTATTATAAGCATTTCTAGCATTCAATATGTATTTATTGCTATTATATACACGTATACATGTACGTATACGTCAGTCGGGGGTGTGTTGGGGGAGGTGTTGATCCTACTTCGCGGAATTCGGTGGTCGCGGGGGGATCTCGGTCCCAATTAACCGCGAAAAGTAAGGGATCCCTGTACTTCTATGTAATCAAAATTTCACAGCACTATTATATTAATATGTTTATTTTTCTACCCTATCCTTTATATATTTTCTTTTAAGTATCTGCGATGTGCATTTGTGTGTGTGTGTGTGTGTGTGTGTGTGTGTGTGTGTGTGTGTGTGTGTGTGTGTGTGTGTGTGCACGCTGCCTCTGTTTGACCGGATGGTGGACATAGTACTGATAAGTTGTGACAGCGGGTGCCCTAGCTGGTAAGCTGTGAGCGTACGCCACCATATTGCTTGGCTCCCTGGGGAAGGGGATCAGCATGCCAGCCTTGCCAGGAAGTGATAATAGGCTCAACACGTCTTGCTTTCTCACATTACGGCAAGTGAAGGGTGACAGATCAGAACTGTGATATTGCTGTGTGCAAAAATGGGCTGCGGCATTTATTTGCCATGTGGATAATGATGAAACTATGTTGTGCCACAGCAACCAGTTCAGTGATGTATATTGCCAGCATAAAAGAGGAATTTGTGAAAGGGAGCAGACATGAGATGCCTAATGAAATGCTTCATTATGAAAGGACAAAACTATATAAGAAATTTAATTCAGTTCAGTTTTACTTTACTTTACTATAGCCCTCTTTTAAAGTTGACATTGTCGCAAAGCAGCTTTACACAGTAAAAGTAAGCGTTTACAAAGTATAAAAGAATTTAAACATTTCCTACAGCCCCCACACGTCCCTAATGAGCGTCGCCCGGTGATGGTGGCAAGGAAAAACTCCCTCAGTAGATGCGATGAAGAAACCTTGAGAGGAACCAGGCCTAAAAGGGAAACCCATCCTCATTTGGGCAAAACCATAAAGATACAAACTATTCATTCATTCATTCTCTGAACCGGTTAATCCTAATTAGGGTCATGGGGATTCTGGCATCAATCTCAGTCAACTCTGGGCGAGGGTAAAGTACAACCTGGCCAGCTCACCGGGCCATCACATGGCAGAAACACGCTGACGGCTATGCAACCTACTCTTGTCGAAAGTCAGCAATGGTGACAGGCTTTTGATAAACCAGCTGGCTGCACTGGGGAGATACAAACTATATGAGAAATACATTACAGTCCAAAATGTAATCCGGTTGGTTATATAACTGTAAGTCCTAAATAATTGTGGGGAAGAGAGATAATATTACCAGCAGTGAAAAGTCATGTTCACAGTCTGTTAGTGCACATCTCAGTCCATTTAGATTATCATCAGCAGGAGGGAGGGGCACCAGGACAGATCACAGGACTCAGGAAGCAGAAAGATCAGGATCACCGGCATCCCAGAAGAAGAATGTGTATCTCAACAAAAACTGAGAGCGAGAGATATATCGATCGATCGATAGATAGATAGATAGATAGATAGATAGATAGATAGATAGAGAGAGAGCGAGAGAGAGAGAGAGAGAGAGAGAGAGAGAGAGAGAGAGAGAGAGAGGCTGTTAAGTAATGTTTGATAGCATATACAGTTGTACCTCACCTTACGAAATTAATCCGTTCCAGAAGTGGTTTCGTAACCTGATTTTTTCGTAAGTTGAGTCGCATTTTACATGTAAAAGGCCTGATTCGTTCCAAGGCCCCCAATACTACCCCCTAAACCCTTTAAAAATGATAAAAGTATACCTTTTAAGGCCTCCTTTTGCTTCAATACCATACCGATGGTAGACGGGTTTCAGCCATGTTCCTTTGTGATATCACTCAACTGCATGCCACAAGCCCACTTCTTCTTTTCATTCGCACCGGGAATCACTTTCTTGGGGCCTATGATGAATGACGAAAAATAAAGTTGCAATGAGCACACTCGAAAAACTCACGAAACATCAGTAACTCTGTCCTTTACACTTGTTAGAACTCCGTGATGAACAATGGGTTGAAGGCACACAGAAGGCATCATGGGTATCATGGAGTTGCAGCTCCCTCTTAGCCAATGGAAGGCCAGCGGGGTGGGGTGTTGGGAGATAACCAATGGGAGAGCAACTCTATTGCGCCAATTTCAAAACAAAATACAGGATGCTATAAGTGCATTTACGTTTCAAGGGATTCAGGCAACTACGAAGCCGAGCTCGCATTGTTTGAATTTTTGAGATGTCACTTTTCGTAACGTGAATTTTTTTCATATCCAGAGACGGAAATTTTAGGTAAATGCGTTTCGTAACTTGAATTTTCTGTTAGTTGGGTCTTTCGTAAGGTGAGGTATGACTGTATAACCGTATAGTCCCCAAATTGAAAATATTCAAGATGCTGTTTTAAATGTAAATAAAAACAGAAGCAGTGATTTACAGATATCATTCATTTTCTGAAATGCTTAATCCTAATTAGGGTCACATGGAGGCTGGCGCCCATCTCAGCCAAATCTGGGCGAGGGCAGAGTGCTCACTGGAAGAGCATAAAGAATGAGCTTTTTTTGAACTTGATGACAGCAACATCTCTGAAAAAGGTTAGAACAGGACAACAAAAGACTGAAAAGCCTGCAGTGACTGCCATAATCATGCTTGTTTCAATGCAGTGCCACCTGAGGACCTGAAGGTCAGGGGCATCCAGTGTTGACTTTCGTCCTTGTTGCATGCACAGAGATTTCTCCAGACTTGCAGAATATAGATGTATGTAGTCTTTATTATTATTCTGAAATTGTTCCCCAATTTGTAGATGCATTCTTTTGTAGATTGGTGAACCTCTGCCCACATGCTTCCTGCTACTGACCTGTTGTCTATTAACTAACCAAATTTACTACTGCTTATGGTTTGCAGTTTGAGATGTAGACACACAATTTTTTTTTTCCGGTTGTATTTATTCACTGCAAATCATAACAGCCAGCCGAAGCGAATGATAGCAAGAGCTGAAAAACACATTTCCTCTTTGCTCTTTAGGCCAGTTTGGAAGGACAGCCTGATTTGGGAAGGGAAGTAAAATAGTAATATATATTTTTTGCTTTTTGTTTGTGGACTTTTCTGTGCTGCTAGTGGTTAATAACACATTTGAAATCTGTTGTATCCATCTTCAAATTTGTACATGTCCACTACGTAATCTCGGGGGCACGGTGGCGTAGTGGTTAGCACGTCCACCTCACAGCAAGAAGGCCTGGGTTTGAGTCCCGGCCTGGGCGTTTCTGTGTAGAGTTTGCATGTTCTCCCTGTGCTCTTGTGGGTTTCCTCTGAGTATTCCAGTTTCCTCCCACGGTCCAAAAACATGCACAGTAGGCTAATTGGCTGTTCTAAATTGCCCGTAGGTTCGCATCGTGCAGAAGGCAATGGCAAAGCACTGCACTATCCTTGCCAAGAAAACCTCCATGAAGATGATAATCAAAGCATTATCCTTCATGGCAGGCCGCCAAAAGTTGTCCTGCGACTCAGAAGGTGCCAGACCACTTAATCTAAGATATTTTGAGAGTACGTTAAACTCATAGGTGATCATTTGCTTTAAGTTACACTTGTAAGCAATGGAATAATCTCGGAATAGCTGTTTTTAATTCTAAACTATTCAGAATCATTACAGTTGATCACAATTGGAAGCCAATTAACTTGGCATGTAGTACAGAATGTGATTGGTTACACCTGATTGAGTTTATATTTATTTTAGAAGGGGTTGATCCTTTAAGCATCTTAATGATCCTGATTTTCTGAATTGTTGCTGTTATATATTTTACTTGGTTGCTTTAAAAAAATACAGCTGGAAAAATTCTACTGTATATACAGTAAAATGCAAAAATGTAAGAAATATTAAAAGTTTGAAATGGGTGATATAATACAGGGATACCACACTTTCCGCGGTTAATTGGGACCGAGAGTCCCCCCCCCGCCCCCCCAGATGAGTGTGCATGCACTCAGGTGCACACCTCACACAAACGTAAGTAGTTTTGATGGGAGGTTTTGGGTTGTTTTTTGTTTGTGTTTGCTTAGGGTTTTTTTTGTTTGTTTGTTTGATTTTTTTTTTTTTTTTTGCATAATTGGACTTGTTTCTGTGACATTTTCCTCAACTTTCCCGCCTATTCTTCCTTAATTTCCTTATTTTTTAATTCGATTAATATTAAAAAAAAAAAAACGCAATGCACTGAAGCCGCATGAATTGAAGCACAAAGTAGCGAGGGATCCCTGTATATATTCATCCAGCCATTATCTTCTTCTTTTCCTTTCAGCTGTTCCCTTCAGGGGTCGCCACAGCGAATTATTTGCCTCCATCTCACCCTATCTTCTGCATCTTATTCTCTTACACCAACTACCTTCATTTCTTCCTTCACCACGTCCAAGAATCGTCTCTTTGGTCTTCCTCTAGACCTTCTGCCTGGTAGCTCCAACCTCAGCATCCTATTACCAATATACTCACTATCCCTCCTCTGTACATGTCCAAACCATCTCAAGCTAGCCTCTCTGACTTTGTCTCCAAAACGTCTTACATGTGCTGTCCCTCTGATGTGCTCATTCCTGATCCTATCCATCCTCGTTACTCCCAAAGAGAACCTCAACATTTTCATCTCTGCTACCTCCAGCTCTGCCTCCTGTCTTTTCCCCAGGGCCACTGTTTCTAAACCATACAACATCGCTGGCCTCAACACCGTCTTGTACACTTTTCCTTTCATTTTTGCCCATACCTTCCTATCACACATCACAGTGGACACTTTTCTCCAACCATTCCAACCTGCCTGCACACGCTTCTTCACCTCTTTTCCACACTCTCCATTGCTCTGGACTGTTGAGCCTAAGTACTTAAAATCCTCCACCTTCTTTATCTCTGCTCCCTGTAACCTCACCGTTCTTGTTGAATCCTTGTCATTCACACACATTTATTCTGTCTTACTGAGGCTAACCTTCATTCCCCTCCTTTCCAGTGCATACCTCCACCTCTCTAGATTTTCCTGCACTTGTCCTCTGCTCTCATTGCAGATTACAATGTCATCTGCAAACATCATAGTCCATGGGGAAATCTTGTCTAACCTCGTCTGTCAGCCTGTCCATCACCATAGCAAACAAGAAGGGGCTCAGAGCTGATCCTTGATGCAGTCCCACCTCCACCTTGAACTCTTCTGTCACACCAACAGCACATCTCACCACTGTCTTACATCTCTTATACATGTCCTGCACCACTCTAACATACTTCTCTGCCACTCCAGACTTCCACATGCAATACCACAGTTCCTCTCTAAGCACCCTGTCATATGCTTTGTCCAGATCCAGATTATCAAATGGCAAAAAATCTCAATCAGTTACAAAAAAGAATACATTAGTAATTTCTGGGCATAATAATACCAGTAGTTTGTTGATGTTACTAAGTACAGGGAAATTGAGTCATTTCAGGTGTATATGCAAATCCTGCAGGACTTGCAGGCCTCACACATACACACACAAAAAGCCACAACATAGGAGCTGAAAAGTATAGTTCTGTGCATCAACAGTTCTGTAAATGCTTATTGGTTGTTTGCATCTAAGACACTACTGTACTGATTTTGCTGTCAGTAAGTACACAAACCAGACATTCTTTTACTCTTACATTTGATCTATGTAATTGAGGTTTAAATAGCTCAGATGTGGTTACTTTATATTACAATATGAGACTTGCCTATATTACTACTCAGAGAAAAAAAAAAGTTCCTACAAGTTTTTAAAAATGTGTGCACTTCTTGGTTACTTCATGTTAGAACAGGGTTTCAACTCTAAGCCTGTGGAGTTGATGCTCAATAAAGCTAGCATACAGGCACAACCAGATCTTTTTTATTTTGATGATATATTAGTATTCTTCCATTCTTAAACTTTGCTACAACTCTGCACGCTACTCCTTCTGCCTGGCACTGTTATGCTTACTGCCTCCTCCTCTCTGCCCTTGCAGCTCTGCTGTCAGTGAGTGAGTATGCGTCCTGCCATCAACAGAGGTGAGTAAAACAGGCTGGCATTTCAAATACACGCCACAGCTCTGTGCTCTCTGTGATTGGTCTTCTCCATGATCCATACCCCTGTTTGTAGCAGTAGATGCAGGCGATCCATCAGACTATCATGAAAGGGCGATACAACTTTTTATTTTTTAAAATTTTTTTTTTTATGAATGATCATTGTGAGGCAGTGGTGGTCTGATGGCAAGGTGCTGGATCACTAATCCCAAAGGTTAGGTGTTCAAGCCCCACTCTCAATGGGTTGCCACTGCCCCCCCCCGCAGTTAACTGGGTTATCAAAGGCCAGCCATGTCTCACAGTCTATGATGTGAGGCATGTAAAAGAACCATTGCTGACTTTCATCAAGAGTAGCTGCATAGCTGTCAGTATGTTTCTACCCTGCGATGGCCTGGCGAGCCATCCAGGGTGCACTCTGCTCTCACCCAGAGTCAGCAGATGGTCTGGCAAACTGTTCAGGTTGTATCCTGCTTGATAATATGATGATATAAATTTATGATGATGATGATGATGATGATGATGATGATGATGATGATGATGATGACGACAAGATGTCCAGAGATTATATGAAAGTAGGCAGATTCCTATTCTCAGAGCTTTGTTGTGACCAGACAGATGCAGTTTTCGTAGAATGATTACGTTGCTGGCGTATGCGTAAATTATTCAAACAAGAGTTAATGTTTTGTGCTACCTAAGAAAACATATCATTTCATTGCTTCAAGGTTAACATTAACGTTTTGTGTGTGTGTGTGTGTGTGTGTGTGTGTGTGTGTGTGTGTGTGTGTGTGTGTGTGCGTGTGCGCACGCACCCAACAAATGTTCCTGCCATGCAGCTACAAATGATGTGTTTTACTTATTTACACTGCTATTTTGGTGAAGTCTGTTTAAAATGGTCTCACGTATAAATTCCTGAAAAATTCTGAATTCTGAATAATTATGCTCTGTTGAGAATAATTAGGACCTGAAGATTAAGATAATGAGTTGATGGAACATTTGTACGCTTTCTTTCTTGTTTTACATCAATCAAAATATGAAAAGCAACCTCATTGCTTTTAGTTGCTCTGATACTTTGAATCTGATGCTTTCAGTTATATTGGGGTGCTTTGTTTTGCTATTCTTTGTCTTGTGGGTTACATGACACAAGAATTTGGGGTAACTAACCTTACCCCAAATCAATAATAAAAAAAACTGCACAGAAGTCACAGTGTATATCATACATTTCCTATGTTTAGACGTGAGATAAACTAGCACAGAAGGCTGAGAAAGTACATGAGACATAACAAAAGCTACAGTTTTCTGAATCCGCATTTAATTAAACATTACTCAGAAACAGTGGGAAAAATTATAGCTTAAACTGATAGGTTTTACCTGCATTCAGCAGAAGAGATCGAAGTCCTGTATTAACACTGGGAATGATGATGATGATGATGGCGTTACTGGATGTTTTTGTGGCCTGTCTGGCCATCTAGTGGAGTTTTTGGGATACACAGGGTAGTGTATGAAACAAACAATGAAGAATCATTCATTCATTCATTTTCTCAACCGCTTATTCCTAATTAGGATCAACGGGGAGGCTGGCGCCCATCTCAGCCAACTCTGGGTGAGGGCAGGCTACACCCTGGACAGCTCGCCAGGGCCAACACTCACATAACTATTCACTCTCATATCTAGGAGAGATTTATAGCAGCCAATTATCTGACTGTGCATATTTTTGGAGTGTGGGAGGAAACCGGAGTACCCGGAGGAAACCCACGCAAGCACAGGGAGAACATGCAAACTCCGCACAGAAATGCCTCAGCTGGGAATCAAACTCAGGACCTTCTAGCTTTGAGGCAGACGTGCTAAAACCACTACAACACCGTGCTGCCATTGAAGACTTAATGACCGCCATTTATGAACGTTACGTACAGAAAGCTTAGTGTAAAGTAATTTCAATGCAGTTTGACAAACATCAAAATATAGAAAGAGAGCAGAGCCTTCCATCAAATCACATGTCAAGTCTTACCTGGTGTTCACAAGGTGTGTGCTGTGGAAGAGTAAATCTGCATAAGATGGAGAATTATTAGACTGCAATTTAATCATATGTATACAAGGAAAGATTTAAACTCTGGTCAATAAATAATTCAAATAATTTATTGAATGTAACCTGTACACTAAATTACATACTCGAAGTCAATGCCGAATATTTGGTATGATCGATTACTTCAGCCCCCCCCCCACCCCACCCCCTTTTTTTTAACGTTTTATTTATTTAAAGGAACATTATAAAAGACAACACTGCCTATGTGTCTTATATATCCCTAACATAAATACTGGTTTTTGGTGTGAGATTCATTTTATGTGACAAACTTAATAGGCCTAACAAATACGGACTGAAATGATGACTGACTATTAATTCACGTTAATCTGTGAAGCCATGGTTTTGGTGTGTCAGCGCAGCTAGCTGCTAGCATGTACTATCTCTCAGTCTGACTCTCAGCATGTGCTTGCCTGGTGCTGTGAATCTGACTCCAGGCTGCTTTTTAGTGGTAAGATCTGAAGGCTTTTAAGTTGCAAGATCTTTCAGCTCTGACCATGTTTCCCCCATATTCACTTATACAGTGTATAAAGATCTGTAATCCGAATACGTATTACAACAGTATATAAGCTACACATCACAGATGTGACACACATAACAAATATTCAAACTTTAGCTGAATTTCTATTGTTGATGTAAATGCTGGTGAACAGCAGCACAATTTTGTAACTTGTATATTTTTCTGAGGTCATATAAAATTCCTAATCGATTAATGTAATCCATTCACTTCAACTTGTGCGTCTATTTCCAGTGTGTAGAAGTTTCTCTTCATGCCTGTATTACGGCTTTTCATGTTGTAAAGTTAAGGCGTATGGCGTAGTAGGTTGTTGAGATATGAAGTATTACATGAATCTTGTCCGTAGATTTCAACTCTCAGACCCGTGCTGGTTTCTCTGTTAGGATGATATGAATCAATGTGAACTATTATAAACAATTGCTAAAGTGCAACAGTGCCGAAGACGCTGGTGGAAGCCGTAGCCACTTTTCTGAAAGGTGTTAGCTTTATTGCTTCTTTGTTGTACAACTTGACAGCTTGCAAAACTTCATGTTAAAGTGAATTATAGAACAAAGCACGTTCATTTGCAGGGCATACAGCTTATATCGCCAAGCTTTTACTTTAGGTAACTGAAAGAAATGAAGTTATAATGTTTACTGTATTTAATATCATCATATACAGATAAACTTTTTTGACATTCTTAAGCTGGTAACTGTAGCATTTTTAGATCATCTACTAATGTTTAATTTTACACTGAGGGTGAGATGTTGTAGAGGAACGTTCTGAATCATAAAAATCTCCCTGTAGCTCATGGTGTGACCTTCACTGAAGCCTAATTCATGCATTATATCTTTTCCTGGATTCATAAGAAGAAGTGTGAAGATAAAGGGAATATATATATATATATATATATATATATATATATATATATATATATATATATATATATATATATATATATATATATATATATAATGTACAAGATACTTTTATTTAACTGTTACACTGTTGACTTACTACCATGGTCTAAGAGCATGTTCTCACATTGCTAAATATCTGATAAAATAATACAAATAGAATCCACAAAAACAAGTTTTTTAATGTTTCTCATACTTAATGTATGTTTTTTAAGGTTCTCAAAAAAAAAGGCATGTGTAAATCTCTGTATAAATGTAAACCATTACCTTCTCTTGCTCTAGTTAAAATGAAAATGCTTTTGGGAAATTTGGCCCTGAGTGCATAAAGAAAATCACAAGACAGGAAAGAGGGAGGTGTTGATTGTTTTAAGTTCCTGTAATATTTCTCTATTTATTTGATAAGGGAACTCTTTAACTGTTTGTTCGTGATATATAAAGCAAAAAAATTTGTTACGTTAATTTATGATCCACTAGAAAATGCACCCACGAGTCACAGATATATAATATTAGGACAATACCCTATTCATTTGAGTTGTGAAATATACAAACAATAACAATACAAACATTTATATCTCTTTATATTTATGAAAAACTGGTTAGAGCTGTTTCATATTTTTATGCCACCGAGTTTTATATTTTTGGAATTTTTTTTGTTGTTTGTTTATTTGTGTATATATTTAATGTTTTAGTTTATGTATCATCCATAATTTCACATTAAGAAGAGGTTGATTTTGAAGAAGAGAGGTTGATTCTACTGAGGTTGGTATAATAAAATTCAGAAATACTCCAGCTAGCAAAAGTCAAGATACCTTCAAAAGGTTTCATCTAAAATACCACAGTCTGGATCCCTAATACTAACATATCTTAAGTCCATTGAATTTTTAGCTATATATATCAATCATAACTACAATGCACCTTGACATTTAATCATAAAAAACCTTTTTAATGAATGTGTTTAAATATATTTAGCATCTCATGCTCTAAACATCATTTTCCATGATTCATCTATTGTCGGTTATGAACAATTTTTATTTAATTTGTTCTCTACTACATTCACTTGAACACGCTATGAGTATTTAAAAGATGAAAATACTGGTCTCAGAATTTTCTATTTTGAAATAAAACTTTGACTGATCATGTTATTTTAAGAGGTTATTTTGTCCTGTTATAGATTGAACGTAAAATAGGGGCAGTGGTGGTCTAGTGCATAGGGCGCTGGATTGCTGATGCTAAGGTTGGGGGTTCGAGTCCCCGCAAAGTTTGTCACTGTCCCCACAGTGCAGCTAACTGGGTTATCAAAGGCGGGCCATGTCTCTCACTGTCTATGGTGAGAGGCATGTAAAAGAACCATTGCTGACTTTCGTAAAGAGTAGCTGCAAAGCCGTCAGCGTGTTTCTATCCCTTGCTAAAGGGTTGTGACAGGAAGGGCATCCGACGTAAAAACCTATGGCAAACCAAATGCGGCGAGTCCCAAGTAAAAGGGAAAAAGCCGAAAAGAGAAGAAGATAGATTGAAAGTAAAATATTAAAAATATTTATCTAGCTTAAAATGTATTATTATTATTATTGTTATTGTTATTATTATTATTAATTATTATTATTATTATTATTATTATTATTATTATTATTGTTGTTGTTGTTGTTATTATTATTATTATATAATAATAATAATAATAATAATAATAATAATAATAATAATGATGATGATGATGATGATGATGATGATGATGATAATTATCATCATTGTCGTCATCATCATGTGTAGATAGCCTGTAATGCTATGTTAGCACATTGTTAAATGGGCACTTAAAAAAATCTTCTCTGTTACTTAAAAGTGTCCAAGAAAGCAAAGAATGAAGAGTGAAGTTCAATGTTGATGGCTCAGGAGTTAAATGAAACTGCAATAATGGAATCATCGTAAACACTGACATTATCGAGGTTTTATAGTACATTCCTTTAAGAAAGGTGATCGTACTGGATGCGTAGGTCGAATACAAAACTGGTTTTCTTTGTAAGTTTAGTACAGACAAAAAACCCAGAGGACATTTTGATATGTGATAAGCTGGAATATTTTTCTCAGTTGATATATCAGCAATTAAATTAGACACATTTTTATTTGTACTCTTTATTTTTATTGTTTTTGTTAATGCCGTAGTTATGGAGCTAAAAGGGTGGGGTTCGGTGGAGGCCATATTTCCGTTTTTCTTTGAAAGTCAATGCTTTTTACCTTATTTATGGGCTCATGAGTTCATGTTTTGTTGTCTGACCGACTGCTGGGTTTGGGTGTGTGCACTTTTATAATTAAGCACCGAAGCATCAATACTTGATGCATGTATGTTAGAGAGAAAAAGAAGAAAAGGTGAGAGAGAGAGAGAGAGAGAGAGAGAGAGAGAGAGCAAGCATATTCACCGCTTCTCTGAAAATGTGGTTTTGGTTAGCGGATGGGCGGGTCATCCTGTAAAGCGCATGTAACTCTGAGCATGTATGCGCCTGCATGACAGAAATAAGAGAAAGGACAAACCTTAAGACATGGGGTGGAAATGGGGGTGGGGTGACTGTGGATTTGAAGGGAAAAAAGTAATAATAAGAGTCGGCTGTTTGATGGCAATGACTTCAATGGGAAGCTATGTATTAATTATTAGATTAACAATATGTATTATCATGTTAAAAATTATGAATACTACAATTAGCACTTGCCTTGAATGTACAGTAGAGTATTTCAGCGGCGCAGGATTTTGTCTAGTTCATTATTAGGTAGGGCTAGAGCTCAGTAAAAGAAAACGTTTCTATGAAAAGAGATTTATAAAATAGTTTAAAAGTTTTTTGAAAAAATTCTAGTATCGCGTGAGCAGCAGGAGGCCACTTATTACGCCCTGCAGATCACAATTTGGTTTTCTCCGAAAAGATTGAAACCGAGAGACTGAAACATGTTTGTATGATCTTTTGAAGGAAGTCTACAAGTACAAATGTGAGAACAGATCAAGAAACATCAACTGGTGCCACCTCCTACAGGTTCACTGGCACACTGCTTGCACAGCTTGTCGTTTGTTCGAGAAAAACTTCATGACATCCACCACTGCGAATGAAATAAAACTTCAGACATTGTGCATGAAGCTATCTACACTCACTAACGATTTTGTTCACCTTCTGTGATGCAATTCTTGTAGAAGCGCAATGTATGAAATCATGCAGACAAATGATAAGAGCTTCAGTTTATGTTCATTTCAAAACATCTGAATGAGTCAGAGTGTGACTGGCAGTGATTTGAAGCTTGCTGGCTTTCGATGGGCTAGATGGAGCATTTCAAACAAGTCTTCTCGCTTGGATTCTTATACGCATTAATCCATAGAGTTTTTTTGATGAAAAAACTGGAATTTCTATGGGTAGAAATGGTTTGGTGATAAAAGAGATCAGGGTAGAAAGGCCAGATGGTATGTGTTGGCAGGAAGGCAATACTTCATATAGCCACTCTTTAAAACTGTGGGGAGTAGAAAAGCATCTCAAATGCACAAACCAGGAAGCCAGGTGCGCCACAACAGGTAAAAACACCGGGCTTCATGACTCCAATCAGAGTCCAAGGTGCTTCAATGGGGATGAGCTCGTTTACTTATTGTTGTCAGTTAAAGAGAGAGAGATTTCATTTCGGCTTTTTCTTTCCCTTTATCAGCGGTCGCCACAGCAAATGATTCACATGTTTGATTTGGCATAGGTTTTTACGTCGGATGCCCTTCCTGACACAACCCTTTAGCAAGGGGCAGAAATACGCTGACGGCTTTGCAGCTCCTCTTTACAAAGGTCAGCAATGGTTCTTTTACATGAACCTCTCACCATAGACAGTGAGAGACATCGCCGGCCTTTGATAACCCAGTTAGCTGTACTGGGGGGAACAGTGACAACCTTTGTGGAGAGTGGGACTCGAACCCCCATACCACTAGACCACCACTGCCCATCAAAACATTGCTTTTTCCCCAATGCATCAATCATAACTACTAAATACTGTCTATAGACAGACTACAGTGAAACAAAAGACCAACACAGGCAAAATGACTGCATGTTCCATTTTATTTACAGAAACAATAAAATATGATACATTATGCATTTTTTAAATAATTCTTGTATTGTTCTTTTTTTTTTTTTTTTTTTTTTTTTTTTAGTTCACTCCTTCGTATCACAAAAATATGTCTATGATTACCTAACTCTTCAGTGCTCTCTCAGTACTCGCATCAGTACTCACAGATTTGGTGAATGATCACTCTGTTCCTGTAAATGTTATCTCGAAGTTCACGGTAACAGGAGCCATATTCACAAAGTCTTTCCCCCTGAGTTATTTAAGAATATCACATAGAAGTCACACACCAAACTACAGAGCTGGAAGAAAAGAAGATCCAGAGAGGACTTGCGTTTATTTGATTTTTTTTTTTTTTTTTTCTTTCTGAAAAGTCAGCTTGAAGAATAAGAAACATCAGCAATAGCTCTTTAAATAACTCCTGAGTGAACTCTTGTGAATAATGGCTTAAGTTTTGCTTTGTTTCTACACTGTAGGATTTGTAGATAAAGTTGTAAGACTGACTTTAAATGCGTGCGAGGTGCATGTGTGGTTGTGTACTTTTTTTGTAGCAGACACTCTGCGCATGCACCGGTCTGTACATCCTAACTGCAAGAGAAAAACATTAGGCTTTGTACTTTAACCAAAGTGAAGATGATATGCATGACTGGTACTTGGTCATTATCTTCAGTCACAATATAAACCTGTTGTTTTTTTTTTTTCCCCCTTCCCGGGCATGTCTCAGTTTCTCAGTTATCATCTACCTTTTATTAAACGTCCTGGTTGCGCACATGGTCATATTTACTGGTCTTCTTCATTCAGTATGATCTAAAGTGTATTTCTTCGGAAACTAAACCATCTTTCTTCGGTATCTATTTATAGTTTTGCCGGTGTACTTAGACTGGGCGGTCCTTCCTTGCAATGTGATAGCCAGTGTCTGCTCATAGCTATATTTGGACATTTAATTTTGGCTTTACTGGTGTTATCGTGCTGTTCTACTTTCTGTCTTAGTCGCACAATAGTTGGGTAACTGGCATATTAAAAGTACTGACTATTCACAATGTTAATAGAAATCGCAAAAGAGTTCACAATACACATGAGTACCAGAATTGTAGATCATTAGCAGAACTTACTGTATGTCCTTGTCCTTCCGTCCAGGGTTGAATTAAAACACCACATGTAATTCTTAATCTACTAACTTTCCTTTACTCTTCAGCAAATGAATTTCTCTCATCCGAGCGTCCAAAATGCCTATCTATGTACAGTAGCTTTTACAATTGAATACACTTAAATAGTTTAAATACAGATCAAGTACATTTATAGTACACCCATTAAAACAAATTGATACAACAGCTTTGAAATTTGGTGATAAAAAAACATTCTTTTCAGGTCAAGTACATCTTAGATGCGTCCATAATAACCACTGTTTTGTTGATTGTAAAAACGAGTCAATTTCAAAGTGCTGACTTTTTTATGCTTGTGTGATAATTGGAATAATTGAACTTCATTTTAAAGTGGCATTGAAGAAAGCAACGGATCATATTTCATATATCGAAGAACATTAAAATCTTCGGAAGATTCATGCTCACGTGTCTGATGACTATGAGGCAGTGTGAGTAATTTTCACTTGTCATTAGTTATGCATCATTGTCTGACGTTTGCTGCTAAAATCATGGATTTTATGTTCTGGTGATGTTATTAAAAGTTTGGATATAGGAAGACAACAACAGATGCAGCTGCAAGTTGGTGTTGTGTGTGTTTTTTTTTTATATATGATATACATACTATGAATAGTATGTACATCATAGATCCATGTATAGTTACGTTAAAGGGACATTCTAGCGATCTAAGATGTAATTAAAAGAGACATCTGTCAATATTAAAAATAAAATCTATACTGTGTGTTTTTGCCTTCACGTTCATAATATTTGTAAAGATAAATATAATCTTAAGGGTTTGTATAAAGTGCTGAAATTTAAACCCACTTATAAGTGCAGTTATCAGTGATACTTTGAAATCAACAACATGTCCTCCACTGCATTACACCATAATTCTCTAAATTTACAGTCTGCTATCGCTCATTAGAAAATTAACTAACTGTGTGGCTTTTAGATGTGCCGGGACAGGCTTGCAGTAAATATAGAAAATATACCTTACAGAGGAGGGCATGTGATGAAATAAAGTTGAAATCATGCCTCATGTTTTTGTTTTTGTTGCTGTTGGATTCATTTATTTCTTTCTTTAAAGGCCGCCTGGAGCCAAATGACCACTGTGGTTATTATTATATGTTAAGACGGTGCTGTAAATCCTTTTTCTCTACGTGTCATTTCTGATGACCTTACACACTACATACATACATACATACTGTAAATCTCAGCGAATCCACAGGTTATGAGGATTTGGCCTCAGACGACCTTGGCTCGTCTTAAATGAAAAAGGCAGCCCCTTAAAGCTGTTCAAACAGGTGATAAGTATTAAAGTGGGTTTAAGGGACAGTGTAGTGATAGTGATCTCAGATCTTGCTGTTTTCCAAGTGTGAGTCAATGTGCTTGATCAGGGCATCGTCAGGGTAACCAACGGGAAAGATGACTTGGCACAGCGGGCAACTCCTCACATCACTTTCCTCTTCTGTCTCTATCCACAGCTGGAGACAAAGCACAGATACACTCGATTATAAATGTACCGCACACATTATCATCACATACTGAATTCAGATGATCCTCTATTCTACTTCATAGGAGATAAAATACACGTTAAATTTTGAATTCAATGGATATTACTATGGGGAGGGCATTGGTGGCCTTGTGGTAAAGGGTGCTGGATCACTGATTCTAAGGTTGGGGGTTCAAGCCCCACTATCAATGGGTTGTCACTGTCCCCCCCAGTGCAGCTAACTAGCTTATCAAAGGACCGCCATGTCTCTCACTTTTGTCAAGAGTAGCTGCAAAGCCGTCAGCGTGTTTCTGCCCCTTGCTAAAGGGTTGTGTCAGGAAGGCCATCCGACATAAAAACCTATGCCAAATCAAACGTGCGAATCAGATGATTCGCTGTGGCGACCTCTGAAAAAGGGAAAATAAGAATGGATATTACTATGGGGAAGTTGTGGCCTGGTAGTGGCGTGCAGTTAGTGATCCCAAGGTTGGAGGTTCAAAGCCCCATTATCACTGGGTTGTCATTGCTGTCACCCCCGGTGCAGTTAACTTGGTTCTCAAAGGCCTGGCCATGTCTCTCACTGTCCATGGTGAGAGGTTTGTAAAAGAGTTATTGCTCAAGAGTAGAGCTGCACAGCCGTCTCTGACTGCAGTCTGTGCTAGCTCTGTACCAGAACACATGATTCATGTTTATCATTTATGTATGCAAACAAACAATATGGACTGTTAGGGATCATAATGGAGGTTTTTTAGAGAAATTTTCCATGTGTCATTTGCGCCACTAAATTTTAGTGGTGTTGAACTCTTTTCAAACAGGCTGCATAGATGAGAAATTTGTGGTATCGAGTTGTGATGTGTAAAGTTGTAGTTTAGCGTACAAATTATTCGTTTTTCATTTGGAAGGAAAGACAACAAGTTGAAGACTTATACACAGGAAGTTTGAGAATTGCTGGCATCCACTATATTCTGAATCTTTTGTCATCATTTGTTTTTCATTCACATTTTGTTTGTGCTACTAACGCTAGCTTTACGACAGGAGATTTGCTTCTTTTCGCCGGACGTCCACAAACCAATCGCAAATTATTTCAAATCAGTCGCACAACTTTCTTGCAACTTTCACCTGGTATACATATTTAAGTCACAAAAAATATTTGCTTGATTGGGAGTCACAAGACATCTTGATATGAATTTCAAAATTTGTAAAAAAAAAAACAAAAACAAAAAAACAAAAACAAACAAAAAACTAAAAAAACAAACAAACCCCAAACATACAAAAAAACCCCACAAAAATATACATTCACATCAGTTCCTTTTCTATCATCACGCATCTAGTGTGATAAACCCTTAGCACCAACCAATTTATATGTGGTAGTTTGAATTTCTGGTAACAAGAAATAATAATAATTATTGTCAAAGTACATTGAAATTTGATTTGTGCTCTGAGCACCTGTCACCACTGTGCAGCGCCAGTTATTGCGTTGTTCTATCCTTTGATGCTGAGAACCAAGCAGGAAGCAACAACTGCCAAATTTTAACGTCTTATGGTATGATGCAGCCGGGAGTCGAAGTCCAACCTTCTGGAGGATAAAGCGGACACTCTACCAACTGAGCTAAATCCCCGGATTTAGTTAAAAAAAATTAAACATCGGATATTTCTGATGACCAGTTTAACCAATCCGTTTTTGAAGTCACAGATCCTATACTGTATATAAAAAAGCAAGGAGGGTTGTTATATACAATCAAATTAGATTCCTTTATGAGAAATATATTTTGTAAAATTAATTTTCCGTGAAAATTTTTAAATTGTCTCTATTGAACATGTTGATATTGTTAGATTAAAGTTGAGAGTAAGACATCTAAGTTGCACAGAAGGGCTGCCAAAGCACAGCGCATGCGGCACAATTTCAGCCGAGTCCCAGTCCCAGCAGTTTTATGCAAGAAATTCTTGTTGTCCAGCTACACAAATTTTTTCTTTTGCAAGTTATTGAAGAAGTTTCAGTTTTTGTTTTCAAACATGTTTGCTTTTCTCTGCAATGAATCACAGAGTGTGACTCCCCCTGGGATCCACGAACCCAGTATGATCCATCTATTTGTGTGGGAGTGTGAGGGCAAAATACAGAAAGAATACCCAGTAAAGAGCAACAATATTGCTTATATAAGAATTTATGAAAAATAATCTGGCATTTCATATACAAGTGGTTGTTTGGAACAGCAAAAATAAAAACAAACGTGACCTAATTGCAACCAATGCACAGTGTAAATATAGTTGTGGTTCTTTTGCTCTAAGAACTTTACTGCTATGCTGGCGCTTGTCTCCAAGGCAATATCTTTCCTGTGCATTGTTGTTGTTGTTTTTTTTACCATTTAAAAAGCAAAGAAAAAAAAGTCACATGGATGAGCTTTTCATTTATCTTCATAAGACAGTTGGATTTGGGGATCAGCCTGATTTTGGCTGGGATCTTTCCAGGTGGAATACTGTTGAGTATGTGCACCTACAACATCAAAAGTGATTACATCACATTTTGTGTGAAATGATCCAGAGATTATTAAAGTCATGCAGACCAGAGGTTCCGGAGTCTTAGTCTGTCTTAAGTCTTGTTTGTACTTTTATGCTTGTGGACTTGTGAAACGTCATCAGTCACAGCCCAAGTACTGTCCCGGTTCAAAGTACGCATCAAGCTAATTACAGTTGAAATATCTGTATGTGCTTTTGCTCCTCCTATTTGACAGGGAATGCATTGTGTTGTGACTTTTGTGGACTTAGTGGACCTTTGTGGACCTCCCACCCCAGAGTCCAGTTCACAACTTTTCCCACCAGTGGTTTTTATATGTACACCAAAGACCTTGGACATCATTATTCATCCATTCATTTATTTTCTAGGCCGTTTAATCCTAAGTAAGGTTATGGAGAGGCTGGTACCCATCTCAGCTAACTCAGGGCAAGGACAGGGTGTACCCTGGACAGCTTGCTAGGTCAATGCAGGGTCAACACTCACACAAGCATTCACACTCCCACACTCACACTTAGAGGTAATTTGGAACAAGCATATAAAAGAACTATTCGTCAAGAGTGAGCCCTGTGATATGACATGCGTCTGCCCTGTGATGGCCTGGCGAGCTGTCCAGGGTGTGTTCTGCCCTTGCCCCGAGTTGGCTGAGATGGGCGCCAGCCTCCCAATGACCCTAATTAAGCTTAAGCGGTTCAGAAAATGAATGAATGAGAACAGGGAAAGCACTAAAATGTACAAGACAGGGGCCTCCAGGACACGGGTTGGGAACCTCTGATCCACATATTTGTTTATCCGTGCAGAAATGTAATGTGTATACAAGAATAGCAGATTATAAAACCAATTAATTTTAAATCGGACACAGAGCGGCTACTGTTGTAGAAATTAGGGGAAGCCCAGAGGGAGAGGTCTGCCTTGCCAAAGCACAAGTTTCCTGGAGTAGGAAACTTTATTGAGTAAAAAAGAAATGCAATATTCAGCTTTCAGGTATGACTAGCAGTAATAAACAGAATTTAATTTTAATAATTATTTTGTAAAAGTGAAGCAACTGTAAAGTTATACACGTTGTCTAACTGCACAACTATCAGTATGCAACAGTCAGGTAGATATAAATATACTGTACACCCTTCAGCCTTTGTACACAGTAAAATTCATAGTGGTGAATTAACACCCAGAGTGTTCACCTGTGGGTGGCACAGTGGTGTAGTGGTTAGCACATCTGCCTCATAGCAAGTAGGTCCTGAGTTCAAGTCCCGGGCTTGGGTGTTTCTGAGTGAATTTCCCATGCTTACCTCCTCCAGGTACTCTAGTTTCCTCCTACAGTCTAGATACATGCACATTAGCCTAACTCAGTGCTTCTCATTTCTGTTACGCCCCCCCCTAGCAAGAAGAAAACAATTCGCGCCGCCACCCACTTTCCGCCGCAACTATAAATTATAACTTTTTTCTATAATATAGTTACAGGTATAGCTCTTCATTATATCGTATCCTTGTTAACATAAATAAAACAAAAAGAAAGAGATATAGTTCAACTTACAAGAATAACTTTTTTAACATTTTTTATTAGTCTGTAAAAGAAAGTGCATCAATTTGCCTTAAATTTAAAAATAATAATATCCTTGTTACATTTTTGACAAACTTACCACACCATTTGCTGCTGAAAATAAAATCAACAAATAATTAATTCAAATTGACTTCAGAAACATTAACTCAGGAGCACAATATATAAACACTTTAACCTACAAAACAAGAACAAATAGAACAATTTGTGCTGATTTTTTTTTCTCAAAATGAGGAAGCCAAGATTAATGGCTACAATGAGCACGTTTTGCAGCGCACAGCTTCTCAAAGCGAGGTTTGAAGCATGACACTGCAACTCTCAGCTCCTGCTCAATGTTTAGCTGGGACCTGTACTTGCTGCGCACAATGGGCAATGAGGGCGCCACTGCCAACTACTGGAGTGCGGAAAAAAGCATGTTCTCCTGGGTCACACGCGCCCCCCTCAGCATCCCATCCCCCCCCCCCCCCCCCCAGGGGGGCGCGCCCCACTATTTGAGAAGCACTGGCCTAACTGACTCTTCCAAACTGCCCATAAGTGTGAGTGTGGGTGTGAACAGGTGTGTGTGTGTGTGTGTGTGTGTGTGTGTGTGTGTGTGTGTGTGTGTGTGTGTGTGTGTGTGTGTGTGTGTGTGTGTGCTAGCCCTGCAATGCTGTGGCGAGCTGCTCGGGGTGTACCATTTCTTCACCTAGTGTTGGCTGAGAGAGGTTCCATCCTCCCCTCGACTCAAGTAGGATTAAGCAGCTTGGCAAAAAAAAGTGAGTGAGTGTTGATCTGGGTTCAGCAGGACATATAAACACTGTAGGGTGTTATGTCAACACTGGGGATTTTGCTGTGTGCAACCTGGTCCATTTTAATGGGCCCATTATTGGTGTCCAGTCTGACTTGTTTCAGTGGCTATAAACCAAACCAGAATTTTTTTTCAAGTCAACAAATAGAGACTGGTTGGCTACTTACATTAATGGAAGGCCAGGACTGGGCATGTTCTGCATGCAAGTATCCAGGTGAGTGGCAGCTCAAGGTGTTGGGTCGAGATGGGATGGGGAAGGCTGAACAGGAAGCAGGGCCTCTCATGCTGGAGGTAGGTCCAGAAGTCCCCAATGTCCGTGGCGGACTGATGGGGTGAGGGCAGGTCCACTCTTCCTCATCCTCTGAAGAGTGCGGTGGCTGGGGAGAGGTACGTAGCGTTGCTGAAGTAGGCTGAGGCTCATAATGTAGATGTGACAAATCTGCATGCTGAAAAGAGAGCTCTCGGGTGTGTCTAGGTGATTCAGCCATACTTCCTTCTCCTCCTATGGTTTGAATCCCAGGCTGGGAGCCTCGCCTTTGGGCCAGAATATGGCTATGCTGCTGTTGCTGTTGTTGCTGCTGCTTGTGGTAGCTCTCAACATAAGGACGTGGCTTAGGTAAGGTGGAGACTGGGTCAAGAGTGAACCGTGGAGGACGCTGATAGGCCGAAGGGTCTGCAACCTCTGAATAACTGCGGCGCCCTTGGAAACTTGCTCTTAGGTGTTGAGTAGGGGGTCTGCAGGTGTAGGATGCTGGGCCATCATTAAGTTCAGCCAAAGGTGAGCGGCGGTGCATGTCTGGGGAGAGACGCTGTGGGACCGGAGACCGACGCTGCTGAATAGGGGAGTGGTGCTGTGGAATAGGGGAATGACGCTGCTGGGTAGGGGAATGGCGTTGCTGGATGGGGGAGTGGCGTTGTGGAACAGGTGAGTGCCTTTGGAGAGGCACAGGAGAATGCCGTTGAACTAAACAGCAGAAAAAAAAAAGTTAAAAATGCGAACACAACTCTTACCTTTATGTCTTAGACTCATCTCAAAGTATTGACACATCGAGATACACACTATGTTTATAAATATATGTTTATTGGTAATAAATATGTATATTTGAATACATATTTGGAATTAAACCTGAAGCAGTCTACATTAAAAGGGGTATTTTTGATGTTTATCGTAGGCCTATACCTCAGCAAGGCCAGGGTTGGGGTGGGGGGGGGTGTCAAGCTGTACAAACAACACTGTGGGGGAAGAATTTAGCGAAATATCTTATTTCCAAACAAGGTTTTCCATGATCAGTTTTTAATTAACATCAATATTTTTCAAATGCATTGAATTTTTAAGACACTGTGTCGTCAGTATGAAACATGAAGGGGCAATTCAAGGTACTGTATATCTGTTTAGCACATTTTTAAACTGTTTTGGTAGAAACATGTCTCTGTGCACATGGTAAGTAATTCAATGGTTTAAGTGTGCTAGAGCAGTGGTCCCCAACCGCCGGGCCGCGGACCGGTACCGGTCTGTAGATCAATTGGTACCGGGCCGCACAAGAAATAATTATTTATTTCTGTTTTATTTATCATCTGAGTCTGAACGATCTTTAATTTTTGAAAAAACTTTTATTTTGAAAATGACCAGATTCTCTCGGTTACATGTCGGTCATCTGAGCGCTAAAATGTAACCCACAAGAGGACGGCACATGAACAGAGGTGAGTTGGACATGTCTCAAACAATAGCGGGGATTTCAGGTGAGACTGAGCCTGAGCCTTCATTCTCCCAGCTGGTGCACCATCACCTGTGTTTTTTTTTTTTTTTTTTTAATAAGAGTTCGAGCTCGATTAGAAATGTAATGTCCTGATTAGGGAGGCTGGCACACATCTCGGCCGACTCTGGGCAAGGGCGTGGTATTATATTTACAATATAAACAAGCTCTCTCCCCACCCCCCACCCCCGGGCCGTGGTAAAATTGTCAATCTTTGACCGGTCCGCGGACATAAAAAGGTTAGGAACCACTGCGCTACAGGACCAAATCACTGAGAGAGACAAAAAATGCACACTGTTTATGTCCGGGATGCACAGCGGCATAGCGACTAAAATGTCTGTTTCACAGCACCAAGCTCTTTGGACCTGGGGTCAGACAGGGCGTTTCCGTGTGAAGTTTGGATGTACTCCACATGATTGCGTGGGTTTTCATCCACAATACAAAGACATACACATCAGGCTAATTGGTTGTTTCAAACTGCCCCACAGTTTGAGAGTGAGTGTGAATTGTTGTGTGTGTGTGTGTGTGTGTGTGTGTGTGTGTGTGTGTGTGTGTGTGTGTGTGTGTGTGTGTGTGTGTGTGTTGTCCCTGTGATGGACAGGCAAGCTGTTCAGGATGCTTCCCATCTTCACCCAGAGCCAGCAGAGGATGGGCTGTAACCTCCCTGCCACCCAAGTAGGATTAAGCGGTTCAGCAAATGAATGAATATTTTTGTCCTTCAAGCTGATACGCTTAATGCTTAATGAGTGGCATTTAATGCTCATTATTTTATTAACCAAAGCAGTCAACATTGCAAATGTCAAGATTGTAACTTAAAAAAAAAAAAGCTGCACATTTGCAAATGTGTAATGCATCATTAGAATGACTCATAGGACACGCTCAGCACTCTAAAGTTACACTGATGTCTTTAATGACTCCCCCTTTCTCCTGGGTTTCTTTTTTTAGCCTTCATCATTTTTCCAAATCATGTGTGGGTGAACTTCATCTCAGCCAATCATTTCCTAGATTCGAAAGAGCCGTTGCACTGCATTACATTCATTAACCTGCAAGATATGTCATCAAAAGTTCATTTTGATCAGCCTGAAAAGTGACAATTCAACCTGAGACTAGCAATAACATATATGGAGCTTCCTGTAAGAGAGAGCGATAACAATCAGCTATTGAGAGATCGCAGCTTCTGCTTTTGGTCTGGTTTCCTTTATCAAAGGGGAACAGCATTTTTGGTTGTGCGGTTGGGTGCAGAAGTTTAAACAGATAAGGAGGTAGTTGTTTATACTTACAGCAGAAGGCTTTAATGTCATACGATAAATATACAACTTTAAACTGGATATAACAGAACAGCCTTTGCATGTTTCACATTATTGTGATAATTGGTATCGTTCATCAGTTCATTTTCTGTTACCACTTAATCCTACTTTGGGTTGCGGGGAGGCTGGTGCCCATCCCAGCCAACTTCGGGCGAGGGGAAAAGTACACCATGGACAGCTCGCCAGGCCATCGCAGGCCGGAAACACGCCGACGGCTTTGCAGCCTGCACTTTATGAAAGTCAGCAATGGTTCTTTTACATGCCTCACACCATAGACAGTGATACACACTGGGCGGGCGGGCGGGCGGGCGGGCGGGGGCAGTGACAACCTTGTGGCGAGTCGGACTCGAACCCTCAACCTTTGGATCAGCGAACCGGCGGCCCTATACCACTAGACCACCACTGCCAGAATTAGTACCATACATTTCAATTAGATGTTATTCAGTGCTTTTTACAACTTAAATTTTGTGTATAAAAAACAGTTTTACAGAATTATGGATTTGGATTTCAAGTTGGAGATACATGTACTGCACTCAGTATGAACACGCTGATGAGAAAAGTGCATTTCATACCATGAGCCATTCTAATGAGTCACCATAAGCATCATCCATTCTTTTACCGCCTCACCCGGAAACAGTGAACAGTACTGTGAGAATACTAATGAGACCGGATGAGTGTTTGATACCTGGGCTAGTGTTTCCCTGTGAGGCTTTCCTCAGGATCTCTGTCTGTTTGTTGCTCAGTGCCTGCAGCTTGCTAAGCTCCTCAGTCAGCTCAGTGTAGGCCAGAGCCAGATTCACTCTGAAAGAAAGCAATGGGGGCAGTACAGGTTTGATCTTTGCGTCTTTGTGACCGTTCAAGATCAAATTAACAGCACTGCATTTCACACAATAACTGAGAGCTCACCATGACTGCCTTTAATACATCATATTTCACTGTCAGTGTGATACAGTGTTGAGGCGCTTACACATAAAGAGAAATCACACAAGTTGATTTGTACATAGCTGGTGCAACTGATTACAGGACTCCAGTAAGAAAAGCGGTACAGTTGTTGTTCGCATGCAAGCGCACGCATGCACGCACGCACACACACACACTGTTAGAAACCAGTATTACACCAACTGAGTCCTTCACCATGGCAACAAAGCAGTAACACATCCACTGCCAATATACTTAACGTTGCTGTCATTATCAATATTGCAGCAGGGCAAACTTTGGGCAAAAACATCATTCAAAATACAAACCTCTTTTCCATTTGTGCTCCGCTTCTGTGCTATTTTTTTCTCCGAAACCTTAATCGCTTTATTCTACAACCAGATTCCAAAAAAGTTGGGACACTATACAAATTGTGAATAAAAACTGAATGCAATGATGTGGAAGTTCCAAATTTCAATATTTTATTGCGAATAGGACATAGATGACAGGGTCAAAAGTTTAAACTGAGAAAATGTATCATTTTAAGAAAAAACTATGTTGAGTTTAAATTTCATGGTGTCAGCAAATCTTAAACGAGTTGGGACAAGGCCATTTTCACCAATGTGAGGCATCCCCTCTTTTTCTTACAACAGTCTGCAAACGTCTGGCGACCGAGGAGACACGTTTCTCAAGTTTAGAAATAGGAATGCAGTCCCATGCTTGTCTAATACAGAAGCTATGCTGGGCCTTCTTTGCTGCATCTTCCTCTTTATGATGCACCAAATATTCTTTATACTAGTAGGTGAAAGATCTGGACTGCAGGCTGGACATTCCGGTACCCGGATCCTTTTCCTATGCAGCCACGATGTTGTCTTTAATGCTGCATGTGGTCTGGCATTATCCTGTTGAAAAATGCAAGGTCTTCTCTGAAAGAGACAATGTCTGGATGGACGCATATCTTTCTGCATTGACGGTGCCTTTCCAGATGTGCAAGCCGTCCATGCCACACGTACGCGTGCAACCCCCATACCATTACAGATGCAGGCTTCTGAACTGAGTGCTGATGACAACTTGGGTTGTCCTTGTCCTCTTTAGTCCGGATGGCATGGTGTCCCAGTTTTCCATAAAGAACTTTGAATCGTGATTCGTCTGACCACAGAACAGTTTTTCACTTTGCCACACTCCATTTTAAATGCCCCCTGGCCCAGAGAAAACGCCTGCGCTTCTGGGTCCTGTTTAGAAATGGCTTCTTCATTGTACTGTAGAGTTTCAGCTGGCAACGGTGGATGGCACGGTGGATTGTGTTCACTGACAATGGTTTCTGGGAGTATTGCTGAGCCCTTACAGTCGCATTCTTGTTTGTGGTGCAGTGCCATTTAAGGGCCCAAAGATGACAGGCATCCAGTATGGTTTTTTCGCCTGACATTGCTCCACTATCTTTCTGCGCAAGATTGGGGTAATTGATGATCCTCTACCCATCTTCGCTTCTGAGAGACACTGCCACTCTGAGAAGCTCTTTTCATACTAAGTCATCTTGCCAATGCACCTCATTAGTGGTAATTGGTCTTTCAGCTGTTTGTTGAAAGTGCAATTGACTTTCGAAGCCTCTTATTGTTACCTGTCCCAACTTTTTTGAGAATTGTTGACACCATGAAATTTAAAATCAACATAATTTTCCCTTAAAATGATACATTTTCTCAATTTAAACTTCTGACCCTGTCATTTATGTTCTATTCGCAAAAACAATGTTGAACTTTGGCACTTCCACATCATTGCATTCAGTTTTTATTCACAATTTGTATAATATCCCAACTTTTTTGAAATCCGGTTTGTAACATCTTCAAGCAAATATTTTAATTTATTTCAATTTTATTTCCATTCATTGTTTAAATCTTTCTACATCTTGGTGGTGGAAAAACCTCAGATATTTGTTACCTGATAATCACTCCGTACACTGCGTGTTAATATTATTACTTCTTTCATTTTACAGTAGTCTTAACCAAAGATGTTATACAGATAAGGTTTGAGATGACCTGTCATGAAACAAAAATAAAAATGAGGGAGGGGGCATGAGTATGAACGACTGCAGCAGATTGAAATTTTGCCTGTCATCAGATTGCCTTTTATCTGATCACTTCCAAACCAATTTTGCACAAACCACCAGAGCTTTGCAATAAAAAGGCAGTTCTCTTCTCATAGTTCCTCTGATGGTGGTAGATAAGAGGCAATGGGGAGAATTTAAACTGAGTTGGCATGTAAACAAGTGCAAGTAAGCAAAACAGCATGCTTTTCCACCCCCACTCCTCCTAACGTAGTATTTTTACAGGAGGTTAATTAGCGTAGTTGAGAAACTATTCATTATGGCAATGTAACCAGCTGCCAACATTATCCTAAAGAGCATTTAACTCTATTATTACAGATGCTATGCTTTCTAACCAACTAAGCAGTGCAAGTATTCATGAATGTTTTCATTTCCATTGATAATCAGAAGTCAAAAATGGGACGGCTGTTTTTTTTTTTGTTTGTTTGTTTGGTTTTTTTTTTCCCCCGAAAAATAAAAATTAATGTGGAAATCCCACTCTACTTATGCAAATATGTCACAAACATTCAAGCTAAAGCTAAACACAAGGAGGAAGTGCAGAACAGCATAGTCAAACTCCAGCAATTACAACAAGCCATCCACTGCAAACACTTTAGTGTCTCAAAAATAGTCGCATTATAATCAGTGAATGACATAAAATTAATTCTGGTTCCTGGTTCATATTCTAAAAGTAAATGATGCAACATGAAAGTTCTGAGGCTATGTAAGCTGCAGCATTCAAGTTTTACTCTTACCGTAGTGTTCATCAAGTCCCAGCACTGCTACCCTGGCCATCTGGGCAACTCATGACAGTCTACACATGCACAGCTAAGCGGGAATGGTCAGATGCGCTAAGGCACTGCTGTCACTACAGGTAACTAACCAGAAACTCATTCTGTCATCATACTGTCTATAGCGAGACACTCGAAGGATCTGTGGGGTTTATTGCTTAATGATTTAGACAAAGTGTGACTTTTCACACTTACACACACATATATGCACGCATGCATGCACACACACACACACACACACACACACACACATATACACACACACACTGACAGTCACCTGGAAGCCTTTGAAAGTGTGAACTTCCGATAAATGTGTAAATGGTGCACTGCAGAGGAAGCGAGCATAGTATAAGATTGTCAGCTTAAATCCAGTGAGTATGGACATAAGTCCATATAGATCATCAATGGACGATATACAGAGTGCATTATCACAGAAACACAACTCTGCGTGTGTGTGTGTGTGTGTGTGTGTGTGTGTGTGTGTGTGTGTGCGCGCGCGTCTGTGTGCACATGCATGTCCTGCTTTGTGTGGGCATGCATCCTTGTGCGCTGTGAAACCTCTGAAATGATTTGGATGAATCTAAGTATGTTTGTGTGTGGGAAGCTGATTCGAGAGGGCCGTATGAGCTAATTTTGACCTTTGCTCTTAATCTAGAAGTTAGAAATTTTACTTACTTGTCACTGACAGATGTTGCCTCACAGGCTGCATCTCTTGCATTAGTGACTAAAACATGAATATCAAATTGTTCCAACAATTTCAGTTAGCACAGCCCACACTTTGTAGTCTACAATCACTTCACACACAAAAACCAGGCACTTTTAACAGCCTAGCTGTTATGATCACATAAGAACGAGAAAGAACAAATACAACAAGAACAGAACATTTGGATGAAAGAAAACAATAACCAAACGGTGTGTGAATTAAATATTAAAATGAGAGTCTGTTCTCTTTTTAATCCTTCAGTAATGGTATTTATATATTCATTTTCTGAACCACTTAATTCTAAATGCGGTCGCGGGGAGGCTGGTGCCCATCTCAGCCAACTTAGGGCGAGGGCAGAATACACCCTGGACAGCTATATATTCATATATATATATATATATATATATATATATATATATAGTGATCTCTCACTACTTTTCAATTACTACGGCTTCAGTGCATCGTGGGTTTTTCAAAAATATTCATCGAAAAATAAAAAACAATATGGACATTAAGGAAGAATAGGGGAAAAAGTTAAGGAAAATGCCACAAACTAGGCCAATTATGCAAAAAAAGAAAAACAAAAAAAACAAAAACAAAACATACCCCTCCAACAAAACGACTAACATTTTTATGTGGGGTGCGCATCGGAGTGTGTGTTTATATTTTTATTTACATCTTGTGCATTATTTTTGAATGTTTAATTGTTATTATAAGCATTTATAACGTTGAATGTGCATTTATTGATATTATATTCACATATACATGTACGTATACGTCAGTCGAGGGGGTCGATCTTACTTTGCGGAAATTGGCGATCACGGGTGTCTCGGTCCCCATTAACAGCGGAAAGTGAGGGATCCCGGTATTTATTATATATATATATATATATATATATATATATACATATATATATATATATATATATATATATATATATATATATATATATATATATATATATATATATATATATACACTAGATGGAGAAAAGTGTCCGGTGTGATGTGTGATAGGAGAGTATCAGCAAGAATAAAGGGAAAAGTGTATAAGACGGTGGTGAGGCCAGCGATGTTGTATGGTTTAGAGACAGTGGCCCTGGGGAAAAGACAGGAGTCAGAGTTGGAGGTAGCAGAGATGAAAATGTTGAGGTTCTCTTTGGGAGTAACGAGGATGGATAGGATCAGAAATGAGTACATCAGAGGGACAGCACATGTTAGATGTTTTGGAGACAAAGTCAGAGAGGCTAGATTGAGATGGTTTGGACATGTACAGAGGAGGGATAGTGAATATATTGGTCGTAGGATGCTGAGGTTGGAACTACCAGGCAAAAGGCCCAGAGGAAGACCAAAGAGAAGATTTATGGATGCAGTGAAGGCGGACATGAAGGTCGTTGGAGTAAGAGTAGAAGATGCAGAGGATAGGGAGAGATGGAAGCAGATCATTTGCTGTGGCGACCCCTGAAGGGAAAAGCCAAAAGGAAAAGAAGAAGAATATATACACTAGTCCTTCTCAAAAAATTAGTATATTGTGATAAAGTTCATTATTTTCTGTAATGTACTGATAAACATTAGACTTTCATATATTTTAGATTCATTACACACAACTGAAGTAGTTCAAGCCTTTTATTGTTTTAATATTTATAATTCTGGCAAAAAAGTAAAGAAAAAACAAAAATCCCTATCTCAAACAATTAGCATATTTCATCCGACCAATAAAAAAAGTGTTTTTAATACAAAAAAAGTCAACCTTCAAATAATTATGTTCAGTTATGCACTTAATACTTGGTCGGGAATCCTTTTGCAGAAATGACTGCTTCAATGTGGCGTGGCATGGAGGCAATCAGCCTGTGGCACTGCTGAGGTGTTACGGAGGCCCAGGATGCTTCGATAGCGGCCTTAAGCTCATCCACAGTGTTGGGTCTGGTGTCTCTCAACTTTCTCTTCACAATATCCCACAGATTCTCTATGGGCTTCAGGTCAGGAGAGTTGGCAGGCCAATTGAGCACAGTAATACCATGGTCAGTAAACCATTTAGCAGTGGTTTTGGCACTGTGAGCAGGTACCAGGTCGTGCTGAAAAATGAAATCTTCATCTCAATAAAGCTTTTCAGCAGATGGAAGCATGAAGTTCTCCAAAATCTCCTGATAGCTAGCTGCATTGATCCTGCCCTTGATAAAACACAGTGGACCAACACCAGCGGCTGACATGGCACCCCAGACCATCACTGACTGTGGGTACTTGACACTGGACTTCAGGCATTTTGGCATTTCCTTCTCCCCAGTCTTCCTCCAGACTCTGCCACCTTGATTTCCGAATGACATGTAAAATTTGCTTTCATCCGAAAAAAGTACTTTGGACCACTGAGCAACAGTCCAGTGCTGCTTCTCTGTAGCCCAGGTCAGGCGCTTCTGCCGCTGTTTCTGGTTCAAAAGTGGCTTGACCTGGGGAATGCGGCACCTGTAGCCCAGTCCACTGCTTCCACAGGTCCCCCAAGGTCTGGAATCGGCCCTTCTCCACAATCTCCCTCAGGGTCCGGTCACCTCTTCTGGTTGTGCAGCGTTTTCTGCCACACTTTTTCCTTCCCACAGACGTCCCACTGAGGTGCCTTGATACAGCACTCTGGGAACAGCCTATTCGCTCAGAGATTTCTTTCTGTGTCTTCCCCTCTTGCTTGAGGGTGTCAATGATGGCTTTCTGGACAGCAGTCAGGTCGGCAGTCTTACCCATGATTGCGGTTTTGAGTAATGAACCAGGCTGGGAGTTTTTAAAAGCCTCAGGAATCTTTTGCAGGTGTTTAGAGTTAATTGGTTGATTCAGATGATTAGGTTAATAGCTCGTTTAGACTACCTGAACATGATATGCTAATTTTTTGAGATAGGAATTTTGGGTTTTCATGAGCTGTATGCCAAAATCATCAGTATTAAAATAAATAAAAGACATGAAATATTTCAGTTGGTGTGCAATGAATCTAAAATATATGAAAGTTTAATTTTTATCAGAACATTACAGAAAATAATTAACTTTATCACAATATGCTAATTTTTGAGAAGGGCTAGTATATATGTATAGCAATTTTGTGGTGTATAAGAACACTTAACATGTGTTGCTGATACAATTTCCTGTGTAGAACAACTAAGAACTGACTCACACGCAAGCGATGTAGTTGCAAAATAGGTTTGGTTTCAGATAATAACACCACAATTATACTCGAAATGTATATTTAAATGTTTAAATGTGCAATAATAATAATTATTAATGCTAATTTCACACCAAAAGTTTTTCTCAGGCTCAAAAATTTTCACAAAAACCACAAATGTGGTCATTTATGATGAATTTGACTGACTCCTACAGAAAATATACAAATTCCACTTTGAATTGATTTACTTCACTTTGAAATAAAATTGATTTGTACTTTTGGACAAGATTGCTTCTGTGTGAATCAGGTCTAAGACAATGTCATGTGAAATGTAATGACATGCTGTGAGCTGCTGCTGAACTTATGTTACTGGTATTATCACATACAAATGCCTCTTTTATACATGATTATTTATTCTCACTCGTTCTTCTTCTAACTTCACGACTTACAATCAGAGAAAAGAATACGGAAAGATTTTAGCAATGCTTTTATAATAAAATGGTTTCCAAACACTTTTTAGTTTTTTTTTTTTTATATGAACACTTTTTCTTTTTCTTGGTGTCAGTCGGTTAACGGAGTGGCATGGCGATGTAGTGGATATCACGTCCACCTCACAGCAAGAAAGCCTGGGTTTGATTCCTCGTGTGGGAGTTTCTGTTTGAAGTTTGATTGTTCTCCCCGTGCCTGCGTGGGTTTCCTCCGGGGATTCCAGTTTTCTCCCACAGTCCAAAAACATGCACAATAGGTTAATTAGCTGTTCCAAAGCACCCGTAAGTGTGAGTGTGAGTCTGAATGGTGGTGTGAGTGTTGGCCCTGCGATGGCGGGAGACGTTGTCCAGTTGCCCACCCTGCCCTTCCTCCGATGGCAGCTTAGAAAATGAATGAAATTGATGGTAAATTGATGGTATGATGGTCACTTTTCATTCATTTATTTTCTGTAACAGCTTAATCCTAATTAGGGTCGCAGGGAGGTTGGCGCCCATCCCAGCTGACGCTGGGCGAGGACAGGGTACACCCTGGAAAGCTCTCGCCAGGCCATCGCAGGGCAGAAACGTGCTGATGGCTTTGCAGCTACTCTTGTCGAAAGTCAGCAATGGTTCTTTTACATGCCTCACACCATAGACAGTGAGAGACATGACCGGCCTTTGATAACCCAGTTAGCTGCACTGGGGGGGGGGCAGTGACAACCCTGTTGAGAATGGAGCTTGATCCCCCAACCTTACGATCACTGATCCAGCGCCTTAGCACCAGGCCATCACCGCCCTGGTGATGGTTCGCCTATCTTTTAAATACAAAAATTTCTTTTCATTAAAAAGTGGTCTAATTGCATGGTTAGGAAGTAAACTAAATATACATTTGCTAAAAAAAAAAAAATCTGCTTTATATTTTCATTTTATTTTTTAAGGTTCAAGATTCAAATACGTTGGAATTGTCTGACTGTAGGAAATCCTTATTGTTCAAATTAAAGAGAGAGAAGATGATAACCTTTATAAACTGAGTACTTTTTTATGAGATACAATAAAGTTGATAAAAGGTAAATTATGTTGCTTCTCTAGTAGAGTGTAGTCAGTTTTTTTTCCTTTTGATAAAATAGTCTTATAAACAGGGTTTCAAAAATATATAAATTCAACTGATCTGGCTGTGATTTATTCTGTTATTCTGCTTTATGGTCTGATAAAAGTTCACAAAAATTCCACAGATTTACAAGAAACTGACAATTTCAATGAAGAATGTGTTGAAAAAGTTTAGTAAACTACCAACCACAAAAAATATATTACAAGGAAAATCAAGTAAAAAATTTTTTGCAACTGGCTTTGACCATTTACATTAAATGCCAGCACTTACAAGAACTGGCTCAGCAATTCAGACAGAGAATACGTAGAGAAAGGGGAAGCCGCTTCAAAAATCTGAGGTGAGTGAGGTGGAAAAGGAGTGGGTTTCTCGCTACACATCTTTGACAAGGGCGTACTTTCAATTTTCTCAAATTTTCTCCATCAGCCAGCAAATGCCAGGCTGTGAGGTAGAAGAACACGAGAGCGACGGAGCTCTTAAAACAACTTTGACTGAGGAAATAAAGACTTGCTTGTTTGTGTGTGTGTGTGTGTGTGTGTGTGTGTGTGTGTGTGTGTGTGTGTGTGTGTGTGTGTGTGTAAATCTTGAGGAAAAACATAAATTGTTTAAACCACTGTACTGTACTGTAATAGTACTTTCTTTGTCAGAAGCCATGGCGCCCTCTACTGCTTAAAGTAGTATTCACAAGCTGATGCAGAGACTCTAAATCTCTGAACACTGTGAACAGCTAATGAGCCTTCAAATCAACATTGAAAGACAAAGTCTACAGAGGAAATGTGCTAAAGCTTATAAGCTGCAGTCTATGTCACTGTAAATGCTTTATAATTAGGATTGTGTAAGTCATTACTCACTGTTCATCTCCCACCTTCTTGATCCATTCCATGTCACACTGTGCACAAGTAGAGCTCACATCCTATACGATATTTAAAAAAAAAAACACAAGAAACACATATTACAATCTGCACGTGTAAATACAAAATGTACTGCAAAGGTAAAGACACTGTTTGAATAAAATTGAGACAACACAGAAACGTCTGAGGCTTTCAGAAACGTCACAGCCCTCTCATTAATGTTTCTCTGTGACAGCGTTGAGAAATAAACAATGACGGGACATGCTGTTGGAGAAAATTAATCACCAAATTGGGTGGTGTGTTGCAGACTGATGCAAAGTTGAGATACTGCTACTATTCTGACCTGAAGTTGATTATCTTTCAGCAAGAACATTGTTCAGAAGTGTTTTGTCAATGACAGCTTTGAGTTTATCAGTCATCATGCTGTTAAAAGAGGGCAGTGGTGGTCTAGTGGTATTGGGTGCTGGATCGCTGATCCAAAGGTTGGGGGTTCGAGTCCCACTCTCCACAAGGTTGTCACTGTCCTCCCCAGTGCAGCTAACTGGGTTATCAAAGGCCGGCCATATCTCTCACTGTCTATGGTGTGAGGCATGTAAAAGAACCATTGCTGACTTTCGACAAGAGTAGCTGCAAAGCCGTCGGCGTGTTTCCGCCCTGCGATGGCCTGGCGAGCTGTCCAGGGTGTACTCTGCCCTCGCCCAAAGTTGGCTGGGATGGGCGCCAGCCTCCCCGCGACCCAAATTAGGATTAAGCGGTTACAGAAAATGATGATGCTGTTAAAAAAAAAGATTTTACTGATAAATAGTATAGAGGAACATCCATGACAAACGTTATTTAGTCATTATAACATAAACTTGTTTTGATATCAGCTTCCTTTCCTTCTCTGTCTGTCATTTGAAGTTTATGATCAAAAAATATCTTGTGATGTTTGTAAGAAAACCAAAAGTGCAAACTGTTCAGTCCTATAGAGTCTCCCACGGTGAAAACTATTTCTAACTGCAAAGTCGGACACAGCACGATGACTTCTTCCATAAACATTTAATAAACATCTCTTTGGAGACGGAAACAATCTCAATAATTACAGCAATACACTTTATGCACTTTTTGTTTGTCTTAATTTACAGTAATTGCAGTGTTGAGAAAAATGTGCTTTTATACAAAACGAATCAACATTGGGTCTTGAGCACAATGGCATTCAATAATTCAACCATGTTCGGGTATAAACTACTTTGAAAAGGTAACGTTCAACTATTAATAAGACTGAAGGGGAAATAACTGTGAAAGCGGAAAACCCCCCAAAAGCAGAAGTCTTGTTTGATTCTAGCGTGTACAGTATGTAAAGCATGAGGAAGGATATGAATATTTTAAGATTCTCAATTGAAAGCTGATGGTCTCTGCGATGGCATACATGACAAAGTGAGATGCATATCACTGAATAGTTTGTGAGACAGAACGTTGATGCTGAACAGTCCTTGAGAAGGAGGAGAATTGTTTTTTTCACTTACAAATAATAACTGAATTGATACAACTGTTTAGTGAACCAATAGTGTCGCATCTCTGTAAAATCATTGCAGTGCTATTACTGTAAGCATGGAGATGGGCTTCAGGAAGGAGACATTAGTGCTTAGTGGCACTTCGGTAATTTAATAACCTACACGATGTAATTAATTAATGTATAAAAATATCATGTTTTCTCTTTTTTGTGTCCATATGAAAATAAGTCAAATAGTATGATATTGCTACAGGCATCTGAAAGGAACCACACTTAAAAAGGGGATTTTAAAAAATTGAAATCAGAGGTTGATGGCCACTTCCTTTTATAATTACAGATGTGAATGTACGATATATATATATGGCCGGGAATCGAACCCAGGCCTTCTTGCTGTGAGGCGGACGTGCTAACCACTACGCCACCATGCCGCCCATAT
>CM045730.1:45793028-45813028 GCA_024760905.1 Plotosus lineatus | reverse complement strand
TGACAACCCGTTGATAGTGGGGCTTGAACCCCAACCTTAGAATCAGTGATATAGCACCTTTACCACCAGGCCACCACCGGCCCAAAATGCAGAATATTAACCTCAATTTCTTATCAACAGACACTGGATATTTTTATTCCACTAAATATTCATGTCATGCACAGTATCCTAAACACAAATGAAGGGATCCTCAAAGCAGCCACTGTGTGACAGCCTATAATTTTGTTTTTGATGTCCAAACAGGCTTTGATCCTTTTTCAGTTCACAGCCTACATTATCACAATGTTTTTGAAAACCGACAAACAACAGGGAAAGCACTGAACATGCAGAGACCGACTTTAACATGCATCTGATAACGAACAATCTGCACCCACTCACATTTTCTGGACGCTTAATCTTTCTGGGGTTGTACGGAGGCTCGAGCCTATCTCAGCTGACATCGGGCATAGGTGGGGTACACCCTGACTATTGCTGGGCATACATACATATAGACGCTCCCCGATTTACGTTCATTCGTTTTACGTATTTTTCGATTTTACGGAGTTTTTTTGTTTTGTTTTGTTTTTTTTTTTTAATTGTCAAATTTTGAGTTTAGTGTGCTCTCTGTAGTGCGAGACGTACCTACGTAGTACGCTGACGTAATACGCTACTTACACATGACGCTGCATCAACTGTTTACAAAGGACAGACTGAACGTGCCCCTCCTTCGTCCCAGTTCACTGCGTGTTACCCTTGTGTTAAGACATCGTCTCTGTGATCTTTATGTTTACACTGTTTTGTAAACTTTTGTAACCCTGAACAAATATGGTTGGTCAGCAGCGTAAGCCTACCAGTGATAGTGGTAATCAGAAAAAGCGGTAATGCCATCTCGTTAGAAATGAAGATGGCTATTATCAAGAAAATCGATGCTGGTGAAAAACATGTGAATGTTGAACGTTTCTTCCAAATGGCTTTGTCGACCATTTACAAGTAGAAAGATCGCATCACAGAGAATGTTAAAGGTTATATTTGATACTGTATTTGATTTTTGATTCATGAATTTGATTAAAATTTATCTATTTGAAATTAATTTGCCTAAATTTAATTTATGTGAAATTAATGTTGATATTATTTGATATATTTGATATTATTTTACAATGTTGTGTTTATAATAATTGATTTAGGGGTGTTTTATGAGATACGGTAATGGTATTTATGGATGCATAGTACAGTATGAACGTCATGCGTCACTGGAACATACAGCAACAACCGACGTTTTTTTCACCTTACGTTTGGCCATCCGGAACCAAACTAAAACGTAAGTCGGGGAGCATCTGTACAACCATTCACTCTCACACTTACACCTAGGGCAGTGCTTCTCATATAGTGGGGTGCATCCCCCCCTTGGGGGGTGCAGTATCATGCCAGGAGGGGCATGGTGTGATTCGCTGGGGAACATGCTTTTCTGGAATAGTGTAGAATTAAGTGTAATTGCACCTCCGCTCCACTAGTTGGCAGTGGCGATCTCATTGTCGCGCTATGGTGTAGCGGTTTTTCGCACAAGCAAACGATATGAAGTGCAGTAAACAACCCCTCAGGAAAGAACACGAAAAAATTTCTCTCAGGAATGATGAGAAAGGTGGAGCGAGACGGAGATATTAAGAAATAAGTACGTTTAAATAGAGTTTAAATAATGATGTATTTTTTTTATTTCAGGCACATTGGTGCACTTTAAATCTTTTCTGTTACAGATTAAAAATGTTAATGAACTTTTTCTTTATTGTAAATTGAACTATATTTCTTTCTTTTTTGTTTTTATGTTAATAATGATACAATGCTATGCAAGAGGTGTACTAATAACAATTTCATCGACAAATAATACTATTTATAATCATTCATGGGGTGGTGGGGGGACATGAAATCTTTTTTTTCTTCCCAGAGGGGGCGTCACAGAAAATAATTGAGAAGCACTGACCTAATAGCAATTTAAAACACCCTATTAGCCTAATATACATGTTTAACACAGAGAAGCACATATAGAACCCCACACAGAAACTGTCGGGCCTGGGACCTGAACTCAGGAGCTTCTTGCTGTGAGGCGGATGCTCCAATCAACATGTCACAGTGCCACCCTAACAACCTGCAGATACTTTAATATATGCAATCATGTTTAATGCCTTGCATGAGCACACAGTAGCTTGTAAGTTAAGGCAATGGGTTTCTAATCCAAAGATCAGCAGTTATGTCATCACTATCACTACTGTTGTGCCCTGGAGTAAAGCCATTAACCCACAATGCTCAGTTGTGTAAAAAAAACCCTTGATTATTGTAAGTCCCTCTGGATAAGAGTGTCTGCCAAATGCTGTAAATGTAATGTAATGTAGCTGCCGCAGTGCTGATTGCATGTGCCACGCAGAAGGCAGTGGGAAGGCAGGGCCTCCTTGTTTCATCGTGCCAGGCATGACGGTGTGGTGGTGATGATGATGATGATGATGATGATGGAGGATGGGAGACTCAAGCGACTCACTTCTCCCCCAGCGTGGGTGCTATGATTCAGCTGCTCAGAAAGAAACAGTCCTTGAGCAAGCACCTATTGTGATGGTTCAGCAATAAGCGAGGATGAACTACCACACGCCCACACAAACGCCTACATTAGCACAGTTTTTCTCTACTCTCTGGCCATCAGTTCATATGTTCGCAGCCAAGAAATAATTTCTCATCTCTTGCAGAACAACAGTTTTTCCTTGTGTTGTACAAATGATTCGAAATGGATGATGAAATACAACTTGCATTTCTCGTTTACACTGCATGAATCAGCTCTTGAGAGAAGTTTCCCTCCTACAAGCCAAGGGACAGAGACACGTTTATGACCACTGCTCGCAGTAATGCTGATCTGTGCAGCTCTCCTATCGCTTGTGGCTTGTTGCTCTCATAAGAAGTAAATGCAAACAGCTGCTCCAAAAGCAATAAAAGAACATCCATGAACCAGTTCTTTTCAGTTAACTATGAGGATACAAGGAACAGCATTTATTTTTCTAGGAGCTCTAGAATCCAATTTGCTCTTTTAATAATATAAAATCGCTTTGTATCTGTAAACTCCTGGGTTTGAGCCCCGTGGATAGTGAGGGCATTTCGCACTTCAGAGTTGGCATGCTCACGCTGTGCTTGCATTATTTCCCCCAGGTGGTCCCTTTCCTTCTCACAGACCAGAGCCATCACATAAGCCTGAATAGATATTCTAAGGTGCCCAAAAGAGTGCATGACATTGTACAGTGGTACCTCGACTTAGGAAATTAATCCGTTCCGAGGGCGAGGCCTTAAGTACAAAGGTTCGTTAGTTGAAACGAAAATTCCGTTTGGAAACAATAGAAGACCAATTAACCCGTTCCAACCCCTCCCAAACGTATGTAACCTGACATAAACATGTATATTTCAACCAATATATGAAAGATAGACATGTAGCAACAATAAAAATGTAATGATAATAATACATGTACATTAACATTAATATAATTAATAATACATAATAATAAAACAAGAATAACAAGAGAAAATGTATCTTAAATGTCATATTTAATCATATTCACACTGATAAGCTGACACACACACACACACACACACACACACAGACCCGCGCGTGCGCACATACACACACACACACATACACAGACGCACGCGCACAAGACACACACACACACACACACACACACACACACACACACACACACACAGACACACACCTACACACACACACACACACACACACACGCGCGCGGTAGAGATGAGGCATGTGCACACACACACACACACACACACACACACACACACACACACACACAGTGTGAGGGGCCTGGTGTGATGCCGGGGGGGGGGGGTATGACCCTGGGGAACATGCTTCAGTAGTTGGCAGTGGCGCTCTCATTGTCGCACTATGGTGTAGGGGAAAAGCACCGCGCAAACGAGATGAAGTGCAGTAAACGCTATTTATAGTTGCGTGCGGGGCGCTTGGAGGAGGGGAGGTGAATTGTTGGGTTTTTTTCTTCCTATAGGGGGCATCACAAAAAATAACTGAGAAGCACTAAAGAAGGCATTCTCGGAGCGCAGAGGAATACACACGGAAGAATACGAGGCTAATCGGCCTAGAAAGGCCATTTCCTCAGCAGAGTTCGTAAGTCGAAAATTTGCTCGTTGGATGGGGCAGATTTTTGGTGGTATCGAATCTTGTATCATGGAAAATTAGTTATCAGGGACACTCGTAAGTCAAGGTACCACTGTAAATGGATATGTGTGTTGGCCCTGCGATGGCTGTTCAGCATATACCTTCACCCATAGTCAGCTGGGATGGGCTTCAGCCTCCCTGCAACCCAAATAAAGTATTAAATGCTTTAGAAATGAAAGAGACAATTACACTTAATTGTCTGTCTTGTGCAATAATTGTCCATATTGTACTCTACATGTGGAACAGAGCAATACTAAGGACCAGTTCTTTATTTAGGTTGTCTGCAGAACTCGGTCCTGATGCACACCACTAACCACAACTAAATGCCATGTCAACCTTTCTGATAACATACTCTAATAATAATAATAATAATAATAATAATAATAATAATAATAATAATTGTTGTTGTTGTTCTTGTTAAAATGGTGCTCTTCCTAGTTGTATTTGTTTTCTCGTTTTTTTTTTCTGCTTTATCTGTTTAAAATGGAACAGATTTCCTCACATTGCTACTCTAGCCGTAAGGAAGTATGGCATCGAGAAATCAATGCTGAAAACCTTTATAGACTTCAATTGAATTCTGTCATCTGCAGTCCTACGTAATAAATAATGTAAATATAAATGTGACCATAATGTAAAAGTAAATGTGTGTAGATGTGGGCGGTGCTGGTGAATTGGTTGAAGCTATGGGTTACTGGTCCAAGGGCTGGAGGTTTGAATCCCAGCAGCACCATGCTGCTGCCAGTATTGGGCCCTTATGCAAGTCCCTTAAACCTCAAGTGTTCAGTTGCTCTGGATAAGAGTGTCTACAAGATCTCTTAAATGTTTTGGAAAACTGTAATAATATAGTTAGTACACATGACTCTTTTCAACTTGTGTCTCATATGAGCGTTAAATGGCAATAAAACAAAGATTTGCATGAAAAATGGATCACATGTCTGCACACACACACACACACACACACACACACACACACACACACACACACACACACACACACACACAGACACACACACAAAAGTACTCACTGTGTGTGTCAGGACTGGCATGTAGCTGCAGGTACTGCATATCTTTGTTGTGGAGTTGTGTGCTGAATTTGTGTAGCGAGTTGTCTCGTTGTCTCAAAGCAGCCTCCAGACTGTGGATGCGCTCCACATGCTTCTCCACCAGAGATGTCTTTGACACACAAAGTGTTTATAACATACGTAAACAGATACTAAATGTCAGAGAAATAAAGCCAAACCCAGCCTACGGGCTATTGTTTTTCAGATGTATTATAAATGTTTGCACTTATAACAAATGATGAGCTTGTGAAAATGCAACAGCTGATGGCTAACAGAGTATGTGAGTGTGGCGAGAGGCACAGATGCTCTGACTCTTGCATCACGTAATTTAGAAAGCCAGTTTTTTGGTCAAAGCCAAACACGAAGCCGTTTGGAATAGATGAATAATGTTGACAGTATTATCATACTTATGCAGTTAAAGATCTCAGGATTTTACAAGTAAGACTTGAAACACGACAAGTCTGAAAGAACAAAATCTTTTGGCACCTCTAGGGGCTGTGCCGAACTGCAGCGTGTGTAGATTAATCAAGCAGACACCAGGTTAAATTTAGGAATGGAGCAGATGTCAGGAATACTTATAATTCTTGCCAGTGGTGCCTGGAGCCAAAGTTAGAAAGCATGGCTAACAGAATATTGTATGAATGTTTTAGTGAGCACCAGTGCTCAGTCTCACCATTTTGTCCAGGTCTCTTTGGAGATTCGTTTTCTCCATGTGGATCTTCTCATAGGCCTGAATGACATCTTCCAGCTGCTCCTCCCGCTCCTTACTCTTTTGAAGCTGGACAGTATACACAAAATGATTAACTAATGTTGTGAATGTAATAAGTCTCAGCCTTCACAGGATAACAGCAGTTTTCCATGAATATAGTACGTAGTATACTCCAACTAAACATGCGATAACATAAAAAAAATTCTCAAATGATAGTCGGCCTCTTGTTGCCAAGCTTCTGCGATTATCCCATTGTAAACCTCTCAACACTCATCTCCTGCTCTTAACAGATAATGGTGGTTTGTATCAGGGTCCATTAATCCAGAGAAAGCCAATGTATTGTAAAGGACTTTAACACCAGGACCCAGGACCAGCTTGCTAAAAAAATCCAAGTATGAGCAAAAGAAATAAACATGCAGGGAAAAGAAAAAACATGATTATGACTGAAAGAAATGATGAAGGTCACTGGTGCACAAGGGAAAAGGCAGGGAGGTGAAAAAGAAGGTATTCAGTTATACAACGATGCACATCAGAGAGCTGCCAGAGGCTACGGGTTGCTTATGCCGCTAACATTATTTGGCAAGAAACAAGTAGTGAGGGGCATCAGGAGCAGATTGAGTTACACCATGAAAGTGATCATTTCTCTGTTGCTAGAGGAAGAAACTCCAACGTTCCTCGGAACAGAATAAAAGGATTTTAATCTGATTAAATAACAAACAAACAAAAAAAAAAAAAAATCATGGGGGCGGTGGTGTAGTGATTCAGGTGCTGGGCTCATGATCAGGAGGTTGTGTGTTCAAATCCCACTTAGACCCCCACTGTGCTCAGACCCCTGGGCAAGAGCTCAACCACAAGTGTGCCTCTGTTCACCCAGCAGTATAAATTTGTACCAGTAAAAATATACTGGGAAGGTAATCTACGATGGACTAACGTCCCATCCAGGAGGAGTTGAACTCCTGGTAGCTTCACGCTATGGAAACCGGGGATAAGCACCGGGCCTGATGAGCCACTAGGCTCAGGTGTCAAATAAAAAATAAAAAATAAAAACATAGCAAAGCTTGTTCAACAGTTACTGCGTCTGCCAGAAAGTAGACAAACAAACAGACAAAACGATGTTGTGTTGCATCAGAAACATCTCCTCTCACCTCGTGGGTGAGGATGTTGATTCTCTGTTGAAGATTGCCATTCTCAGACTGGAGCAGGGCTGTGTCTTTGGGCTCGAAGGAGCAGTATGAGTTCCTGTCCTCGCCAAAATCATTGATCATAGGAAACTGCAAACAAAACAATGATGCGTGTGTCTTTTACATCATACTGTAGCGATCTTATAATCAAATGTTTAACATAATAGGGTGTAAATATATTACTGTTACTGAGAACACAACGCTCTCTGATGGGATAATATGATCACGCTGATCTAGATGAACAAACAACAAAATTCCTGGGATGAAGAATATCTGTGAGGATTCTTTTAATGAAAAACCACAGTACTACACAGATTATAAGAAACTGAGAAGCATGGCACAGAAATATCACCACTAGATATATGAAGACGTGCCAAGTTTTATACTGCAGTGACTTATAAGCATCTACTATAATTTTGGATATGTACTTTCCACAGAAAGGTAAAATAATAGTGCTTATAAATGTAGAAAAATATGCAAGGTTATCCTGCAGTTGTTTATATTTCTAAAAAATATATTTACTAGGATTATATAAATCCTTCATTCATTCATTCATTCATTTTCTGTAACTGCATAATCCGCATAAAGGGTCGTGGGCAGGCTGGCGCCCATCCCAGAAGACTCTGGGCGAGGGTAGAGTACACCACGGACAGCTCGCCAGGCCACCGCATGGCAGAAACACGCTAACGGCTTTGCAGCCTACTCTTATTGAAAGTCAGCAATAGTTCTTTTACATGAACCTCACACCATAGACAGTGAGAGACATGGCTGGCCTTTGATAACCCAGTTGGCTGCACTGGGGGATTATATAAATCGAAAAATTTAAAAAAAAAAGAATTTTAAAAAATCATTATAAACAATGCCTCTGTGCCTGGATGTCTCTTTGTAGTGTCCCTCGTCACATCAATTTAAACACCATCACGGCTGTTACTCTGGTTCCTGCAGAAACACTGTTGATGATGAAAGTTCTGAAGTGAAATTGTAAATTTTTAAGACTGCAAGGCGAGAGGTGAGATGTGACCTACTGTGCATTACCTTATTGGTTACATGCTCCGTGCAACTTGAGAGTGCTAGAAAAATATATTGCAATTATAGAAGCACTCGGAAAATGCAAAACTCTGCCAAGCCTATCAATCTCCATATGAAACAAAATGCAAAAATCGTGTAAAGTTAAATAATCATTTAACCAACTCGGTGATTATTACAGAAAGCTGAAATACAGTACACTGAGGGCTTAATGAATCAGTATTCTGCCAACGGTGACATTTTGATGGTGGACAAATGTTTCTAACACTTTAATACAACACTGTCTTACATACCAGCAATTAAATTAAAAAGGTTGCTACCCTTGATTCAAGAGAATTTTATCTGCAGAAAAGTGTTTATTTATACTTTCCATTTTCAAAGGCATTTCATCCTAATTAGGGTCAGACAAATCTGGGCACACAGCTTGCCTGGACATTGCAGGGCTAACACACATACTATCGTTCACACTCATACTCACACCAAGGTGCAATCTGGGACAGCCAGTTAGCCTACTATGTATATTTTTAAACTTCGAGAGGAAACCGACACAAGCATGTGGACAATATGCAAGCTCCATACAGAAGCATCTGAGAACAGGAAGTGAAGCCAGGCTTTCTTGCTGTGAGACGGATGTACTATCCACTGCACCACCGTGCCACCACTGGATGAAACGTTACTTATCTATAGTTTTCAGATAGTATATATACACAACACACTTTTTGCTGATTTGACGAAATTTTGCAGAGATTTAAGCTTCTAAAGTTGTTAAATGTGATTTCCCATGCCAAGTTTAAATTGCTACTAAATGCTCAATTTGGATCAGGTCCAGATTAAAATTGATCCAACACTGAAGCTTCGGATTCTGTATATGTGTGAGAAATTTCATTCAGTTTGGACTTGTTTTGACAGAAGTATGATTTTTAGCATTTCTAAATGCAAAAATGTGTCGGGAAGTGGTGGCCCAGTGGTATAGGGTGCTGGATTGTTGATCCTAGGGTTGGGGGTTCGAGTCCCACTCTCCACAAGGTTGTCACTGCCACCCCCACCCCCCCAGTGCAGCTAACTGGGTTATCAAAGGCCGGCCAGGTCTCTCACTGTCTATGGTGAGAGACTGTAAAAGAACCATTGCTGACTTTCATAAAGAGTAGCTGCGTAGCCATCAGCGTGTTTCTGCCCCTTGCTAAAGGTTGTGTCAGGAATGGCAACCAACGTAAAAACCTATGCCAAATCAAATGTGTGAATCAAATGATTCGCTGTGGCGACCCCTGAAAAAAGGGGAAAAGTCGAGAGAAAAAAGAAGAAATGCATAACATGTGTGAATGCACAAAACAGAGTAACTAAAGGGAGAGTCATGCGTATTAATTGGCGTTCCACACATCACTATTAATACTAGTTATCGTGCTATTTACTGAGAAACTGACACTATTGAGGAAAACATGCTAGCTTTGCTAGATAATGATTTCATGTCGATATTCATCTCATATTTTGAATGGCAGGTGATTTTTGTTGTTGTTGTTGTAATAGTAATAGAATAACACAATGGTGAGATAAATACTGTGAAAATCTAAATGTCATCTGTGCTTTAATACATTCATGCAACCACAAGATGTCAATCAAAAATATGAAAAGCCTCTTGGTTGTCCCACACTTGCAGAGAAACAAATAATAATAACAAAAAAATCTTTTGATGAAAATGAATTAGCTGTGTGTGGTAGGACTGAAAGAAGATGACTAAGTCTTTACGTCATGCTCTACCCCAACTCAAACACAACACACTCATTTGTCACCTTGTCAGTGCACGGCACATTTTTCACCATCAAACAAAACGCAGTAGGAGCTTTAAAGAAAGAAATGTGTGAATTCAGTTCTGAGCATTTCTCCCTGAACTGACTAAAACTGTGAGGTCTATGCTGAGGACCCTGAAAACAGCTGCTGTTTAGCACCTAGTCCTCCTGTCACACCTACAGACAGCTGCTGAAGAAGTAGTGACTCAAAAAGCTATAAATGGAGCTCTTTCGTGTCTTGACCTGCACAGCGAAGACGACGGTGTTCCTATAGCACATACCTTGAATGTGCACTCAGCAAGTTATTATCACCTTGTGCAGACCCCTGCAGCCTGGTAAGGGCATAGGATCTGATAGGAAGAGCAAACTAAACTCCGGGGAAGAGGTTAGATTGGATCATGGTCATCCAGCAGTGCTGAACCCAGCAATATTGCTCAGCCTTGTGCTACAACAGCACCAGAAAGATTAATGATGCAATTACAGACAACAGCAGGAAGCGGTTGCATTCTTTTAGTGTGCACAGGGTGGAAGATGAACTGATACGCAAACATCATGCTGAGATCATGTAAATATAGTACAGACACTCCCCAACTTACGTTCATTCGATTATACGTTGTTGTTTTTTTTTTGTTTTTTTTTTAATTATGTCAAATTTTGAGTTTAGTATGCTCTCTGTAGTACGAGACGTACCTACGTAGTACGCTGGCATAATGACGCAATGACGTAATGATGCTGCATCCATTGTTTACAAACGACAGACTGAACGTGCCCCTCCTTCTTTCCAGTTCACCGCGTGTTACCCTTGTGTTGCGACGTCGTCTCTGTGATCTTTGTGTTTACACTGTTTTGCGGACTTTTGTAACCCGAAGCAAATATGGTTGGTCAGAAGCGTAAGGCTACTAGTGATAGTGGTAATCAGAAAAAGCGGCAAACCATCTCGTTAGAAACGAAGATGGCTATTATCAAGAAAATTGATGCTGGTGAAAAACACGTGAATGTTGCACGTTTCTTCCAAATGGCTTTGTCGACCATCGGAACCATTTACAGGCAGAAAGATTGCATCACAGAGCATGTTAAAGGTTATATTTGGTATTGTATTTGATATTTGAAGAGTGAATTTGATTAAAATGTATCTATTTGAAATTATTTTGCTTGAATTTAATTAATTTGAAATTAATGTAGATATTATTTGATATATTTGATATTATTTTACAATGTTATGTTTATAATAATTGATTTAGGGGTGTTTTATGACATACGGTATTTGTATTCATGACTGTATCTACTGTAGGTATGTATGTTTGTATGTATGTATGTATGAAGAAGGACATGGTTACGTATTGGTTAGCACTCTCCAGCGTAGCAAGGAGGTTCTGTGCCCTGGGCTGTTTCTGTGTGAAGTTTGTATGGCCTCCCCATGCTTGAATCAGCACGAATCGGCCCTTCTCCACAATCTTCTTCAGGGTCCGGTCACCTCTTCTGGTTGTGCAGTGTTTTCTGCCACACTTTTTCCTTCCCACAGACGTCCCACTGAGGTGGCTTGATACAGCACTCTGGGAACAGCCTATTCGCTCAGAGATTTCTTTCTGTGTCTTACCCTCTTGCTTGAGGGTGTCAATGATGGCCTTCTGGACAGCAGTCAGGTCGGCAGTCTTACCCATGATTGCGGTTTTGAGTAATGAACCAGGCTGGGAGTTTTTAAAAGCCTCAGGAATCTTTTGCAGGTGTTTAGAGTTAATTGGTTGATTCAGATGATTAGGTTAATAGCTCGTTTAGAGTACCTGAACATGATATGCTAATTTTTTGAGATAGGAATTTTGGGTTTTCATGAGCTGTATGCCAAAATCATCAGTATTAAAACAATAAAAGACCTGAAATATTTCAGTTGGTGTGCAATGAATCTAAAATATATGAAAGTTTAATTTTTATCAATACATTACAGAAAATAATGAACTTTATCACAATATGCTAATTTTTTGAGAAGGACCAGTATGTACATATATATATATATATATATATATATATATATATATATATATATATATATAAGTCACCATTCTAGAGACATGTGCAGCAAACTGCACAAATCGATGCAAGGGAAAGTCATTTTATTGCATTCCAGTATAGAAAAAGTAAAGGAGTCAATGGATAATCACCATGAAATGCAAGAACTGCCGCCCCCAGAAAATTCACCTGTGTATGTATATATCTATGTATACACAAGGTCTGTCATATACTAAAACAGAACATTCTGTAATTGTTGCCACTGCCTTCCATAAACGTAATTATTTTATGTCATATTTGCCATATTTCTATTCCACCCTCACACCTATAATTAAAGGAGATTTTTTTTAATATATATATATATATATACACTGTCAAGCTCACAGTCCAGCTGTTTTATAAATAAAACTCTTTTATCCAGCACGTCTTGGACTAAGCATAACTCTTCTGAAGCGTTGTTTGGTCCCAAGTGTGCTTATTTATATCTCCCACAGACCTCTACTGCTCAGTAACTATAGGTCTGTTCATTTAGTCAGCCAATCCAAGTGCTCACTAATCATAGCCGCTCTACTGCATGATGCTTCACAGAGGACCTGACATCTGATATTCTTTCGATTTGATGCCTCATCTCTTGTGGCCAGATTTCCTCCAAGGCTACATTACCTTTATCTCATAAAGCTTCAACTTCCTTTTGATGTCAGTGTTCTCCCTCTCCAGGCCGGCCAGTCTGGTCTTGATGTCCTGGTAAGCACTGATAAGGGCGAAGTGGGAGGCTGAGTACATATCCTCAGGTAAGTGTGATCCTGCCCAGCAGCCATCCTCCTTCAGTCCCTCACTTCCTCCCAGCAATCCCAGCTCTCCTCCAAACAGAGACTCCATCACTCACTCCTCAACCTCAACCTAAAGCAGAAAGACAGAGAGAAATTTCGATGTGTTGCTAAATTTCTTGTTTTGGCTTCACCACATACATATTGGTTTCATTTCATGCTTACCAGTGGCTAGAGTGCTGTCCACGCAACCCACTGCCAAGTGTTACACATAACATTTCAGTGGAGCTAGGGAAAGATTTAGACCCTTTAGAATGTCTGGATTTTGCAAGAAAGTGCATGGGATTGCACACTATGTAGTGTGGACATGATTAAATATTTAGTACAGTCCAGTTCCTTGGCCACTCACAAGCTGCTTTTTTTAGCACTATTACATGGCTTATATATTCAAATCTGATTGGTCAGTCATGGCATTCAGCAGTATGTTACTTCTGTTATTAATACACCTTTACTATGGAGCAAGACATTGGTTTACATTCATTCATTCATTTTCTAAACCGCTTTATGCTCATTACGGTCGCAGGGAGGCTGGCGCCTATCTCAGCTGACCGGGTGAGGGCAAAGTACACCCTAAACAGCTTGCCAGGCCATTGCAGACAAACACACATTCAATCAATAATGCATACACACACACACACACACACACACACACACACACACACACACACACACACCTAGGGGCAATTTGGAACAGCCAATTAGTCCACTGTGCATGTTTTTGGAGTCTGGGAGGAAGCCGCAGTACCTGTAGGAAACCCACACATGCATGAGGTGAACATGCAAACTCCACACAGAAACTCCCCTAGCCCAGGAATCAATACCACAACATTTAGTTGTGGGTAAGACATGAAAACCACTGTACCACCGTGCTGGGCTTTACTGGTTTGGACAATAAAATAACTTAAAATCAATATGTTGTGTTAAATTATTTCTTTCTTTAGTAAGTACTTATGAAATAAGCATGATAATGTACAGTGAGCTTCTGAATTACTCTATCGGGATTTATTTCACAATAATGTCTGACTTACCATACATTGTCTTATTGATATATATTTGCATACAGCAATAAGACTGAAAGCTTATGAACATGAGCAAGATATAAAGAGTATTTCACATCAAGCTATAGGTTTTGTGAAGTACAGATTTCCAAAAGGTTCTAACAACTTATATATTTTCAGGCTCTGTACAAAATAATTGTTTTTAATAAGAAGAGGTATCTTAGCAACAGAATTTGATTGAAAAATAATGGAATAATAATGTCACCTTGAATCTTTTCAGAACTGAAGGACAGTGATGGGGAAAGATTTTTGAAATGTAAGCGTAACTGTAAAAGCTGTTCTTCATTTTTTAAAGCTATAAGATTAACCAAAATCGACATATATTCAATGCATTGTTCTGAAATGTTATATAGAGAGTACTGTTTAAATAAAATGGATCTTAAGTTACAGTCTATTAGCTAGCTATATGAATTAATTTGCCAATTTTGTCTGAAACATAAAGGTTTTGCTTATTTATTTATTTATTTATTCATTTATTAGCCTTATCTTTTTGTGGTATTAGCCAATATAACATAAGGCAATGTGGAAACAGACACTAGCAAAGCAATAAACAATTATTCCATGCAATTAGTTCGTACATGAGCCGATGGCTGTTGAGACATATAGCACAGCACTGGCTATCAGCCATGTACATCCACTGGACTGAGAGAACTAGAACATTTATTTATTTTTTTCTAATTTTAAAATTAATACAAGATTATTTATACATACACATTTCTGATGTAGCCTGGATCAGTGTTGAACTCGGTGCCCTTGACAGAACAACGCCGTTAGGCTTTTTCTCCCCAGGAGCAATCAAGGAAAAGGTATGTCTCAAAGTATATTGTAGAGGGAGGTCATATATCTTGAAAAGTGCAAAACACTGAAAAGTGTTATGTAATCTATACATAGCTCAATGACAAGCTTGGCTAAATCATTAAGTGAGAAAAAAAAAAAAATCAGTGAAAACCTGCATGTGTCTTCGGTCCCTTCAACCCATTGAGTGTTATAGTTGCTAACCTACGATCAATAAACGAGTAGCTAATCAGAATGCACGATTGCTCATACCCAGTGGGTGTTAGTATGATCATGCTAGTTAACTTAAGACAATTATTCTCAATTAAAGTCCCTTTTACGTACAAAAATATATGTAATTTGCCAACATTTATATCTGTCATTGGGATGATTCAAATTCTGTATACCCCATATAACATACAGGGATTCCTCGCTACTTCGCGCTTCAATTCATGCGACTTCAGTACATCGCATTTTTAAATTTTTTTTATTCATTGAATTAAAAAACTAAGGAAATTATGGAAGAATAGTGGAAAAAGTTAAGAAAAATGCCACAAAAAAACCTAAACAAACACAAAACAAAAAACAACCCAAAACCTCCTATCAAAACTAGTTACATTTTTGTGAGGTGCACATCTGCATGTGCGCTCGTCTGTATGTCTTCTTCTTCTTCTTCTTCTTCTTCTTTTCCTTTCGGCTTTTCCCTTCAGGGTTCGCCACAGCAAACCATCTGCCTCCATCTCACCCTATCCTCTGCATCTTCTACTCTTACTCCAACTACCTTCTTGTCCGCCTTCACCACATCCATAAGTCTTCTCTTTGGTCTTCCTCTCGGCCTTTTGCCTGGTAGTTCCAACCTCGGCATCCTACTACCAATATACTCACTATCCCTCCTCTGTACATGTCCAAACCATCTCAATCTAGCCTCTCTGACTTTGTCTCCAAAACCTCTAACATGTGCTGTCCCTCTGATGTACTCATTTCTGATCCTATCCATCCTCGTTACTCCCAAAGAGAACCTCAACATTTTCATCTCTGCTACCTCCAGCTCTGCCTCCTGTCTTTTCCCCAGGGCCACTGTTTCTAAGCCATACAACATCACTAGCCTCAACACCATCTTGTACACTTTTCCTTTCATTCTTGCCAATAACCTACTATCACACGTGTATGTGTGAGTATTTATATTTTATTTACATCTTATAAATTATTTTTTGATGTTTAATTGTTATTATAAGCATTTATAGCATTGAATATGTATTTATTAATATTATATACGCATATACAGCTGTGAATTCAGGGCACTATAAACATTCATTTGTTCATTCGTTCATTCATTCATTCATTTTCTAAGCCACTTAATCCTAATTGGGTCACAAGAAGGCTGCTGCCTATCTCAGCCTACTCTGAGTAAGGGTGGGGTACACCTTGAACAGCTTGCCAGGCCATCACAGGGCCAACACTCACACAACCATTCATACTCACATCTAGAGGAAATTTGGAACGACCAATTAGCCTACTGTGTGTGTTTTTGGACTGTGCGAGGAAACCAAACACCACACAGAAACGCTCGAGCTGGGAATTGAACCCAGGCCTTCTTGCTGTGAGACAGACAGGGTGGCCTAGATAGCCATTCTCGCAATTCAAGTTTTTGTGTACCGCTTGGGGAAATAATATACCGACAGCTACGGATTAATGACACACTGTCGACCTAAAATCACTAAAGCTGTATTCAGAGCCCACTTGTCCACTCATTCACTCTGTTATGTTCACTACATGGAAAACTACTCATAGGGCACAATGGTAGACAGTGGGTTCTACAATTCTGATACTAACGGCTCTTTCAATCAGGGTATTTATAATGACCATTTCAATTCAATAAAGCTTTGTTGACATGAATGTTACTGCAGCATTACTGCCAGAGTTTTATTTATTTATATATATATATATATATACACACACAAAGGGAATATATGCTGTAATTATATATTACTGCAAAATAAGACAATTCCTAATATTATCACAAATAGGGTGGCACAGTGGCGTAGTGGTTAGCACATCCGCCTCACGGCAAGAAGGCCTGGGTTCGATTCCCGACCTGGGCGTTTCTGTGTGGAGTTTGCATGTTCTTCCGGTGCTTGCGTGGGTTTCCTCCGGGTGCTCCGGTTTCCTCCCACAATCCAAAGACATGCACAGTAGGTCAATTAGCCGCTCTAAATTGCCTGTAGGTTCACATCGTGCAGAAGGCAATGGCAAACCACTGCACTAATCCTGCCAAGAAAAACCGTCATGAAGCTGATAGACAGGGCGTTATCCTTCATGGTGGGTCGCCAATGGTCTTCTACGACTCAGGCACTAGATAGATAGATCACAAATAGAAATGCAGTTTGCATGTTCTCTGCTTGTGTGGGTTTCTCCCAGATACTCCAGTCTCCCCTCACATTCCAAAGACATGTACATTAGGCTAATTTGCAGTTCCAAAATGCTCTTACGTGTGGATGTGAGTGTGAATAGTTCTCAACATCTAGTATCACCTGTGTGTGTGTGTGTGTGTGTGTGTGTGTTGGCACTGTGATGGTCTGGCAAGCTGTTCATGGTTTATCAGGCCATCACCCAATGCTGGCTGAAATAGGCTCCAGTCTTGGAATTAAGCAGTTCAGATTGAGTGAGTGAGAAATGGAGTTGGGGTTTTAATTATTGGTGGCCTCACTGGCTGTCACTCAGGTTCCTGCAAGCTGCTACAAATCCTGCACTCAGATTGGCCAAATCCTAGTTCTCATAATTAAATCCTTGTGTTTATTATCAATGTAATCCTTTTTATCTCGGTGGCGTGAACAAGCACCAAAACAAAGACCAATTTTTGGTATTTTTGGATAAGTACGCTCTGTATACACAACGCTGAACTAAAACTTCAGACAAGTCTGTACACACTTAAATCTATTTACAACATACTTTGGCTGTACTATACTCTTCAGCTACACAAGTATAATGAGGACTTTGATGAACTCTCATCATTACTGGCGACGTTTGAACAATTTTAGACCTAAAATGTGACTAATAATACCAGTTTTAGACTATAATAGATTTGCCACTGCCAGAACTTGCCTCTATGTGGCAAACATACTCATGGACTGCTATGTGAGTTTGGTCTAGCTATATAAAGTCCAAGCTGCGGTTCTGACCCAACTACTGAATAAGGTTATGTGCGCATAAAAATGTGAATCCACACTAAAGAGTCCGTTTCGGACTGAAAATGTTGCTGTGCGTTGCAATGTCATGAACCTGAAAGACAATGCTGTAATATATCAGCACTCTGGTGTGCTAAATCTCAAAAGAGTATGGTGTTGAGCCGATGATGAACCGCACCAGTGCTGCACTGTTTACAGACTAGAGCCCTGGGCAGGGCAAATCATCATGAGGCATACACAAGTGTCAAAACATGACTGTTAACCTGATCAAGTATACAGTAGAAGTGCAAGAAGAATTCTGCGCACACAGAACGCTTCAGCCCTTCATGCTTATTGAACTGTTCCCTTTCACTTGTGTGGATCATAGTTTATATGTGAAAAAATCTTGGCCAGAATCTCCTCCATTCTCTGCATTTTCCTTCCTGTCGTCTCTCTCCTTCAGGGGTAATCCAGAAGAACACCCACACACACTGATACATTTGCTCGAGCATGGGTTAGCAGCATGTACACAGAGGGAGGAAGGGAGAGGTTGCAGCTCTGATGAGAAGGTATATGTGCTGGTGCAGGACAGCAAAGTAATTTCCGGGCATTTGAAATCTTGATTCCGGCCCCAGGCATATCCTGAAGTCAGCCCTGAGCTTCTATTTCTGTAATGGCCAGGTGTGTGGCTGACGTTCCGCCTACTTTTTTAAAATCACCATTATTTGTGGTCTCTGTAATGACAGGAAGAGGATGACTCATAACTCTCCATCCATGTCAACTTGACTATAATGTTCGCAATAGTACTGTATACTGATTAACAAGAAAGAAACATCAGTTCAAGGCTTGACATCCTGGTATAAAATGGATGGCATTTGGACAGTAAGGTCATTAATGAGGTCAGTGGGAGCACCTAGCATTATAGAAATGTCTATAGAAATAGTACCTGATTTAAAGAGGTCTCAGGCTCTCCATACTCACATGAAGATATTTTTGCTTCCAAAGCAGATGAACACACACGCAGTCTGTGCATGTTCTGCCATGTGTCTCTACGGGTTTTCAGTTTTCTCCTCCATCACAAAAATATGCCGATTCGCTCGTCTAAATAGTCGAGGTGTGTGTGTGTGTGTGTGTGTGTGTGTGTGTGTGTGTGTGTCTGGGCACGCGATCATGCCACCAGGTAGTGGACTGGTGTTACTTCAATCATGTTTTCCCTAACATCGAGTGTGCCAGGACGGTCTCAAGTTCACAAATGAATGAATGAATGGCAGACGTTGTTGTACCCTGCTTGAATCTTGTCTATATAATGTATTCTTACTGTTCTGCATCACAGTTATTCTTCTTTTGGCACCACAAACACTGGTGGGAAAATTTTATTGTCAGCTGGTGAGATGTGAAAAGAAAATTAAATATTATTAGTATTTCAAATCTCTGGGCAGTGGTGGTCTAGTGGTAGAGGGCTCTGGATTGCTGAGGTTGGAGGTTCGAGGCCCACTCTCCACAAGGTTGTCACTGTCACCCCACCCCTAGTGCAGCTAACTGGGTTATCAAAGGCCGGCCATGTCTCTCACTGTCTATGGTGAGAGGCATGTAAAAAAACCATCGATGACTTTCGACAAGAGTAGCTGCAAAGCCATCAGCCTGTTTCCACCCTGTGATTGCCTGATGAGCTGTCCAGGGTGTACTTTGCCCTTGCCTGGAGTCAGCTGAGATGGGCACCAGCCTCCCTGTGGCCCTAATTAAGATTAAGCGGTTAAATAAAATGAAATGAATGAGTATTTCAAGTCTTCTCAGCCTCACCCCAAAAACATCAAAGGAAGATTGTTCTTGCATTATTTTAGAACAAGGTCTCCTTTAACTTCAATACACTTGGTCCGTTGATGTTCAAGCTTTACTGTCTCATCACAAAAGGAGGTCATGTGTTGAGCTGCTAGATACTAGTAAACAGCATGGATCACTTTATCATCACTTCCGAAATGCAAAGCATACAAGTGGGATTTCGGTTTGGGGAACATATAGACCTTAGATGGTGCCAGGTAGTGTCAGTCAGGTACATGGGGCAAGAGTTCAAATTCACATTTGGCTTATTCTGTCATTGCCATCTGTGACATGTATATGGGTGCTTTCCTCTATTTTTTTTCTTTGATAGATTCAAACATTTGAGTTTTTGTAGACAGTGATATAAAGCTTTGTAGCGCACAGCCATGGTCCAAA
>CM045730.1:45768028-45788028 GCA_024760905.1 Plotosus lineatus | reverse complement strand
GAGAGAGAGAGAGAGGGACAGAGAGGGACAGATAGAGAGAGAGAGAGCGAGAGAGAGAGAGAGAGAGAGAGAGAGAGAGAGAGAGTTTAATTTTGTCAGAACAGCCACGCTGAGCCAAAAACTTGTTTATGAAATGGGTGCAAGTTAATTGAAACAGTAATAACACATTAAATTCCCAAAACATTATAAAACAGAACACAATGTTCCAGAAGTTTCATATTAGATCTGCGACACAGAAAACCTCCACGCTAGTGAGAAAAGACTGCTCATAGAGTCTGCACAAAAATAGCATCAAAGTTTTGCACTTTGTCATTTAATAATTGTGACCAACCAGAGAGACTCTGTGGACCTTCATAATAAAATTGGCTTCGTCCACAGCAACATAGTCTCAATATTTTGATGTGTGGCCAGCAAAGCATCCTACATCAAGAACTATACTGGACTTACATTCATTCATTCATTCTGCACTGCTCAATTTAAATTAGGGTCACGGGGAGGCTGGCAAGGGGATAGTACACTCTGGACAGCTCAGCAGTGACAACCCGATGATAGTGAGGCTTGAGCCCCTGACCTTCAGACCAGTAATCCAGCACCCTTCCCCCGGGCATTCACTGCCACTTACTGGACTTACAAACACCTTTATTTACAGTCAATTGCAGAACTATTAGCACTCTTAATAATTCTAGCCAAAGCGATCATATAAAATTGCACACTATACAGGCACCTAACACCAAACTGCTTTTCGGGTGCCGCAATGTGTGGTAGCGCACTGCGTTTGGTGTGTGCGCATTATATTACGTCTGTGCTCAGCTTGGATGGATTAAACACAGAGGCAATGATTTCTCTTACACGATTTACACAGTACTGTATATAGAATATCATCATCTTCCTATGCTTAAGCCGGGTCCACAGGGGCAGCAGCCTAAGCAATGAGGTCCAGACATCCCTCTCCACAGCCACTTCCTCCAGCTCTTCCAGGGGAACACCGAGGCATTCCCAGACCAGCCGAGAGACATAATCCCTCCAGCGTGTTCTAGGTCGATCCTGGTTGGACATGCCTGAAACGCCACACCAGGGAGGCGTTCGAGAGGCATTCTAAACAGATGTCCAAGCCACCTCAACTGGCTCCACTCAACGCGGAGGAGAAGTGGTTCTACTCTGAGCTCCTCCTGGATGGCTGAGCTTCTCACCCTCTCTGTGAGAGCCCAGCCACACAGCGAAGGAAATTCATTTCAGTCGCTTGTATCCGCGATCTTGTTCTTTCAGCTCCTGATCATAGGTGAGGGTTGGAACAGATCGATTGGTAAATTTTTTACAGCTCAACTCCATCTTCATCACAACGAACCGGTAAAGGCTCCACTTAACAGCAGAGGCTGCAGCGATCTGTCTGTCAATCTCCCATTCCATCCTTCTCTGACTCGTGAACAAGACACTGAAATACCTGAACTCCTCCACTTGGGGTAGGACCTCATTCCAGACCTGGAGGGTACATTCCACCCTTTAACAGCTGAGAACCATGACCTCAGACTTGAAGGTGTTGATTCTCATCAAGGCTGCTTCACACCTGGCTATGAATCGCTCCAATGAGAGCTGGAGGTCCTGGATCGATGAAGCCAAAAGGACAATGTCATCCGCAAAAAGCAGAGACAAGATCCACCAAACCAAAACCCCTCAACGCATTGACTGCGCCGAGAATTTTTGTCCATAAAAATTATGCACCGAATCAGTGACAAAGGCCGGCTTTGGTAAACTCCAACCCTCACTAGACATGAGTTTTACCAGTTATTACCAATGCGGACGAAGCTCTGGCTCCAGTGACACAGAGACCGAATAGCCTGTAGTAACGGGTCCCATGCACCGTACTTCAGGGGCATGCCCCAAGATAGCTATGATTGACAGCCTTCTCCAAATCCACAAAACACATGTGGAAAGATTAGGCAAACTAACATTGTCCCCTCCAGGATCCTGCAGAGCGTATAGAGTTGGTAAAGAGTGCCACGGCCAAGATGGAAACCACATTGTTCTTCCTGAATCTGAGGTTTAACTATCGGTCGGATCCTCCTCTCCAGCACACCTGCATAGACTTTCCCATGTAGGCTGAGGAATGTGATTCCATGACAATTGGAACACACCCTTTGATCCCCTTTTGAAAAAGGGGGACGACCACCCTGGTTTGCCAATCCAGAGGTACTGCGCCTTATGACCATGCAATGCGCAGAGATGTGTCAATCAAGAGAGTCCTACAAGATCCTGAGCACTGAGATATTCAGGATGGATCTCATCCACCCCCCAGAGCCCGACATCCGAGGAGCTTTTTGACTACCTCAGTGACCCCAGCTTGAGTGATGGGTGTACCGCAATGCTTCTCAATTATTTTCTGTGGCGCCACCCCTAGGAAGAAAAAACATTTCACACACACCCTCCACCGCCCCGCGAGCGACTACAAATACTGCAGTATTATTTGTCTATAAAATTATTATTAGTACACATCTGCATAACATTGTGTCTTTATTAACATTAAAAACAAAAAAGAAATATAAGTTCAACTTACAATAAAGAAAAACTTCATTAATATTGTTTTTTAATCTGTAATAGAAAAAATTTTAAGTGCACCAATGTGCCTGAAATAAAAATATATCCTTGTTTAAACTCATTCAACTTATTTATGTATCTCCGTCTCGCTCCAACTTTCTCTTCGTTCCTGTTAGAAATTTTTCCATGTTGTTTGAGAGGTTGTTTACTGCACTTCATATCATTTGCTCATGCGAAAAACCGCTACACCATAGAGTGACAATGAGAGCGCCACTGCCAACTACTAGAGTGAAGGTGCAATTACACTTAATTCTCATACACAATTCCAGAAAAGCATGTTCCCCATGGTCATACGCACTCCCCCCGGCACCCCCCGGCATCCCCCCCGGCATTATACCGCGCCCCCCCAAAGGGGGGCATGCCTTACTATTTGAGAAGCACTGGTGTACCCCACCCAAACTCCAAGGGTATTCCTCCTCCACCGAGGGTGTGTTGGTGGGATTGAGGAGGTCCACAAAGTATTCATTCCAGCTCCCAACATTATCCCCAGTCGAGGTGAGTAGCTCCCCACTTTCACTGTAAACAGTATTTATGACCAACTGTCCCCCCCTCCCCATCCTGCGGTGTTAGATGGTGGTCCAGAACCTTTTTGAGGCTAACCGATAATCCCTTTCCAGGCCCTCACTGAACTCCACTCATGCCCGAGATTTTGCATCAGCAACAGCTCGGACTGCAGCATGTTTGACCTGCTGGTATCTGTCTGCTGCCTTGGGAGTCTCACAGGCCAATAAGACCTGATAGGCTACCTTTTTCAGCTGGACAGCCCCCTTCACCGTAGGTGTTCACTACCGGGATTGGGGGTTACCTCCACAACAGGCATCGATGACCTTCCGGCCACTGCTATAGGCTGCACCCAATAATGGAGGCCTTTCTTTGGGACATGGTTGTAGCTCCGCCGAAGGTGGGTGTTAAAGGCTCCTATGACAGGAGACTCTGCCAAACATTCACAGGAGACCCTAACTGCACACTTGGGCCTGCCAGATCTGGAGGGCAGCCTCCCCTGTCATCGGAGCCAGTTCAACACCAGGTGGTGATCGGTTGACAGCTCAGCTACTCTCTTCACCTGAGTGTCCAGAGCATGTGGCCGCAAGTCGAGTGGCATGACTACAAAGTTGATCATCGAACTGCGATCTAGGGTGTCCTAGTGTCAAGTACACTTACTTTGTCGAGCACAGAAGTCCAATAACGAAACACCATTCGGGTTCAGACTGGAGAGGCCATACCTACACGGGGGTAATCACACCCTTCCAGGTCACACAATTATTGCCCACATGAGCGTTGAAGTCTCCCAGGACAAAGAGTGAGTCTCACGGGGAGAGGAGAGGTTCTGGCAGAGTTGATATTTTATGTCCCAAGAGTCAAAGTCAGTAGCGGAAGATCAGTCTGCCAGAACCCTTGCCTTCGGCTGCCACCCAACTCACACTGCACCCAACCCCTATAGCCCCTCCCACAGGTGGTGGGTCCATGGGAGGGTGGACCTATGTCCTCTTTTCGGGCTGGGCCTGGCTGGGCTCCATGGGCAGAAGCCTGACTGCCAGGTGCTCGCCTTCAAGCCCCTCCCCCAGGCCTGGCTCCAGGGGGGGGGACCCCAGTGACCAGCGTCCGGGCAAGGGAAACTGTTTCCTTTTAAGTTTGTCAATAGTGATCTTTGAATCCTTTGTTTTAATTGCCTTCTCAAAAATGACTTCAGATTTATTCTTCATATTTTGGATGAATACTGGAAAATCCCAAAAATATGAATATAAACAAATTTGATAGGATATTTTTATGTAACTAACTTAAGGAAACAAAATATTTGACCATCATGATTGCCTAGACTGTTTTCTAACAGTAAATGCAATGTCCCATTCGCCGTCTCTTCCTGCAGCATTCAGGACTTTCTACACTTCCCTACAATCCTTGCAGTAATACTAGTCACATGACTTTGGACACATATCACATGACTATTGTTTCATGCTCACGGCACACCTGTTTCTGATTCACACTGGTCATCAACTCTACATAAGGGCTTAGTGATTGCATGCTCTTGGTTATGTGTTGGATTGCGTCACTTCACCTAGGATCAGTTTGGAACAACCAATCAGCCCAATATGCAAGCCTTTGAACTACCCAGAAGAAACCCAGACAAGCACGAGGAAACATCCTGAATTTAGAAATATTCTGATTAAGGCTGAAATGAATCCACATCAGTCTGAAAACACTATTTCACAGGTTGGAAAACTCTGTGGATGGGATTTATACACCTAGGTTAAACTTAATGCATTAAACTCTACCTATCAGCATGTTTTTTCAGGTGGGTGGAAACTAAAGAAACTGACAGAAACCTACTTAGAGACTCAGCCCAGACAGCTCTGAGGAACCCCCAGGATCGAACTGAATACCTTACATTGTTACCCAGTGCACCACTCTTCTGAACAGCATTATTCATCTCAAGAAAATGTCAGAGCATTGAGTCTGTTTACAAATAAACATGCTCATGTCGGCTGTAAAACATTACGGGTAATCATGATTGTTGGTCAGCTTTAATTTGTTCATCTGACTCATTGTATGACAGGATGGAAAATATTACATATCACAGTAAATATTGATATGAACACCTCTCCCTTCCCCCCATGCATTAGGTATTTGTTTTGACCTTCACAGATCCATTCCTTCTGTGTTTTCTACCCTGTTTGGTGTATTGTGTAGGAGGACGGTCCTGCACAGGCTGGCCAAGCAGAGACATGCACTGAGCAGTGAGAGTGAAAGAGAGCTGAGTCTGGTGGGCAGGTTTGAGTATTTTTACCACCGAGTGGGTGTCATGCAGGCACTGATACTACAGCTACCTGCTTCAGAGCTCACAACACACTTCTGCTGTCATAGCATCAGTGATTAATAGTGGAAATGTGCATTTGTAATTTAAATTTAAAAATTAATATTAAAAAGCATGATATCTTTCTCCCAGGACAAAACATCTGGTTGAAAGTCAAACTTATTTGGAACATTACACATTGCTGTCTCTTGATTAACATTCTAGATACAGTATTACAATTTCTCTGTTCATGCTTTATTGTAAAGTTTTTCCAGCTACCACGTCATCATCGCTTCCCTACACGTCAATGATACCTACACCCACATTTCTCCAATGCAGAGACTGCACCTGCCTTATAACACATTATATATTGGAATGCAGCCCAAATTCTGAGTTTTCCCTTCCCAGATCTACGGTCCCTCTCCCCAGCATTGCTAAATAAAGACGTTGGAGCTGAACAACACGAAGATATGACATTGCAATATATTAACACCATCAATCATCATCAGAGTCAGAGCTCATCAAGAGTCATTAGCATGAAGCAACTAGGAGTTCAACTGCCTCTGGATGGAATGCTATTCTCTCACCGGTTATTTTTCCAGTATTTTGTCTAGTACAGATTTAGATTGCTGAGTGGTCAGAGGAACATTTGTGGTAAAGACCTTTCCCAGTGGTCTTCGCACAGTGGAGGTCTACCTGGATTTCAAACCCACAACCTCTCGATCATGAGCCCAGCACCCTAACCACTACACACTCAGTCTCACTGGCCACCTTATCAAAACATCAAGTGCTTTAATAACCTGGCTGAATATGAACACCGTTAAAAACACGAACAAATTTGTGCATGTCATTTATTGCTCACCTGTTTACTCCAGGTTATTCTGGTTTTCTCACACAGATATGTATTTTAGGATAATTGGCTGTTTCAAATTGCCTGCAGGTGTGGATACAAGTATAAATGGTTGGTTGTGTGTGTTGCTTTGTAATGGACTTGTGAACTGTATTAGGCATAGCCCGCATTCGCCCAGTGTTGGTGACGTCCCTGTTTTAACTCCAATGACATGCTGTTTTTATATATATATATATATATATATATATATATATATATATATATATATATATATATATATAAAACCATGACCATATATATATATATATATATATATATATATATATATATATATATATATATATATCATATGACCATGGTAAATCCTTTATTTTTTGACCCTCTCTTTTCAAATCGATAGTGTTTTGAATTCATCATCTGTCGGTAGGGTGGTGTAGTGGTTAGCACTTCCACACAGCAAGAAGGCCTGGGTTTGATTCCCAGCTCAGGAGTTTCTGTGTGAAGTTTGCATGTTCTCCCCATGCTTGTCTGGGTTTCCTTGGAGTACTCTGGTTTCTTCCCACAACCAAAAAACATTCAGAGTGGGCAAATTAGCTGTTCCAAATTTCCCGTAATTATGAGCTTAAATGATTGTGTGAGTGTTGGCCCTGCGATGGTCTGGCTAGTTGGCTGAGATGGGTTCCGCCCTCCCCGTAACCCTAATTAGGATAAATCGGCTTTGAAAATTAATGAATGGATTGATGGGTGTTTTATCATCCCTCCTTGAATCTTCCTCCCACTCCATCTAAATTATGTAAATAGAAAAAAAAAATTTATGTGGCCCTGAAACTATCACATTATTAGAGTAATTATCTTCATCCTCTTACTTTTTAATGCTTCTTCCGGGGTCAGGTCGCGGGGGCAGCAGCCTATCCATTGAGATCCAAAGCTACATCCTCCAGCTCTTACTTCCTCCAGCTCTTCTCCAGTTCAGCTGAGAGACATAGTCCCTCCAGCTTGTTCTAGATTAACCTCAGGGTCACTTCCCGGTTGGGCATGCCAAAACACTACACAAGGGAGGGGTTTTGGAAGTGTTTTAACCAGATGCCCAAGACACCCCGAGCTCCTCCAGGTTGACTGAGCTTCTTACCCTATCTCTAAGGGACAGCCCTACCACCATGAGCAGGAAGCTCATTTCAGCCACTTCTGTCACAATCTTGTTATTTTGTTCACAACCCAAAGCTTGTGACCATAGGTGAGGGTTGGAATATAGATCAACTGGTAAAATTGAGAGCTTTGCCTATCGGCTACTTTACAGAAGAAGCTGCAACAATCTGTCTGTCTATCTCCCACTCCATCCTTCCCCCACTTGGAAACAAGACTCTGAGATACAGTGGAGCCTCGATAATCGAACATAATTCGTTCCAGACGGCTGTTCGAATTCCGGTTTGTTTGAATTACGAATCTGCTTTTCCCATTACAAATAATGTAAATGGTCTTACTCCGTTCCGTCGTCTTTTGAACAGAAGATAACAGCACCGTAACTCATACCATAGGTCCGCAAATTAAGTGAAAAAAATTATTGAATACAGTACACTATGTTATGGTCTGTGTTCTGAGAGACTCTGGTTTTGGTCTCTCTCTCTCTCTGCAAATTGGAGAGGGGTGTGGCTGTCATACGCGGGTGGAGAACTAAACAGTAAATTTTGGGGTCTGTCTGAATGTTCCTGGTGTCATAGAAAGCCTAAAAGATTCTGTGATGGCAGGAACATTCAGCCGGACCAAAAAATGCAGGACACAGAGTGGAGATGGAAACGGATGCGCTTTATTGTTGACTGGAAAGGCACTAGAGCACGGGGAAATCGTCACATGGTTAGAGAAGCAGAGAAACAGGGAAATCAAACTAAAGTGGGAAGTAGTGGAGCACGGAGCTGAGAACCAGAGAGATCACTGGGAAGAGGGACAATCTTCTAGCACCCGGAGATATGCTGCTAGTCTTTATAGTCCTCGATTAAATGGAATCAGGTGTGTGTGTTTAGTACTCCACCCTCGTGTAATAGCCACGCCCCTCTCCAATGCGCAGGGTTAAGAGCCGCCAAAACCAGAGTCTCACAAAAGAGACCAGAACACACACAAATAAAAAACAGAGTACAGTTAAAGCATAAGAACACTGAGATGAGAGAGAAATTTCCTTTCGGCTTTATCCTTTTATCAGGGGTCACCACAGCGAATGATTCGCATATTTGATTTGGCATAGGTTTTTTTTATGTCGGATGCCCTTCCTGACACAACCCTTTTATCAAGGGACAGAAACATGCTGACGGCCTTGCAGCCTACTCTTTACGAAAGTCAACAATGGTTCTTTTTTTTACATGCCTCACACCATAGACAGTGAGAGACATGGCCAGCCTTTGACAACCCAGTTAGCTGCACTGGGGGGGACAGTGACAACCTTGTGGAGAATGGGACTTGAACTCCCAACCTTAGGATCAGCGATCCAGTGCCCTATACCTCTAGACCACAACTGCCCCTAAAGCATAAGAACAATAAAGATAAGAATTTTAATTGTTGTGGTGGTGAGCGTTTGGCATATCTAAATTTTGGAGAGGGAGAGAAGAGGAGGATTCCCTTAGATAACAGATTCAAGTGAATCAGCCAAAGGTGTTTTTTCTCTTGCTACAGGCTTTGGCATTGATGACTCTTCTTCAGGATGTCCCTTTCTTTTCTTGAAGAACATTTCTAACGTGGTTTGTTTCTGCCTTCTTTTCAAAACCTGATGGAAGTAGCTCATGACCTCATTGTGGGGCCGGTGGTGTAGTGGTTAGGGTGCTGCGCTCATGACCGGGAGGTTGTGAGTTTGAATCCCACTGAGACACTCACTGTGCTAAGACCCCTGGGCACAGTCACAACCACAAGTGTGCCTCTGTTCACCCAGCAGTATAAATGGGTACCAGTAAGAATATACTGGGAAGGTAACCTGCAATGGACTAGCATCCCATCCAGGGGAAGTTGAACTCCTGGTCGCTTCAAGCTATGGAAACCGGGAATAAGCACCAGCCTGATGAGCCACTAGGCTTGGGTGTTAAAACCCAACAGATTTTTACCTTTTTTACCTCATGATCTCATCGTTAAAAGTGTTCACAGTGCTGCTAGCGCTTTAGCTTAGCTTTAGTGCTTTAGCTTTGCTTTAGCGCTAGCTTTGCTTTATCAGGGTGATACATAGTATCAACAACTTCTGGAAAGTGTACATTTCCCCTCCTTCTCAGTCTCGTTTTTTCTCGTGCTTTTTTTAGCATTTAACTTCCGGATTTTGGTCAACTTGATTTTTTGGTCGAATTCCGATTTGTTCGACCTCTAAAGCGTTCGAGTACCGAGGTACCAGTGTACTTAAACTCCTAAACTTGTAGCAGGACCTCATTCCAGTTCCAGAGAGGGGATTGCACCCTTTTCTGGCTGAGAACCATGGCTTCGGATTTGGAAGGGCTAATTCTCAACCCGGCTGCTTCGTACTGAGCTGCAAATCGCTCCAATTACAGCTGGAGGTTCCAGCTTGTTGAAGCCAAAAGGACAACATCATCCACAAAAAGTAGAAATGAGATACAATGGCCACTAGAATTCCTGAACTCCGTGGCTGTGCCGAGAAATTATGAACAAAATCAATGAAAAAGGACAGCCTTGGCAGACTTGAACACTCATCGGAAATTAATTCCGCCTGTTGTTACCAATGTGGACCAAACTCAGGCTCTGGTGATACAGAGACCTAATGGAACCTAGTAACTGGTATGGTACAGCATATTCCTGGAGCACACCCCACAAGATAGCCTGAGGGACACAATCGAAAGCCTTTTCTAAATTAACAAAACACATGTGGACAGATTGGTCAGGCAAACAGGTCTGAGGTGAAGGTCCAGACTAAGTGTAGTTTGGAAGAAACATTCTTCTTCTTTTCCTTTTCCTTTCAGCTGTTCTCTTGTGGAGTCACCACAGCGAGTAATCTGCCTCCATCTCACCCTATCCTCTGCATCTCTTCTCTTACACCAACTACCTTCATGTCCTCCTTCACCACCTCCATAAATCTCCTCTTTGGCCTTCCTCTAGGCATTCTGCCTGGTAGTTCAAACCTTAGCATCCGACCACTGATATATTCACTATCCCTCCTCTGTACATGTCCAAACCATCACAATCTAGCAGTTCAGAAGAAACCAATGGATTAAAAAAGATAAAAGGGCAAGATTTCCTTTACGCAGCTCCCGGTCACCATGGTTTCTCATGGAGAAAGGCCTGCGAGAGATGCTTGAAGGCATTGTTGTTTGGGCTTCTGCGCATGAAGCCCAGCTGGGTCCAGCCCAAAAAGAAAAAAATGGGCAAGGGCAGAGTACACCCTGGACAGGTCACCAGGCCATCACAGGGCAGAAACACGCTAACTGCTATGCAGCCTACTATTGATGAAAATCAGCAATGGTTCTTTTACATGCCTCTCAATATAAACAGTGAGAGACATGGCTGGCCTTTGATAACCCAGTAGGCTGCACTGGGGGGATAGAAATTGCAACCATTGATAGTGGTGCTTGAATCCCCAACCATGGACTAAGTAATCCAGCACCTTAACGCTGGGCCACCATTGCCCCTAATTAGTACATCCATGCATTGTATGCATTGCATTGCATTCATTAATGCAGCCATGAGGTGGGGGGGCACTAACCAGTGTCTCTCCCCCTTATGCCGGTCCCAAGCCCGGAGAAATGCAGAGGGTTGTGTCAGGAAGGGCATCCGACGTAAAACCAATGCCAAACTTTTATGATGCAAATCAGAAGTATTACCCCCATACCGGATCGGTCGAGGCCCGGGTGAACAACGACCACCATCAGTGCTGTCAATCAACAGGGTGCTGATGGAAATTGGACTACTGTTGGTCGAAGACGTCGAAGAAGGAGAGGTGGGAGGCTTGTCCGTAGGCAGAGAGAGAAGAGGAAAGGCATGAGTTTAGGACTGAGAGTGGGGACTTTGAATGTTGGAACTATGCAAAGAAAAGGTAGAGAGCTGGCTGACATGATGCAGAGGAGGAAGGTGGACATACTGTGTGTTCAGAAGACCAGGTGGAAAGGTAGCAAAGCTAAAAGCTTAGGAGCAGGGTTTAAGCTATTTTATCATGGTGTGGATGGGAAGAAAAATGGAGTAGGAGTCATCTTGAAGGAAGGGTTTGTCAGGAATGTTCTAAAAGTGAAAAGAGTGTCAGACAGAGTGATGAGTCTCAAGTTAGAAATTGAAGGTGTAATGCTCAATGTTGTTAGTGCTTATGCCCCACAGGCAGGATGTGAGCTAGAAGAGAAGGAGAGATTCTGGAGTGACTTAGATGAAGTGATGCAGAGTACCACCAGAGGTGAAAGAGTGGTCATTGGGGCAGACTTCAATGGACATGTTGGTGCAGGCAACAGAGGGGACCAGGAAGTGATGGGCAGGTTTGGTATCCAGGACAGGAACGCAGAAGGACAGATGTTGATAGATTTTGCAAAAAGGATGGAAATGGCTGTGGTGAATACTTTCTTCCAGAAGAAACAGGAGCATAGGGTGACTTATGAAAGCGGAGGTAAGAGCACACAGGTAGACTACATCTTGTGTAGGCGGCGTAATTTGAAGGAAGTCAGTGACTGCAAAGTAGTAGCAGGTGAGAGTGTTGCCAAACAGCATAGGATGGTGGTATGCAGGATGATGCTGATGGTGAAGAAGGCAAAGGCAGAGCAGAAGACAAAGTGGTGGAAGTTGAAAAAGGAAGAGTGTCGTGTTGTCTTCAAAGAGGAGTTGAAACAGGCTTTGGGTGGCCAGGAAGTGCTTCCAGATGACTGGACAACCACAGCAAATGTGATCAGGGACACAGGTAGGAGAGTACTTGGTGTGTCCTCTGGAAGGAAAGTAGATAAGGAGACTTGGTGGTGGAATGAGGAAGTGCAGGAGTGTGTACAAAGGAAGAGGTTAGCTAAGAAGTGGGACATTGAGAGGACCGAAGAGAGTAAACAGGAGTACAGGGAGACACAGCGTAAGGCGAAAGTAGCAGTGGCTATGGCCAAACAGAGGGCGTATGATGACTTGTATGATAGGTTGGATAGTAAAGAGGGAGAAAATGATCTATACAGGTTGGCACAGCAGAGAAATAGAGATGGGAAGGACATGCAGCAAGTTAGAATGATAAAGGACAGAGAGGGAAATGTATTGACTGATGACAGAAGGGTGCTGGGAAGATGGAAAGAGTACTTTGAAGAGCTGATGAATGAGGAACATGAGAGTAGAAGAGGTGACCATTGAGGAGCAGGATGTAGCAAAGATCAGTAAGGGTGAAGTGAGAAGGGCATTGAAGAAGATGAAGAATGGAAAGGCAGTTGGTCCTGATGACATACCTGTGGAGGTATGGAAGTGTCTAGGAGATGTAGCAGTAGATTTTCTGACAAGAACATTCAACAAGGTCCTAGAGAGTGAGCAGATGCCGGAGGAGTGGAGGAGAAGTGTGCTGGTGCCCATTTTTAAGAACAAGGGAGACGTGCAGAGTTGTGGCAACTACAGAGGGATAAAGTTGATGAGCCATACGATGAAGTTATGGGAAAGAATAGTGGAAGCTATACTAAGGGCAGAGGTCAGCATTTGTGAACAACAGTTTGGTTTCATGCCAAGAAAGAGCACCACAGATGCAATGTTTGCCATGAGGATGTTAATAGAGAAGTACAGAGAAGGTCAGAGGGAGCTACATTGTGCCTTTGTGGATCTGGACAAAGCATATGACACGGTGCCAAGAGAAGAACTGTGGTGTTGCATGAGGATGTCTGGAGTGGCAGAGAAGTATGTTAGAGTGGTGCAGGACCTGTATGAGAGATGTAAGACAGTGGTGAGGTGTGCTGTCGGTGTGACAGAAGAGTTCAAGGTGGAGGTGGGACTGCATCAAGGGTCAGCTCTGAGCCCCTTCTTGTTTGCTATGGTGATGGACAGGCTGACAGACGAGGTGAGACGAGAATCTCCATGGACTATGATGTTTGCAGATGACATTGTGATCTGTAGTGAGAGCAGAGAACAAGTGCAGGAAAATCTAGAGAGGTGGAGGTATGCCCTGGAAAGGAGAGGAATGAAGGTTAGCCGCAGAAAATCAGAATACATGTGTGTGAATGAGAAGGACCCAGGAGGAACGATGATGTTACAGGGAGCATAGATAACGAAGGTGGAGGATTTTAAGTACTTAGGCTCAACAATCCAGAGCAATGGAGAGTGTGGAAAAGCGGTGAAGAAGCGTGTGCAGGCAGGCTGGAATGGTTGGAGAAAAGTGTCCGGTGTGATGTGCGATAGGAGAGTGTCAGCAAGAATGAAGGGGAAAGTGTACAAGACGGTGGTGAGGCCAGCGATGTTGTATGGTTTAGAAACAGTGGCACTGAGGAAAAGGCAGGAGGCAAAGCTGGAGGTAGCAGAGATGAAAATGTTGAGGTTCTCTCTGGGAGTAACGAGGATGGGTAGGATCAGAAATTAGTATATCAGAGGGACAGCCCATGTAAGATGTTTTGGAGACAAAGTCAGAGAGGCTAGATTGAGATGGTTTGGACATGTACAGAGGAGGGATAGTGAGTATATTGGCAGTAGGATGCTGAGGTTGGAACTACCAGGCAGAAGGCCGCGAGGAACACTAAATAAGAGATTTATGGATGTGATGAAGGAAGACATGAAGGTCGTTGGAGTCAGAAAAGAAGATGCAAAGGACAGGGTGAGATGGAGGCGGATGATTTGCTGTGGCGACCCCTGAAGGGAGCAGCCGAAAGTAAAAGAAGAAGAAGAAAAAGATTCATTCATTTTCTGAAACCGCTTAATCCTAATTAGGGTCATGGGGAGGCTGGCGCCCATCCCAGCCGACTCCGGGCGAGGGCAGAGTACACCCTTGGATAGTTCGCCAAGCCATCACAGGGCAGAAATATGCTGATACTCTTTTCGAAAGTCAGCAATGGTTCTTTTACATGCCTCACACCATAGACAGTGAGAGACATGGCCGACCTTTGATAACCCAGTTAGCTGCACTGGGGGTACAGTGACAACCCTTTGAGAGTGGAGGTTGAAATTACAACCTTAGGATTAGTGATCCAGCACTTTTATTACCAGGTCATCACTGCCCCCCTAATTACTCTGGTCTGGTACTCTCTGAGTTGTCGGACGACTCTTGGTGACCTGCCATGAAGGATAATGCCTTGATTATCATCTTCACGGAGGTTTTCTTTGCAAGGATAGTGCAGTGGTTTGCCATTGCCTTCTGTACGATGTGAACCTAGGGGCAATTTAGAACAGCCGATTAGTCTACTGTGCATGTTTTTGGACCATGGGAGGAAACTGGAGTACCAGGAGGAAATCCACGTGAGCACGGGGAGAATATGCAAACTCGGCACAGAAACACCCAGGCCAGGAATCAAACCCCGGCCTTCTTGCTGTGAGGCGGATTTGCTAACCACTACACCACCGTGCTACCCTCCCTAATTGGTAATTAGTGATTATTGATATTACACTAATAGCATGACTGTGTCGCTAACATAAAGTTTACTAATCTAATGCAATTTGAATCAGATTTCACCTACTGAATTCCTGCCATCCAATCTGCTCAAAAAGCATCAACTATGTATCAACCTGATTCTTGCTTGATAAAGCTTAATTCATTTTCTCCAAAAGTAGTGTAAAAAAAGTGATAAATGCATCTGGAGGTTTGCTCAGCTGTACAGCTGTACATTCTCAGATCACCCAATCTCACCTCAGATACTGTTGAAATGAAACAATATGTTTTATCAGCATTCAATGTTTGTGGCAGACGGTAGTAGCGCCTCTTGATATATTTACATAGCTTAGTTTTTTCGACCGCCTTTCATATGCTTGACAACATACGCTATCACATAGCATCACATGGTTTTGGATGTTTGTATCAGATTAGTTTTTTTAACAAGTACTGTATTTCATGGCATCATATTTTATAAACAGGTTAATCCTTCATCGAGGTTGCCTCCTAGTGTTACAGTACATGTGTGTATACATGTATTTAAATTGAGGGAACATGCAAACTCAGAAATACCCTTACATGGCTCATTTACCAGTATGTATAAATAAAATACCTGCAATTGACTGGCAAACTGTTCAAGTTGTACCCCTCCTTCACCACGTATTGGCTGAGATAGGCTCCAGGTCCCCCCATATTAAAAAATTCAGAAAATGAATGAGGACCAGTACCCATATCAAGGGTATGTTGCAATATGTTATTATTTAAATGTATTATTATTATAGCTATGAAATTGTTTACAACAACAAAATAATGTAATCCTGATTATGCATACATTTGGATTTGATCTATTCAGTGTAAGTATGAAAAATGAAAAAGAAAGAAAAGGCAAACTTTCAATGTCAGCCAACTTATGTAATCTCAGTGAATGCCAAGAGTCACACATCCAACCACAGACAGTCACACTTGTACCCCCGCTCGCTAATCGAGTCCTCATAAATTCAGATGAGCTCGGTTCTGATGCCTCCAAGAAAGTGTCAAGTTCAGGACAAAGTATTTAACACAGTACGCAATTTTGGATTGCATGCTTATTACTTCGGCAGCAGTATACACATATGAAGAACTCTGTATAACGGGCCTCGTTATATTAAGGTTCATTCATATTTAACTTCTAAACTTCGGATTTGAGACCATTTCAATATCTGCTTTCTCACCAAAAATTCAAAGGATGCGCTAATTTATTATTGTCACATGTGAATGATTCATGAAGGAAGACAGTTTGGAAGAAAATGCTAGCCTGAGTGCCTCTTCTATGTGTATGTATGCAAGTGAGAGTGTATGTGCGAGAGTGAGCGAGAGAGAGAGAGAGAGAGAGAGAGAGAGAGAGAGACTTATGTATGTTTACCTCCCTCCATTAGTCAAATGAAGGAACTGAAGCATCCTTGGCAAGGACATTAAGAACTGCAAAACAGAACTCTTGTCATATCAACCTAAAGAGTGCAATTAAAAGAGAAAGAAAGAAGAAAGAAAGACCTAGATAATATTATCCTGGCTTAATTTGAATGACAAAAAATCTGTTTGCACCTCATGTGCACAATCATCATTTGTATAAAATAAACCCATCCATAACTCCTTTTAAAGTCATTTATAATAGAAAGAGGTGTACTGTAGTGTGTGTGTGTGTGTGTGTGTGTGTGTGTGTGGGTGTGTGTGTGTGTGTGTGTGTGTGTGTGTGTGTGTGTGTGGAGAGCGAGAGAGAGAGAGAGAGAGAGAAAGAGAGTGGGTGATGACGATGACAAGACAGGGAGTGATGTGCAGCAACCAAGGAAAAAACACTATAGAGAAGATCACAGAAATATATCATCACGCAACACTGTCAAAGATGGAAAAGAAGCTGAATTAACTAGCATGAGGAGTGAAGACCTTAAAGAAAGAATATCAAAAGGGGAAACAAGGATGAGATGGATAAAAGAAGGGCTGGATAGAGTGGGTGTAAAAGAGGACAGCATGGGTTGAGGAAAATATATCCGTCATTACTCTATACATCCATTATCTATACGCTTATCTGTTCGGGTTGTGTGATGCTGAACCCAATACCAGCTGACTTTAGGCAAATGGTGGGGGTACACCCTAAATCGGTCACGATTCTACTACAGAGCAAACACAGACACAAACAAGCACTCACACCGATGGGGAATTTCGAGCAATCAAGTGAATGTGCATGTCTTTGGCCTGTGAGTGGACACTTGCTGTGAGGTGACAATGCAAACCACTGAGTCACTGTGCTTCCCATACCTGTCATATAATATCACAGACACTAAGTCTGCATTTTAATTAATTAGTGCCTGTTTGCAGTGAAGCCTACTCTTACGTGAAACAGGGTTTGACAATTTGCTCATTAGCTGGATAAAGACTGCTTAGAGTTCAATTTATAACTTATAATTTCAGCTGGAGACTTAATAGAACCATTGCTGACTTTCAACAAGAGTAGCTGCAAAGCTGTCAGCGTGTTTCCGCCTTGCGATGGCCTGGCGTGCTATCCAGGGTGTATTCTGCCTTTGCCCAGAGATTGCTGAGATCGGCGCCAACCTCCCTGCGACCCTAATTACGATTAAGTGGTTACAGAAAATGAACAGTGAATGAACTTCATAGAATTTAAAGTTATAGACTGACTTTTGGGTTGTGAAAATCAAACTGATTTAGAATTTAATGAGGTGGGGGGGGGGGGCACTAACCAGTGTGAGATGCGGAGGACAGGGTGAGGTGGAGGCGGATGTTTGCTGTGGCGACCCCTGAAGGGAGCAGCCGAAAGTAAAAGAAGAAGACCATCTGACTTAAACAATATAAATACAAATATTTTTACAAAGACTACAACGATTCGTATTTTTTGTTTGTTCAAAGATATTTGTTTAATTTTATTTTCTGAACTGCTTTATCCTTTATTAGGGTAGTAGAGCTCACCAGACCATCACATAGCCAACACGCACACATTCACTGACACTCACATTCCCACCTAATTAGCATAATACGCATTTCTTTGGACTGTAAAAAGAAATCATATAAGCACAGGGAGAACACTGCTGGGCAAGTTCCTTGATCCCAGGAGGTTTTTTTTTTTTTTTGTGCAGTAGAAATACACACTCCCCGCTTTGCATTCATTCATTTTACGTATTTTCGATTTTACATATATATTTTTTTAATTATGTAAAATTTTGAGTTTAGCGTGCTCTCTGTAGTATGAGACGTACCTAAGTAGTACGCTGACGTCATATGCTACTTCCGCATGACGCTGCGTCCATTGTTTACAAACGACAGACTGAACGTGCCACTCCTTCTTCCCAGTTCACTGCCTGTTACCCTTGTGTTAAGACGTCGTCTCTGTGATCTTTGTGTTTACACTGTTTTGCGTATTTTTGTAACCCTAAGAAAATATACTTGGTCAGAAGCGTAAACCTACTAGTGATAGTGGTAATCAGAAAAAGTGGCAAGCCATCTTGTTAGAAACGAAGATGGCTACTATCAAGAAAATTGATGCTGGTGAAAAACGTGAATGTTGCACGTTTCTTCCAAATGGCTCCATCGACCATCGGAACCATTTACAAGCAGAAAGATCGCATCACAGAGCATGTTAGAGGTTATATTTGATTCTGTATTTGATATTTGATGAGTGAATTTGATTAAAATTTATCCATTTGAAATTATTTTGCTTGAATTTAATTAATTTGAAATTAATGTTGATATTATTTTACAACGTTATATTTATAATAATTAATTTAGGGGTGTTTTATGAGATACCGTAATGGTATCTTTGGCTGTATAGTACAGTATGAACGTCATACGTCACTGGAACATACAGGAACAACTTACGGGTTTTTTTCACCTTACATTCGGCCATCCGGAACCGAACTAAAACGTAAGTCGGGGAGCGTCTGTATATGACTTTGCCACTGTGCCACCCTACCTGAAAAAATAAAGTTGAAGTTAAAGGTACTTGGGCCAATTAGTGAGGCAGTAAATCATTCCAAAATAGCCTCAAAGTATTAATGATTCACCATCATAATGGAAGCTATTATTGGATGAAAAAACTATTGTTGTATTCATATTGTTCTTTGTAATAAAGAGGATGAAAGCATCCAGATTGTTTGTGCAGACCAAGCAGCTTTTTGTTAGGCACATAGCAAGATAATAGTCGAGTTTACATCTGTTAGTGTTGTATATCCTATGAAACCCCCCCAAAAAAAACACTGGTTTGTGTATTGGATGATACATGGCACTCCCATGGTTCTGCTTTTACTGAATATTTACTGCATCTGCCATAAATCGGGCTTTAATCATTCAATCTCTAGTCATGTTCCTTATTGATGTTACCCATTCACCGGCATGTTACTCAGAGCATTAAACTTAACTCTTTCCTAAATCTCAGGAGCCATCATGTAGTGTACAGTATAGGCCATCTTTGTTCTTCTGATAAAAGTCAACAGTTTTAGATATTTTTCATGTTTTGCTATCATTGTGCAAATAAGCAGATATAAGACATAAGATAATACACAGAAGCACACATGCATGACCGCCCATACACTCTCACACTTATACAGTACTTGCATTTTTGTTATATCTGAGGGCACCAGTTGTTCCTTCTCCTATATAATCGCACTTACTGCCGCTTTCACTGGAAATTGGTCCATTACAGTGCTTTGTTGACAAAGTAATGATTCACACATACACAGTAAGGGGTGTGGAGACTTTTGTCATGCAAAAGTAATTTCCCTGGGCATCTGAGCAGACAAGTAGCAGTGGGAGCTCTCTGATGGAACAGTCCGATAACATGTTCAACTCTTTTCATCCCATTATATAATGAAAAACAACCTGTGTTGGTATATTAGCAGAAATGTCAGGTGTGTTAACAGTACTCATGATCTATCTAATGCTAGTGAAAAAGATCAAAGGGAAGAGATGTACAGGGGAAAGTTGGCTATTTTAAGAGTGACCAGGGGGAATTTTAGTGGTTCAGTATGTGGCTTTGAGAGTAAAGGCAAATGGGTAACCCGCTTTCCCTGGCTGCACAAGCCTGTAATCCTGTAATACATTAATGTTCCTGCCTATGCATGCTCCATTCTTATCCTCTTGATTACAGTCCCATATATATAATATATATATATGTGTGTGTGTGTGTGTGTGTGTGTGTGTGTGTGTGTGTGTGCGTGTGTGTGTAAACATATATATAAAACTCACTGTTCCAGAGACATGTGCAGCAAACTATATATAGGGCAGTGGTGTCCTGGTGGTAA
>CM045730.1:45710528-45765528 GCA_024760905.1 Plotosus lineatus | reverse complement strand
ATAAAAGCTCACCATATATATATATATATATATAGTTGAGCCTAATCTGTTTCTAGGAAAATATTTTTTTTCTAGCTTGTGCTACTCGTTAATACCCCCCATTTCACTGGACTACGGCATGCAAGGATCATAGCGGAAAGGCACAGAACGCAGTCTACGGAAGAGCTTTGGCATTTTTACACAGAAAACAGGGTCAAATCCTACGGAAAAGTGGACATTCTTATACCCCCATTTCATTGGACTATGGCATGCAAGGATCGTGTAGTGGAAAGGTGTAGAACGCAGTCGACAGACGAGCTTCGGCATTTTTACACGGAAAATGAGTGAAAATCCTCGGAAAAGAGGGAATTCTTACACTCTCGGAATGCTCACAGCATGTGCGGAACAGGTACGCCAAAGTACGCCAAAGTGACCCCACGGGACACTCACAGAATTTTTTTCTATGAATGTGCTTTTGAACATGTTCAAAAGCACGTTCACGGAATATTTTGGCCTGCCGGAAGTATACGGAAGTGGAGGAAGACTTGAGGAATAGCTACGGAATCACACGGAAGATGAGGGAATAATTGCGGAACGTTACGTTGCGGATGACAACATTTTTGCTTCCGTAAGTCTGCCGTGCTCCAGTGAAATGCGGGTATAAAGGAGTAATTTCAGATTTGTAGAAACACTGTCAAGGTTTGCCACAAAATGCACAGGTAAGATGCAATAAAGGGCAGTGGTGGCCCAGTGGTAAGGTGCTGGAATACTGATCCTAAGGTTGGGGGTTCAAGCCCCACAGTCAATGGTTGTCACTGCTGTCCCTCCAGTGGGTTATCATCTCACTGCCTATGGAGAGAGGCTTGTAAAGGAACCATTGCTGACTTTCATCCTGCTGCAAAGCGATTTCTGCTGGTATACCCTCCTCTCGCCCAGCGTTGGCTAAGCTGGGCGCCAGCCTCTGTACAACTCTAATTATGATTTACCAGTTCAGAAAATTAATGACTGAAAAGTACAATAAGCTATAAAGATGGGTACATGACAGAGCCACAAATAAGGAGACCCAACAAAAGAGCAACAAAAGAGCAGCAGGAGTTCCTGTCGCTTGCTTTTGTGTACAGTATACCCTCCCTTCAGAATAAGAAAACCGCACAGAGAAATATGGAGGCAAGTATTTCTGAAGGCTAGGAGCTCTACTCTACATGTAAGTGAGCTAGAGATAGATATAGCAAGTGGGAGGGAGAAAACAGAAAAACAATCTCTCGAAGAAAACAGAAGAAACCTATGAAACAGGGAAGAACAAATAAATGAAATAGAATGAGAAAGTACGAGAGGTCAGGGCCATGCAGTGACACATTAGTTAAATTCCTCAGCATGTGTCACATTTCCAGCTGACACAGATATAGTGTTGGGCCGAAGTGCAGAAACTGGAACAGTACATCACTCAAATATTTTTATTCTCCCACAATGCAGTGCTATTCATTAGTGAAGGTGTACAGCTGTTACAGCTTGTTGTTGCTTTGTTTGTCATTATAGTAAATTATTATAGCTACTGATTGTATAGTATTTGATCAACTGCAGTCATATTTCCCTTGAAAGTCAATGCAAGCTCATCTCATACAAGGCACTGCTATAATATCTGGGCAATAAATCATGTGCTTTCAGTTATTATTTTAATACTATTATTAATATTTGTTGTATTCTGTCCACTCTTTCTTTTGTGGACAGCTAAAATCCCTGTCCTGTTCTGAAAACCAAGGATGTTTAAGGCTAACCAAAGTCCAGATTATGAAGAAGCATGAACCAGGCATAGAGTGAAGATAATGCAAACACGTGTCTCTTTCTCTTCCATGTCTCATGATCCATGTTGTGCTATTGTGGGGAACTACAGTCAGATTCCTGCAGCCTTGCTATTGATCTGCATTCTAGGGGTGTCATTGAAAAAGTATTATTGGTATCGATATATTGATAAAAAAAAAATTTCGATGCATCAATACATTGGAATATTGCTGTACTGTTCCATAAATGCATTAAATAGAACAGACGAAGATGTAGTTTGTATAATGCATTGAGTACAGTGAGTCGTCGACTTACGACCAATGCGAGTTTCGTCTGATCGACTTTACGACCGCAAAAGTGGTGAAGCATGATTGATGACAGTGCAGTGCGAGTGTTGTGTACGACGGTTGTTTGTGCTGCCGGCAGCGCCAGCATCTTAAAAGGCCAAGCAGGAGATGATGCAGCTTCACTTTCTAACTGCTCAGAGCAAATCTATTCATCGACTTTCAATGCCACGTCACCGTGGTGCGAAGCTGAGAGCCAATCCTTTATGTGTGGGCGGGTCCAATACCTTGAAGCTCTAATTTTATTGGACTCACACGCTGCAGTGTTTAAGTGACAGGAAGCGCGTCCCAAGTTTTGGCAATCAGCTGCTCTGCGGGTTGAAGTTTTTCCATGTCTGTCCTTTGGTGTTTGCTTGCCAGCTGTGCTTAGCTTTGTGGAAATGAGCCAATCAAAACGAGGAAAATTTATCTCTTTACTCAAACAACACGTGCAGTCTGTGGCTGTTGTTATAATCCAATAAAATTGGAGTTTGAAGCTATTGGACCCGCCCACACAGTGGAGTACAGAAAGGATTGGCTCTCCGCTGCGTGTCACAGTGACGTGGTATCGAAAATAGACGTATAGATTCAGAAGATGCACATATCTGCATTATCCGATGAGAAGTGTCTCTTCTTGTTAAAAATGTTCCGTGCTGTTGAGAACACGCGCTCTGACGGCACACTAGAAGCAGGGACGTACCATTTACTATACTGAGAGGCGGGACGTACCATTTACTAGGGGTGTCATTGAAATGGCATTTACTACAGACGCTGTCATGAACACAGGAAGCTATAACGTTAGAAGTATCGATACCCCTTTTATAGGTATCGATTATCGATCGCCATAATTATATCGGCGATATTCCGATATTCCGATTGTTAATGACAGCCCTACTGCATTCAGCGTGTTTATAGAAGACTGTCACACTAGTGTCACAGTGATGAATGCCAACTGCAAGAGTAACATAAAGACAGGGGGTAGATAAAAAGGTTATTGATCAAACATTTTTGACACCATCATCCTAATTAGGGTCGCAGGGAGGCTGGTGCCCATCCCAGCCGACTCCGGGCAAGGGCAGAGTACACCCTGGACAGCTCACCATGCTCACCATGCCATCGCAGGGCAGAAACATGGCAATGGCTATCCAGCTACTCTTGACGAAAGTTAGCAATGGTTCATTTACATGAACCTCTCACCATAGACAGTGAGACACATGGTTGGCCTTTGATAACCCAGTTAGCTGCACTGGGGGTGGGGGGGGCAGTGACAACCTTGTAGAGAGTGGGACTCGAACCCCCAGCCTTTGGATTAGTGATCCAGCACCCTATACCACTAGGGCACCACTGACCCTATTTTTTTTACATATTCTTTAAAAAATTTAAGTGCAGGCAGGAAATGTCATGTTTTTATTTAATTTTTATATGAAATAAGACCACTAATGTAGGCATTGGTGGTAAGCTGTTCAGGTTGTACTCTGCCCTCGCCCAGAGTCGACTGAGATGGATGCCAGATGACTGAGATGGGTGACCATAATTAGGATTTCTCATCATCATCATTTTCTATAACCGCTTCATCCTAATTAGGGTCACAGGGAGGCTGGCGCCCATCCCAGCCAACTCTGGGCGAGGGCAGAGTACACCCTGGACAGCTCGCCAGGCCATCACAGGGTGGAAACACGCTGACGGCTTTGCAGCCTACTCTTGTCGAAAGTCAGCAATGGTTCTTTTACATGCCTCACACCATAGACAGTGAGAGACATGGCCAGCCTTTGATAACCCAGTTAGCTGCACTGGGGGGAACAGTGACAACCTTGTGGAGAGTGGGACTCGAACCCCCAACCTTTGGATCAGCGATCCAGCGCCCTATACCACTAGAACACCACTGCCCTAATTAGGATTTAGTGGTTCATAAAATCAAAGAATAAATTAATTAATATATGTGTGGTATAGTGGTTAACACACCTACCTCAGAGCAAGAAGGTCCTAGGTTCGAATTCCAGACTCAGTTAGAGCGTTTCTTTGTGGAGTTTGCATCTTTACCACATGCTTGTGTGGTTTTCCCCTGAGTACGCTAGTTTCCTCCCACTCTCCAAAGACATAAACATGAGGCCAATCACCTGTTCTAAATCACCCCTAGGTATGAACACGAATGTGAATGATTGTGTGTATTGGCCCTGTGATGGATAGGTGAACTGTTCAGAGTAAACCAAGCCTTCGCCTAGAGTTGGCTGAGATAGGCTCCCAGCCTCCCCGCAACCCTAATAGGATTATAGGATAGAATTCAGCGGTTAATATAGGAATTATTGCCACATAACTTTATCATGACTAGATGTGACCAACCACCACCTCTGATCAAAATATCACCTCCACTGGCTGCGCCACTTCATGTTTACCCCTTTCACGCAGTTGTAAATCTGGACTCATCAGACCACATGCCCTTTTTCCATTGTCCCAGAGTCCAGTCACAGATCTGAAGCCTTTTATTCCAATTCGATTCACGAACAACTGTTTTTCTTATGCCTGCACAACTCTTTCATCTCAGTCTATGAGTTATGGTCACATTCATCCATTCATTTTCTGAACCGTTTAATGGCAGGGAGGCTGGCGCCCATTCCAGCCAACCTCAGGTGAAGGTACTGTAGACCAGTATCATCAGGCCATCACAGGGAAGAAACACCCTATGCAGCCTACTCATGACGAAAATCAGCAATGGTTCTTTGACATGCCTCACACCATAGACAGGGAGAAACATAGCCTGCCATAGATATCCCAGTTAGCTGCACTGGGGTGTGTGGGGGGGGGGGGGGGGTTGAACCGCCAACCTTAAGATCAGTGATCCAGCATCTTTACCACCAGGCCACCTTGTCTTGTCTACTCTTTCTTTTGCTACTAAAAAAAAGCTGTGAATTCTATTTTTTTTTTTTTTTTTTTAACAGTTCTACAGTATTTCACGAAGCATTTTAGTGATGAACAATCACAGTTAGTCGTAACTTTCTCTGAACACGTTCCACATTCCTTCCAGGAATTATTTAATAATGTGTTGTTCAGTTCTTAACACAATTGCAATCTGCCTCCATCTCACCCTGTCCTCTGCATCTTCTTCTCTTACCCCAACTACCTTCATGTCCTCCTTCTCCACGTCCATAAATCTCCTCTTTTCTCTTCCTCTAGGCCTTCTGCCTGGTAGTTCCAACCTCAGCATCCTACTACCAATACTGTACTGTATATTCACTGCCCATTTTACAGCTATTAGATGTTATAAAAAATGGTTCACTTCCTGCCAAACCGCCACAACTCTATTGATCTACCAGCTTTAGCGAAGGCACTTCAAATCCTTTCTAAAACAGCTCAAATAACTGAGGCGAATACAAACATCCGCAACACCGCTGTGGTCTGAGAGAAGGGACATGGTCGACATTTCTGTGACTGATTGATTATCTTTACTTATTTCCTTCCTTCCTTGGCTCAGTTCAAAGCTCCTTATCAGCAATACCATTCATTTCGGTTTTGAAAGGTTTTTGTTTGCTTTTGCACTGAATACTGGCGGGTAAAGGCTCGATGACAAAACAAACAAAATTGCGTTTTAGGTTCCATCCATTTTAATAGAAGCAAAACTGGAGCATTTTTATTTTGTTTATTTGTTTTATATCCGGAGACAAATGATACTCAGAAAGCTTAGATAAGATCAAGAAGGATATTTTACCATCTGTTTTGTGCTGGATCAAATCAGGTTGAAAACAGAAGACATGAACAAAAGAGCCTGGGATGTGAAGTAGACTAATGAATATTCTGAGAGTGTACTCCTTCAGACTACATTATTTTTCTCTCATCAAATCACCTCTCTCTCTCCTTCTCATGTCTTCTTTTCTCCTTCCTTTGCTCCTCAGGTGGCCTTTGTGACCTGCACATATGCGCATGAATATTCCATAGAAGTGGAACGCTCTGTAGGAATATCTGAGTTACTGCTGGTTGTCACAGGCAGACCTCCGTTTGACGATTAAAGTATTACATAAGCCTACCTCTCGATTGGTTTTCTTTCGGCGGTATGAGACGTATTGAGCGAAACAAAAGACAAAATTGTTTGCTTTTAACGTTCAGCAGTTTCAGCATGTGTCATGCTCAGTGAACCATTCATCTATTCATTCATTTTATGAACTGCTTAATCATAATTAGGGTCGTTTGGAGGCTGGTGCCCATCCCAGCTGACTCCGGGCGAAGGCAGAGCACATCCTGGACAACTCACCAGGGCATCGTTGGTCAGAAACACACTGACAGTTATGCAGCTACTCTTGTTGAAAGTCAGCAATGGTTCTTTTACATGCCTCTCACCACAGACCCGTGTGGCCAACCCGAGGCTTCCGAGCCGCATGTGGCTCTTTGCCTCGTTACACGTGACTCTTATGTTCATATCGAAGTTTGTGGAGGTTTTTTTTAATGTGCGTGTTTGCTTCGCTCGAGTTCAATATGGTATTATTGGTTATGTGCGTGAGATGAAAATACTGCAAAGCTTCCCAGTATGAGCGAGAACATTTCAGTCAACAATTTGTGTCAAATTTGCTCTTAAAATGGCAGTAAAAAAATAATGCAAAGCAAAAATGAAAATATGAAGATGAACAAAGAACATTTTGAAAGAGTTTATATTTTGTTGTTCTTGAATGTAGTGGAAAGTCATGCTGCCTTATATGTCAGGCGTCATTGGCTCATTTCAAGATGTCAAATCTTCATCGCCACTTCAGCTCACTGCATGCTAACCGTGACCAGGAATTTCCGAATGGGGCTGAACTTCACAAGTGCAAGTTGTTCACTTTGAAAAGTCAGAAAGAAAAGCAGATACAGTTTTTCAAAAATTTACGAAGCACTCAGACAATGTAACACTTTCATCGTGTCAACTGACTTGGAACATTACATGGTCCAGAACGCCATACAATGAAGGAGAGCTCGTTATAAAATTCCTCAGTGACGTTGCTGAAATCTTGTCTCCTGAAAACATCAAACTAAAACACGTGGTATTGGACGTCCAACTGTCCCTTCACACTGCTGAACACAGAATATTGGACATTAACATGGCTATTGAATCACGGTTGCACTTTGACCTTCAAAGATGCATTTAACATGTTGGTGTGTGAATTTACAATAAATCTGGCTGAGCAGAGGTGTGTGTGTGTGTGTGTGTGAAGTTCATGTGTGCCCATGTGTATGATATGGCTCTTTGCGGTCACACAGTAAAAAAAAATATGTCTCTTGGTCTCTGACTGGTTGGCCACCCCTGCCATAGACAGTTAGACACATGACCACCACAGTTAGCTGCCCTGGGGTGGACAGCGGTGACAACCGGTAACAGTGAGGCTTGAACCCCCAACCTTACAATCAGTAATCCAGCACCTTACCACCGGGCTACCACTGCCCTCTCAGTGGCCACTAGATATAATAAAAAGTGCGTGGTAAATCTATTCATAGACCTTTGTTGCTAACGCCACTAGCCTACTATTCCTTGTACAGTACTTCAGAAATTTAAAATTGAATTCAAATTGCAGTTGAAAAAATATTGTAATGCTAAATATTCACCATAACAGAATTGCATTTATACTTTTGCAAATGGAAAGATATCACACTTAAACTAATTTAATAACCTTTAAATCTCTTCATCGGCAACAAACTACACCTACTCAGAAGATTATGGTCCAAAACTATCATGAACATCATTTATTCATTCAGTTGCTTAATCAAACTAGGGTCATAGGGAGAATGGAGCCTATCTCAGCCAACTCTGGGTGAAGGTGTAATACATCCTAAAAAGCTCCATCACAATTAATCACAGGTCCAATCCACATAACACACACACACACACACACACACACAGACACACACACACGCACACACACAAAACCAAATAGCTTATGTGCATGTCTTTGGATTGTGTCCTGAGCCCGGAGTACTCAGGGAGAACATGCAAACTCCACACAAAAACACCCTCATGGGGCTTGAACTCAGGACTTTCTTGCTGTCAGGCGGACATTTTAGCCACTCCACCATCATGCTGCTGAACAGTGAACGTGTTGAGTTAAATTATAGCATGATAACTATAATGAGCGGAATCAAGCTTAATCCAATGCTGGTGATTGTAATGTGAAGTAAAACAGCACGGAGGCTCGTATGAGACAGTCTGCTACTATTTTACCACATGAGATTCAAAACGACATGGTAAATTGTCATGCATGAATGATAAAGCAGAGCGCCATAATGAAGCAGTGCTATGACGCCAAGGGCATACATTATTAAACCTGGAATTCAAGAAGATATTTATGAGCACATTTTGATTCCAAGAAAGAATAATATTTTCCTCTGCTATAACTATTTTAGAAGAAGATTCCTAATGACATGATCACACAAATTTAATGTTCATTTTAGTTTAGCATAAATTAAAGCTAACTAGTGAAATGGTTATATCACACAAATAAAATACATGGCCTGAGATTTGCATGCATCTTCTTCTTCTTTTCCTTTCGGCTGTTCCCTTTATTCTGGGGTCGCCACAGCGAATCATCTGCCTTCATCTTCATGAAAGTCATATTAATGATTCACATGTTTGATTTGGCAGAGGTTTTTACGTCAGATGCCCTTCCTGACACAACCCTTTAGCAAGGGGAAGAAACACGCTGACGGCCATGCAGCTACTCTTGACAAAAGTCAGCAATGGATCTTTTACATGAACCTCTCACCATAGACAGTGAGAGACATGGCCAGCCTTTGATAATCCAGTGAACTGCACTGGTGGGGGGGCGGGGGGCAGCCCTGTGGAGAGTGGGACTCAAACCCCCAACCCTAGGATCAGCGATCCAGCACTTTTTAAGTTGGTAGTGACAGACATTTTACAAGAATTGACAAGAAATAAGAATATTCTGTAACGTAAATGCAATGCACGGGTAACATGACGACAGCATGGCAAACACAGTGCACGGATTCACAATCGGGATCTGGCGGGACAAAATGCCGTCCTGTCTGGTATTATAAACTAATAGCTCCTGACATGCAGAAGATCTCACACAAATCTTTCACCAGTGCATTCATCAAATTTGTACTGAAAGTCACGTAAACTAGAGTCAGTATTTGAACTTATACTTTATGTATACCGTAATTTTTTGGTTACATTAAGGGAAACCTTTTATAATTATGAGTTGGTGCGGTGCCAATGGATTTATTGTGTTTTAAACACATTAATGAGGTCGCACTTATAAATTTGTATTTTAGTTGCAGGGTGATTAATGATCCTTCTGGCCAAGATCTTGAAGATGTTGATCCCCACACACACACACATAATCTGCCATGTAAAATGAGTCACACTCATCTGTCACAGCTGTTTTTCAATAGCCCCATCATCAGCAATACTATCAATGAAGAAAAATAAGGTGGACAACGGGCATAGTGCTTTTCTCAGTTTAGTAGTAGGCTAAAGCTCGGTTTAGACGTTGACTGCAGTGGTCTTTCAGCTTTAAAATAACCTACGTAGTACCTGTCACACTGTACAAGATGATTACCAGTAAACCATGGCAGAATTCTAACAGACTGTGAAACATCCTGCATGTCATATTATACACCGAAGATTTACTAATCACGCCAGATTAAATAGAATTACTACACTCTCCACATATCATCACTCAGTGTGATCCCTGCACAAAATGCTGTTATTCAAAAAGAACTATTCAACTATCTGATTGGAAATCGGTTATGTCTCACCATTGCCTTTGTCTTATCTGCAGTTTTCCTGAGAGTTTTGTTACGACAGCTACGGACAAACTTCTGACAGTATCTTGTTTTGATTAGGATCTCAGTGTAACTGCTGCTATGACTCATCTAAATGCCTCCAATAAGACAGAATTGCTGGAGTACACAATACTAAATTGGCTGATGGTGAGACAAGTGCAACTCAAGACATCAAATTTTCTTACTGCGATGTGACATTTTTGTCTGCAGTCAAATCAACCAATTTTTTTTTTTATAGTGTAAAGCCAGACTCAGAAAACGGACAGCTATGATTTGTCCTCACTCATTCATTTGGGTTGCAGCCAGGCTGGAGACTATCTCAGTCTTCACCCAGTGTTGGCTGAGATAGTGCCCATAAATAACTTGCTAGACCATCGCAGGGGGCAGTGGTGGTGTAGTGGTATAGGGTGCTGGATCGCTGATCCAAAGGTTGGGGGTTCAAGTCCCACTCTCCACAAGGTTGTCACCCCCCCCAGTGCAGCTAACTGGGTTATCAAAGGCCGGCCATGTCTCTCACTGTCTATGGTGTGAGGCATGTAAAAGAACCATTGCTGACTTTCGACAAGAGTAGGCTGCAAAGCCGTCGGTGTGTTTCCGCCCTGCGATGGCCTGGCGAGCTGTCTAGGGTGTACTCTGCCCTTGCCCAAAGTTGGCTGGGATGGGCACCAGCCTCCCCATGACCCTAATTAGAATTAAGCGGGTACAGAAAATGAACGGAACTGAACTGAGACCATCGCAGGGCGAAAACATACACACACACACACATATACATATGGGGGCAATGTGGAACACCAGGTTAGACTGTTGTGCATGTATTTGGACTGTGGGAGGAAACCTGAGTTACTTCTTTCAGCTTTTTGCCTTTTATAACCCAGTTAGCTACACTGGGGGGACAGTGACAACCTTGTGGAGAGTGGGACTTGAAACCCCCCCAACCTTTGGATCAGCGATCCAGTGCCCTATACCACTAGACCACCACTGCTCCCACTGGACAACCACTGAGTCTGTCTTCCTTTCGTCTTTTTCCCTTTTACTCGGGAGTCGCCACAGCGAATCATCTGAGGTATACCACTATACCACTAGACCACCACTGAGTACCTGGTGGAAATCCACACAAGCACATGGAGACCATGCAAACTCCACACAGAAACACCCCCACTGGGCAGGGAATTCAAACCCAGAACCTTCTTGCTGTGAGGCGGATGTGTTAACCATGACCCCACTGTGCCGCTGCATGATGAAATCCTTTATGATTTAAATCTTAGTCTGGGTTGTCAGCACTACAACATAAGCCTTACTCTGAACAACTGCCATTTTGTCAGGGAAGAAAAATGCCACACATCGTGTGTTACGCAAGAAAGTCTTCATCAAGCTTCGATTCAAACATACACTTTACACAACATGTTGTTTACTTCTGGTTTTAAAAGGGAAGAATTTCAGCTGCCACATTTGAAAGTTGCTGTATCTTGGCATTAGTGTGGAGTGGTGTTTGGTGATTTATGATTTCCTGTCAGCTGACTGACAGACAGGAAATGGAGTCTGCTTTTCCCATACTTCCACCCCCTCTCTCTCTCTCTCTCTCTCTCTCTCACACACACACACACACACACACACACACACACACACACACCACAACAAACTGTAAACCAGCCACTAAGCAACACACATGGCACAGTGTATAATTATTAGCTTCCCTTCAATCAAAACACGTTTTATAGTTTTATAAACAAAACAAATCCCAAACAGGACACACTCAGTCCTCCTCCAGATATTTCTGAGAAACTTAGCCTTGGTTTACCACAAATAGATGGAAATAACCTATTTCACACTTATAATAGACTATTTGATGGCCAGGTTAATTAAAATAAAAATAAAAAATAAAAAATAAAATAATAATAATAATAATAATAATAATAATAATAATAATAATAATAATAATAATAAAAAGCCCTAGTGTTTCATTTCAAGGCGTCACCTTGAGATGTGGTGAAGATTTCTGTTCTTCTCCCTTCAGGTTGGTTGATCTATTATGTGTGTGGTGCGTTTCAGAGCATCATCCGGGTTTCATTCCGACTCCGCGGTCCCTCTGATCGAGTCCGTGCTGGATGAAAGCGTGCACTGGAGCCCGTGTTTCAGACGCGCTGATCTCTGAACCCCGCTTTGTATTTTCTTGATCATTTATTATAAGGCGATGCGTTAAACATGGCTGTGCGTGCGGCGCGCTCTCTACTCCGTCCGCGCGCACGTGATCGTCGGCATGAGGAGGATGATCGTGCAGACCCGATCGAAGTCTCGAGCAAACCACAATCAGCAGTGGATCAGAGAATCAGAAGAAGGTGAAATACTCACGGTGTGCCATCGATCGGTCTTCAGAGGCCATGTCTTTAAGTGGGGGACAAAGTACCCGGCAAGCGCTCGGTCTGATGCTGCTGCTGCTGCTGCTGCTGTTGATGGTGCTGATGGTGCTGATGGTGTTGATGGTGTTGATGGTGCTGATGGTGCTGATGGTGTTGATGGTGCTGATGGTGCTGATGGTGCTGATGGTGTGTGGTGTGTAGAGCAGCTCTGTCCGTCACTGCGCTGAGCGAAGGAGGGGAGATGATGAGAGATTCCTGCGTGGAGAGATCGCAAAATCCGCGTCACTGTTTCTGAGCGAACACCGAGCAGCCGGTTTCCTCCGGTTTCACTCTCAACACTGCGAGTTGAAAAGAAAACTCACGACTGCAGGAGATGCTCGACGTGATTAAACAGCCACACGCATGTCAGTCGCAAGAGTTAGAGGAAGAGTTGAGTGCTGTGTGTGTACATCACGAGGGCTGCGATCTAAAGAGACACAATCCAATTAGGGAGAGAGGGAGAGAAATAGGGGGAGGGAAAAAGAGAGACAGAGAGAGAGAGAGAGAGAGAGGGAGGGAGGGGGAGAGAGAAGGAGAGAGAGAGGTATAGAGAGAGAGACAGAGAGAAAGAGAGAGGGGGAAAGGGGGAGAGAAAGAAAGAGGGGAGAGAGAGGGAGGGAGAGAGAGAGAGAAGGGAGAGAGAAGGAGAGAGAGAGAGAGAGAGAGAGACAGAGAGAGAGAGACAGAGAGATCGATAGGGAGGGAGGGAGAGTAGGGGGAGAGAGAGAGGGAGAGGGATAGAAAGAGAGAGACAGAGAGAAAGAGAGGGGAGAAAGAGATAGGGAGAGACGGAGAGAGAGGGAGGGAGGGGAGATAGAAGGGGAATAGAAAGAGAGAGAAAGGGGAGGGAAAGAAAGAGATGGAGAGAGAGAGGAGGGAGAATGAGAGAGAGAGAGGGGGTAGAGTGAGAGAGAGAGAGCGAGAGAAATGGAGGGAGAGGGAGGGAGAGAGGGAGAACGAGAGAGGGGGAAGTGGAGAGAGAGGGGGAATAGAAAAAGAGAGAAAGGGGCAGGGAAAGAGAGAGAGGGAGAGAGAGGGAGGGAGAGAGAGGAGAGAGAGAGAGAGAGAGAGAGAGAGAGAGAGGAAATGGTTGGAGAGAGAAAGAGAGAGTGAGAGACAGGGAGAGAGGGGTAGAAAGAGAGAGAAAGGGAGAGGGAACGAAAGAGAGGGAGAGAAAGGGGAGAGAGTGAGAGAGAGAGCCAGAGAGGGGGAGGGAGGGAGAGAGAGAGAGGGACGGGGAGAGAGGGGAGGGAGGGGGAGAGGGGGAATAGAAAGAGAGAGAAAGTGGGTAGGGAAAGAGAGAGGGTGAGAGGGTGAGAGAGAGACCCAGAGATAGTGAGAGAGGGGGAGGGAGGGAGGGAGAGAGAAAGAGAGGGGAGGGAGGGGAGCGAGAGGGTGGGAGAGAGAGGGGAGAGGGGCGGAGAGAGGGGAGAGGGGAGAGAGAGAAAGGGAGGGAGAGGGAGGAGGAGAGAGACGGGGAGAGAGGGGAGGGGATAGAGGGGGATAGAAAGAGAGAGAAAGGGAGAGGGAACGAAAGAGAGGGAGAGAAAGGGGGAGAGAGTGAGAGAGAGAGCCAGAGAGGGAGAGGGAGGGAGGGAGGGAGGGAGGGAGAGAGGGAGAGACGGGGAGAGGGGAGGGGAGAGGTGGGAATAGAAAGAGAGAGAAAGTGGGGAGGGAACGAGAGAGGGGAGAGAGAGAACGAGAGCGAGTGAGAGAGGGGAAGTGAGAGGGAGGGAGAGGGGGCGAGGGGGAGAGACGGAGAGAGAGAGAGAGAGAGAGAGAGAGAGAGAGAGAATGATCCTCTATCATGAATGTTTTTCTAGAACAAATCAGAGCATGACAGTCTTTACAGAAACATAGAGGAAGTTTCCTCTGAATATGTTGAACCTTTTCCTGTCCACTGCATATAATGGCTGCACAATACATAAAATAAATGATGCATGTTTTCAGGCTAATATTGTGTGTGTGTGTGTGTGTGTGTGTGTGTGTGTGTGTGTGTGTGTGTGTGTGTGTGTGTCACATATACAGTATGTAGGTACATGTACAGTATGTGCGATTTGTTTAAGGAATGGAAATGTACCAGCATGCAGCCTGACCTTTATGGCATATGGGTTTCCAGCTTAAAGACTGAAAGCTGACACACTTAGTATATTTTATGACATTAAGAGCTATTCAGATACATAAACACATCCTCACATGATCTACTCAGGTATTACTGTACCTGAAATAAATGCTTCCTGTTTCTAAGGAGTTTTTAGGCATAATTAAGATATTGTATAACTCCATTTAGGTTAAATGTTACAAATTACTAGACTACATTTTATTATAAACATTTTATGTTTCAAGACAAGTAAATGTTCCAATAAAATTTGATGCAAAATAAAAAATTAAAAGAATCAGCAAATTGTTGATATCTTGCTGAAAACTATTCAATTTTAAGATGAGCCACATGCATCAGCGGTGAGGAGAATATATTGGGTCAGGGTGCTGATCCCACACTTACCACACAGTGGCGCACTTTTAACTTTAGATGGAGAGTGACAGTGAGACACTCATGTTTTGAACTGCAAGCCTTACACAATACAATACGTACAGTGTATTCATCACTAAATACTACACGAGAGACTGTTTGGTCTGAATAACTCATGAACATTTTAATCTTACTGCCTTTAAAGTCTTCATTTAGCACTAATTTATTTTATAAAGTTTAATGTTTAATGTTTTTGCCTCCTAATTCAAAATCAACCCACCTTTAAAATATAATAATAATAATAAGAAGACAAATAATAATGACGATGATGATGATGATGATGATGAGGAGGAGGAGGAGGAGGAGGAGGAGGAGGAGGAAGATGATGCAAAAAAATAAAGGAAGTATACAAATATAATTTATAAAAGAAGAAAAATGTAAATTTTATATATGTGATATAATCCTAGTGTAAGACTTTATATCTGAGGATATTATATGATAAACATTAATTGGGCAGTGGTGGCCTGGTGGTAAAGGGTGCTGGATCGCTGAGCTTGTGGGTTCGAGTTCTACTCTCCACAATGTTGTCATTGTCCCCCCAATGCAGCTAACTGAGTTATCAAAGGCGGGCCATGTGTCTCACTGTCTATGGTGAGAAGTTCATGTAAAAGAACCATTGCTGACTTTTGTAAAGAGTAGCTGCAAAGCCGTCAGCGTGTTTCTGCCACTTGCTCAGGGTTTGTCTCAGGAAGGGCAATCGACGTAAAAACCTATACCAAATCAAACATGCGAATCAGATGATTCCCTGTGGCGACCCCTAAAAAAGGGAGAAAGCCGAAAGGAAAAGACACAGAAGATATGATATACATTAGTTATAATATAATAAGGAAATTTTGATTTATTTCAGAACTATTTGACAATTAATTCATTTTCTGAAGGGCATAATCCTACTTAGGGTAGCGGGGAGGCTGGTGCCCATCTCAGCCAACTCTGGGTGATTAAGAGTACACCCTGGACAGCTCGCCAGGCCATTCCAGGGCAGAAACTCGCTGACAGCTATGCAGCTATTCTTGTCAAGAGTTAGCAAAGGTTCTTTTACAGCCTCGCACCACAGACAGTGAGAGACATGTCCGGCCTTTGATAACCCAGCAAGCTGCACTGGAGGGGACGACAGTACTGACAACAAACCCCCAACTTTGGGATCAGCAATCCAGCCTCATACCACCAGGCCACCACTGCCCTAACCATTGGACAGTTTATATAGTATTATATTACTAGAGTTGATGCATATGATGTCAGAAACTAGCTGAGGATCTGTTTATGAGATGCAGTTTTTCATGAGGTCAGAACTGCTCGTCCTTTTTTTTTCCACACCAGCTGTGTTATATTTCCAGAGTACAGCTGATATGTACTGTATACTAAACCTGCATCACGTCTTGTGACGTCTATAAAGCAGGCAATGTTCCTAACAGATATGTTTACTATCTGCTGCTCCAAGGCGATATACATAATATGAATATTCATATTGCGCTCGTCCCGCCTTCTTGTCTGATTGGACAGAATGGGCAAACATGCCGGGATCTGATTGGATGAGAGCGTTTATTCGGATCTAGCCTTTCCAGGGAAACGTTGCAAGCTTTATGGCATATCCTATGGTGGCTTCAGTGCTTATAAGTACAAGAGTCGTGTATGTCTCCTGAACGATTCACGAGACAAACACACCGATCATAATGAAGTCCGTGAGGTTTATTATGCAGAATTCGGCGTTGGCCAGCACGCACATCGAGCACTTCGCCAGATTTTCACCATCTCCCCTGTCTATCAAGCAATTCCTCGATTTCGGTGAGTAGTGATTATTATTTATATGCATTTGGATGATCTAGCAATGTGGTGCATTGTGTGATTTCTCTGTTGGCTTTCTCGGAAATAAATGGATTTCAATCTCAGAATAACACCGGGGTATTAAATACAATAAGCGATAGCATAGAAACATAGTGGCTTAATCGAGAATAAAGTGTCCAGAAGTTGGTGTTTTTATTTTATTTATTATTGTTACAAAGTTCCGATGGAACATTTCCAAGAAGACGGATTCAGGGAGGCCACTGCTGCAGGGATTGCGTCATATTTCGCGGGTTGGTTCGGTCCGCACGATAATCTGCAGCATATCGAATCGTTCACCTGTGTGCGCCAATACTACACAAACACGCGCTGAGGGAGGCCTGCACGACTTAGTACTACTGTACTGTACTGTACTCTGATCAATAACATATATCCCAGCACAGTTTTTCTCCAAGTTGAGACTAAATGATAATGTAGATATCATAATTAGGCAAATAACACAGTTATTAAATGTCACATTGAGTTTATTAATATGTTATAGGCTATTTCTAAGGTATTCAGTTCTGAACACGTAGGCAATTCTTTGTAGTATTTTATATATTTTCATTTCATTTCATTTTCTCTAACCGCTTAATCCTAATTAGGGCCGTGGGGACGCTGGTGCCCAGCCCAGCCGACTCTATGCGAGGGCAGAGTACACTCTGGACAGCTCACCAGGCCATTGCACTGACTGCTATGTAGCTCCTCTTGTTGAAAGTCAGCAATGGTTCTGTTCCAGCCTGTCACCATAGACAGTGAGAGACATGTCTGGCCTTTGTTAACCCAGTTAGCTGCACTTGGGGGGGAGGGGCAGTGATAACCCATGGAGAGTGGGACTTGAACCCCCAACCTGAGGACCAGTGATCCAGCACCTTTACCACCAAACCACCACCCTTATTTTATGATGAGCGTTAAACAGACCTATATGTGGGGCAGTGATGGTCTAGTGGTATAGGATGCTGGATCGCTGATCCAAAAGTTGGGGGTTCGAGTCCCACTCTCCACTGGGTTGTCTCTGTCCCCTCCAGTGCAGCTAACTGGGTTATCAAAGGTGGGCCATGTCTCTCATTGTCTATGGTGAGAGGCATGTAAAAGAACCATTGCTGACCTTCGTAAAGAGAAGGCTGCAAAGCCGTTGGCGTGTTTCTGTCCCTTGCTAAAGGGTTGTGACAGGAAGGGCATCTGACGTAAAACCCTATGCCAAATCAAATGTGCGAATCAGATGATTTGCTGTGGCGACTCCCAAGAAAGGGAAAAAGCCGAAAGAGAAGAAGAAGAAGTTAAACATACCTATATGTATATGTTAACACATCTGTGTATCAAAGAAAATATATATTTCTCAGGGTTTTTTTCTAAAATGCCCTTTTTCCCTGGCTAGGTTCAACAAATGCATGCGAAAAAACTTCTTTTGTCTTCTTGAGGCAAGAGCTCCCAGTGCGTCTGTCCAACATCATGAAGGAAATCAAGTTACTCCCAAACAGATTGCTTACTACTCCTTCAGTTCAGACGGTTCATGGCTGGTAAGTCAAAAGTTATAAATCTTGTTAAAAAAATGAATGAATAATAAGGCTCGATATCTTACGGCTTTTTGCTAAGCCTTTTTAAATCGTTGAAGATATGGTAAATATTGCTTGATTGAGTTATTTGTAGTATAAAACTTCAGTTTATACTTGTTAGGATTTCTTTTTGGTTGTCTAGTTCTTTCTCTCGCTGGTTCTGAGAGAGCGAGAGCTAGTCATCTCGTGGATCGGTTAATCTGTGTCAGCCAGAGCTCTGGGGTGGCTTGCAATAAAGGGTCACATCGCTAGAAGTGTTCTAGAAGTGAAAAGAGTGTCAGACAGAGTGATGAGTCTAAAGTTAGAAATTGAAGGCTTGATGTTCAATGTTGTCAGTGCTTATGCCCCACAGACAGGATGTGAGCGAGAAGAGAAGGAGAGAGTCTGGAGTGAGTTAGATGAAGTGATGCAGAGTACCCCCAGAGGTGAAAGAGTGGTCATTGGAGCAGACTTCAATGGACATATTGGTGCAGGAAACATAGGGGACGAGGGAGTGATGGGCAGAAGGACAGATGTTGGTAGATTTTGCAAAAAGGATGGAAATGGCTATGGTGAATACTTTCTTCCAGAAGAGACGGGAGCATAGGGTGACTTATAAAAGCGGAGGTAGGAGCACACAAGTAGACTACATCTTGTGTAGGCGATGTAATTTGAAGGAAGTCAGTGGCAACACTCACCCGCATAGGATGGTGGTGGGCAGGATGATGCTGGTGGTGAGGAAGGTGAAGAAGGCAAAGGCAGAGCAGAAAACAAAGTGGTGGTAGCTGAAAAAGGAAGAGTGTCGGGTTGTCTTCAAGGAGGAGTTGAAACAGGCTTCGGGTGGTCAGGAAGTGCTTCCAGATGACTGGACAACTACAGCTAATGTGATCAGGGAGACAGGTAGGAGAATACTTGGTGTGTCATGTGGAAGGAGAGTAGATAAGGAGACTTGGTGGTGGAATGAGGAAGTGCAGGAGTGTGTACAAAGGAAGAGGTTAGCTAAGAAGAAGTGGGACATTGAGAGGACCGAAGACAGTAAAGAGGAGTACAGGGAGACACAGCATAAGGCGAAGGTAGCGGTGTCAAAGGCCAAACAGAGGGCGTATGATGACTTGTATGCTCAGTTGGAAAGTAAAGAGGGAGAAAATGATTCATATAGGTTGGCACAGCAGAGAAATAGAGATGTGAAGGACATGCAGCAAGTTAGAGTGATTAAGGACAGAGAGGGAAATGTATTGACTGATGACAGAAGTGTGCTGGGAAAATAGAAAGCGTACTTTGAAGAGCTGATGAATGTGGAAAATGAGAGAGAAAAAAAGAGTAGAAGAGGTGACCGTTATGGACCAGGAAGTAGCAAAGATTAGTAAGGGTGAAGTGAGGAGGGCATTGAAGAGGATGAAGAATGGAGAGGCAGTTGGTCCTGATGACATACCGGTGGAGGTATGGAAGTGTCTAGGAGAGGTAGCAATAGATTTCCTGACAAGAAAATTCAACAAGGTTTTAGAGAGTGAGAGGATGCCAGAGGAATGGAGAAGAAGTGTGCTGGTGCCCATTTTTAAGAACAAGGGACACGTGCAGAGTTATGGCAACTACAGAGGGATAAAGTTGATGAGCCATACGATGAAGTTATGGGAAAGAATAGTGGAAGCTAGACTAAGGGCAGAGGTCAGCATTTGTGAACAACAGTTTGGTTTCATGCCAAGAAAGAGCACCACAGATGCAGTGTTTGCCTTGAGGATGTTAATAGAGAAGTACAGAGAAGGTCAGAGGGAGCTGCTTTGTGCATTTGTGGATCTGGAGAAAGCATATGACAGGGTGGCGAGAGAGGAATTGTGGTATTGCATGAGGAAGTCTGGAGTGGCAGAGAAGTATGTTGGAGTGGTGCAGGACATGTATAAGAGATGTAAGACAGTGGTGAGGTGTGCTGTCGGTGTGGCAGAAGAGTTCAAGGTGGAGGTAGGACTGCATCAAGGGTCAGCTCTCAGCCCCCTCTTGTTTGCTCTGGTGATGGACAGGCTGACAGAGGAGGTTAGACAAGATTCCCCGTGGACTATGATCTTTGCAGATGACATTGTGATCTGTAGTGAGAGCAGAGAACAAGTGCAGGAAAATCTAGAGAGGTGGCGGTATGCCCTGGAAAGGAGGGGAATGAAGGTTAGCCTCAGTCAGATAGAATACATGTGTATGAATGACAAGGACCCAAGAGGAACGGTGAGGTTACAGGGAGCAGAGATAAGGAAGGTGGAGGATTTCAAGTACTTAGGCTCAACAATCCAGAGCAGTGGAGAGTGTGGAAAAGAGGTGAAGAAGCGTGTGCTGGCAGGTTGGAATGGTTGGAGAAAAGTGTCCGGTGTAATGTTTGATAGGAGGGTATTAACAGTGGCCCTGGGGAAAAGACAGGAGGCAGAGCTGGAGGTAGCAGAGATGAAAGAAAACGTTGAGGTTCTCATTGGGAGTAACGAGGACGGATAGGATCAGGAATGAGCTCATCAGAGGGATAAGACATGTAAGATGTTTTGGAGACAAAGTCAGAGAGGCTACATTGAGATGGTTTGGCCATGTACAGAGGAAGGATAGTGAGTATATTGGTCGTAGGATCCTGAGGTTGGAACTACCAGGCAGAAGGCCTAGAGGAAGACCAAAGAGAAGATTTATGGATGTGGTGAAGGAGGACATGAAGGTAGTTGGTGTAAGAGAAAATGATGCAGAGGATAGGATGAGATGGAGGCAGATGATTCGCTGTGGCGACCCCTGAAGGGAAAAGCTGAAAGAAAAAGAAGATCTCTATTCACAAGCGCACCAAGGCTTACAGAGGTGAACAGCTTATTTATACTATGGACTGCAATGTAGGGGGCGGTTACTGTATTAAGGTTGGGGGGTCATAAAACAATAGCACCATTGTCTCGCCTTAAGGTGTGAGACCAGTCCTGCCCAAGGTGTAAGTCCTGAGTAAGTCCTAAGTATAAAAGAACAATTGGCTAGACAGAAGCTGATTTCAAGAAAGGGTTATTGTACATTTGTTAACAGTTTGTCACTGGAAGAGGAACAGCATCTGCATTACAATACTTAGAAGAATACTTTGTGCTTTTTTATTGGGAAACAAATATGAATGCATAGTTAACTGGGTTATCAAAGGCGGGCCATGTCTCTCACTATCTATGGTGTGAGGCATGTAAAAGAAACATTGCTGACTTTCGTAAAGAGTAGCTGCAAAGCCGTCAGCGTGTTTCTGTCCCTTGCTAAAAGGGTTGTGACAGGAAGGGCATCAGACTTAAAAACCTCTGCTAAATCAAATGTGCGAATCAAATGATTCACTGTGGCGACTCCCGAGCAAAAGGGAAAAAGCCGAAAGGAAGACAGACAATTAAAGGATAGCAAACACAAAAATAGAAATTAATGCAATTCTGAAAGCCTCTTTCAATACTTCCATCCTTAAATATCTTCAAAAAAAATCAGTAAAAAATATTTAGATAATAAAGCCAAAGAAGAGGATGAGTCTTGATTTCTATTTCCATAATTTAATAAGTGACTATCATGTAACTATATTCGTCGGGGCAGTGGTGGTCTAGTGGTATAGGGCGCTGGATCGCTGATCCAGTGAGGGTCATGTTCTTTGACTTCTCCAGCGCCTTCAACACCATCAGGCCAGCGCGCCTGCGGGGGAAGCTGGAGGACGTGGGAGTGGACGGGCATCTTGCTGCCTGGATTATTGACTACCTTACTAACCGTCCACAGTACGTGCGGCTGCGCGGCTGTAAGTCAAAGGTGGTAGTCTGTAGCACGGGGGCACCGCAGGGCACCGTCCTCTCACCCTTCCTTTTTAACATCTATACCTCGGACTTCATATATAACACAAACAGCTGCCACCTCCAGAAGTTCTCGGACGACTCCGCCATCGTGGGCCGTGTGTCAGAGGGGAACGAGCTGGAGTACCGGTCGGTCATCGTCGACTTCGTGGACTGGTGTGAGCGCAATCACCTGTGCTTGAACACTAGGAAGACGAAGGAGATGGTGGTCGACTTCAGGAGAAGCACTCAAACACACACACACACACATTTACTAGTGAACATCCAGGGACAGGACATTGAGACAGTGGACAGTTTCAAGTACCTGGGTGTTCACCTTAACAATAAACTGGACTGGTCCCACAACACCAACGCCCTGTACAAGAAGGGCCAGAGTCGCCTCCACCTTCTGAGGAGACTCAGGTCCTTCGGAGTATGCAGACCTCTGCTCAGGACATTTTATGACTCTGTGGTAGCCTCTGCAATCCTCTACGCTGCCATCTGCTGGGCCCCGGGCAGCACAGAGCGGGACAGAAAGAGACTGAACAAGCTGGTCAGGAGGGCCAGCTCTGTCCTCGGCTGCCCACTAGACTCTGTGGAGGAGGTGAGTGAGAGGAGGATGGTAGCAAAGCTCACATCCATCCTGTTCAACAGCTCTCACCCACTGCACCAGACTGTCGAGGAGCTAAGCAGCTCCTTCAGTGTACGACTGAGGCATCCTCAGTGCAGGAAGGAGCGCTACCGCAGGTCGTTCATTCCCACCGCTATCAGACTGTACAACGCCACTTTGTAACTGTCTGTGAAAATACCGGTTATGTGCAATAAAAACCCCGTGCACTTTAATCAACCACATCTACCCCACTGTGAACCATATCAACCCATCTACTCTGCACTCAGATACATTACACTTTAATATAGGCCAATCTATAAAGTTGCTCCATTCTTTTCTTTTATTGTTTAGTAATTTATACTATTTATGTATCTATTTATTTATTTACTTATATAATATATATGTATGTGTGTATGTTCGTACTTGTATCTATTTTTGCACCCCCTACTGATAGTACCTCAAGAGCCTGTAACAGTGAATTTCTCCATTGTGAGATTAATAAAGCTGTATCTTATCTTATTTTATCTTATCCAAAGGTTGGGGGTTCAAGTCCCACTCTTCACAAGGTTGTCACTGTCCCCCCCCAGTGCAGCTAACTGGGTTATCAAAGGCAGGCCATGTCTGTCACTGTCTATGGTGAGAGGCATGTAAAAGAACCATTGCTAACTTTCGTAAAGAGTAGGCTGCAAAGTCGTCAGCGTGTTTCTGTCCCTTGCTAAAAGGGTTGTGACAGGAAGGGCATCTGACCTAAAAACCTCTGCCAAATCAAAAAAACGTGCGAATCAGATGATTCGTTGTGGCGACTCCCGAGTAAAAGGGAAAAAGCCGAAAGGAAGACAGACATGTAACTTTATATTCACCAGCATTATACTATATATGTATTGACTTAATATGAACTTTTTCAGTGTAACTTTTTTATGTAATTGTAAGGACTCAGTTGGAAATTTTTTTTACCAAACTTTATGGGCGATCTTTAATTTCATCTGGGGCCGGTGGCGTAGTGGTTAGGGTGCTGCGCTTGTTGTGAGTTCAAATCTCACTGAGACCCTCACTGTGCTAAGACCCCTGGGCAAGGTCTCAACCACAAGTGTGCCTCTGTTCAGCCAGCAGTATAAATGGGTACCAGTAAAATATACTGGGAAGGTAACCTGCGATGGCCTGGTGTCCCATCCAGGGAGAGTTGAACTCCTGGTCACTTCACGTTATGGAAACCAGGGATAAGCACCGGCCTGATGAGCCGCTAAGCTCGGGTGTAAAAACCCAACAGACTTAGCCTTACTTACACTTTAATTTCAACTACACTTATCTAGAGTACTGTACTTTTATTTTATTTATTTGTATTATTTTATTTGTTATTTTACATTTGTTTAACCAGTTGTTACCAAATTTTATTTTATATATTATCCATACTTATTTTTATCTAGTCTTTTTTATTTTAGTTTTTTTATATACTTTATAATTTGTTTGGTTTTCTACACTTGAATATTTTATATCAGTAATGCAAAATAATTTATCAGTTTACTTTTTTATTAGTCATATATTGGTCAGTGCATTGTACAAATAATTTTTGCTTTTTATGCCATTTTAGAAACCCAAACTTATAAACCATATTGTATGGTATAAATCGTTATTGACTGAATACATTGTACTATATGTCTGAGGTCTGTCTGTCTGTCTGTCTTCCTTTCGGCTTTTTCCCTTTTACTCGGGAGTCGCCACAGCAAATCATCTGATTCGCACATTTTTTTTCATTTGGCAGAGGTTTTTACGTCGGATGCCCTTCCTGTCACAACCCTTTTAGCAAGGGACAGAAACACGCTGACGACTTTGCAGCTACTCTTTACGAAAGTCAGCAATGGTTCTTTTACATGCCTCTCACCATAGACAGTGAGAGACATGGCCCGCCTTTGATAACACAGTTAGCCGCACTGGGGGGGGGGGGGGGGGGCAGTGACAACCTTGTGGAGAGCGGGACTTGAACCCCCAACCTTTGGATCAGCGATCCAGCGCCCTATACCACTAGACCACCACTGTAAATGTTGAAATCAAATACAATCAACCAATCAGTTGGATAGTAAACAGACCCCTGTGGTTCACTTGAAGGGTAACAATGCTCCTGCCTGCTGATGTCATGAGTGTGAACTTTGCCCTAGTTTATTTGCAGTCTGGGGCTTGGCTGGGCTGTGCAGCTTGGTCAGAAAGGTCTTTGTTTACTTTGTTTTATTTTCACTACCTCCTCCTCTCATTCCTCATGTATATCCCTGCTTTATTACTCAAGGATTTCAAAGCTATCGTTAATAATTCTATATTTGATAATTAATACTTAATATATGATGCATATCAAAAATATGGACCTTGATAAAAAAGTCTGTTGTATATTTTTTAAATAAAAACAATTTCCAACCCTGCCACTTTATTCTCTTTCATTCTTAGGTATGTACAGAGTTTAATGGAGATCCTTCAGTTCTTGGATAAAAGTCCTAATGACCACCGAGCTCTGGGAGAGTAGGTTTAATATTACATGAACCCGCAGGACATGATTTTTTTTTTTTTTTTTTTTTTTATGTAATTTTTTACATGACCTGACATCCTTGTCTTGACCCTCAGATTTGTGGAAACTCTGGTGAATATCAGAAATAGACATAATGATGTTGTTCCTACAATGGCACAAGGTGTTATTGAGTACAAAGAAGCTTTTGGTCAAGATCCAGTCACCAATCAGAACATTCAGTACTTCTTAGACCGATTCTACATGAGCCGAATATCTATCCGTATGCTTATCAACCAGCACAGTGAGTAGCAGTTCGTATCTATACTGTTGTTGTAATCCGATGGAATATCAGTGTTCTTCAGTGTAAACAATGCTTTGAGGTGGGGTTTCTTTTAACAAACCTGATTGACTCTCACCTGTCTAAATTATTATTTTAATAGTTTTAATAGTTAATGATAAGCCTGCAGCTTGTTGTCATAGCAGCACTGCCTATAAACTGTAGTAAAATATAAACATTTGTATTTTCATATCCACCAGCTGCTGATCTTGTATGTAGCACGTTCTGGAGATATGTGGTGCACAGAGTTGTTTATTTTTACTTTTAAATCAGAAATTTATTCTAATAATCAGCAATAATCTATTGACAGCCCTAATCTTTGATGGTGCGACAAATCCTGTACATCCCAACACTATTGGAAGTATTGATCCTCACTGTCAAGTAGCAGATGTTGTCAAAGGTAAAGAAAGAATATATATATATATATATATATATATATATATATATATATATATATATATATATATATATATATATATATATATACAGTGATACCTCTGCTCACGAACATAATTGGTTCCCAGAAAGTGTGTGTGAGGCGAAAAGTTCGTCTTCCGAACATTTATTTCCCATAAGAAACCATTAAAATGAGAATAATCCGTTCCCAGGTCCCCATAAAACATAATTTTCTACTAAATAAGCCTTAAAACTACACAAAAATATACCTTATTTTATGTATAATAAATGTGCTATTGTATTGTAATTAAAGAAATAAACTGTACTGTATAATAAAGTGGTTTTATTTACCTTTGTGATGGTAGTTGATGGCTTGATGGAATGGAGTGGGAGTGGGAGGAGGAGGGAGGGAGGGACTTACTGTTTGGAAGGAGAGTTTGGAAACGCCTACTGTTTGGAAACACCCTTAGCCACACACGCACCCTTAATAGCTTCCTTGTTCTTAAGGATGGGAGCAATGGTAGACTTAGAGTACTGGTACTGGGACGCTGAGTCACACAAACGCACACCTCGTTCGTGTTTTTCAATGATCTCCGCCTGTGGTGGGTCTTTTTCGGTCCCATAATAGCAAAAGTACACTCAATATGGTCCAAAATGTCTATCAAACACAAACCACTTCCGCACTCAAAGAAAGGGGTGACGAACTGTGACGCCATGAGCGTGCGTCAGCTTCTCGTGGCCGCCACCGTGGCGCTGTTCGACCGCGTGGTTTGATTCGTCCGCCAAAAACTAGTTCGTCAGCAGAGACTATATGATCGCAAATTTAATGTTCTTGAGGCGAAAAGTTCGTGAGCTTAAGCGTTCGTTAGCGGAGGTTTTACTGCATATATATATATATATATATATATATATATATATATATATATATATATATATATATATATGTATGTATATATATATATATATATATATATATATATATATATATATATATGTGTGTATATATATATATATGTATATATATGCATACGTAACCTGATTTTGGGTAGTAAATATAACTTATACTGTCATTTTTTTTAAACAATTTTTATTTTGACCGCATGCAGATGCCTATGAGAGTGCCAAGATGCTCTGTGACCAGTACTACCTCAACTCTCCTGACATGGTGCTGCGAGAACACAACAGTGAGTGAGGGATTACAAAGTGTTTAGTCCTCACATCTGGCCAGTACATAATTGTTCTCTACAAGTAATGTAGCATGCCAGTACATTCAATATGTCAGTTCTCTATTCCATCTCTGCTAATGTGAACTTGTGTACGTAATTCATATTTTATGGCTGACTGACTTAAAACGGTGTTGACATTATGAGTGAACTTTACCTTCCATAGGAATAATGTATATGTTCCATCTTTCTTGCAGGTAACAAGAAGGGCCTGCCTATTAGCATAGTGTACATACCTTCCCATCTCTACCATATGTTGTTTGAGTTATTCAAGGTGAACGTGACTTCTAATACTGTACTCCTGCTAATCTCCAACTACAACAATTTGCATAACAAGAGCACAGTGTTTTCATCACAACCTTTTTTCTATTTTCTCCATAGAATGCTATGAGGGCAACTATTGAAAACCATAAAGAAGGCACCGATCTTCCACCTATTGAAGTTATGATGGCTATTGGTGGAGAGGACCTTTCCATTAAGGTTGATTCACCGCCAAATTATAAAGAATAATTTGCTTGATTTTTTTTTTTTTTGCTCTGGGAAAGTCATTATTCCTGTTCATACACAAAGACTCTGTTGTTCTTATAATCTAATAGGTATGCGTCATTTGATAGAAGAGTCTATTAGCTCATTGCCTCAGTAATCCATGCCCTCTCTGACTGGCTCTCCACTTACTGCAATAGTATCCATGTGCAGTCACAAATTTGTAGTGCTTGAGTTCCTCTCACTCTCTCAGTCTGCCTGATTCATCCTGATAATTCTTTTGTTTAGAGCTTCTGCATTCGTGACTCGTTCGCTGCTGCTGTGAATTGTCCTATATAAATACCATACAGATTTGTACCTCCAGAAACATTTTATGCCGGATTTTCATCCCTTCCTCAGCGACTACTCCCACATGAATACTACAGACTTGTACACTGTTCCCAAATTGTACCCAAGGCCTGCTTCTGCTTTCAACCCCTAGTCTTTTTTGATATTTTATTGTACGGTGGTGTAGTGGCTAACATGTCTGTCTCACAGCAAGAAGGTCTTGGGTTTGAGTTTTAGGCTCAGTGAGGGTGTTTCTCTACTTCCTGTGCTTGTGCAGGTTTCCTCCAGGTACACTGATTTCCTCCCACAGTACAAGGACATGTACTTTAGGCTAATTGGGTGTTCCAAATTGCCCCTAGAGATGAGTGCAAATTTATTTTGTGCGTGTGTTGACCCAGCAATAGTGGTGAGCTCTTCAGGGTGTTCCTTGTCGTCGCCAAGGGTCAGCTGAGATAGTCTCCAGCCTCCCTATGACCATAAGTGCATGGAAGATTAGCAAATGAAAGAATGTTTTTTTTATTATTATTATTATTATTATTATTATTATTATTATTATTATTTAAAGCTATAACTATAATACTTAATAAAATTTTACTATCATTAATGTAATGTATCTCTCTCTGCCAATTTTTGCTTCTTTGAAATAATACAATGTTTATGCTTTGTGTTTATTCGTCACTTTTCTTGTTTGTCTATAGATGAGTGACAGGGGTGGTGGCGTCCCTTTTAGGAAGATGGAAAATCTTTTCAGCTACATGTATTCAACAGCCCCTACACCTCAGATTGGGCAGCAAAGAACTCCTCTGGTGACACAATCCATTCTTATGGTTTTTATTTCTTGATTACTAACGCTAAGAGAGTTTCACAGTGATTTCAAACCCTAGCAGACAGGCTATGATTAATAGAGAGTGAAATCTGTATAATACAGTAATTGACATTTATATCTCCCATCAGCACTCTGTTATCTCAGTTATTTACAGCACAGAGTAAAGTAATGCAGGGTGTACGGCACTGAATTCCTCTCTTGTTTTGTGAACAGGCTGGCTTTGGTTATGGACTGCCAATCACTCGCCTCTATGCAAAATATTTCCAGGGAGACCTCCAGCTCTACTCTATGGAAGGTTATGGCACGGAAGCTGTTATTCATCTGAAGGTATGTGTGCTTTTGTAAATTTTAAAAATTAATAAATATAATAAATAGATTTAGGCACTGACTAAAAACAGTTTTCTGAAAAAATGTACTTCTCCTGATGTAACTTCTCGTTCTATGACACATGGAAAAACAAAAAATCAGTTTTGCTACTGCCATCGATGAAGTGGTGTCATGATACCATCATGTTATGACATCCTCTTCACAATGTTTTGATATTTTGTGAAATTTTTACGCTACTGAGATATGATTTCTTTAATGGAAACCCAATATCACAACAGGGTAGCGAGATGCTATTCTGTTGGACAGGGTCACTTTTGTATGCAAGTAATAAATCAGAAACATCATGCGCTTCCTCAATGGGATTTGGTTAAAAGCATTTCTATTTGTTAGCTAAAAAACAAAGATACCTACTGCATATAACACATTAAATTCTGTTTATGTTGTTAAAAAAGTGTATTTTATTTTATGGCTTGAAACAACTCATAGTTTGGAGGGGAAAATAGAGTGGAAGCTAGAATCACTCTGACATGCATTCCTATTACGACGGTTAAATACCGGCAAGAGAAACAGCACCACAGTAGACGTACACATATGGACGTACATACGGGCACCACATTCGCTAAACAAAAATTTAGATCGACATTACAGGGATCCCTCGTTGCTTGGCGCTTCAATTTATGCGGCTTCAGTGCATCACACTTTTTTTTTTTTTTTAATATTAATCAAATTTAAAAATGAGGAAATTAAGGAAGAATAGGGGAAAAAGAAGTTAAGGAAAATGCCACAAAAACAAGGCCAATTATCCAAAAAAAAACTCTAAATAAACACAAAACAAAAAAGAACTATCAAAACTATTTACATTTTTATGTGAGGTGTACATCTGTGTGCGCGCGTCTGTATGTATGTGTATTTATATTTTATTTACATCCTGTGCATTATTTTTGAATGTGTAATTGTTATTATAAGAATATATAGTGTCGACTATATATATATATATATATATATTGTTATTATATACACATATACATGTATGTATACGTCAGTCAGGGGGGTCGATCATACTTCGCGGAATTCGGTGGTGGATCTCCATCCCAATTAACTGCGGAAAGTGAGGTATCCCTGTATACCAATTTTTCTATGGTGTTCTGCTTACGCGGTGTTTTGCGCTATAAAAACATTTTGCTCATAAGCTCGATGGCTGGGAGACAGAACACATCGTTTTCCATTTGCTATCTTCCGTGAGTAATCCCTGTAGTCAATTCAAGGCACTTCTCTCTGCGCTTTATATATTATACGTATAAAACCACCTTAGAAGGATGTGTTCTGGGAATAAGTCTGTAATTTTCACTTATGTAATGTGAGGTGTGCTCTTTAATCATTTTGAGATTGTATAGACCAATTCCAGGAGACAATTGACATAATTAGCTACAATTTTATTCATATGATAATTTAACATAATCACTCTGTATATCTAAGCATTGAATTAAACTGTATAGGCAACTTCTTTAAAGTATTATTGGGTCTAAAACAATTTCTGTCCATAACTGTTATGTTTGGCTGATGGCCGTAATGCTTATACATTATTCGATAAGTCCTCTCCATATAAATTACAACTATGCAACATCAGCTTAATGACATCACACATTGTCAGTTTTCTCTCTGTCATAACAACCAAAATGGGAAATATAGAATTATTAGACTCATTCAGTCATTCATTTTTTTTCTCAACCGCTTTATCCTAATCAGGGTTGCGGGAAGGTTGGCGCCCATATCAGCTGACTCTGACGAGGGCAGAGTACACCTTTGACAATTTGCAAGGCCATCGCAGGGCAGAAACATGCCGACGGTTATGTAGCTGCTCTTGATGAAAATCAGCAATGGTTCTTTTACATTCCTCCCACCATAGACAGTCGAGACACACCACAGCCTTTGATAACCCAGTTAGCTGTACTGGGGTAAAATATTAAACTAAAATATTTCTTATTATGAACTAATAGATAACGATAGCTTGTTTTTCTTCCGAAATACCACATTTACAAGTTTGATTTAATTCATTCCTCTTTATGCAAGCTCGTTTTAAAAAATCTTTATTATAAGTGATAGAACAATATACAGTGGTACCTCACCTAGGTGCACCTAAGTCTAACCAAACAAAAAATGCAAGTTACGAAAAACATTTTCCTAAAATTTTTGTCTCAGGATACAAAACAAGTTCACGTTACGAAAGCACCATCTTAAAAATTCAAACGCGCCATTCTAAAACACGCCATTCAAACAATGCACGAGCTGCTCTCCCATCAATGACGTTCAAACATCCCGCCCCACTGGTCTCCCATTGGCTAACAACTGAGCTGTCATTTCTGTCGCCTTCACTCAAGCGCCATCTTGGACAGGTCCACTTGACTCCATCTTGGACAGGGATCCCATTGCCTAGGAGGAATGACGCATTTACCTATTATAGTGCCTATTATAGAGCTGAATCCACCATGATGCTTTTCATGTAAAGGACAGAGTTACAGTTTTTTATGTTTTATTTCTTGACTCAGGCTTTTAACCTTACATAAACATTTGTAAGATTATAACTGCTAAGAAGACATGGTCAACACGCGCACGCACACACGCACACGCGCGCACACACACACACGCACGCGCGCGCGCACACACACACACACACACACACACACACACACACACACACACACGAGAAGAAGAAATGGGCTCAAGTGATATCACAAAGGAATATGGCCAAACCCGTCTATCATCGGTATGATATTGAAACAGAAGGAAGTCTTTAAAAGGTATGCTTTTATAATTTTTAAAGGGTTTTGGGGTAGTTTTGGGAGCCTTGGAACGAATCACGCGTTTTACATGGCTCTCTCCAATCGCTCATAAAGGTGTCTAGGGATGGTGGACTAAGAGAAGAGAGCCGCGTCACTTCAGCGGTTGTTCAATTTTGAGTGAAAACTCAACCCTGCAAGGTTTTATATGTATCAGTTCACTTTAATGAACACACAGGGAATTAAATCTACAATATTGTCGCCTCTGGGCCAGCCACCACATTTCAACAGTCTCCCTCGTTTAGCTATAGGCTTCCCTCAGCTGGTACTGACCACTCCACAACTCGCTACTCTTCAGCTCTCCCCTACAGTCTGTAGAAAATCTTCAAAAAAAAATGGTACTCAATGCTCAAGCTGGTCTTATACCGCCGCCTAACTCGCAAGTCGAGATGTTGTCTCTTTGGCTCCAAACTCAGGACTCTACCGTCTCCTTTCCTTTTGCCCATATATCTCCATGCTGTCTCTTTTTCACCTGAAATCCTGTGGTGCCCTTGTGTAGCAGTCATGACAAAGGAATCAGTTGTCCAGGCTCTTCCCAGCAGGAAGACTATTGTTAGCCGAGGGTGAATGTCTGGCTGCAGGATGAAGCATTGAAACAACAATTATATCACTACAGACTACATGTGTAGTCAAGAACTTCGAATACACACAAGTGAGCCATAAACAGAAGCAAGCTATACAACCACAAGAAAAGGTCAGAAACGAGAAACTCTAAACAGATAATACTATAATCTACCACACTTTCTCCCACTGAAAGTGTCGATAGACAGACAGACAGACAGACAGACAGACCGACCGATCGATCGATCGATCCCTCACTTTCCGCGGTTAATTGGGACCAAGGTGTAGGCTCAACCCGACTGACGTATACATACATGTATATATATAACCGAACTGGGAAGAAGGAGGGGCACGTTCAGTCTGTTGTTTGTAAACAATGGAAGCAGCATCATTACGTCATTACGTCGTCGTACTACGTAGGTACGTCTAAACTCAATTTTTTTTTTTCAAATGTAAACTCGAAAAAACGTAAAAAGCATGAACATAAGTTGGGGAGCGTCTGTATATGTAATGTTTTTCCCTTTTTCTTCTTATTTTCTTTTACTTTAGGCTTTGTCCACTGACTCTGTGGAAAGGCTTCCAGTGTATAACAAGACAGCTCTGCGGAACTACAAAGTGAGCCAGGAAGCAGATGATTGGTGTGTTCCAAGCAGAGAGCCACTCGACTTGGCAGTGTTCCGTCTGGCCAAATGAAGACCATCCCCTTGTCTGGAGTCTCTTGGCTTAAAATAAAGACAGTAGCATTCTGGATCTCACATGGGGATCAGAAAGAGCAATATGGTGTCTGTGTGAAGCCAGACACTTAACATGAAGCCTTATGGTGTCTCTCATATCACCAATTAATGCATGTAATGGCTCTACATCTGCGCCATAATCAACCCATGAATAGATTTTTTTTTTTTTTTTTTGTGGTTTGCAAAGTGTCTTTTCCCCATTTTGTTACTTGTAGACCAAATGTGACAGTGTATAAAAAGAGCCTTTTCACTAAAGGTGGAGCATTGTAGTACGTATTGTAGCGCCTGAGCTGTGAACTTAGTGTGTAAGTGGAGGGCAGCAGGATCATCCAGGGCAGATGGTGGGGTCAGTGTGTAGTGCAAGGCCAGAGCATGAGTGCTCTAAGAAAGGGCGCCTTCACTACAGGGAGTACTTTATAGAATATCTATCTTCTATAAGTCAGAGAGAATTACATCAATACTGAATTATTCCACCATGAATAAATGAACCATGTTTAGAAACCAGAACTGAAAACTTCTGGATTCACGATTCGCTTCAGGGACGTGAAAAGGCTGTATTGCGATGTCAGACAGAATAATACCAGTGCAGCTGGATGTATGCAGTACACTAACAAAAGAACTTTACAGTTTAATGCAGTGTTTGATTCCATACCTCACGTGATAACTTTTCTGTTTTGTGCTTTTCAAATTCAGTGTCACTTTGCCTTTGAGTTAATTCATTTGTATCATCGGTTGTGCGTCATACTGCTACGGTATGTTGTTTTCTTTAGCCCCTTGAACATACAACGCACAACAGGTCCATAACATAAGGGATATAATATATAATATACAGTGTGCCATGTACCATAAAGTGGGTTGAGCTGCATTCCTTTAAGATGCATACAAAGGAAAGAGGTGAAATGAGGCTTTCTTGGACATTTCTCTTAAGCTCCTGTCATATACATCACACAGCAGGGACACGACAGGTACACAACAAACAGTTCTGGGTGTGTCGTAAAAACTCGTGTTGTGTGACCGAAAAAGGTTGCTACTGAGTTTTTTTGCGTGTTACAGTAATTTTCCATCTTGTGGGTAATTCTTGAGGTCACATCAATTTCCTTGGCCTATTGGGCAATGCCCAACAACATCTTATAGCGCTGGTACGATACATGTACGAATTTCGTACGTGTTTTTGTTAACCTCAGAACTGAACATTTATTAGAGTGGCCCTATGCTCACCCTCATTAAAACTCTTAATTCAGTTTTATGACAGTATGAGGTTGAGTGTACATGTTATATCTCTGAGTATCAGAGGAACATCATACGAGTATTCTTTCTTTCTGTCTTTGAACAATCACATCACAGACCAAGCTTATTTGCCCATCAGTGATGACCTGGCGAGCTGTCCGAGGTGTACCCAGCCCTCGGTTGAGATGGGGACCAGCCTCCCCGTGACCATAATTAGTATTAAGCAGCTTAGAAAATTAATGAATGGACAAGTGATGTGTGTAAAGTATATATTTCTGTGAATGAAACTACGCAGGTTTCAAATCCACCTCACCCAAACCTACCTCTACCGCTTCTGTCAGAGCCGCGCTGAATTCATACAAAAGAAAAAAGAATCACAGTTTCTTTGTGAAATGGTTTAAATTGTTGTCAAGGCCAGTTAAAGATTATAATCTAATTATTTACATGCTTGAAAATGTATTTATTGTAATAAACAAACCAGTGGTTTTGAACTTGAACCATGCACCTTGTTAATTATTAATGGTTATGTATATTATGTCTATGGATTTTATGTTAATCTTTTACTTTCCTTGTTAATTTTATGATCTGAACTATTTTTAATTGTATCCACAGTCAATGTACAGGAAATAAACATGACATTTCATGACACATCCCTCTATCATTTTTTTCATCACAAGTCTTAACCATCCTATATTCTATTCAGTATATATGCTAGTGCCTTATGTTAAGCAAGCAATTCCCATAAAAAATTATTATTAATAATAATAATAATAAAAATAATAGCAATTGTGTGCTAAGATGTCACAGGCTGGCCATTTGCCCACTCAACCAAAGGTTATAGACTTGTACAGTAAACAACTTTGTGGAAGGTTACAGCATGCAGCTTTAACACATGCTTAACTCTTAACCTGGGGTGACTGAATAGAAAGCATTTAATGCCTCTAATGGGTGTAACAAGGTTAGACGGTGAAGTATTTCTTAAATTGAATGAACCTGAAATGGAGTGAATGAATTAAGGAAGCTCATAATAGGTGAATAAATGCTCCAGTGACAGATAGTTTTGTTTGTATGATCTTTTTAATCATTGTGGTTTAAATTATTGGTGCTATACAATTAGAAACTTCCTCTGAATGTCATCTCGGAATTTCATTTTAAACATGCAACGTGTTTATAACTCACGTCACATAAAGTGGAACTCAATCTTATTATAATGGGGCCGGTGGCGTAGTGGTTAGGGTGCTGTACTCATGACCGGGAGGTTGTGTGTTCAAATCCCTGGGCAAGGTCCTAACCACAAGTGTGCTTCTGTTCACCCAGCAGTATATTATAAATGGGTACCAGTAAAAATATACTGGGATGGTAACCTGCAATGGACTAGCATCTCATCCAGGAGGAGTTGTACTCCGAGTCACTTCACGCTATGGAAACCGGGGATAAGCACCGGCCTGATGAGCCACCATGGCTCGGGTGTAAAAAGCCCAACGGACTTAAATCTTATTAGGGTCACGGGGAGGCTGGAACCTATCTCAGTCCACACTGAGTGAATGCAGGATGCATTCCAAACAAATCATCACAGGGACAACACCCATACACACACACACACACACACACACATACACATACATACACACACACCTCAGTGCAATTTGAATAGCCAATTAGTCTTTAATATGCATGTTTTTAGACTGTGTGAGGAAACTGGAGTACATGGAGGATTCCACATTACTAGAAGAAACCTATGCCAGCACAGAGAGGGTATGCACACCCCTCACAGAAACGAGCAAGTTTGGGATTCGAATCCAGGATCTTCTTGCTATGATGCGGACGTACACACTGCTACACCGCCATGCCCCTCAGATATTTTATCAATAAATAGAAATCATCTTATAATAAGGTTGGATGAGTGTTGACCCTATAGTGGCCTGGTGAGCTGTCCAGGGTGTGCCCTGCTCTCACCCAGAGTCAGCTGAGATGGGTGCCAACCTCCCCACAACCCTAATTAGAATTAAGCTGCTTATAAAAATTAATAAATGAATGAATTTTAGATAAATATACCTTTGATGCAAAAATTAGACTTTTTTTCATTCATTCATTTTGGAACCACTTAATCCTGATTAGTGTTGCGTGGAAGCGAGAACAATCACAAACCTCCGCCAACTTTGGGTGAAGGAAGAGTACCCCAGACTATTGTAGGGCAGAAACACACCGACGACTATGCAGCTACTCAAGAAGAAACGGTTCTTTTACAGCTTCTCACCATAGACAGTGAGAGACATGGCCAGACTTTGATAGTCCCGTTAGCTGCACTGGTTGGACTTTCTTAATTTGTTCATTTCCTGAACCGCTTAATCTTAATTAGGGTCGCGGGGAGGCTGGCGCCCATCTCAGCCAACTCTGAGCAAGGCAGAGTACAACCTGGATAGCAAGGCCAATACAGGGACAACACTCACACAACCATTCATACTCATGCTCAAACCTAGGGGTACTTTGGAACAGCCAATTACCCTACTCTGCATGTTTTTGGACTGTGGGAGAAAACCGGAGAACCCGGAGGAAATCCATGCAAGCACAAGGAAAACATGCAAACTCCACTTAGAAATGCCCCCACTGCGCCCTGCAAGCGACTATAAATAGTGTTTACTGCATTTCATATTGTTTGCTCGGTGCTTTCTTCCTTACACCATAGCACAACAATGAGAGCGCCATTGCCAACTACTGTAGAGGATGTGCAATTACACTTAATTTTAGTACAGTATGGCAAAAAAAAAACATTTTCCCCAGGGTCATACATGCCCCCCGTGGCATCACACCGTGCCCCCCCAAGTGGGCAAACACCCACTATTTGAGAAACGCCCCACTATTTGAGAAGCACTGGCCTTGTGTGAGTTCGTTCACGAAGAGGCTTTCTTTGCTGGCATTCATAGCGTGCACACGCACAAAATTCTCCTCCTCCTCCTTCTCCTCTGTTACACACCACCTCTTGCCTGCCCACGTGACATTTTCACCGCAGTCGATGATTGGAAGGATTAGTTGACTTATTGTCTTGTTTTATTATTATTAATTATTATTAATGTTAATGTACATGTATTATTATTGTTATTAAATATTTATTGTTTTTACATGCTTATCTTGAATATATAAGGTCAAATATAAATGTTTGTGTCAGGTTATATGAATTTGGGAGGTGGTTGGAATGGATTAATTGTATTTCTGATACAGTATTTCATATGGGAATAATTGTTTCATCTAACAAATGTGTTGGCTTACAAGCTTGCCCTCGGAACGGACTAAATTCATTAGACAAGGTACCATTGTATTAATCCCAGAGGGGATATTTGCCTCTTATGAAAGTAATATGATATTGCAAGACAGAAATTCCTTAAAAAATATTAATGCGATAGTTGATGTAAAAATCATGGTATGTACACTACATGACAAACTCAACACTTTTATAAAAAGCGTACATTACTTGTGGGCAGAGAAGAAAGTCTCATGAGATTAATAAAGGGAACTCGAGCACTAGTTTAAAAAAAATAATATGTGTAAAATTCTTATGTCCATAGTAACAGAGCTGTAGAATGTCATATTATGTAACCAATCTAAGTAATGGTTCTGAAATCAAAAAGTATTTATGAGATGGAAAAATGTTTAGTACATGTTAAAAAATTCCACAGTAATGGTCAATGATAGCATTTTCAACTGTCCTGGGAATTTGGTCAATTTTTGTTTGTATAGGTATTGGCAGCATGTGTGACACGGACTTCAGATAAAAGTATACAGTATAAGAGACGTCCTTTAGCCTCTGTCCTTTCTAAGTACTGTATCTAACAAGAATGCAGATCTGTCCACATTATAATACACTGTACACTTAGTAATACACAAGAACATGGAATGTAAAATAGATTAATATACAGGTATCCCTCACCTTTCCACGGTTAATGGGGACCGAGGACCCCCCCCCCCCCCCCGCCTCGCCGCAACTACCGATTTCAGCGAGGTAGGATCGACCTCCCTGATGGAAACGTACATGTATATGTGTATATAATATCAATAAATGCATATTCAATGCTATAAATGCTTATAATAACAATTAAAATTTCAAAAATAATGCATAAGATGTAAATAAAATATAAATACACACACATACAGACGTGCACACACACAGATGCGTACCTCACATAAAAATGTAAGTAGTTTTGTTGGGGGGTTTTGGGTTGGGTTTTTTTTTTGTTTTCGTTTGTTTGGGGTTTTTTGCACAATTGGCCTTGTTTTGTGTCATTTACCTTAACTTTTCCTCTATTTTTCCTTAATTTCCTTTATTTTTCGATGAATATTTTTTAAAATCCCACGATGCACTGAAGCCGCAGAAACTGAAGCATGAAGTAGCGAGGGATCACTGTAATAGCTTTCTTTTTTCATTTCGTATGAATACATATTTGTTAATAAACACAAAGAAACAGAGTAAGTCAAATACCAAAAGAAATATGTGGCTCTGCAGTTTAATTCTTTCCAGTATAAGGCCTCTCCATATTCTCTATATTTCCTAAGCAGGTCAGTGTGAAAATAACAGAGTTGTGAAAGTACAGAACAGAACTGCTACACTCAGTCAGTTCCAAGAAATCCTCAGGGGAAAAGAATAGCACCATAAACAGTGGAGTGTGCAGTAAAAGGAAAAGAGGGGGGAAGACGTGTGCTCCCTGCAGTTGCCTCTAATCTGCTTGATAAACAATTTGTTCTCTCTGCTGCTGCATGCCAGGCATTGCTCAACACTGTTTACTGTATTCATGAGAACTATTACTGGTGCTTATTATCCCCATGTTCTCTTCGGCACATTAGTGCATGGTCAGCTAATCCCATTCTCATTCTACATGATGTACTTTTTTTATTTGGTTTAAACAGAATCTAATCAAATTTATTTACTTTTCAATTTTTATTTTAGCACAGGAAGAAGTCATGTGATGTTCCATGAGAAAGTTGATAATCACCAGATGTACAGGTACTTGTCTATAACAATACAGACAGATCAGTATGTGTTCTGTATACAACAAACAAGCAAAGAAAATATACAAAAATAGCCAATAACAAAATTACCGTATCTCATAAAACACCCCTAAATCAATTATTATAAACATAACATTGTAAAATAATATCAAATATATCAAATCATATCAACATTAATTTCAAATAAATTAAATTCAAGCAAAATAATTTCAAATAGATAAATTTTAATCAAATTCACTCATCAAATATCAAATACAGTATCAAATATAACCTTTAACATTCTCTATGATGCGATCTTTCTGCCTGTAGATGTTCCGATGGTCGACAGAGCCATTTTGAAGAAACATGCAACATTCACGTGTTTTTCACCAGCATAATAGCCATCTTTGTTTCTAATGAGATGTCTTGCCGCTTTTTCTGATTACCACCATCATTAGTAGGCTTACGCTTCTGACCAACCATATTTGCTGAGGGTTACAAAAGTCCACAAAACAGTGTAAACACAAAGATAACAGAGATGACGTCTTAACACAAAGGTTAACAAGCAGTGAACTGGAAAGAAGGAGGGGCACCTTCAGTCTGTCGTTTGTAAACAATGGACGCAGCATAATTACATCATTGTGTCATTACGTCAGCGTACTATGTAGGTACGTCTCATACTACAGAGAGCACGCTAAACTCAAAATTTGACATAATTTTTTTTTTTAAACGTAAAATCAAAAAATATGTAAAACGAATGAACGTAAGTCGGGGAGCGTTTGTATCTCACTCTCCATCACACCAATCATTGCATGTCCTCCATCGTCACATCCATAAATCACCTCTTTGCTTTTCTTCTTCTCCAAATACCAGATAGCTCCATCCTCAACCATCTTCACCCAATATACCCATCATTTTTCCTCTGCATACCAATACCGTCTCACTCTGGCCTTACTCACTTTATCGCCAAACACTCCTATCTATGCTGTTCTTATAACATAGTAGTTTCTAATCTTTGTCATTTTTGTCATTTTCAAGCAAAATGTATTTCTGCCACTTCCACCCCCTCCTGTCTTTGTGTTTGCACAGGTTCCCAATCCATTCAGCATAGCTGGTCTTACAACTGTCTCATAAAACTTTTTCTTCACTCTTGCAGATACCCTTTGATCATAAATCACTCCAGCTGGCTCCCGAGTGGCACACTGACAACGTACACAACTATCAACCTGGAAATCACCGGTTTGGATCCAGGTTGATTCTGCAGCCATCTGTCAATGGCAGTCTATGGGAGCTAATTGTTCCAGCTCGCATGGGAGGGAGGGATGGCATACACTCAGTTCTCCATCACTCATAGTGATCACCAGCCAATCATAGGTGTCTGTAGGCTCATTTGTACAAAGGGGGAAGATAATGTTTTCCTTTGAGTGTGTTAGTTGCTTCCAAATACGCAACTGTATCAGTTTGTAAAAAAAATGGCTGGCAGCATCATATATCCTTTTTTTGGGGGGGCATGTTCATGCTTATGTTCTTCGCTGGTTTGTGCTGGTCATGTGTAAAGCAACACTTGACAGGTGGCAGTTGGACAGGGCTAAATTAGAGGAGACAATTAGGGGGTGTTTGAAAATACATAAATAAATAAATAAATAAATAAATAAAGCCCCAGTGCAGCTAACTGGGTTATCAAAGGCCGGCCATGTCTCTCACTGTCTATGGTGAGAGGTTCATGTAAAAGAGCCATTGCTGACTTTCGACAGGAGTAGCTGCATAGCCGTCAGCATGTTTCTGCCCTGCGATGGCCAGGCAAGCTGTCCAGGGTGTACTCTGCCCTCGCTCAGAGTTGGCTGGGATGGGCACCAGCCTCCCGGCGACTGTAATTAGGATTAAGCCATTACTGTACAGGAAATAAATGAATTAATGAATGAATACGTAAATATATTCACCATAGCCTAATTGATTCATTCCAGAATCAGCAGGAGAAATGTGTGTGTGTTGGGGGTTGGGGGTGGAGTTGCACTTTCCCTTCCTCCATCTTCATGGCTGAAGTGCCTTTGAGCAAAGCACTGAACACCCAACTGCTCTCTGGGCGCCCCCAATGTGCGTGCAACCCAGGGCTCTGTGTGTGGGCTCACTGTTTATGTGTGTATTTGGATGGATTAAACGCAGAAACAATCATTTCCATTGCGGGATTATGAACAAATCTCAAAAAAATTGGGACAAGGCCATTTTCACCACTGTGAGGAATCCCCTCTTCTTCTTACAACAGTCTGCAAACGTTTGGGTACCAATGAGACAAGTTTCTCAAGTTTAGAAATAGGAATGCTGTCCCATTCTTGTCTAATACAGGCCTCTAACTGTTCAACTGTCTTGTGCCTTCTTTGCTGCACCTTCCTCTTTATGATGCACCAAATATTCTCTATAGGTGAAAGATCTGGACTGCAGGCTGGCCATTTCAATACCCGGATTCTTTTCCTACGCAGCCATCATATTGTAATTAATGTTGCATGTGGTCTGGCATTATCATATTGAAAAATGCAAGGTGTTCTCTGAAAGAGACGATGTCTGGATGGACGCATATATTGTTCTAGAACCTGAATAAACCTTTCTGCATTGACGGTGCCTTTCCAGCTGTGCAAGCTGCTCATGCCACACGCACTCATGTAACCCCATACCATCACAGATGTAGGTTTCTGAACTGAGCGCTGATAACAGCTTGAGTTGTCCTTGTCCTCTTTAGTCCAAATGATATGGTGTATCAGTTTTCCAAAAGAACTTCGAATCATGATGACCAGAGAACAGTTTTCCACTTTGAAACACACCATTTTAAATGACCCCTGGCTCAGAGAAAACGCCCGCGCATCTGGGTCCTGTTCAGAAATGGCTTCTTCTTTGTACTGTAGCGTTTGAGCTGGCAACGGCAGATGGCACGGTGGATTGTGTTCACCGACAATGGTTTCTGGAAGTACTGCTGAGCCCATTCTGTGATTTCCCTTACAGTAGCATTCCTGTTTGTAGTGCTGCGCCGTTTAAGGGCTCGAAGATCACGGGCATCCAGTATGGTTTTTCGGCCTTGACCCTTAGACACAGAGATTGTTCCAGATTCTCTGAATATTTGAATGATGTTATGCACTGTAGATGGTGATAACTTCAAACCTTTTGCAATTTTTCTCTGGGAATCAGCTTTCTGATATTGCTCCACTATCTTTCTGCGCAACCTTGGTGGATTGGTGAGGAGACACTGCCACTCTGAGAAGCTCTTTTTATACACAGTCATGTTGCCAATGGACCTCATTAGTGGTAATTGGTCTTCCAGTTGTTCGCTATAAGTGCAATTGACTTTTCCAACCTCTTATTGCTACCTGTCCCAACTTTTTTGAGATTTGTTGTCACCATGAAATTTAAAATCAACACATTTTTCCCTTAACATGATACATTTTCTCAGTTTAAACTTTTGACCCTGTCATCTATGTTCTATTTGGAATAAAATATGGAAATTATATTGGCACTTCCACATCATTGCATTCAGTTTTTATTTACAATTTGTGTAGTGTCCCAACCTTTTTGGAATCCAGTTCGTAATACAGTACAGTATCGCAAAATCAAAATAAATAAATCACCCCTGCCACTCTGCCCCATCTATTCCACCCTTCTTGCACTCTATTCTTCATTTCTCTACCACACTCTCCATTACCATGCATGGTTGATCCCACGTATTTCAATTCAGCACCCTATTCATTTCTCCTCCTTGCGCCTGTACTCTCCTCTTCCCCTTCCTCTCATTCTCACACATGTACTCTTCTTACTTCAGACTTTCATTCCTCTTCTCTCCAGCGCATACCTCCACCTTCTCAGACTCTTCTCCACTTTTCCTCTACTCTCACTTTAAATCAAAACATCCTTCATCCATAAATATTATAGTCCATGGAGAAACTTCTGACCAGTACCCTGTCATGAGTTACAATTTGTTATTATTATTATATCATGATTATTACTTCATTTATTCTTTACTTGAGTATACAGATAAGCATGCTGGATAAAAATCTAAATATTTCAGTGATCAGTAAACATACTCAACATATACAGTACATATTCCTTTTGAACGCGATGTACAGAGTTGTGGCAACTACAGAGGGATAAAGTTGATGAGCCATACAATGAAGCTATGGGAAAGAATAGTGGAAGCAAGACTAAGGGCAGAGGTCAGCATTTGTGAACAACAGTTTGGTTTCATGCCCAGAAAGAGCACCACAGATGCAGTGTTTGCTTTGAGGATGTTAATAGAGAAGTACAGAGAAGGTCAGAAGGAGCTGCATTGTGCCTTTGTGGATCTGGAGAAAGCATATGACAGGGTGCCGAGAGAAGAACTGTGGTATTGTATGAGGAAGTCTGGAGTGGCAGAAAAGTATGTTAGAGTGGTGCAGGACATGTATGAGAGATGTAAGACAGTGGTGAGGTGTGCTGTCGGTGTGACAGAAGAGTTCAAGGTGGAGGTGGGACTGCATCAAGGGTCAGCTCTCAGCCCCTTCTTGTTTGCTATGGTGATGGACAGGCTAACAGATGAGGTTAGACAAGAATCTCCATGGACTATGATGTTTGCAGATGACATAGTGATCTGTAGTGAGAGCAGAGACCGAGTGGAGGAAAATCTAGAGAGGTGGAGGTATGCCCTGGAAAGGAGGGGATTGAAGGTTAGTCTTAGTAAGACAGAATACATGTGTGTGAACGACAAGGACCCAAGAGGAACTTTGAGGTTACAGGGGGCAGAGATAACGAAGGTGGAGGATTTTAAGTACTTAGGCTCAACAATCCAGAGCAATGGAGAGTGTGGAAAAGAGGTGAAGAAGCGCGTGCAGGCAGGTTGGAATGGTTGGAGAAAAGTGTCCGTGTGATGTGTGATAGCAGCGTATCGGCAAGAATGAAGGGAAAAGTGTACAAGACGGTGATGAGGCCAGCAATGTTGTATGGTTTAGAGACAGTGGCCCTGGGGAAAAGACAGGAGTCAGAGTTGGAGGTAGCAGAGATGAAAATGTTGAGGTTCTCTTTGGGAGTAACGAGGATGGATAGGATCAGAAATGAGTACATCAGAGGGACAGCACATGTTAGATGTTTTGGAGACAAAGTCAGAGAGGCTAGATTGAGATGGTTTGGACATGTACAGAGGAGGGATAGTGAGTATATTGGTCGTAAGATGCTGAGGTTGGAACTACCAGGCAAAAGGCCCAGAGGAAGACCAAAGAGAAGATTTATGGATGGGGTGAAGGCGGACATGAAGGTCGTTGGAGTAAGAGTAGAAGATGCAGAGGATAGGGAGAGATGGAGGCAGATCATTTGCTGTGGCGACCCCTGAAGGGAACAGCCGAAAGGAAAAGAAGAAAGAAGAAGATTCCTTTTGAATGTGGTGCCTGTAAAAGCACTATTTTAAACTATCTTACCATTGCCATCTTGTGTCCTTCTTGTGTAACTGCAGTCTGTTCTCATTATCTTTATGTGTGTAATTCTATTTCTATTTCTCTATACTTATTTAATTTAAAGTTATTCATTCATTTTTCAAAACTGCTTAGTGTTACTGAGAGGATAGTGCCCATCTTAGCCAACTCTGGGTAAGGGTGGGGTACACCCTGGACAGTTTACCAGTCCATGGTAGGTTCAACACACAATTCACGCACTTACATCTCGGGACAATTTGAAGCAGACAATTAGCATACTGTGCATGTCTTTGGACTGTGGGAGGAAACCAGAGTATCCAGGTGAAACCCACACAAGCACAGGGAGAACATGCAAACTCCATGCATAAAGGTCGCAACCTGGGAACCAAACCCATGCCTTCTTGCTGTAGGGCGGAAGTTCCACTCACTGAAAACCATGCTATCTTAGTTTATGTTTATGGATTTAAGGTTTGTGTGTGTGATGTACAGCTTGAAACAAGGCAGTATTATTTTATTTTTATGAACTTTTCATGTCATCAGAAAATAAGAACTACACTGCACAATTATAACGTTATTTTAAGATGTCACCCAGCTACTTTTTTTCTGATAGGGTCAGAATTTTTCACATTGGTCTAACCATTGTATGATCCTGTGTGATTACTGCCTCATGCTTTCATAGGCAAAATCCTAAAGAGTCAAATGAGACTCTGTAAAACTTAACAACAAAACTCTTTGTGCTGATGTTCCATTGGCGCCAAAAGACAACCCTTTTTAAAAGAAAATAGATAATAGATAGAGTCGCTTAATGAGTGTTTAAATGAGAATTTAGTCTGATTTTCCTGCAACAACTTGCAGTTTATATCCAACAGCATAACATGCGATCAGTTATTTGTACCACATAGTTCAAGTCACGATTTACAAAAGGGAATTTGTCAACATGAATTAGCCAACTACAATCTTCATCTTCATCTTCATCTCCATCTTCTTCTGCTTAATTCGGATTCGGGTTGCAGGCCAGCAGCCTAAACAATGAGGTCTAGATGCCCCTCTCCCCAGTCACTTCCTACAGCTCTTCCAGCGAAACACTGAGGCATTCCCAGACCAGCCGAGAGACATAATCCCTCCAAAGTGTTCTAGGTAGACCCTGGGGCCATTTTCTGGTTGGACACGCCCAAAGCACCACACCAGGGAGGCATTCGGGAAGCATTCTTACCAGATGCCCAACAACCTCAACTGGCTGATCTCAATGTGGAGGAGCAACGGTTCTACTCTGATCTCTGCCCGGATGGCTGAGCTTCTCACCCTATCTCCAAGGGAGAACCCTGCTACCTGGTGAAGGAAACTCATTTCAGCCACTTGTATCCATGATCTTGTTCTTTCAATCACTACCCAAAAGGTCATGATCATAGGTGAGGGTTAGAACATAGATCGACTGGTGAATTGAGAGCTTTGCCTTGCAGTTCAGTTCCTTCTTCACCACAAAGGCAGCAGATCCACCTGTCGATCTCTCGTGCCATCCTTCCCTCACTTGTGAACAAGACCTAGAGATACTCAAACTCCTCCACTTGGGGCAGGACATCACTCCCGACCTGGAGGGTGCATTCCACTCTTTTTCTGACTGAGAAACATGATCTTGAACTTGGAGGTCCTGATTCTCAACCAGGCCGCTTCACACTCGACTGAAAATCGTTCCAATGAGAGCTGGAGGTCCCGGCTTTATTAAGCCTAAAGGACAACATTATCTGCAAAAAGCAGAGACAAGATCCGGTGGCCACCAAACCAGAACCCTTCAACGCCTTGACTGCACCTAGAAATTCTGTCCATAAAAATGATCAACAGAATTGGTGACAAAGGACAGCCTTGGCACATTCCAAACCTCACCAGAAACGAATTCAACCTGTTGTTCCCAATGCAGACCAAGGCTCCGGTGATACACAAACCAAATGGCCCATAGCAATGGGTCCAGAGCAAACTCCACAAGATAATTGTTTAGTGTCGCATGGAGGCTAGCGCAAATCTCAGCTGACTCTGGGCGAGGACAGAGTGCATCCTGGACAGTTCGCCAGGCAATTGCAGGACAGAAACACACTGACAGCTATGCAGCTTATTCTTGACAAAAGTGAGCAATGGCTCTTTTACATGCCTCTCACCCTAAACAGTGAGAGACAAGAACAGCTGTTGATAACCCCATTAGCTGCACTGGGGGGGGGGGGGGGGGGGCAGTGAGAACTTGGTGAGAGTGGGGTTTGAACCCCCAACCTTCGGATCAGTGATCCAGCACCTTTACCACCAGGCCACCACTGCCCTTGAGCTTGCAATGCAACTGTTTATGTATGTACAACACATGTGCTTCCAGATCTTACCTGGACACACACCTCACTTTCTGCAGGTCACCGAGACCTTTCGCTACTCTGAGACTCATGGAGAACAAGTCTTGTTGCCTGCAAATGCAGTTCTCTGTTTTGTTCCTGTTTCTGGTGTAAATATAATTGAGAGTTCAGCCAGGAATTTGAGTTGAAAATCGAATGTATGAGCGCAGCCCTGAAGAGAAGTCGGGGTCTGAGTGCAAGCCAAAGCATGAGTGAGAATCTGAGCACGAGTTTTATTTCATTACTTTATATAATTCTAATTATTAGACGGGGATTCTTATTATGAAACTGAACTGTGTGTTGAATCTAAGTTTGATAGTGGACTTGTTTTGAAAGTATGAAAGCCTATGCTTGCATCAGTGATCTACAAGGAAACCGCATTTGAGTAAATCATTCATCATTTATTCCTTTTCTAAACGGCTTAATCCTAATTATGGTCATGGGGAGGCTGGCGCTCCTCTCAGCCAACTCTGGATAAGGGTGGGGTACACTCTGGACAGCTCGACAGGCCATCGCAGGGCCAACATACATACAACCATTCGTATTCATTCTCACACCTAGGGGTGATGTGGACAGCCAATTAGCCTGCCATGCATGTTTCTGGACTGTGTACAGACCTTCATAGCCCCCAGCCTGTATCTGCAGCTTTCCGAACTCTCTACACTTCCCAGCACACCCTGCACCCATGTGAGTCATATAAGGACTGGCTGAACCTGCTGTCAGTGAGGTATTGCTCTGGGTCTTGCTGTCAGGTTTTGTCCGTGGTGGGGCCTGTATGTATCTGTGTAATTCAGTTTGTTATACTGACTCTGATATTTTGCTCTGCTATTGATGTCCTGGCGATGTATTAATTGTGTGATTGACTCTGTCCTTTGGATTATCTCTGCTATGTGGTTTATATCAGTAGTTGATAACTTTGTTTGTTTACTGTTTATGAGCCTGATTTGTAGTTTGAATTTTTATTAAAACCTCATTTACTGCAATTGCATCCATTCTACTCTTTCTCGCTTGGTGGGATGACGGCATGTGTTTCCTGTTGCTGCATGATCTTTTTCTAACAGGAGCAGACCAGACTCAACTTGTTTTATAATAATTATAACTGCAGTAATTCATTAATCTATTTCAATCAGTTAATCATTTTAAATTTATATTTGATTGAAATACAAACTGTCTTGTTTGTCTAATTAAGGTAAGATTGAAGGCTTCTGTCGAGTTAGTCTGGCTTGTCCAAAAAAAAAAAAAAAAAAGTAGACTATCACACTGGATGGCCTATAGCCTTCACTACAGGAAATAATCCCCATGGCATTGTTGCTTTAATTCATGTCACGGCCAGTAAGGTTATTCCATCAGCTGGCTGACTTCCCGAATACCATGGAGCTGTACTATATCTCTTCAGAGTTTTAGTATGCATATAATATATGTATGTATATTTGGTCTGTACTATGTGGAGAAATAAAGAAAAGCAAACTTTTTTTTTTTTTAAATGAGACTTTTGAGAATTTTTTTTTTTCCCTGTCTCACAACTAGAGGGATGACAGGTGAGGTTTGCATGCTTCGAGCAAGGTTTATACTGGGGCCCACGATGTCCGCAAGCGCCATGATTTCACAATCACGAGGAGCGTGAATCTTGAGGAAACTTGTTGGAATGATTATGATCGTGCCAATTTTCACTATCAAACATTTTCGCCATGTTTATTACAATTTGATGTCAACTATGACAGAATGTGGGAATTGTAGTATGGTAGAGTTTAACAGACCTTGATGCACCAATATGAGGGTTCTTGATGTACTTGAGCACAATTCCTTTAAATTCTGTCTCTTGGATGCACCCTGCCTTCATTTTATAACACAATAATGCGCCAAGCATGCATAAATCATGGAGCTCAACACTTTTTTTTTTTTTTTTTTTAAATGGCGATCATAGGGTAAGTACTGTGTAGCGCAATGCATCTTTTTATAGCCTACTTATTCAGTGTTTAGTACATTCTAAATGGAAACAACAAAAGCAAACTAAAACAATCTTGATATATTTTTCCATTTTAAAGTGTGACAATGAGTAAGCCATCTGCTCCACGTAACTGTAAGAGAATTTGAGTATCCAGAGCTTTGGTCGAAGGCTTATCCACTCTGTATAATTTTTTTTTTTTTTTAACTTACTAAAGATGATCCAATCAGATTGTGCCGTTCCCGTGTAGTGTGTATATACAATTATATAATATAAAAGCCTTACTAAAAGTAATAGTTAGTTTCACTTTGTGATCCCATTGTGTTGTGGTATGCACTCAAGCTAGAGCTGTGCAATAAAATCGGTTTAAACCGGTTCTAACATGCAAACAATACGTATTGCGATACTCTAAATCAAAACCGTTTTTTTGACATGCATATGGAAAAGTAAAAAACTTTGGCTATTCCTGCTAACTGAACCGGAAGTAATGCTTTCGTTGAAAAAAAAAATGGCGACCACAGAGGTCCTGGCATGTAATCCTGACACAAACGTGTTTCCGTCCTCTTATCTTCAGTCATTCGGTGTGTGAAGAGCCCAGTATAATAAGACCGTGATTGGGCAGTGCCGATGTCACGAAGGCCTTCAGCCAATAGAATTTGTTTTCATATATACGATACGGAAATTCTCGCTAAAAACAAAACCACGGTTCATGTTGCTAATTACTCAGAAATTTACTGACCTACTGCATCTAAATTTTCGCTTAAACATTTTTTTTAAAATGAGCAAAAGAGGGAAGTGGTCCCATGAACCTAATCTCCAACAAGGTACATGAACCATGCACATTGTTTTGGGTTTTTATTTTTGCTGAACACGTATCATATCTGTCAACCTTGAAAAAAATGACGTCACACAACTTGCGGACTCAGACTCAGCCTCAGGCTCAACATGCTCCAAATCGGTCCCAGATTCCGGTAAATTACATTCCACTTGTCTCCAGCATAATGATAATATTAATGTGATTTATATAATAAACGATATCGCATGTTATTATTGCAAAGTTCGAAAGTTAAATGGACTTTTCTGAGCAATCAGTGTCACTGTAAGTGTTATACGTGCGGCACGTGCCCAGCAGGATTATGGGCGTCACTATGGTGGCATTAATATACTGTATATACATGTAATATTAATATTGTTATATCAATCTACTGCTCAGAGGGTCACAGGTCTGATGAGGTCCAGTCGTGCATGATACAGTTCTGTGTATGCACGGATGATGCGCCACCTTTAATCCCGCCTTAAAATTTTAATATGCATCCATTAATGATTAAGACTTTACAATATGATAATAAAAGCACTAGCAGCACTAGCAGCACGTTGGCAGCACGGTGGCGTAGTGGTTAGCACGTCCGCCTCACAGCAAGAAGGCCCGGGTTCGATTCCCGGCCTGGGCGTTTCTGTGTGGAGTTTGCATGTTCTCCCCGTGCTTGTGCGGGTGTGCTCCGGTTTCCTCCTGCAATCCAAAGACATGCACTGTAGTTTAATTGGCTGTTCTAAATTGACCGTAGATTCTCTCCTGCAGCGGCACTGGAACCCAGTCGTATTGGCATTTGCCTTTCCATTGGATCCTTCCGGTGGCGCTGAGACGTGGGACTTGCTGCTTGGGTAACAGCCTGTCCCTCATTACTCCCTACCCAGGCTCTGCGCACTGGGGGGTATCACCAGCCAGGATACCAGCCAGAGTGCAGCCATAGTCCTTCGGGACTGACGGAGGCCTACCAGAAGCACGTACATTATTCTCATCTTTGTGTATTCAATATGTTCAAATAGCTTATCTTTCTCAATATTGCAGTTCTATTTCAGTGTTAATGTTTGTGCCAAAGTTTAAAACATAATTTACATACGTAGATTTTTTTTCCTGATGCTTAGAATGTTTATTTTAATGACTAAAACCAATGTTTTTAATGTTGTTGATTTCTCTTTTTGAGATAAAGAGGAAATACTGTCAAGAACAGGCTCATTTTTAATTTCAAAACTTTCTTGCAATATATCGCAATACATATCACAATACATGCTAGAAATCGCAATGCAGGTATATTGCAATACATAAAATTTATACCCAGCCCTAACTCAAACCATGGAACAAGAAGACCAGGCTCTTGTGGAACAATTACCATTTTATGTATAAGGGAAAGAAGAATCATATGACCCCAGCAATGCCTTCTGTTAACTAACATAACAGCCTACAGACTAGACAATAAAATGTTCTGAATCATTTTCAGGAAATAAAAGACTTGAAATATGGTCAACGTTTGACAGAACAGAAACAGGAAAACATGATGCAGGTAACAGCAGTATAAAATCCAACCCAACTGAATGAGAGAAAATTAAATATATTGACAATAATAATGGATTTGGGGCAGTGGTGGTCTAGTGGTATAGGGTGCTGGATCGCTGATCCAAAGGTTGGCGGTTCGAGTCCCACTCTCCACAAGGTTGTCACTGTCCCCCCCAGTGCGTATCATACATTTTTATATATATATATATATATATATATATATATATATATATATATATATATATACTGTACTGTATATAATGGCACTGTGACCATCTTTTTGTCTCTTCTGTCATTTGGTTTGGTTTGGTGTTTGTGTGTGTGTGCTCTTTATTGTCAACTGTTGAATGAACAAAGAAAATTGGTTAAACTGTTATAAAACAAGAAAGTACACAAAAGACAATCAAGGGACTACGCTAAGCTGTACATGTGCAGATGCCTATATACACATATATACACATACCTATATGTGCACCTATAACACATATACATACATACAGTATATCCTATGACTACCTATATATCTATCCACATAATTACACATTTACAGACTTTCACATCTATTAACATATTCATTCATATTCACACATACACAGAAGAGTGAATGATATGACAAAGGTGCATGATATACACCGGGTAAGAGGTAGGGATTTTAATTAGAAAGTGCATGGAGTGAAAATGTTATATGATGTTCCAGACCTGCTCTAAAAATGGGTATTGAACTGTCCAGGAAAATGGTCTCTATGATGGTTGTTCAGTCGGTGTGTGATGGTGTTGGTGGTGGGGTTACACGTTTAACAGCTTGTGGGTAAAAACTTTTCTTGAGTCTTTAGTGTCCTGTACCTTTTTCCAGAGGGAGAGGGGAGAAGGAGGGTGTCCAGGGTGTGTGGGGCCCCTGAGAATTCCACTGGCTCTCCTCTGAAGTCTACCAGTGTAAATTTTAATGAGGTAGGTCGCGTAGTTCAGACCAACATCCTCACCATCCGCTGTAAGGCCTTCCTGACCTCTGCAATACAGCGGCTGAACCACACTGTACAGCAGTAAGCCAGGAGGCTCTTGATGATGGGGAATCCAAGAAACTTGAAGCACTCCACCTTCTCTTCCTCCTCTCCATCAATGTACAGAGCACAATGCTCAGCTTGTTTCAATGTCTGAAGACTATTATCATCTACTTGGTTTTGGATATGTTTAGTTCCAGATTATAGTTTTCGCACTATTGCAGAAGATACCGGACCTTTTTCCCTCTAGACTGACTCATTGTCTCACGGAGAGTGGAGGAAATGTGTTCTCCTTTCCTGATGTTCTGAGGCCTGTTGATATACATACTGTGTGTGTGTGTGTGTGTGTGTGTGTGTGTGTGTGTGTGTATATATATATATATATATATATATATATATATATATATATATATGTATGATTTTCTGAGTAGATCCTTCCATAGGAGAGTGCTCAATAAAAAGTGTGTATGTGTGGATACCTATATATATATATATATATATATATATATATATATATATATGTGTGTGTGTGTGTGTGTGTGTGTGTGTGTGTGTGTGTGTGTGCATATATGAGTTCACCAGCATGTAAAAATGTATGCACATATATGCATGTATGGATACCAATATTTAAGAGAACCCGCCCCCGAATACATAATGATCACCACCCCATCTAGAGGACGCCATGTTTATCGACATAGTACCGCTCCCAGCACTTTGTAATCATTCTCTATAATCACCTGAAGAGAGAGGATGGTTTCACCACCCCTCGAAACAGATCTGTAGTGATAAATGGAGTTTCAATAGAAAGTCTTTGTCCTGTCCTTTTATTTTTATTATATATATATATATATATATATATATATATATATATATATATATATATATATATATATATATATATATATATATATATATATATATATAGTGTCAGAATAGCTTTATTTATTCATTTATTCATTTGAACCACTTAATCCTAATTAGGGTCACGGGGAGGCTGGTGCCCATCTCAGCTGACTCTGGGAGAGGGCGTGGTACACCCTGGACAGCTTGCTAGGTCATCGCAGGGCCAACACTCACTAAACCATTCATTACTCACACTCATGTGATTTGGAACAGCCATCTAACCTACTGTGCATGTTTTTGGACTGTGTGAGGAAACTGGAGTACCCAGGGGAACCCACACAAGCATGGAGAGAACATGTAAACTCCACACAGAAACGCCCAGGTTGGGAATCAAACCCAGGACTTCTAAAAGCTATTAAAGTCCATCAGGCTATTTTATGATTAACGTTTTCCTAGTATACATGGTATAAAATGAATTATAGAAAAGGTAAACATTTATATTGTTGGTATGTTTACTGCTGTTTTGGTACCACCTCTATGCTGTACTCTTTGCCCCAACAGGAGGAGGAGGAAGAGAATGACCTAGATAAAGGTTATGACCCCTGTGAGAACTATCACTTGACCAGGAATGGAGAGCCACTAACTACAGTACCAAAAATGTTGCCTGTGATCGCTGTGTGCAGTGGCAGGGCTGGAATCGTCTCTTCTACAGGGGAAGAAGCACCCATATGCCCGAGATGGTGTGTGAAAAATGAACGCTGCGGTACCCATTCTCCACTGTGGCGAGTAGGTTGCTGCCCACCCAGACATGGTGGAATTGTCACAAGTAAGGTTTGTGGCCACTGGCACAGTGGCTACTGCACCTTTAAATCCCATCCCATTCAAGTGAAAGTGGGGCTGGTGGTGTAGTGGTTAGGGTGCTGCACTCATGATTGGGAGGTTGTGTGTTCAAATTCCAGTTAGACTCCCACTGTGCTAAGACCCCTGGGCAAGGTCTTAACCACAAGTGTGCCTCTGTTCACCCAGCAATATAAATGGGTACCAGTAAAAATATACTGGGAAGGTAACTTGCGATGGACTAGCGTCCCATCCAGGAGGAGTTGTACTCCTAGTTCCAGTTTACACACATGTAAACAGTGAGTGTGCGTACACACACTCGGAGCAGTGAGCTGCCAGAAACACTGGGGGCACCCAGTGTGCCGTTGGGGGTTAGGTGCCTTGCTCAAGGACACTTCAGCCATTTATGTGGAGGAAGGGAGGGTGCAGCTCACTCCCCCACCACCTCACATGTATCCTGCTGTTTCGGGAATTAAACCAGAGACCTTTCAGTCCCAAAGCATAACCATTAGGCTACAGCTGCCCCTTTCTCAGTTCAAACACAAATTCATTCATTCATTCATTCATTCATTTACCATACTGCTTAATCCTACTAGGGTCATCGGGAGGCTAGAGCCTCTCTCCTATCTAAGGTGGGTACACCCTGAACAGCTTCACAACCATTCACACTCAAACTCACACCTAGACACAATCTGCAACAGCCAGTTAGGGTAATGTCCATGTCTTTGGATTGTGGGAGGAAACCAGAGTCCCTGGAAGAAACCCATCCATGTCCAGGAAGAACACGGAAACTCCACACAAAAGACATCCTCACTGAGCTCCGGACTCAAACCAAAGACCTTCTTGTTGTAATGAAGATATGTCAACCATTACTTCACCGTGATGCTACTCAAAACTAATGTGTGAAATGTTATTAACATTTTAGAAATTAAATTATTATTGTGTTTCTGTGCAATCCTTGTTTCAGATGTTAACACTCTTTCTG
>CM045730.1:45698028-45703028 GCA_024760905.1 Plotosus lineatus | reverse complement strand
AAAAAAAAAACCTCTGCCAAATCAAACGTGCGAATCAGATGATTCGCTGTGGCGACTCCCGAGTAAAAGGGAAAAAGCCGAAAGGAAGACAAGACATTCATTGAATTAAAAAATATGAAAATTAAGGAATAATGCAGTAAAAAAATTAAGGAAAATGCCACAGAAATAAGGCCAAATATGCAAAAAAACAAAACAAAAAAACCCCCATCAAAACTAATTACATCGTTGTGAGGTGCGCACCTGAGTGTGTGCACACATCTGCATGCATGCGCGCGGATCTGTATGTATGTGTATTTCTATTTTATTTCAATCTTATGCATCATTTTTTTAATGTTTTATATATATATAAATATATAAAAAAATATGTGTGTGAGTATACGTCAGTCGGGGGATCCTACTTCACGGATTTCGATGGTCGCATGGGAATCTCGGTCCCAATTAACTGCATAAAGTGAGGGCTCCCTGTATACAGGTATACCTCACCCATCGTTGTTATTTGGTTTCAGGAGAGATGACTTAAGTCGAAAAATGACTTAAATCGAATAAGCTTGTCTCTATGCTAGCCTAGGCTAGGCTACGCCAAATCTACTTGTCTAGACTAAACAGAAAATAACCATTCCTAGTTCTGTACTTTATTCATGAATGCAATTTTCAATATGGTTAATAATGTTGCGCCTGGAGAATATGTGTCGGACCCAAAGATGCAGGAGACCATGTAAGAAGATTCAACCATTTTATTTTGTCCTTTGGAAAATCTAAAACACTGGAAATAATTAATCGATGGAAACTGGTCGAGCATGAAGCAGGATACCAGGAGTCAGAGAGATAGCAGGGGAAACGGAATCACTGCGAAGGACAATCTTCTGACGTCGGAGGGAAGTGCGCCGCTCCTATTTATAGCTCTCCGGACCTCGCCTGCAGGTAGTAGCCACGCCACTCGCCAGCGCTTGCAATGAGTGAAGAGAGAGTTAACGCCTCCAGAAAAGCACAGACCATAACAAATAAGATCAATATTATTAAACTTAATTTTAGTTTTTTATTTTTCTATACTTTTTTGAAAACCGACTTATAATCGAGAATGGCTTAACTCAAAACGACTTAAGCCGAGGTATACCTATATTTACCATTTTTAAGTCATTATCTCTCTCTCTTATTAGTTTTCATCACTCACTCATTTGTTGAGCAGCTTAATTTTATTAGGGTTGCAGATAGGCTCCAGCCTATCTCGGCCAACACTTGGCAAAGACGGGGCATTATGGAGCAACACACAATCATTCACAGTCACATCTATGGGCAGGCTGGTTAAGTCAGTTGTCATAAAGGGCATGTCTTTGGACTGTGAGAGGAAATTGGAGTGCATGGATGAAGCCCAGAAATGCCTGAGCCCAGGAGTCGAACCCAGAGCCCTGTTACTGTGAGGTGGATGTCCTAAACACTACACCACCATGCCGCCTTATTTCTTATTAGCAATTTTTTAGCTTTATTGCCTCTTGTTAAACATTAGCATACGTTTCACAGATAGTTGTTAGCGCCACACTCTTACACATGTAGTTTACATCATGACTGAGAAATGCTTGAGCTAGCACACTGTGAAATAAGAAAACCTTGGTCAGCCATCTGATCTTTCTCTCATGTACCTGCTCCTTGTTGAAAGTCTTTTGTCCATAAGTAATGAAGAATGTGGTGTCTGAGGCAGGGAAAGGCTGCATCTCGAAGTGTATCAGATGAACACGAGCAGTCATTGTGGTGCTCAAATGCAACTGGAATGCTACTCGAACCTGATCAGCTGGATGCTAAACATCTGATGTATTTAAATTCTATTTTCAACAATGAAACCAAAGGACAAATAGATACTGCGCCTCTCCCGTTTCAGAAGTGTAGCCATTCACTTGTTGCCTTCACAGCAAACTCTTGCTGCCTGGATCCCAGCTGTGACACATGGCAACCTGATTCCATGTTTGTCGAGCAGGCACATGGATCCAAATCTCCTTAGAGCTCTGTCCGGTGCAATGAACCAGGCGTGACGCAAAGTCTTCTTTCTTTCTCTATGAAGAGCAAGTTATAGCGATTAAAAGAGAATAAATTAATATGCTATATGTGGAGACAAATTTAAAAGAGCCTGTCTTTTTTTTTTTTTAAATATCCCACAACAGCACTGGATAAACATTTTCCATAGACTTTGCTTAAAGCCTGGGGGGATTCACCTCTTGCTCTCTCACATGACGATCTCCGACACAAAGATATCTATCTGCTCCCTTGAGTCTGGAGCAGTGGCATGTTTGACCATGCTGAGCGATTATTTTTTATTTATTTATTTTTTCTCTCCCCCCCACCCCCCCACCCCTTGGCCAAATCTCCCATACTGTAGTTCTTTCTTTGTTCCTTCTGCTAATAAATACAGATAGATAAGGAACACAGTGTTCAGTACAGTGCTGACCCTTAAAAAAAAACAAGCCTCAGATTAAAATGCAATTATCTATGGAAACGTGACATTTTAAGAAGAAGGTTCTGGTAGTTTGGAACCCTCAGCATGTTTTGCCCTGAAATTACAGTACCCTCTCTGTGAACGTAAATATTGACACATATAAAAGCTATGATTATGTATAAACTTTAGCTTTTATTTTGCTTTAGCTGCTGACAGGTTTTCGCACCAAAACTTGTTTTTTTTTTAATTTTTTATTTATTCATTTTTTAAAACTATGCTGCCCCCATTTTCCCTCTTTTCCCATCACTTTCCCATGTGTAATGCTTTGGCATTTAATTACAACCAGTTCATACACTCTACGAGTTAAAAAAGGCAACACGACTGCGCAGTAATGGTGAAACTACTCCTCTTTCTCTGAACGCCTGCATTTGGGGCAACTTTTTCTTCTAAAAACAGGACCCTTTCTCTCACTCTCCAGTAAAGAAAAGGGTTAGTCTCACCACAAGTATTTCCATGCAACCCTAATAATCTGAAACACATTACTGCCCTTACACAAACAGGACTGCACAGTTTGGCCTGTATTTCCCCCTTAAAATAAGATCGAAGACATGCATACGCCCCATTTATAGGCTATGCACTTTGGCAGATGGCTGGTAAGAGAAATAATGTTTGACTGGCTCTTTTCTTCGGTCTTTTCTTCTTTGTTCCTTTGTGTTTGTGGTCTCGGTATTTTTAGGGTGGCAGCCGATTCCTTACTGCCTTGGTATCTGTTTCTCTTTCTGATGTTTCTCAGATATTTCAGATTTGTACTGAGGAAAAGTATATGGATATGTCATCCCATGATTGATTTAAAATAACCACATTGTCTTGTAAAATAAATAAATAGATGTCGTGGTAATTCCATTTTTAGGGATTCTATTCATGACTGTATGATATTATGGCAATTTTTTTTTGTCTTTGCCTTCGTGTTATTTGAACTGGATGTGGTTGAACTGACTACATGTTCCGAGATGAACCCTCAATTTGATTCAGAAGTGCATTCAGCACTAGCGCATGGTGCAGTATGTTGTCAGTGTGAGATATCGCTAACGTGGAAACGGGTTACGTCAATTTAGATTGGCCGCCTGTATACCTGTTGATCGTGTGCTTGGTGGGCAGAGCAGAGAAATGTTTATTTTTTTTTCCGCAGGCAAGTTTGAGTGCATTTGTTCAGGGTAGGACTCAAACAGGGAAAACCTTTGAGACCACTTTGCTTTTCTATCTCTCCACTCCTTAGCCATTTACCGGACGAGTCAGTATTGTTGTTGCACCTTCTCTCATTCTCTCTCTCTCTCTCTCTTTCTCCTTCTCCACCTTTTCAGTTCTTCCCCAAGCTTTTTGTTCTCCTCCAGTCAAAATCTTTGACCTTTCCTGAAATAACATGCTGAGTAATGTCTGAGTTTGCTGCATAGTCTCATCTTTTTGTCTCTTCCCACCCTCTTTCTTTGGCTGTTGTCCCATCGGTACTTTTTTTTCTCTCTGACATCGAGTCAGGCTCAAGTCCGTGTGCTAAAGAGAAGGTGGCATGTGGCCAAGCCTTACCACTGGATCTACTTGAGTCATTTTATGACCCAGTTCTGAAACCAGATCCCTGAAACCTGCTCCATTCTCCTTATTGTCGGCCAGACAGTAGAACAAAGGCAGCTCTGATCTCAGCTCCATAGAGGAAGACACTAGCCAAAGTGACACATTTTACATAGTTGGATCAGAACATTAGGCAAAAAATTTCTCAAGTGTGAATGTATAATTTAATAAAAAAAGGTAAAGTGCTTGAGGCTTTTTACATCCGAGCCATGGTGGCTCATCAGGCTGGTGCTTATCCCCCCGGTTTCCATAGCGTGAAGCAACTAGGAGTTCAACTCCTCCTGGATGGGACGCTAGTCTATTGCAGGTTACCTTCCCAGTATATTTTTACTGGTACCCATTTATACTGCTGGGTGAACAGAGGCGCAGTTGTGGTTAAGACGGTGCTTCTCAAATAGTGGGGCGCGCCCCCACGGTATGATGCCTGGGGGGCACGGTGCAATGCCGGTTGGAGCGTGTATGACCCTGGGAAACATGCTTTTCTGCAATTGTGTATGAGAATTAAGTGTAATTGCACCTATATTCCACGAGTGGGCAGTGGCGCTGTCATTGTCGCGCTATGGTGTAGCGGTTTTTCGCAGGAGCAAACGATATGAAGTGCAGTAAACAACATGGAAAATTTTCTAACCGGATCGAAGAGAAAAGTGGAGAGAGATGGAGATATTAAGACATAAATAAGGTTTAAATTGGTGCACTTAAAATCTTTTCCATTACAGATTAAAAAACAATGTTAATGAACTTTTTCTTTATTGTAAGTTGAACTATATTTCTTTCTCTTTTTTGTTTTTAATGTTAAAAATATAATTTTATGCAGAAGTGTACTAAGAACAATTTTATATACAAATAATACTGCAGTATTTATAGTGGCATGCGGGGCAGTGGGGGAGGGGGCATGAAATATTTTTTTCTTCCTAGGGGGCGCCACAGAAAATAATTGAGAAGCACTGGGTTA
>CM045730.1:45673028-45693028 GCA_024760905.1 Plotosus lineatus | reverse complement strand
TGTAAGAGAAGAAGATGCAGAGGATAGAGTGAGATGGAGGCAGATAAGTCGCTGTGGCGACTCCTGAAGGAAACAGCTGAAAGGAAAAGGAGGTTTTAACCATAAGAACTATAAAAGGCAAAGGTCACAGAACTGAACGTCACAAAAGCAATGAATAAACTGTGATTTTAATGCACTAAATTTTCCACTGGACAAGCACAGCCAATGGATTGGTTGCCACAGGCAACAATAAACACTTCCTTTTTTTTGTAGGGTTCCATTATTTGCAGTATTGTAACACTCAGAAATGTATACTGTATTTCTAAGTATTTGTTTCAAATAAAGATGTCGGCATAAATTCATAGTGGGTGAACAATTTAGGCGGTGGTGGCTCAGTGGTAAAAGCTCTGGCTTACTGATCCATAGGTCAGGGGTTCAAGCCCCAGTTCCACCAAGTTGTCACTGTTGGGCCCTTGAGCAAGGCTCTTAACGCTCAGTTGCATAGAAATGATAAATGTATGTCACCCTGGATAAGGGTGTCTGCCAGATGCTATAAATGTAACTGTAAATTTGAAGTTTATCTGTTAAGTTTAATTATACAAACTGTATGTAAGTTCGGAAGCTTTCTCATGATATACTGATTAAATATTTTAAACTTTTAATTTTTTTTTTTATTTTCTTGGTTTCCATGTAGCTGTAGTAAAAAATATCAACAAACTCCCAGTAATTTATGAATAGACATGTTCACATCCTGTTCAGTAAATGAACACTGATGACTAGTACATTTGTAATTTTCCTATGGGGTGAACACTTTCTATATGTTTCCTGTATGTTCTATATGTGCACAAAGGAACACTGATGTTCAGCAATAGCGCTGGAGGTGGGCTGTGGTGTAGGGCTGATCTGTGTCCCTCGCACACAGATGTTGCATTGACAGGCGAACAATGGATCAGGAGACAGACACAAAAGAACCTTTAACTCCCTTTGAACGACAGCCAGACTTCCAAGCATCAGTCAGTACAGTGCCAGCATCTCAACCCTGCCACGCGACACACTTCTTGCTCCTCCCTGCTCCAGCAGCACACACAAGCCTTTCTGTCTGCAAAACAGCTAGGCTAATGCTTATACATCATACAAGATCATCAAACATTAAAAAAAAAATCCTAAAAGCTGAAAAGATTGCAAGCTTTAAAGTGGTCAATAAAGGGGTTTTATGTGAGGAAAATAGCAGAGCATCCATAAAGAATTTCACTTGTTAAACTGCTGGAAAATTAAAATATAGCGTCACTCCAAAATATACTGTCATTTCATCATGAATTATGGCCAGCAAGCAATATTATCGCAGGGTGAACACCACTCTATCAACCAACTGGCAATTTTATAATGTAGTATCCGTGTCAAGCTTCACAGTTGTGATAAAGTTCAAATGTATAAACAATCCATCAATCAAAAAAGAAGAAATAAATAAATGTTGAGCATAATGGGAGCACGAGTTTTATTTAATACAGTAATACGAATTGTTAGCCATTTGGTTAGAAATCATGTGAGCAAACTTGCTATATTTCTATTTTATTGCTATCAAGTCATCCATGGAGCGGAATTTGTGTGAAAGCAATTTATTTATCATTGAACCCAACCTCAACCGATGACATCAAGTTGGTTTTTCAATAAAATAATGAGTTTTAAGCTCACACTGCACTGCTGACTAAACCGTTAATCCAGTCAGCTGCTGTTCCTGAATCAGGTTCATTTATTGGTGAATTTCCACTGAATCTCTCAGTGATGACATTCCTTATTTGATGTGTCTATATTCAAGAAATGTCTTCAGCTGAAGCGAGTTTAGCACTCAGGAAATATGTAATGAAGGGGCATTCTAAGATTAATAATAAAGAGAAAGTACTGGAAAAGGAGGCATATTTAGAAAAAGAGGAACATTTGCCTCTCGGTTTATGGCAATGACTTGAAAAGGACAACATTTCTACAGTGCAGATTCTGGCTGCAAATCTGACAGAATGGCAGAAGCATTATAACTACATGTCACCATCTATTCAGTCTAAAGCCGATGGCATGGCACAGTGTTACAGTAATATTACGATGGTGCAATGCAATAGCATGCTGCTTTAGAAGAGATTTTATGATTTTTAAATGGCTTTTAACTGCTGTGAGTCTGTATACTCTGGATGTTATGGAGTTTTTTTTTTTTTTTTTTTTGTAAAATTATAAGGGGTGTGTGTGTGTGTGTACACACACACACACACACACACACACAGACACACACATATATATAATTATAATATACCCACACACACAGTCGGCCCCCTTCTTACGAAAGTAATTCGTTCCAGAGCCTTTATTTCGTAAATAGAGGTGCATTTTACATGTAAAACATGTGATTCGTTCCAGAGTGGGAGTTGGAGTCCGCCAAGGCTGTCCTTTGTCACCGATTCTGTTCATAATTTTTATGGTCAGAATTTCTAGGCGCAGTCGAGGCGTTGGGGGTTCTGGTTTGGTGGCCATCGGATCTCGTCTCTGCTTTTTGCGGATCATGTTGTCCTTTTGGCTTCATCAAGTCGGGACCTCCAGCTCTCATTGGAGCGATTCACAGCCGAGTGCGAAGCAGCTGTGATGAGGATCAGTAACTCCAAGTCTGAGACCATGGTTCTCAGTCGGACAAAGGTGGAATGCACCCTCGTGGTCAAGAATGAGGTCCTGCCCCAAGTGGAGGAGTTTAAGTATCTTGGGGTCTTGTTCACAAGTGAGGGAAGGATGGAGCGAGAGATTGACAGATGGATCGCTGCAGCCTCTGCTGTTAAGCAAAGCCTGTACCGGTCAGTCATGGTGAAGAAGGAGCTGAGCTGCAAGGCCTTCTCTGTACTTCTCTATTAACATCCTCAAGGCAAACATTGCATCTGTGGTGCTCTTTCTTGACACGAAACCAAATTGTTGTTCACAAATGCTGACCTCTGCCCTTAGTCTAGCTTCCAATATTCTCTCCCATAACGTCATCGTATGGCTCATCAACTTTATCCCTCTGTAGTTGCCACAACTCTACATTCTCTCTTGTTCTTAAAAATGGGAACAAGCACACTTCTCCATTCCTCTGGCATCCTCTCACTCTTTTTAGACCTTGTTGAGTGTTCTTGTCAGAAAATCTACTGCTACCTCTCCTAGACACTTCCTCCACCGGTATGTCATCAGGACCAACTGCCTTTCCACTCTTCATCCTCTTCAATGCCCTCCTCACTTCACCCTTACTAATCTTTGCTACTTCCTGGTCCTCAACAGCCACTGTCTTCTACTCTTTTTTTTTTTTTTTTTTCTCTCTCATTTTCCTCATTCATCAGCTCTTCAAAGTACTCTTTCCATCTTCCCAACACACTTCTGTCATCAGTCAATACATTTCCCACCCTGTCCTTAATCACTCTAACTTGCTGCACATCCTTCCCATCTCTATTTCTCTGCTGTGCCAACCTGTATAAATCATTTTCTCCCTCCTTACTGTTCAACCTAGCATACAAGTCATCATACGCCCTCTGTTTGGCCTTTGACACCTCTATCTTCGCCTTATGCTTTGTCTCCCTGTACTCCTGTTTACTCTCTTAGGTCCTCTCTATGACCCATTTCTTCTTAGTTAACCTCTTCTTTTGTACACACTCCTGCACTTCCTCATTTTACCACCAAGTCTCCTTATCTACTGTCCTTCCAGAGGACACACCAAGTACTCTCCTACTTGTCTCCCGGATCACATTAGCTGTAGTTGTCCAGCCATCTGGAAGCACTTCCTGACCACCCAAAGCCTGTTTCAACTCATTGAAGACAACACGACACTTTTCCTTTTTCAGCTTCCACCACTTTGTCTTCCGCTCTCCCTTTGCCTTCTTCACCTTTCTTACCATCAGCATCATCCAGCACAATCAAAACCTATGCTGTTTGGCAACACTCTCACCCGCTACTACTTTGCAGTCACTGACTTCCTTCAAATTACACTGCCTGCACAAGATGTAGTCTACCTGTGTGCTCCTACCTCCGCTTTTATAAGTCACCCTATGCTCCTGTCTCTTCTGGAAGAAAGTATTCACCACGGCCATTTCTATCCTTTTTTGCAAAATCTATCAACATCTGTCCTGTGTTCCTGTCCTGGATACCAAACCTGCCCATCACTTCCTCGTCCCCTCTGTTGCCTGCACCAACATGTCCATTCAAGTCTGCACCAATGACCACTCTGGGGGTCACCACCTCTGGGGGTGCTCTGCATCACTTCATCTAACTCACTCCAGAATATCTCCTTCTCTTCGTGCTCACATCCTGCCTGTGGGGCATAAGCACTAACAACATTGAACGTCACACCTTCAATTTCTAACTTGAGACTCATCACTCTGTCTGACGCTCTTTTCACTTCTAGAACATTCCTGACCAACCCCTCGTTCAAGATGACTCCTACTCCATTTCTCTTCCCATCCACACCATGAAAAAACAGCTTAAACCCCGCTCTTAAGCTTGTAGCCTTGCTACCTTTCCACCTGGTCTCCTGAACACACAGTATGTCCACCTTCCTCCTCTGCATCATGTCAGCCAGCTCTACCTTTTCCTGTCATAGTTCCAACATTCAAAGTCCCTACTCTCAGTCTAGACTCATGCTTTTCCTGTCCTCTCTCTGCCTACAGACACGCCTCCCACCTCTTCTTCTTCGACCTCTCCTTGTTCGACCAACAGTAGTCCAATTTCCACCAGCACCCTGTTGGTTAACAGCACTGATGGCGGTCATTGTTAACCCGGGCCTCGACTGATCTGGTATGAAATTTGTTTGTAGGGTTTGCATTTTGTATTCTGGCAAAAGTTTTACGCCGGATGGCCTTCCTGTCGCAACCCTCTGCATTTATCCAGGCTTGGGACTGGCATAGGGGTAATGGCAGGTACTTGTTTGTGCCCCCCCCCCCCCCCCCCCCCATGGCTGCATTGATATATATACCGTATTCGACGTGATAAGTGCCCAGGGCGCTTAAAAATTGAAGTGGGTGCTTATTAAAATGTTACCAGCGGAGTGGAACTGCAAGTGCTTATTAGCATTGAGGTGGAAAACATGAATGACAACAGAACAATAAAAGAGTTTTGCTGGTATTTGTGTCATTCATTTTTGTGGTAAACCAAACTACTTGCATGAAAGCTGAAAATAAACAGAAAACAAGATAATTTTTTTTTTTAAATCAATGACCTCTTATGTTCCCTCCCGTTGCTGTTCCTTTAAACATTTTCCCGGAAGTAAAATCGAGCGAATCAACATGAATGTCAACCTTAGCACATGACACTTTGAATCAATCAACACAAACATAAACAAAAGCACATGTCCAGGATTGTGTTTAAATTTATGAAGTTAGTGAGCAGGAGAATCAGGTGAAAAATACTCATCACTTTCTGATTGGTCCATATCTGGCTCATCGCTCCATTCATTCAGAGTATCCCATAGTTTTGCTGTAGCAGTTTCTAATGGTTCATCGGTTGTTGGACATTTACCAAGAGAACACAGCAAAATATTTTTCTGTTTTGTTTAAAGCAAGGTGGAACAATCAAATGTGTTGTTACTAATGAACATTAGACATTCCCCAGTGGCAGGGGGTCTTGAAATACCTTGTAAACTCACTTTTACAGGCAGTGAGTGCCTCAGTTTACTGTTCGAGACTGATCGAATAAAATTGGTAAGTTTGATATACGATTTTGCTCTTGGTAGACATGGGTGGTTATTAGATGTAAGTTAAAAAAAAAAAAACACTGGGGGGCTGGGGCATATTATGTCAAATACTGTGTGTGTGTATGTATGTATGTATGTGTATGTGTGTGTGTGTGTGTGTGTATATATATATATATATATATATATATATATATATAATAAATAGAAAGAAAGTATTATTTCATTCCCCTCCCATACATTTAGTTAAGCCTCTAGGAAGGGGAAAAACATGGTATGGATGGTCTTATCACAGGGTGGCACAAAAAAAAAAGTTTCCTCACGTTCTAAATTACAATCATGCTCTTAATATATACATAAAAACATTATAATCTTAATAAAAGCAAACTTTTTACTAGTTTACTTTGTTCTCTTCTTGACCAATATAAGGACCATCAATCATCAATACATTGACAAAATTACAGCAGTATAACAGCTGAAGGCAAGTTTAAATCCCAGATGTGTGCAGACCAGGCCTGAAAGTTTCCTACAATCATATAAATCGTACAACATTTTAAACCTTTTCATTCACTCAATGTGCAGCAAGGAAATCACTTCTGGATAAACAGAGCTAGTGATGCCTTAAAACACTACACATCCTAATGGGGCAGAGGCAGCTTGGCAGAGGTGCTGCTGGAGAAGAAAGAAAGCCTTATACTAAGATTAACCCAGGCCTTCTCAGAAGAGGAAGGAAGTGAGGCTTTCGTTCTCCAGGGGCCAGAGCCCAAAACAGTCTGCTCTAGCTAGACAGAGAGATTTCCATCCAATTACCTTTTCGTGCTCTGCAGCTGGACTGTAAGCTGGTGGCTTGCTGTGTGCTTTTCCCCAGAAGCTTCAACCACCAGACAGACAATGCACCGTTGCAGTAGGGCTTGCAATATATAAAGCAAATTGTCAAAGGGATTTGTATGCCTAATTTCAGCACATGCTTTTGATGAGGTTCTGTATTTACAGAGGTTTTGTGTGTCTGGGTATGAGCTTTCTGTGAGCATCACTGACAAGTTTTCATTCAACTATAAATAGATTACTACCCTGTCAAAACAATCTGAACTTGGTTTTGTGGCTCCTTGTTTTCAGTGTGTGCACATGTGAATGCATTATTACTTCTCTCTTTCTCTCCCTGTCTCTCTGTCCCTCCCTCCCTCCCCCTCCCTTTCAACTATACAAAACACAGACCTCCACACAGTAGAATATATGAATAAAGGGAATATATTGCTGTTTGCTTTAACAATCAGATCCAGTTACTCACCAGATGATTCTATATTGTAGGTTTGAAAAGGGCCGCATCTACAGCTACATTGGTGAGGTGGTGGTTTCAGTGAACCCTTACCGTGCCATGAACATCTATGGACGGGATGTGGTGGAGCAGTACAAGGGACGGGAGCTGTATGAACGCCCGCCGCATCTTTTTGCCATAGCTGACGCCGCATACAAAGCCATGAAGAGACGAAATAAAGACACCTGCATTGTTATTTCAGGTGAAGTACATTTACAATAAAAACACTATGATTAAAGCTAGGAGCATTGCCTTGAACAGTTTATCAAGTTATTACTCACATGCTACCTCCTTTTACATGAGTGTCATCTTAAAACTATTTTTTTTTTTTTTTTAGAGTGTTGTATTTTTAGCTTGTTTTCTCAAAACCACGATTCAGGCTTATGTGATGGTTTGTGGTGTGATTAGTTCAGTGTTTAGAGTAGAGTTATTAGCAGCGGCAAATTATTGATTCCTCACAAACCGCAGAAAAACTCCTTCAATCCAACACAGCACACTCATCAGCCATCATATTATTGGACTAATCCATCAAGGCTTCTTTTGTGTGACTCAGAATGTTTGAGGTTATTCTCCATTACTGACTCAGTGGCTCAGGCGTGCATATTTATTTATTTTTTGTTCAGGAAAAGTATGCTGGTGTGGGACAGAAGGTCCAAGGGATGATAAGGAGCAGTTTGAAAGTTTCTTTAAAGAAACACTGATAAAGCCCGTATGATTCAGAGTGGCCACATACCATGACTGCACTGCAAAAATATTTGAGCCATTTAGTGTCATCTAGTGGGCAGAGGAGATATAGGTCTACGGTTTGGCGTATGAGTCATAACCTGAATATTCTGAGAATGCTGTTCACTTGTCTCTGTTTATTACAAAATTAAAGTAGGTGTTTACTGTATTAATTCCTCAGAACCTGTTATTCAAATGTTTGGATAATCTGTGGTTGTATTCTCACTTTGCAGGGGAAAGTGGAGCAGGAAAAACCGAAGCCAGTAAATACATAATGCAATATATTGCTGCTATTACAAACCCTAGCCAAAGAGCAGAGGTGGAGAGGTGAGGTCTTTTTGCTCGTTTTGCTATGTCCCATATGGGATCTGTTTATCATTTTGGGACGGTCACTCGCATTCCAAACCCCCATATGCCCCTCCCTATTAAAAACAAAAAAGATAAATAAAATAATTAAACAAATTATTGAAAACCATGACTGCCATGGCTAATATGTGCTGCAATGAAGGTTAATGGTGGTAAAACAAAATATTAGATTTTAGAAATATTAGTGCACTGCTATTGATTTTGACCTGGAAGTGTATTAAATGCTGATATTCTGAATAAATTAATACAGGCACTAATCATTAACACATCAGGAAATAATGATGCACATACATAATCAGTGTTTGGGTCATGTATAAAGATCCATTAAATTAATACATTTATTCAAGGTTTTATTATATAATAAATGTAGAAACATGATAAAAGCACACTAACAACCACAATTTTTTCTATCAGTCTGTCTATCTATCTATTTATCTATATATATATATATTCCTGCGGCTTCAGTGCATCGCAGGTTTTTCAAAAATATTCATCAAAAAAAGGAAATTAAGGAAAAATAGAGAAATGTTAAAGAAAATTGCAAAACTAGCAAGGATAATTATGTAAAAAAAAAAAGCTCAAACAAAAAACAACCCAAACCCCACCATCAAAACTACTTACATTTTTATGTGAGGTACGCATTTGAGTGCGCGCATACCCATCAGTGTGCGCACACATCTATATGTGTTTGTATTTGCATTTTATTTACATCTTATGCATTATTTTTGAACATTTAATTATAATCATTCACAGCATTGAATATGTATTTATTGAAATAATATATACATGCATGTATGTATACGTCACTCAGGAGGTTTGATCCATTTTCACGGAAATTCACCGTGCGCGGAGAGTCTCGGTCCCCATTAACCGCGAAAAGTGAGGGTTCACAGTATATAGTGTGTGTGTGTGTGTGTGTGTGTGTGTATGTATATATATATATAAATAATTTTTTTTTTCATTTTTGAAACATAGCATGCAGCATATTTCACGTGATCATGAGAAGTTGCGTGTGTTCGTCATTTCAACTCATCCAGTTAAATACCCAAATAATAAATCGCTAAACCCCTAAATAGCAAATCAATGAGATCGAACCATTTCTGTATAGCCTATAAACAAGTTTATATATTTTTTAGGTGCTAAGGATTAGTGCAATATTAATTCGTTATTAAAGTGTTAATTAGGTACGAAATATCCATTTGTTTGTCGACCTCATAGTAAATTTTTATAGTAAATCTTGTTGGCTTCATCATTCATGAGGTCTTTGCTCAGTTATACATGTTCTGTTTTAAAGTAGAATGTACTAGTTTTAAGCTTTTTTAATATTATTATTATTTTTTTTTTTTTTTTAAATGAGGTAAATAATATATTTGCTTTGGTGTAAATAGGTATGACTGTAATGGAAGTGAACTATAGCAGACAGGGAAAACAGACCTGGGCTGAAAAAAGTGGCTGCACTAAGCACTAGTCTTTCCTTGAGAGTATAATTAATGATGTGAGTTTCTGTACAGTATAAGAGTGGTGGATCGGGTACATGAATATTCTGATATCTTTGCTGTTGTTATTTATGACTGACTGCAAGCAATATTTTCAGTTATATCACACTAATCCAGTTTATGTTTATGGTTCACTCAGGTAATCTTATCATTAGCCTTGCTGTCATTAAAAAGAACAGGCTGTAGCATAGATGAGAACATCAGCATTATTGTTACCCTAATATCAAAGTCCACTGATGCAGGATTCACTCAGGCTTGAGTGGAAATTTCCTCGCGGATGTTTCTTACATGTGTTGAGGAGTGGGGTTCTTACAGGTCATGACAGAAATGTGCAGACTGTGGTTTGACCCATAAAGCGTGTAGCATGCACACTTTCCACCCTGGCCAGCACACTCTATACACATTTCCATTGTGCAGTCTTATCCAAAACTTGGCCATAATAGTAATATGGACGTAGATGCATGTGTACCTGCCTTTCGAGTCTGAGAGTCAGAAGTATTTCCATAGGCAAGTCAGACCTTTTAGCCCATACTGAAATAACTGCATCTCAGTGAGTGGTTAAATAATACACAAGGGATCTATAAAAGCTTCAGAAATGTTAACAGTGTGTGTTTTTGCAGAGTAAAAAACATGCTGCTGAAATCTAACTGTGTCCTGGAGGCTTTTGGAAATGCCAAGACCAACCGCAATGATAATTCTAGCCGCTTCGGAAAGTACATGGATATCAACTTTGACTTTAAAGGAGATCCCATTGGTGGCCATATCAATAATTATCTGCTAGAGAAGGTAGGAAAAGTTTCAAGTGTTCAAGTAGAAAAAATACAAAGAAACAGCCTAGAATGATTCTACAATGGAATCATTATTTATTGATTGAATATGCAGTCTACTTGTCATTTTAATAGGAACACCTGCCTCGCTGATCACCGAAACCATTATCCAGTCATTAAATCATGTGTGAACAGTACATAAAATAAGAACACAATAAGATCAAGTTCATCAGTTAATCTTCACATCAAATTTCAGAATAGGGAGAGACAAGAGTGGACCACATTGTATTCCACTACTGTGAGCCAAGCACAGGATTCTGAGGTTCCAGTGAACACTGAATCCAACAGGCAGATAAACACAGGGAAAAGACCAATGGATGTTTTGGGTTTAAGTGCCCAGTACCTGTGTAGCCAGTGCTCAGCGTAGCCTCTGGTTCCTGTTGTTGTCTGGCAGGAGTGAATATGATGTGTTTTTGTAACCTGTCTGCTTCTCATTCAGCATGTCATGTTATGAATTCTGAGACATTTTTTAATGCAGCACAGTTGTAAATTTTGCTTATCATAACCTTTCCAGCTTTGAACCAGCACTCTCTCTCTCTCTCTCTCTCTCTCTCTCTCTCTCTCTCTCTCTCTCTCTCTCTCTCTCACACGCACATACACATACAAAACAAGGTGTTTCCACCCACAGAACTGCGGCTCGCTGGAAATGTTTTATACAATTCTGTGTAAACTCTAGACTGCTGTGCATGAAAATCCCTGATCATCAGTTTCTGAAATACTTAAACCAGCCTGCCTTGCACCAGCAGCATGCCATAGTTAAAGTAACTGAGTTCACACTTTCAGTATTTTGATGTTTACAGTAATCATTAAAACAAACTTGACTGTAGCTGCAGGTCTGTGTTACTGGAACATGATTGGCTGTGGGGATAATTGTATAAATGAGCAGGCGCATATTTGTTGCCGTACAAGTCTCCAAAGAGTGCATGCCTATGGGTGCTTTATTTTATTTTCTTTTTTTTTTTTAATCAGTCATGTGTTTTTGTTTGTTTATTTTTCCCATATATGTACTGCTGTGCACAATTTTTCTGACATGTATTTACCACCTATAAATTACATTGCTTCAACCGTATGTACTGTACTTGTATATGTGTCAATGTACATTTAAAGAATGCAGCATTACAGTGATATGATGTTGAAGCTTTAAGCTTTTTATGAAAAGGTGATAAGGTCTCGAGCAGAAAAGATTTCCTCGAGGTACTCAAGCTTTTCATAGAGCTGCTGAATGCTGAATTCTGGATCCAGTGCACCGGATTTTATTTAATCAGTCACTGAGTTGTGTATGACTCAGTTACTTCTGTGTTTTGAGGCCAAGACTAAAAATAACTAAGCTAACATCCTGACAGACATATTTTTTATCAAACAGGAACAAGGATATAAGTAAGAGGACAATAATGCAGTAGAACAAAAAAAAAGGTAATTTCCTCATTCTAGAAAAAAAAAATTAGTTCAAAAAATTAGATGAAAAGCACAGCTTGACAAAATATGAAGAAATCCGAAGGCCAAGCCTTTATGTTTAGACTTCGACAGACTACTCAAGATTATACAGCCAGAGTGGAAAGTTATCTCTTGACTTTTTCTTCTTTTACTTTCGGCTGCTCCCTTCAGGGGTCGCCACAGAAAATCATCCGCCTCCACCTCACCCTGTCCTCCGCATCTTCTTTTCTGACTCCAACGACCTTCATGTCTTCCTGCACCACATCCATAAATCTCTTCTTTGGTCTTCCTCGAGGCCTTCTGCCTGGTAGTTCCAACCTCAGCATCCTACTGCCAATATACTCACTATCCCTCCTCTGTACATGTCCAAACCATCTCAATCTAGCCTCTCTGACTTTGTCTCCAAAACATCTAACATGTGCTGTCCCTCTGATGTACTCATTTCTGATCCTATCCATCCTCGTTACTCCCAGAGAGAACCTCAACATTTTCATCTCCGCTACCTCCAGCTCTGCCTCCTGCCTTTTCCTCAGCGCCACTGTTTCTAAGCCATACAACATCGCTGGCCTCACCACCGTCTTGTACACTTTCCCCTTCATTCTTGCTGACACTCTCCTATCGCACATCACACCGGACACTTTTCTCCAACCATTTCAGCCTGCCTGCACACGCTTCTTCACCTCTTTTCCACACTCTCCATTGCTCTGGATTGTTGAGCCTAAGTACTCAAAATCCTCCACCTTCGTTATCTCTGCTCCCTGTAACATCACCATTCCTCCTGGGTCCTTCTCATTCACACACATGTATTCTGATTTTCTGAGGCTAACCTTCATTCCTCTCCTTTCCAGGGCATACCTCCACCTCTCTAGATTTTCCTGCACTTGTTATCTGCTCTCACTACAGATTACAATGTCACCTGCAAACATCATAGTCCATGGAGATTCTTGTCTCACCTCGTCTGTCAGCCTGTCCATCACCATAGCAAACAAGAAGGGGCTCAGAGCTGACCCTTGATGCAGTCCCACCTCCACCTTGAATTCGTCGGTCACACCGACAGCACACCTCACCACTGTCTTACATCTCTCATACATGTCCTGCACCACTCTAACATACTTCTCTGCCACTCCAGACTTCCTCATGCAATACCACAGTTCTTCTCTTGGCACCCTGTCATATGCTTTTTCCAGATCCACAAAGGCACAATGTAGCTCCCTCTGACCTTCTCTGTACTTCTCTATTAACATCCTCAAAGCAAACATTGCATCTGTGGTGCTCTTTCTTGGCATGAAACCAAACTGTTGTTCACAAATGCTGACCTCTGCCCTCAGTCTAGCTTCCACTATTCTTTCCCATAACTTCATCGTATGGCTCATCAACTTTATCCCTCTGTAGTTGCTGCAACTCTGCACGTCTCCCTTGTTCTTAAAAATGGGCACCAGCACACTTCTCCTCCACTCCTCCGGCATCTGCTCACTCTCTAGTACCTTGTTGAATGTTCTTGTCAGAAAATCTACTGCTACCTCTCCTAGACACTTCCATACCTCCACAGGTATATCATCAGGACCAACTGCCTTTCCATTCTTCATCCTCTTCAATGCCCTTCTCACTTCACCCTTACTGATCTTTGCTACATCCTGCTCCTCAATGGTCACCTCTTCTACTCTCATTTTCCTCATTCATCAGCTCTTCAAAGTTCTCTTTCCATCTTCACAGCACCCTTCTGTCATCAGTCAATACATTTCCCTCTCTGTCCTTTATCATTCTAACTTGCTGCATATCCTTCCCATCTCTATTTCTCTGCTGTGCCAACCTGTATAGATCATTTTCTCCCTCTTTACTATCCAACCTATCATACAAGTCATCATACGCCCTCTGTTTGGCCTTAGCCACTGCTACTTTCGCCTTACGCTGTGTCTCCCTGTACTCCTGTTTACTCTCTTCGGTCCTCTCAATGTCCCACTTCTTAGCTAACCTCTTCCTTTGTACACACTCCTGCACTTCCTCATTCCACCACCAAGTCTCCTTATATACTTTTCTTCCAGAGGACACACCAAGTACTCTCCTACCTGTGTCCCTGATCACATTTGCTGTGGTTGTCCAGTCATCTGGAAGCACTTCCTGGCCACCCAAAGCCTGTTTCAACTCCTCCTTGAAGACAACACGACACTCTTCCTTTTTCAGCTTCTACCACTTTGTCTTCTGCTCTGCCTTTGCCTTTTTCACCTTTCTCACCATCAGAGTCATCCAGCACAATCAAAACCTATGCTGTTTGGCAACACTCTCACCCACTACTACTTTACAGTCACTGACTTCCTTCAAATTACATCGCCTACACAAGATGTAGTCTACCTGTGTGCTCCTACCTCTGCTTTTATAAGTCACCCTATGCTCCTGTTTCTTCTGGAAGAAAGTATTCACCACAGCCATTTCCATCCTTTTTGCAAAATCTATCAACATCTGTCTTTCTGCGTTCCTGTCCTGGATACCAAACCTGCCCATCACTTCCTCGTCCCCTCTGTTGCCTGTACCAACTTGTCCATTGAAGTCTGCCCCAATGACCACTCTTTCACCTCTGGCGGTACTCTGCATCACTTCATCTAAGTCACTCCAGAATCTCTCCTTCTCTTCTAGCTCACATCCTGCCTGTGGGGTATAAGCACTAACAACATTGAGCATTACACCTTCAATTTCTAACTTGAGACTCATCACTCTGCCTGACACTCTTTTCACTTTTAGAACATTCCTGACCAACCCCTCGTTCAAGATGACTCCTACTCTATTTCTCTTCCCATCCACACCATGAAAAAACAGCTTAAGCACCGCTCTTAAGCTTGTAGCCTTGCTACCTTTCCACCTGGTCTCCTGAACACACAGTCTGTCCACCTTCCTCCTCTGCATCATGTCAGCCAGCTCTCTACCTTTTCTTTGCATAGTTCCAACATTCAAAGTCCCCACTCTCAGTCCTAGACTCATGCCTTTCCTCTTCTCTCTCTGCCTACGGACACGCCTCCCACCTCTCCTTCTTCGACGTCTTCGACCAACAGTAGTCCAATTTCCATCAGCACCCTGTTGATTGACAGCACTGATGGCGGTCGTTGTTAACCCGGGCCTCGACCGATCCGGTATGGGGGTAATACTTCTGATTTGCATCATAAATGTTTGGCATTGGTTTTACGTCGGATGCCCTTCCTGACACAACCCTCTGCATTTCTCCGGGCTTGGGACCGGCATGAGGGGGAGAGACACTGGTTAGTTCCACCCCCCACCCCCACCTCATGGCTGCATTTCTCTTGACTTTTTATGGTTATATATATCATGAAGATATTAAGTGTGGCTATGGACTGGTCATTTCATCCATACGTATCTGAGACACCTGGACCTTAATATTGTATTCCTAAATGTAACAGAATAATAATAATTAAAAAAAGGTAAACACAAGAAATCACTGGGGGTTTTTTGTGTTAATTGTATGTGGTGATATTTATACAAATCACCTTTTATTAAGATGGATTACTTTAAACATGAGTTTTTGGATAATCAAAATACATTTCTGCCTTTTTTAGTCTCGAGTTATCTTCCAGCAAGAAGGAGAGAGAAGTTTTCACTCCTTCTACCAGGTGAGTTGGGAGTGGAGGGTGGGGGGAATGTTAATGGAGATGTTTTAGACTTTGCAGTCTGGGATGAGATGACTCACATTAGCCAGATGCTACCAAACCTATAGTTATACTTCCAGTCAGAGCCATTTACTTAAAATAAATCATTACCCAGTGTTATTCTGCTGTGTAGAAATGACTGTTTTCTCGTGTATGAAATGCTGTCTTTGAAGTGTTTTCATGGTTGCACAACCCATACATACAATATGTGGTTAATAGACAGTATTATAGACTTAGATTAGTAGATAATGTTAAGATTTGTCTGTATTTCCACTTTTTAATAATGCACAGGTTGTGGAAGGTGCCAGGAAATGGCTGAAGTGAGTACATACAGAAACATTCTTTGGCATGTTACTGTTTAACCTCTGTGTTTTTTTTTTTTTTTTTGTTTTTTTTTTGCAGCTTGTGAAAGGAGCTCCAGAGTCTCTGCTGCGATCTCTGCACATCCAGAAAGACCCTATAGCATATAATTACATTAAAGTTGGAGGACATACCAAGGTATTGGGTTTCATTTTGCTGAGTCAATCACATGTATGCCGGTTTAATGGAGTCGTGTAGTATATAACTGCAGTGTATCCTTAAAGACTACGATGATATATTGTTTTTTTTTTTTTTTTTTTTTTTTACAGGATTAGTGCTGTGGATTGTGGTACATTTGAGATTCCATATTTGTAATACTGTATTTATCAGGAAAACCTTTCATGGCTCTCTCAAAACAAGTGTGTGATTAGAATAATCGAGGGCGACTCAGCTGTCTCCTCATGAGCGTTTAATGGAAGAGAACAAAAACAAATTTATGGCAACAAACAATCTGACATCATGGAACATAGTGGGTTATGTGGTTAACAGAGCCGTGGCACTCAAAGAGGTGGTTTCAATGGTGTGGGCCAGACTGCAGTATTTTTTATTTTTTTAATATATAAGAGAGAACACATTCAGGTCAATCTTCCCTCTGTATTGAAAAGAACTAGGGTTTCCAGGGTTACCTCGTGTTGAAAATAAACTCCAGACTGCAGGAAACATTAGCCATCAGAGGATCGGAATGATTAGAAAGTCTACAGTTGTTGTTCTCAGAGACTTGGGGAGATGAAGAAATTAGTTCCTGCATCAGCAGTTCTTGCTGTAATGGCGGTGCTATAAACGTTATGCGAACACATTAGAGTTAATTAGCACAAAAGCTTGGCTGTAAGTAATACAGGGTGAATACTGTTTGCAGTTTGGAGAAAAGCCAAGTGATCTGTTGCTCAGTATAAATTAAGAAGTAAAATTAAATTTTAGAAAACCCCCCCCCCCCTTACTTAATGTATAAAAACAATCCAATGTAAGCTTTAACCTTTCATCACATTTAAATAAGCAATATTCACCCTCTTTATTTCAGTGGGGAGAAAACTTCAAGGAAAATCATGTTTTGGGAGTGGCGTAGAACATACCCCTGATAGTAGGAAGGCCTTGGGTTCAAGTACCGGGCTAGATGAGGGCATTTCTTTGTCGGGTTTTTATGTTCTCCCCATGCATGGTCGGGTTTCCTCCGGTACTTCGGTTTCCTTTCACAGTAGTACAAAGGTATTCACATTAAACTAAATTTCAGTCCCAAATTGCACCTAGGTGTGACTCTGAATGGTTGTATGTATTGGCCCAGTGCTGGACTGTTCAGGGTGTACCCTGTCTTCACCTGGCATTGGCTGGGATGGGCTCCAGCGCCTGTGACCCTAATAACACAAGAATGAAATAATACTAGATGTTTAAGTTCTGGTCATACCTGGCTTCATCCATTTTTATTTTTTTTTTCCTCTTTTCCCTTGTGTAGTCCTCCATCAATGACGGTGCAGATTTCAAAGCTGTATCTGATGCTATGAAGGTGATTGGGTTCACCACAGAAGAGATCCAGACTGTCTACAAGATCCTTGCAGCCATCCTGCACTTGGTACCATGTTGTTTAAAACTTGTGATGAAGCATTAGCCTTTAATGTTCTTGCACCCAAATCTTGATTTTTTTTTTTTTTTAAAAAAAAGGTAAAGCTGGTAAACGTGTGGCTTATTGCTATACATGGGGTTGAATTTTTCTCAGGGTAACCTGAAGTTTGGCAGTGATGGTGATGTCACTCTGATTGAGAACTCAAAGTTAGTGGCCGTGCTTGGAGAGTTGTTATCCACTAAAGAGGAGAATGTGGAGAAGGCACTGCTTTATCGCACCGTGTCAACCGGCCGTGATGTGATCGACAAGCAGCACACAGACAAAGAGGCTAGTTATGGCCGGGACGCTCTTGCAAAGGTACAACAGAACATGTTTTAACATTCTTTTTAATAGGAGAAATCCATAACTGAATGGATGGATGGATTCATGGAAAAATAGATATACAGGGATCCATCGCTACTTCGCACTTCAATTCATGCGGCTTCAGTGCATTGCGTTTTTTTTTTTTTTAAATCATTCCTTTCAGCTGTTCCCTTCAGGGATCGCCACAGCAAATCATCTGCCTCCATCTCACCCTATCCTCTGCATCTTCAACTCATACTCCAACTACCTTCATGTCCTCCTTCACCACATCCATAAATCTTCTCTTTGGTCTTCCTCTAGGCCTTCTGCCTGGTAGTTCCAACTCAACATCCTACTACCAATATACTCACTATCCCTCCTCTGTATATGTCCAAACCATCTCAATCTAGCCTCTCTGACTTTGAATGTCAACAACATGGGATCTTGCGCTACCACTTGACTGGTTTTGTCTTCAAAACCTCTTACATGTGAGGTGCTCATCTGTGTGTGTGCGCGTGTCTGTATGTGTGTATATTTATATTTTATTTACATCTCATGCATTATTTTTGAATGTTTGTTGTTATAAGCATCTATAGCATTGAATGTATATTTATTGATATTATATATGCAGCCATGAGGGGGGAACACAAACAAGTGTCCACCCTCACGCCGGTCCCAAATTTCATACCAGATCGATTGAGGCCTGTCTAGGACTGAGAGTAGGGACTTTGAATGTTAGAACTATGACAGAAAAAGGTAGAGAGCTGGCTGACATGATGCAGAGGAGGAAGGTGGACGTACTGTGCGAGGAGCTAGTGGGGTTTAAACTGTTTAAACTGTTTTTTCATGGTGTGGATGGGAAGAGAAATGGAGTAGGAGTCATCTTGAAGGAGGGGTTGGTCAGGAATGTTCGAAAAGTGAAAAGAGTGTCAGACAGAGTGATGAGGTAGGAGCACACAGGTAGACTACATCTTGTGTAGGCGATGTAATTTGAAGGAAGTCAGTGACTGCAAAGTAGTAGTGGGTGAGAGTGTTGCCAAACAGCATAGGATGGTGGTGTGCAGGATGATGCTGATGGTAAGCAAGGTCAAGAATGCAAAGGCAGAGCAGAAAACAAAGTGGTGGAAGCTGAAAAAGGAAGAGGGTCGTGTTGTCTTCAATGAGGTGTTGAAACAGGCTTTGGGTGGTCAGGAAGTGCTTCCAGATGACTGGACAACTACAGCTAATGTGATCAGGGAGACCGGTAGGAGAGTACTTGGTGTGTCCTCTGGAAAGAAAGTAGATAAGGAGACTTGGTGGTGGAATGAGGAAGTTCAGGAGTGTGTACAAAAGAAGAGGTTAGCTAAGAAGAAATGGGACATAGAGAGGACCAAAGAGAGTAAACAGGAGTACAGGGAGACACAGCGCCAGGCAAAAGTAGCGGTGTCAAAGGCCAAACAGAGGGCGTATGATGACTTGTATGCTCGGTTGGACAGTAAGGAGTGAGAAAGTAATTTATACAGGTTGGCACAGCAGAGAAATAAAGATGGGAAGGATGTGCAGAAAGTTAGAGTGATTAAGGACAGGGTGGAAAATGTATCGACTGATGACAGAAGTGTGCTGGGAAGATGGAAAGAGTACTTTGAAGAGCTGATGAATTAGGAAAATGAGAGTGAAAAAAAGAGTAGAAGAGATGACTGTTGAGGACCAGGAAGTAGCAAAGATTAGTCAGGGAGAAGTGAGGAGGGCGATGAAGAGTGGAAAGGCAGTTGATCCTGATGACATACCGGTGGAGGTATGGAATTGTCTAGGAGAGGTAGCAGTAGATTTTTTTGACAATAACATTCAACAAGATCTTGGAGAGTGAGAGGATGCCGGAGGAATGGAGGAGAAGTGTGCTTGTGCCCATTTTTAAGAACAAGGAAGACATGCAGAGTTGTGGCAACTACAGAGGGATAAAGTTGATGAGCCATACGATGAAGTTATGGGAGAGAATCGTGGAAGCAAGACTAAGGGCAGAGGTCAGCATTCGTGAACATCAATTTGGTTTCATGCCAAGAAAGAGCACCACAGATGCAGTGTTTACCTTAAGGATCTTAATAGAGAAGTACAGAGAAGGCCAGAGGGAGCGGCATTGTGCCTTTGGGGATCTGGAGATAGCGTATGGAAGGGTGCCGAGAGAGGAACTGTGGTATTGCATGAGGAAGTCTGCAGTGGCAGAGAAGTATGTTAGAGTGGTGCAGGACATGTATGAGAGATGTAAGACAGTGGTGAGGTGTGCTGTCGGT
>CM045730.1:45540528-45668028 GCA_024760905.1 Plotosus lineatus | reverse complement strand
CCCTCATTAAGAGGTTATAGTCAAATCCACAGAGGATTTTTTTCTTGTTTTGCTTTTCATATTTTTCTCTGCAGTCTGCCTCCTACAGGAATATTACATACTCCGGTGGTTCTCAGTGTGCCAAGGCTTTGTTTACTGGATGATTTGAGGCAGTCCTATTAAAAGATCAATTTCTTCCATTAATTGGAAAAAGTATGAACTCAATGGGGGGGAAAAGAGAAAAGTAAAAAAGCAAGGAAAACATCAGAGGTTTAGTCTCTGTCTTTGAGTATATAGTACAGTACATGTATTTGAGCAAAGCCACACACTTCGAACCTGCTCTATCTGTAGCCTGGAGCACTGCATGATTGCTCCTCCTGGCTTTTAAATCTTGTTTTGTGGCTAGTTATCTTCCTTTTCTAATAACAAATGAAACCATTTTAAAGGCCTTTTATGACTGGCCAGGGATAGTGTGTCGCTCTCATTGGTTTTCATTAAAAATCAACTCGAAAAGCCTATTATCTGGAATTTCCTGTTTTAGTTCATACAGACGTACTGGCATGCGCATTGCTCACAGCATAGATAATTACATGGGTCATGCTTTTGAGAATCCTCACCTACGTTTTAAGCCACCGTTAACATTCTTTTAACTTTTAAAAAATCTGTTACGTATTCATCAATGAAAGATTTAAGAAATGTAAGTTCTTAAATACATGAAGTGTCTGCCTTTTATTTACTACTGAAAATATATTTAACAATTGCAGTGAGACTAATAGAACAGATTTAAAATCACATGAGTGAAAATATCTAATAAAATAGAATAAGAGGTTAAATATTGCAAGAACTCCCACTGTTGAGAATTGTGTGGGCAGTCCGGATTGCACAATGTTGTCTTCTTGGCACCTTAAGTCATTTTTTTAACCGAGGTGGAATCAATTAGCAAACAATCATACTGCAAGCAGCACTGCCATCATAATGCACAATTGCCACGGTTACCAGGGTGACCCGATTTAGAAATAATTTAATAGATCTACTTTTGAAAAATTGAGGTAACAGACTATAAGGATGTTTACTTTGCCATTTTCAGAATAATAACTAGATTTGCAGACTTGCAGCATGATTCTGGTCACGTTTAGACAGGTGTGTTGGACTGAAATAAAGTTACTGAAAGCAGTACCAATGCACCATCAGAACCTGTGATGGCTGTTAATAAGGTCAACATGTTACACTTTAATTAAAGGAGCAGCGACACCAAAAACAAGTATGAAAACCTGTAGCTTGAACTTTTTACTGTTTTTAAAGTTGTGTGAATTGCAATCTATCTACACCATGTTGAAGATCGGATCTCTGTGTAGATGCTGCGGGGTAAATAGGTAATTTATTGCTGCATATATGACTATGCATCTTGTCCAGCTGAAACCTGTAAAGGATTTAGAAGAAATATTCTCCTTTTTACCCAAAGTAACGAATCAGTGAAGAGTTTTATAAGGTAGTATGATGCATAAAACGATCTAAATTATAAATGGTACTCCTATTACTTTTATAGCGTTTGGCAGGCACCCTTATCCAGAGTGAAGTACGGTTGTTGTCACTATTATTTTATACAACTGAGCAATTAAGGGTAAAACAACAGTGGCAGCATGGTGGTACTGGGGTTTGAACCCCCAGCCTTCAGAATTCTGATCCAGAGCCTTAACCACTGAGCCAGCACGGCTACTTTTGGCGATATGTTTAATCAGAATAATTTATTGATTCTAGAAGAACGCGCGTGTGTGTGTGTGTGTGTGTGTGTGTGTGTGTGTACATATATTAGAAAATTATAAAAATAACAAAAATTTACTTAAATATTGCCTAGCTCAGTACACACATTTGTGTCTGCAGGAGGAGAAGAAAATAATACTCTCCCTGTAATACTTTCCACTTTATAAGCCATGTTTTTACTGTCTTGCCCAAAATTTTATGAAAAATTGTGCAGTCGAGTAGTATAAAAATTCATTAATATAATGTACCGTCTCCTTTCCTTTTGCCAAATTTACATGTTTATATAAAGCTTTATGGCTCCAAGTATTTCTGATAACCAGGTAACTTTAGTACTTCTGGGTGTCACATATTGATGCGTTTTCTTTTTTTTATTGCACTTGTCCTAATACACTATGATGTTTGCAGATGACATTGTGATCTGTAGTGAGAGCAGAGAACAAGTGCAGGAAAATCTAGAGAGGTGGAGGTATGCCCTGGTAAGGAGAGGAATGAAGGTTAGCCTCAGTAAGACAGAATACATGTGTGTGAATGAGAAGGACCCAAGAGGAACGGTGAGGTTACAGGGAGCAGAGATAAAGAAGGTGGAGGATTTTAAGTACTTAGGCTCAACAATCCAGAGCAATGGAGAGTGTGGAAAAGAGATGAATGTGCAGGCTGGTTGGAATGGTTGGAGAAAAGTGTCCGGTGTGATGTGTGATAGGAGGGTATCGGCAAGAATGAAAGGAAAAGTGTACAAGACGGTGATGAGGCCAGCGGTGTTGTATGGTTTAGAAACAGTGGCCCTGGGGAAAAGACAGGAGGCAGAGCTGGAGGTAGCAGAAATGAAAATGTTGAGGTTCTCTTTGGGAGTAACGAGGATGGATAGGATCAGGAATGAGCACATCAGACGGACAGCACATGTAAAATGTTTTGGAGACAAAGTCAGAGAGGCTAGATTGAGATGGTTTGGACATGTACAGAGGAGGGATAGTGAGTATATTGGTAGTAGGATGCTGAGGTTGGAACTACCAGGCAGAAGGCCTAGAGGAAGACCAAAGAAGAGATTTATGGATGTGGTGAAGGAGGACATGAAGGTCGTTGGTGTAAGAGAAGAAGATGCAGAGGATAGCGTGAGATGGAGGCAGATGATGGAGGCTGTGGCAACCCCTGAAGGGAAAAGCCAAAAGGAAAAGAAGAAGAAGAAGAAGACTTGTCCTAATATGCTGCCTGCAGTATAAAAAATTTACATTTTGGCAAATTACTGTGATTTACACTGAAAAACAGACTATGCTGTGCTACCATTTAAAAATAATCTATTTTGGATCAGTTTTTGCTGAGGAGTGCCAAGATCTTAATCACTGTGTGTAAAGGGCTTCTAAACCCCGTGTATACAAAATACTGGCTAGATAATCTTTGCTAAGAGTGCAGAGGTGTGTGTGTGGTATGAAGGAGTGATGCAGATGTGAGCAAGTTGCTTACACTGACTCGTACCGGACCTCACCTGATTTCAATATAGTTACATCCACCTCAAACCATACGGAAATAGTCTAAGTCTGTTCTCACTTATTTTTTGCAGCATATACTCCATACACAATGGTAATATACTAATTATGAAACCAGGATTTGTGTGCTGTAGAGTTTTAACAATGTACATTTAAGGACGTTTTAAGAACTGTGTAATATTGAGTACGGTACATTTGAAAACCAAAAATATTGTTAGATGTCCTCGATATGTAGGGCAGTGGTGGTCTAGTGGTATAGGGCGCTGGATCGCTGATCCAAAGGTTGGGGGTTCGAGTCCCACTCTCCACAAGGTTGTCACTGTCCCCCCCCAGTGCGGCTAACTGGGTTATCAAAGGCGGGCCATGTCTGTCACTGTCTATGGTGAGAGGCATGTAAAAGAACCATTGCTGACTTTCGTAAAGAGTAGCTGCAAAGTCGTCAGCGTGTTTCTGTCCCTTGATAACAGGGTTGTGACAGGAAGGGCATCCGACGTAAAAACCTCTGCCAAAGCAAAACGTGCGAATCGGATGATTCGCCGTGGCGACTCCCGAGTAAAAGGGGAAAAAGCCGAAAGGAAGACAGACAAATGTCCTCGATATGTAATGTTAGGGTGGTATGTTACAAAAATCTGATTGGAGTTGCAGTTCCTTATCGCCCTATGTTCTGAGTGTTTCCGAAACTCTCACAGTGACTTGAATCATCCCAGATGTGTGTTATTTTAATGCCTGGCTTCCCAGGAGCTTGTAATTACAGTTATTTGCTGGCACAGACATTCACGCAAGGTTTCTATGTTTGGGGAAGAGTGGGTGGGCTTGAGTCCTCCCTCTTGTTTGCTTGCTGTTTTGTTCCCTTCCTCTGTTCCTTGAGCACATGGCGGATGAAGGTGCAGGCATGTGAGAGGAGGGCACCGTTGCAGATGGCTGCATGAGGCGAGAGTGTGCTCATTAACTGATGAAGCTTTGATTAGATGGGGCAGGCCAGTGAAACCAATTAGCTGCAAGGAAAAGCCAAGAGATCATGTATTGTATTGTAAAATCGTATTGCTTTTACAATTTTTGAGCCAAAAATAATACTTTACTGTGCAAGTTGCAGGTGCAAGTTCTTTTTATGTGTGCACTACGGGTCTACCCGTACCAATTGCGTGGTGCCCTTGTAGACATTGTTCACATGTTGAATATTGAATTTTCTTTATTTGTGCCTAGTTTTATTCTGGCCTTCCAGCGTGCTCTAATGCGTAGCAAAAATCGTCTCCGGGACAGGATTATGAGTCAGTGGGAAGGTCAAGCATCCATGACGTGTCCTCTGTGAGGGGGCTAAAAATTGGATTTATTTTATTTGCAGAAGACTTCAAGTCCTCTGAACAATGACGGTTGTTCTTCCTGAATTGGTAGCTGATGAACTCTCTTTACCATCCATTCTGTGTCCCTATCCTCAGTTGTGAGCCATGGGGAGTGACAGAAGAAAGGTTGCAAATTTGGGGGGTTTTTTGTTTGTTTTTGTTGTTGTTTTTTTAAATACAGGCTTTGCTCCATTTTAGACTGAATTGCCTGACAATCTGAGAGAACCTTTGGAGTTAAGCTGCCGTGTCTCTAAAAATGTGTGAATCCACTTGAGGTGATTTGGGTGCTTTAAAAATGATGCCTCTTGGACAACTCTTTCTAGAACTCCTGGAGTCCCTGGAAAAGACCCAAGACCTGCTGGAGAGATTATGTCTCGCAGTTAGTTTGGAACCGTCTGGGGATCACCCAGTAAGAGCTGGATTCTCTTGAGTTGAGACAAAGCGGATTGGACTGGCCTCCACAGTCTGTTACTAATGCAAACCCTGTCAGGAAAAGCAGAAGGAAACTCTATGAATGAGTGAATTTCAAGCTAAATTATTCTAAAATGCGATGATATTTTGCCCTAGGTCAGATATGTTTAATCAAATAAATGTCCTTTACGGTTTACACTTAAACAGTATATGTTTCCTGGTATTAATACTTTCTTGTTTTAGATGTGTGTTAATTTGTAGCGGTATAAAAAAAATTATCATGGTCAGCTAGCTTTGCCTGTTTGTCATGTATGTCATGGATACCTGATATATAATACAAGGTCGGTATGCTTGATATATCAATAGTGCTCCATTCTTTGGTGGTCTAGACCAAAAGTTAATGTTTAAATATTTATTATGGTTATATACAGGGTATATTTTGTAATAATGTGTTTGTGTGTGTGTGGGGGGGTGTATACACAGTGATCCCTCGCTACTTCATGCTTCAGTTTCTGCAGCTTCAGTGCCTTGGGGGCTTTTCAAAAATATTCATCGAAAAATAAAATAAATGAGGAAATTAAGGAAAAATAGAGAAAAAAAGTAATGGAAAATGCCACAAAACAAGGCCAATTATGCAAAAAAAAAAAAAAAAAAAACCCAAATAAACAAAAAACAACCCAACAAAACTACTAACATTTTTGTGAGGTGCACATCTGAGTTTGTGCGGTCTTCTGTATGTGTGTATTTATATTTTATTTACATCTTATGCATTATTTTTGAATGTTTAATTGTTAGTATGGCATTTATAGTGTTGAATATGTATTTATTGATATTATATACACAAACATGTCTGTATACATCAGCCAGGGGGGGTCGATCCTACTTCGTGGAAATTGGCGGTCATGGTGTGTGTGTGTGTGTGTGTGTGTGTGTGTGAGTGTGTGTGTGTGTGTGTCTCGGTCCCCATTAACCACGGAAAGTGGGGGATCACTGTGTGTATGTATGTATGTGTATATATATATATATATATATATATATATATATATATATATATATATATATATATATGTGTATATATTGTGTATGTATATATGTATGCATATATATATATATATATATATATATATATACAGTGGTACCTCACCATACGAAATTAATCTGTTCCAGAGCTTTATTCATAACCTGCATTTTTTTGTAAGTTGAACCACATTTTACATGTAAAACGCGTGATTCGTTCCAAGGCTCTCAATACAACGCCCTAAACCCTTTAAAAATTATAAAAGCAAACCTTTTAAGACCTCCTTCTGCTTCAATATCGTACCGATGGGAGATGGGTTTGGCCATATTCTTTTGTGATATCACTCAAGCCCATTTCTTCTTCTCACTCGCACCGGAAATCACACACACACACACACACACACACGTGTGCGTGCGTGCGCACGAGTGTATGTGCGCACGTGTTGACCATGTCTTCTTAGCGGAGTTATAATTTTACAAATGTTTATGGAAGGTTAAAAGCCTGAGTCAAGAAATGAAGCATCAAACAACTGTAACTCTGTCCTTTACATGAAAAGTATCATGGTAGATTCAGCTCCATAATAGGCAATAGGAGGTAGCTGCATCATCCCTCCTAGCCAATGGGATCCCTGTCCAAGATGGCGTCAGGTGGACCTGTCCAAGATGGCGCTCGAGTGAAGGCGACATAAACGACAGCTCAGTTGTTAGCCAATGGGAGGCCAGCAGGGCGGGATGTTTGAACGTCATTGATGGGAGAGCAGCTCGTGCATTGTTTGAATGGCATGTTTGAATTTTTAAGATGGCGCTTTCGTAACATAAACTTGATTCGTATCCTGAGACAAAAATTTTATGAAAATGCTTTTCGTATCCTGAATTTTTCGTTTGGTGATACTTTCGTAAGGTGAAGTACCACTGTGTATATGTATGTAATTGTGACCATGCCTTGTTGAAGCCTTCAACTGCCAGGCGGTAGTTCTTGTTGTAGTGTGCACTGTTAAGTCTGTTTGGAACCCTGCTATAAAATACTGCAATTCAAATTAGAATTGAAACACATGTTAGTTTAGATTAGTGGTCTTTTACGGTGTTGACTTTGAGACTGGAATGAAAAATGAATCATGGTTGTAATCAGTTGATTATTTATATGGAAGGTTTTATAATCTTGAGTCTGAGTGGTCAGAGTAAATGTTTTCCTCCGAAATGATAATACTGTTGAAAGACTGTTGAATGAAACACAGGTGGTGGGCAGGATGGCACTCTGGGTGGAGGTAGAGCTGAAGGGGGTGGGGGTGGAGATGGAGGCTAGATAGTCCATCAAGAGCTAACCTTGTTGTGCTGATTTTTTTTTTTTTTCACACCTTAGGAGAACTTGCCTCCTGTGCCTTATACAATTCATGTACACTTAGACTTCCTGCACACACACACACTCTCTCTCGCTCTCTCTCTCTGTCTCTCTCTCTCTCTCTCTCTTTCTAATCTAAATAAAACCTACAGCACTGCAAGTGTGTCATGCTTTCTTAAACTTTTCTGCTTACTGAAGTCTTAAAGTCATCTACTCTCATCTTTCACTTATCTGCTACATGTTACATTTCATTTTGCACCGTGAAAAACAGGGTGTGACATAGACTCCGAGGCAGTGTGTGTCTATATTTAGCTGAGGTGCCAAGCCTTTCTGCTTTTCGGTTCTCTCACTTTCCCTCTTTTTCCACAGTATGACATATCTCTGTCTGGCGTCCTCCTTCCCTTTCGATCTGACTAGATAATCAAACGTGCACTTGTGCATCTGCATATTCTATGATTGTATTGAAGAAATGTGGTGCTCTTTGTTTATAGATGCATGTATGTGCATGTCTATACGTGTGTGTGTGTGTGTGTGTGTGTGTGTGTGTGTGTGTGTGTGTGTGTGTGTGTATATACACACATCTCGGAGTGTGACTGATTGAGATGGATGTGGCGAGGGAGGGAACTCAGCAGGTTGCTCGGAAGGCTCTGTCTGATCCATCTGAAGCCAGGACTATGCTGGCCAGCCGTGGAGTTGTCTGAGCTGTGTAGACAGATGGGATGGGAGGGCAATGAATAGAAATGTGATCTGCTTCTGGCATTCAGGCCCAAAAATAATCCTTGAGGCTTCTCTCTTTCATTGAAAATGCACCTCTCTTTTGGTATCTTTCCCATCAGTGTTTAAATTGGTCTTTACCCAGCTCCTGAATGTCCCATTTTCTCTGAAGTGCTCTGTGAAGTGGCCTCTCCAGTCCTGATAGGCACGCACTCTGCTGCCTTGGAGGCTTAGAGTCTGCTGCAGTTGAAACAAACACACAGCGGAAATATACCCTTGAAGCCTTGTCACAGCACTGAGACAATGGAGTGATCATGCCGGGACTGTGATAAAGAGCCCAACCACTGACGACGAGAAATATGAGAGTGTGTATGTATGTATATATATATATATGTGTGTCTGTATATATATATATATATATGTGTGTGTGTGTGTGTGTATATATATATATATATATATATATATATATATATATAAAATATACTAGTCCTCAAAAAATTAGCATATTGTGATAAAGTTCATTGTTTTCTATAATGTACTGGTAAAAATTAAACTTTCATATATTTTAGATTCATTGCACACCAACTGAAATATTTCAGGTCTTTTATTGTTTTAATACTGATGATTTTGGCATACAGCTCATGAAAACCCAAAATTCCTATCTCAAAAAATTAGCATATTTCATCCGACCAATAAAAAAAAGTGCTTTTAATACTAAAAAAAGTAAATCTTCAAATAATTATGTTCAGTTATGCACTCAATACTTGGTCGGGAATCCTTTTGCAGAAATGACTGCAGTGTGGTGTGGCATGGAGGCAATCAGCCTGTGGCACTGCTGAGGTGTTATGGAGGCCCAGGATGCTTCGATAGCGGCCTTAAGCTCATCCACAGTGTTGGGTCTGGTGTCTCTCAACTTTCTCTTCACAATATCCCACAGATTCTCTATGGGCTTCAGGTCAGGAGAGTTGGCACAGTAATACCATGGTCAGTAAACCATTTAGCAGTGGTTTTGGCACTGTGAGCAGGTGCCAGGTTGTGCTGAAAAATGAAATCTTCATCTCCATAAAGCTTTTCAGCAGATGGAAGCATGAAGTGCTCCAAAATCTCCTGATAGCTAGCTGCATTGACCCTGTCCTTGATAAAACACAGTGGACCAACACCAGCAGCTGACATGGCACCCCAGACCATTACTGACTGTGGGTACTTGACACTGGACTTCAGGCATTTTGGCATTTCCTTCTCCCCAGTCTTCCTCCAGACTCTGGCACCTTGATTTCCGAATTACATGCAAAATTTGCCTTCATCCGAAAAAAGTACTTTGGACCACTGAGCAACAGTCCAGTGCTGCCTCTCTGTAGCCCAGGTCAGGCGCTTCTGCCGCGGTTTCTGGTTCAAAAGTGGCTTGACCTGGGGAATGCGGCACCTGTAGCCCAGTCCACTGCTTCCACAGGTCCCCCAAGGTCTGGAATCGGCCCTTCTCCACAATCTTCCTCAGGGTCCGGTCACCTCTTCTGGTTGTGCAGTGTTTTCTACCACACCTTTTCCTCCCCACAGACGTCCCACTGAGGTCCTTGATACAGCACTCTGGGAACAGCCTATTCGCTCAGAGATTTCTTTCTGTGTCTTACCCTCTTGCTTAAGGGTGTCAATGATGGCCTTCTGGACAGCAGTCAGGTCGGCAGTCTTACCCATGATTGCGGTTTTGAGTAATGAACCAGGCTGGGAGTTTTTAAAAGCCTCAGGAATCTTTTGCAGGTGTTTAGAGTTAATTGGTTGATTGAGATGATTAGGTTAATAGCTCGTTTAGACTACCTGAACATGATATGCTAATTTTCTGAGATAGGAATTTTGGGTTTTCATGAGCTGTATGGCAAAATCATCATTAAAACAATAAAAGACCTGAAATATTTCAGTTGGTGTGCAATGAATCTAAAATATATGAAAGTTTAATTTTTATTAGTACATTACAGAAAATAATGAACTTTGTCACAATATGCTAATTTTTTGAGAAGGACTAGTGTATATATATATATGTGTGTGTGTGTGTGTGTGTGTGTGTGTGTGTGTGTATATATATGTGTATATATATATATATATATATATATATATATATATATATATATACACACATACACACACATACACTGTGAAGAGATTTCCTTCCAGGTTTTTCCCTTTATCAGGGTTCGCCACAGCGAATGATTCGCATGTTTGATTTGGCAGAGGTTTTTAACATTGGATGCCTTTCATGTCACAACCCTTTAGCAAGGGACAGAAACACACTGACGGCTTTGCAGCCTCCTCTTTACAAAAGTCAGCAATGGTACTTTTACATGCCTCTCTCACCATAGACAGTGAGAGACATGGCTCGCCTTTGATAACCCCAATTAGCTGCACTGGGGGGGGCAGTGACAACCTTGTGGAGAGTGGGACTTGAACCCCCAACCGTAGGATCAGCGATCCAAGCGCCCTATACCGCTAGACCACCAATGCCCCATATATATGTATGTATACATACTGTATATGTATGTATGTACTGTATATGTTTGTGTGTGTATGTATAATAATATATATATATATATATATATATATACACACACACACACACACACAGTAGGCCCTCGACATTCGCGGGGGTTCGGTTCCGGGCTCTCCCGTGAATCGAGATAATCCGCGAGTTCTGTACCCGGAAGTAAAACCCCATGTATTACGTCTCATGCACGAATGAGCAGCCGGAAGTAAAATACTATGTATATATTACATGCGCTAAAATATGCTTCTTAAACACATTCTATAGACAGTCTTACTCATTAATTCAGTATTAATGTAATAAAATGTAGTAATGATTAAGAAAAGCTTTTTTTTTTACTGTGATAATTATTGATAATAAATGCTTCACTATATACTTGCTGGGTCCCGCCCCAATTCACACCTTAAGAAATCCTGAAAGTATGGCTGATTAAGCATCATAGAACCGGCTAAGAATCCTATACTTGAAATTATTAGTGACGACAGCCAAGTCCAACTGAAACAAGTAGAGAGTTATATAAAAGTCAAAATCTTACCTCACCAGACGAGAAGCAATCCAGGATGGAATTTAAAGCGCACTCCTCTTAGTGACATAGCAGCATGCATAACACTTTTCGTTACACAATTTATGAAGTGAGCCATTATTAAATGAAATATTTTAACTTTTCAATTTGTACTATTAAGCTATTCTCTATTAACTTATGATGTTATGGTCAGGCTGGTTAGTTTTCTGCAAAGTCTTATCTTGTATGTTGGATCATTACACAAGTTACCTGTTTTCACATAATTTTCAAAAAGGTGACTTAATTCTGAGCGAATAAAACTATATAAAGTAAAATTTACATCTATTCATTTATGCATGCATCCATTCATTAATTTTCCCAATTGCTTTATCTTACCAGGGTAGTGGGGGAGGCTGGAGCCTACCTCAGCTGACTCTGGGTGAATACATGGTACACTCTAAATAGTTTACCAGTCCACTGCATGGGTCAACATACATGTAACGTTTCATATTTGGGAGCAGCTTGTAACAGCCAATTAGGCTAAAGTGGATGTCTTTAGGCTGTCGGGGGAACCAGACTACCCAGACAAAAAGCCATGCAAGGGAGAACATCATCACAAAGAAACAAAGTCGACAAGCCTGGAACTCTAACCCAGGACCTGCTTATAGTAAGATGGATGTGTTTACCCACTATGCTTCCATGTTGTTCAAATTAATTCTGGTGACTTATATACTGTATCATCTTCATTGGGTACTGTCTAAATGTTTTCATATTTTCAACGTTGTGTATTGAGCCAGTCAGATTGCAAGCTTCAGGATTCTGAGGTTTGTGGCCAGGGAAGTGTATAAAAGATATCAGATGCTCTCTGAAGCTTGTAGTGAGGTGTGAGACTGGGGCTAATGCTTAGGTCAGTTACTCCAATGGTCTTCTCGCAGCGCTGGCTAGATTATTCAGCGGCAAGCTAATCGAGGGAGCAGTGCAGCCGGTCATGCTGGCTGTCTCAAATTCAAGTTAGAAACATTTAAATGAATGGTAACTACTACTTCTTTTTCTTTTCCTTTTGGCTGTTCCCTTCAGGGGTCGCCACAGCGAATCATCTGCCTCCATCTCTCCCCATCCTCTGCATCATCTTCTCTTACACCAACTACCTTCATGTCCTCCTTCACCACATCCATAAATCTTCTCTTTTGTCTTCCTCTCGGCCTTCTGCCTGGTAGTTCCAACCTCAGCATCCTACTACCAATATACTCACTATTCCTCCTCTGTACATGTCCAAACCATCTCAATCTAGCCTCTCTGACTTTGAATGTTAACAACATGGGATATTGCGCTACCACTTGACTGGTTTATGGCAGAGCATATCGCGATTGTTATGCTTGAAGTTTTATCGAAAATTTGCCACCTATATAATTTTTTTAAATCCAAATTTGAATGTAAAGCAACATTTTTGTGTCTAACTTCATAGAAATATGTAATTCAATGATCTATATCCTTTAAAATATAAATATGTGATTGCTCTTGGGGATGGGGGGGCATCTTCAACAGCAAGCAGGTCCTGAGTTTGAGTCCCAGGCTTGGTAAGGGCGTTTCTGTGTGGAACCTCAGTGTTCGTTCTGTGCTTGCATGGGTCACCTCCGGGTACTCCAGTTACCTCTCACAGTCCAAAGACATGCACTTTAGGCTAACTAGCTGTTCCAATCTGCCACTAGGTCTGATTTGAATGGCTGTCGTTCAGTGTGTCGCTAGTGATGCTCTGGCAAGCTGTTCAGGGTGTACCCCACTTTTGTTCAGAGATAGCTGAGAGGCTCCAGTCTCCCTGTGGCCCTGGTAGAATGAATAATGAATGAATGAATTATCTCACTTTAAAAAAAAACTGTAATCCTCACTTCCTCTTTTTTTATGCCAATATATCTGCCTTTCTTTCATTTTTACTCTGAGGATTGTTACTGTCTCTGTGGCCTCAACTACTGCAGTAGTCTCATGCTGTGCTATACGCTATGCCCAACTGAGGGTTGCCTCTGTTTGGCTGCCTCTGGGTTTTTTTTTTTTTTTTTTTTTTTAAGCGTAGAAGTGCTTTGAAGTTTGTTTCATCTTGATTTAATTGTGTCTTTTCTCAGCTCTCCCCCACTGACAAGAGCCTAGAGTTTGACCGAGACTTTCGTATTCGCCACTATGCAGGAGACGTGGTGTAAGTATATTCACAGAAAGTTTTAAGTGCTTCAACCTCCTGTGTTTCTCATAGTTACAGGTACTGAATTAGCCAGGAGAGTGCTGTTGCTTGCTATACAGTAGTATAAGTATCTATAAGAAAGGATTTGAGTAAAATGAGAGAGGGAATGACGACAGCATGCCACATGCAGGTCACAAATTAATATCATTATGAATCAAATTAATTATTACAAATCATCACAGTCCATCCAAAAGATATTCATTGAACTGGTGTGTTCATGCTGGTTGAAGAGCGCCATCTGACACATCAGTCTAAAAATCTTCCGAAGTAGTGGCGTGCCTAAAATCAATGGAATAGTTAATTTTGTGATACAAACAGGACATTTGGTGTGAATGTAATTTGAAATTTTCAGGCAGTCACCCTGGTCATTTTAAATTGTGCATATTTAAGATGGTGCCCACATGTTTTGAATCATACCTTTTACAAGATCCCCAAAATTAACGCTCAATTTCAACAGTGTCTTATTTCAGAGAATATACATTTTAATTATATTATTTTATATTTGATTGAAGAATGGGGAAACTGATTAGCAATCAATCAAATTATTCAATTTCACAAAAATAATTTCTAGTTTCTAACCATACTTTCCTATACAACAGATGTGGTAATATTGTCATAAGAGAGAAATGCATTGTGAATTCTTTAGTACAGGGATCCCTCACTTTCCATGGTTAATTGGGACCGAGATCCCCACGCGACCACCAAATTTCGTGAAGTAGGATCACCCCCACACAACCACCCCACCCCTGACTGACATAAGTGTATATAATATCAATGAATACCTATTCAATGCTATAAATGCATAACAACTGAACATTAAAAATAATGAATAAGATGTCAATACAATATAAATATACACACATACAGCCGTGTATATCCTCACGCAGATGTGCACCTCACAGCAATGTAAGCAGTTTTGATGGGAGGTTTTGGGTTGTTTTTTGTTTTGTTTGTTTAGGAGTTTTTGCATAATTAGCCTTGTTTTTGCGGCATTTTCTTTAACTTTCCCCCTATTCTTCCTTAATTTCCTTATTTTTTAAATTTATGAATATTAAAAAAAAAAAAAAAACACGCACTAAAACCGCATGAATTGAAGCACAAAGTGGCGAGGGATCGCAATATTGAAATTTTTTTTTCTTTTCCCACATATATGGTATTTTCAAAGTCACTTTCTTCAAATTATTGCCAGCCATTTGAAAGGATCCTGCGATCTGAGACGTGCTATAAATGGAAGAAGAAATTGCAAGTGTTAATCAAGCAACTATTAATATCTCAAAACTGATTTTTTTTTTTAACTGAAGGAAGACAACTCAAGAGTTTAGTGTTCATATCATAGCTGAAAAAAAAAATCCTTGCACATATATTTGTTGTTTTCTGAGAAGCTCTGTGCAGTGGATTGGCAGAAAAGTAGCCATTTTTCAAAATATAATTTTTTGATGGCCAATGTTATTCTATGATAGTGAAGTATGATATGAACTTTGAATCGGTGTGATTGTGAAGACCATAGTATATGATTTATGGCACATTCATACTCATCACAATATTCAGTGATTCCTTGTGCCCTGTAGATAGGGCTATCATTCTGGAAGAGAGCTTCTCCATCAGAGTAGAACGGTTTCATCCTAGGATTAAGATGCTCAGGTTCCCTGGTACCCTCAGTCCTGTACATTAGTGTTTGTCTAACTCTTAAAAAAATCACTTTAACATCAGAACTTCTGGTAATCAGTTGATTACTTTGTTTGGCAGCAGGGAAACCACTAACATGTTTAGGCTCATGGATAAACCAGGACCAGGTTTGGAAGCGTGTGCTCTCAGGGCACCAGTGAATATAAACAGTGCCAATAAAATTCTTCAGAGCCACCAGTTCTTCTTTTATATGGCACTTGTCTAAGCTTTAATTCTCAGTGCCAGGTCTAAAGAACATGAATCATATGCTGGCTGCATTTATAATTTGACACCCCTGCCTGTATCACACCAATTTAGCACGGTATGTGACTTTAAAGTGGCACTAAAAATATCTCATTGGAAGTGTATGAGAAAGAGAGCACTCTGTGAATCAGCGGCATGATGCTGTTTTGCTCTCAGGAGCCTGAAACACTTAATGTAGCACTTAGAAGTCTGAAATTGAGTGGCAAATCAATCTGTCACCCACCTTCTGTCATTCAAGTCTTTCCATGAAACAAGGAACTTTAAAACCGACCCTTCTGTGTGTATATTTAGAAAATTTGATCATGGATCTCTCACTGTGTTCTAAATCTTTTTAAAAGCTACTCGGTGGTGGGCTTCATCGACAAGAATAAGGACACCCTTTTTCAGGACTTCAAGCGGCTGTTGTACAACAGGTCAATACCCTTCCCAACCTGCAGAATTATTCATGTACAATATGAGTGAGTTAATTTTATTTAGCTGTTATGATTTGTACGACAGTGCAAACAATGTTCTGAAGGTCATGTGGCCTGAGGGTAAGCTGAGCATCACCGAGGTCACCAAACGTCCTCTCACAGCAGCCACGCTCTTCAAGAATTCGATGATCTCACTGGTAGAGAATTTGGCCTCCAAGGTCAGAATTTATACAATGTAACCTTCTTCCTTATTAAGGAGATGAAGACATGAATAGTAATGTGCTCTCTGTCGCCCCCTTGTTGGTGTGTTTAGGAACCGTACTATGTGCGCTGCATCAAACCCAATGACGTGAAGTCCCCACTGCTGTTTGAGTATGAACGCTGTAAGCACCAGGTAGAGTACTTGGGCCTACTGGAGAATCTTCGTGTGCGTCGTGCTGGCTTTGCTAACCGTCAAACATACCCACGCTTTTTACAGCGGTAAGCAATCTCTATGCAGTCTTCACATCTAAAAATTCTACGAAGTAATACTTCAATACTGTAATCCTAATCCAAAATGCAAAAAAAGATGAAGGAATGATAATGATTTCAGGTGGCTTTTTTAATGCAATTAATTAAAACTCAAAGTCCAGATGATTATGTGATTTCAACAGAAGCAATTCCACATGATTTTATAAACTAAAAAGTGCCAATGCAACAACAGAAATTACACACAAGTCAATATAAGGATTTACAGTGAGAATGATTCCTCTTGCACTCATAACTGAGCTCTGAAGCGCTGATTAGATTATCACCACATAAAGACTCTGTTAATAATTCTAAACAGCATGATCATGTTATGTCATTTCCTAAGTTGTTTCCAAGTATCCAAACTGTCTGAAAGGATGCTGTGAACATAATTGGCAAGATTTCTCTTCTTCAGAATGATTTTTCAGCATGTACAGTGGTTTCTGATTGACTTCGTATTATATTCCACAATGTACCACCAGTACATAGTGTTGAGGTTCTCTTTGGGAGTAACAAGGGTGGATAGGATCAGAAATGAGTACATCAGAGGGACAGCACATGTAAGACGTTTTGGAGACAAAGTCAGAGAGGCTAGATTGAGATGGTTTGGACATGTACAGAGGAATAGTGAGTATATTGGAAGTAGAAGATTTATGGATGTGATGAAGGAGGACATGAAGGTAGTTGGAGTAAGAGTAGAAGATGCAAAGGATAGGGTGAGATGGAGGCAGATGATTCACTGTGGCGACCCTTGAAGGGACAAGCCGAAAGGAAAAGAAGAAGAAGGACAACCTTTAAAATAATGAGTGAGGTTTCCTTTTCGGCTTTTTCTTTTTTTCATGGGTCGTCACAGCGAATGATTCGCACATTTGACTTGGCATAGGATTTTATATCGGATGCCCTTCCTGACACAACCCTTCACCAAGGGGCAGAAACACGCTGACGGCTTTGCAGCTACTCTTTACGAAAGTCATCAATGGTTCTTTTACATGAACCTCTCACCATAGACGGTGAGAGACATGGCCCGCCTATGATAACCCAGTTAGCTGCACTGGGGGGACAGTGATGACTTTGTGGAGAGTGGGACTTGAACCCCCAACCTTAAGATCAGCGATCCAGCGCCCTTTACCACCAGGCCACCAATGCCCCTTTAAAATAATGAGTAAAAAAGGAATAAACACATCCTATGGTAAAATAAGTTCTGATTCCAGGTCAGGAAGACATATTGTTTGATTTGGATACTCCAGCGCCCCCCCCCCCAAGTGTAGCATGGTGATTTTGCGGTTAATATGTTCGAGAAAGTCCAAGGATTGATTCCTGGGCATGGCTGTTTATGTGTGGAGTATGCATGTTCTTCCTGTGTTAGCTTAAGTTTCCTCCAGGTACTCAGTTTTCCTTGCGAAGTCCAAAGACATGCACGTTAAGCTAATTGGCTGTTCCAGATTGCCTGTAGGTGTGACTGTGACTGTGAATGATTTTTTTTGTGTGTGTGTGTGTTGCACTGTTATGGTCTGGCAATCTGGTCGCAGCGCCTCGGTCTGGTGTTGGCTGAGATAGGCACCAGCCTAGGTTTTTTTCTTTTTTTTTTCCTTAATGCGTAATGTCCCAGTCTTTTGAAGGTTGCTTGGGAAGAGTCATTATTACATTATCATCAAGTATGGTTCACAACATTTATTCTAGTTTAGGTCGGCTATCTGGCTGAGCTTCCCCAAAAACCTTTCATATTGTGTTGATTATGGATTTTGGATCATGCTTGAAAGGTGAACTTGCACATAGAGACAGTACACCCACAAATGGCTAGAGTAGAAATTCAAATAAAACCTAAAGCTTGTGTCCAGTTTAGTACCCAACACACAAAAAAGAGACACCATGATGAATGTGTATGCATCTTCTCTTGATAGGAGAAAACTATTGTGCATCTTAAAACGGTGATTTGATCAGTTCCTTTGATCTCATTAATATCCCATTCCCCTGTCTTGTCAGGTACAAAATGATCTCAGAGTTCACGTGGCCCAACCATGACCTGCCTTCAGATAAGGAGGCGGTAAAACGTCTGCTGCAAGGATGTGGCTTTGAGCATGATGTGGCCTACGGTAAGACCAAGGTGTTCATCCGTACACCTCGCACCATCTTCAGCCTGGAGGATCAAAGAGCCCAAATGGTGCAGAGGATCGTCCTCTTTCTGCAGAAGGTGAGAGTCTGATAAATATTCATGGAAAGGTTCCTTCCGCTTGTGTAAGCATAACTAAACGGTACATATAACTCCAACCTATGGTACAGAGCTCTGTTCTGAGCTTGGGGCAATGGATAATAAACGTAATCAGAAGAAGAAAGCTGAAAGAAATGACTGGTGAGGCAAACACACATGTTTACTGACCTTTCGCATGGCACCAACTGGCATATGTAATGTCACATCTTTCTTGTTGTATAATAGGGCCTAACAGGTCACGTTAATACTATTAATAACTTTGATACAGTCATGATGTTAGCTACTATGTCATGAGTGGAGAAATTCGAATTTGAAATCTTACCTCCTTCGACTCTTTGGACACACACGTGCTCTGTCTAACTTTAAGACAAAGTTGAGCTTTTTTTTAAATCTCGAATTAGATTCCAGTGTTGGAAAGTTCCTGTTGATGTAGATGTAATAACTATGGTAATAATACTTTACGGTAAGGTAAGTCTGTTGGGGTTTTTTTATACAAGAGCCTACTGATTCATCAGGCTGGAGCTTATCTCTGGTTTCTTTAGCGTGACGTGACTAGGTAGGAGTTTAATTCCTCCTGGATGGGGCAATAGTTTCCCAGTATTTTCTGCTGGTACAGCCGACCCTCTACTTACAAAAACCTCTGAATACGAAAAATACAGGTTACGAAAAACATTTTCATAAATTTTCTCCCTCTGTATACGAAACAACAACTTCTTACGAAAAGCGCCAAACGCGCCATTCAAAAATTTAAACAATGCACGAGTTGCTCTCTCATTGGCTGTCTCCCAACATCCCGCCCCGCTGGCCTCCCTTTGGCCAGGAGGGAGCTGAACTGTACCCATACTTGCTGTTTCTCACACACGTGAAGGATAGTTGAACAGGACTGTTGGCTTGTGAGTTTTTTGAGAGTGATCATTGCAGCGTTATATTTCGTTATCGATCATGGATCCCAAGAAAGTGATTCCCGGTGACACCGAAAAGAAGAAGCGGGCTCCGTTATCAATTGAAGTGAGGCAGGAGATAATAAAAAAATATGAAAGTGGGATGCGGTTGAGCGAAATCGCAAAGGAGTATGGCCGTAACCCCTCTACAATCGAGACGATATTGAAGCAGAAGGAGGCAATAAAAGCGAAGATACAGTGACGGAGGAGATTATTTCTGAAAAAAGCATCCGTCTTATTTAAGGACCTCGTGAAAGAGGGTGAGGGTGGGGGTGAGGGTTCTTCAGACCAGCAACCCCCAGACTTGAAAGCGTCGCATGGGTGGTTCGAGAAATTTTTAAAAAGGTAAATAATTTTCTATTACTTTTAACACCAATTTCATACTAATAAAAGTACACCAATTTTGTATGAAATAAGTTTTAAATTGTTTATGGGGTAGTCTTGGGAGCCTTGGAACGAATCACGCGTTTTACATGTAAAATGCACCTCTACTTATGAAAACTCCAGGTTACGAAAAAGGCACTGGAACGGATTAATTTCGTAAGTAGAGGGCCGACTGTACCTAGGGCAGTGGTGGTCTAGTGGTATAGGGCGCTGGATCGCTGATCCAAAGGTCGGGGGTTCGAGTCCCACTCTCCACAAGGTTGTCACTGTCCCCCCCAGTGCAGCTCACTGGGATATCAAAGGCGGGCCATGTCTCTCACTGTCTATGGTGAGAGGTTCATGTAAAAGAACCATTGCTGACTTTCGTAAAGAGTAGGCTGCAAAGTCGTCAGCGTGTTTCTGTCCCTTGCTAAAAGGGTTGTGACAGGAAGGGCATCCGACGTAAAAACCTCTGCCAAATCAAACGTGCGAATCAGATGATTCGCCGTGGCGACTCCCGAGTAAAAGGGAAAAAGCCGAAAGGAAGACAGACAGGGCCAACTGTACCTGTGTGTACTGCTTGATGGACAGAAGCACACTTGCGGTTAAGACCCTGCCCAGGGGTCTTAGTTCAGTGGATGTATTTAATTTCATGAATCCCATCTCCTCTTGATCAGGAGCCCTCACAATTACACCAATCCTTCAGTACACACTCTGAAATGTCTATTAATAATAACATGAATACACAGCTCACGCAAAAGATAATAACTTACTCGGATTGAGTGCAAGGCATGGACTGCAGACAAATAAACATGAAAATTGACGTGTCTCAGTAGTTTCCATGTTGCTCATGTGAAAGTTAATAATGATGTCCTCTTTTTTTATTTTATCTGAGAAGGTTTCTTGATTGATTGTGTAATTGCCTGATTGTACAGCATTGATCTCAGAGAATCTGACCAGGTTTATGAAATAATGACACCTGCTATGGTATTTCTGGTGATATTCCTTCCTAACTCCGTGCTATGGCTCATACTGCTGACCCTAATCCTGTCAACATCAGAATGTTGAATCTGCACTCTGCGAGTGTCTGAGATTGATTGTATGACCTTTTTATTGACACAGCCATGCTGTGGCTCACGAACATAGATATTGGCTTGACACTGCTGTATTTTACCATATTCCCTGAGGTAAAGTCCCGTCTTCAGGGACGATGCCACTTTATTCGGCACGATGTTCACCCCCAGGCTGTAGCTGTCTCACCAGAGTGTAATATCTGTTCTTCAGCTGAGTGACAGGCACCGATTGGTAAATACACAAACACACTCAAGGCACACTGCGCTTTGCAAATGGATGTGTCTTCTTGCTTCTTGGTATGTCTGGTTGTGTTTGTTGTCAGTGTTAGATCATCTGCCCTTTTATCAGCACCCAGCAGACTGAAACGATTTTCAGGAGTATCAGTATTGAGAGATTTGGTAGAATCTGTGCCATATGCCTCATCCCCCAAACAAGCTCATTGAGGAAAAAATACAGACTCCTCTAATGGTTGCCATTATTTTGTAAATAGGTTTTTTCTTTTTTGATTAAGAAAGAACCCTCAGGATATGCATATATCTCGTCTATTCTCAGGCTTAAAACCAAGCAAAAAGGCTCCAAGCTAAAAGACGTGATTTGCATACACCGTTGCCTTGCTTTGCCCTTCACTCTGTCTCAATTCATTGATCCCTTCATGCTGTCATTCCAAACTGCCCTTCTGTTCTTCTTCTACTGCCGAAAGACTCTTACAACCATCATATATAATTTGGAGAATATATGCACTCTGTCGTCCATAATTATTGGCATAAAATAAAATTCAAATTTTTATAACAAAAGCTACCGTCACACCGAAAATTGTAGAAACTGTAACCTTCGACTCAAGTGAATTTTATAGGTGGAAAAAAAAAAAATCATTGAATTTTCATTAAAATCTCCTGTTCCACAATTATTGGCACCCCCAAAAATTCCTAGGAAACAAATGTTATTGAAGTTCTTTTTTTTTTGCAACCGTGTAATCCTAATTAGGGTCATGGGGAGGCTGGTACTTGAACCCCCAACCTGAGGATCAGTGATCCAGCGCCCTTTATCACTAGGCCTCCATTGCTCACTGTTATTGAAGTATTATTGTCTACAGTAGTTTACGAAGTTGATTACAGTATCTAGGAACATTTAATTAGTAACTCCTCACTTCCTGTTTCCCTGGGGTATAAATATGACATGTCATAGAGTTCATTTCTCTTGTTCTCTCTTCAACATGGGAAAGACAAAAGAATACACCATTGAGGTAAGGCAGATGTGTGTCGACCTTCACAAGTCAGGCAATGGCTACAAGAAAATAGCTGCTCGCCTGCACCTGCCCATAGCTTCTGTCAGAGGAATCATTTAGAAGTTTAAAACAACCACAGCAATAGTAAGCAAGCCTGGATGAAGACAGTTATTTTGCCACCACACACAGTGAGAAGGATGTTAGGAGAAATAGAAAGTTCTACAAAGATTACTGTTAAAGAATTGCAACAAAGGTAGCATCTTGGGGTCAAGTCTCCAAAACAACCATCAGGTGCCATCTACAAACTGGATTCCAAAAAAGTTGGGACACCATACAAATCTGAATGCAATGATGTGGAAGTGACAAATTTCAATATTTTATTCCGAATAGAATATAGATGATGGGGTCAAAAGTTTAAACTAATAAAATGTATAATTTTAAGGGAAAATCATGTCGATTTTAATTTGTATAGTGTCCCAATTTTTTTGAAATCCAGTTGGTACATGCCAGCAAGCCTTTTGGGAGGCATGCATGGAAAAAAACTTTACTCACTCACAGTCAGAAATGCAAACATCTGGAATTTGCTAAGTGGTGTACTGGGACTTTAACTGGGACTGTGTGCGTTGGTCAGATGAGACCAAGATGGAGCTTTCTTGGCATCAAACACCCTAAGTGGGTTTAAGGAAAACACAAAATGAGTATTCGGAAAAGAACATCATGACCACTGGAAGTATGGGGCGGATCAGTGATGCTGTGGGCCTGTTTCTTTCCAGAGGCCCTGGGTACCTCGTGAGGATGCATGGCACCATGAATATTTTCAAATACCAGGACATTGTAAATCAGAATCAGGTGGCCTCTTCCCGAAAGCTGAAGATGGATCAATACCAAGTCTTACAACAAAATAATGACCCTAAACATGTGGCCAAATCTACACACAAATGGTTGACCAAACGCAGAATCAAGCTCATCCCATGGCCATCTCAGTCTCCAGACCTCAACCCTATTGAAAACCTGTAGAGTGAGCTCAAGAGGAGAGTGCAGAGGAGAGGACACAGGCCGTTGGATGACTTAGAAAGCTTATGCAGAGAGTAATGGTCCAAGATCCCTGTTTTTCATTCTCTCATCTTGTGAAACATTATAGGACAAGATTGTGGTTTTTTTTTTTTTTTTTTTTTAAATGGGGCTCTACAAAGTAATAACAACTGTGGCGTTAATAATTGTGGCACATGACGTAAAATAATTATTTCTTAATGTGGGATTTTTTTTCTCCCCACTGAATAAATGCACTTGAATTAAAGGTTGCATTTTCCTCTTTTTTTCATTGTGGTCCTATATTATTTAGAAAACAAGTGAATTTATTACAAGCTAAAGAACACATTTTAATCAGCGGTTCCAATAATCATGGCCGTGTGTGTGTGTGTGTGTGTGTGTGTGTGTATATATGTATATATATATATATATATATATATATATATATATATATATGTGTGTGTGTGTGTGTATATATATGTATATATATATATATATATATATATATATATATATATATGTGTGTATTTATATATATATATATATATATAAAACTATAAAACTTAATTTCAGCTTTACCTGTTAATGGATTTTAATTTAACTGTGTAGCACCATTATAATTATACTTCCAAGGTGTTATAAATTAAAATATAAATATGAATATCACAATATCCTTTGTAGAACGGAACAGCTCTCAATAGTATGATTGATGTGACTGGCTCCTCTGAAGACATTTCCTGTTCTTTGAGAATTCCTGTGATGGATTCTTTTCTGCTGTCTGCAATTTGCAAATTTTAACCTTGACATTCCTCTTCAGATGTTTACATTCGGAAGAAGGATTTCTACCATTTGACTTATTTTTAATTTGGGTAGTATTTTGTACTGCATTATTGCATCTCACAACATCATAGTGCTATTAAAAAGACAAATGTGATATCTTGAGCACCCTTTAAAAAATTTTTGTAAGACTTTTTCTTTAAGAAATATCCATTCTGAAATAAGGATGAAGTAGATTTTGAAGGTCATAGATCAAGATCAGTGTGGCCTCATGTGGGCCATTTTTGTGAATGTAATATCTCTAAAACAAAAGACAGATTTTTCCCAAACTTCACATAAACGTCCACTCTGACTCAAAAATGAACTAACTTGAAATTATAGGTCAAAAGTCATTGGTCAGAATTTGAGGTCAATGCAGCCTTGTGCGCTATTGTAAACTTAATTCCTTAACGCGTTAGTTATTATCTTCAAACTTCACACAAATATTAAGCCTGATTTCATGGAAACTATTTAGATTTTAAAGGTTATAGGTCAAGGTCTACCATCACAGCAAGCTTACAGCATGGGGGCATATAAACATGAGGAAGTAGTTCTATTTTTTTATGGTTATCACATGGTGTACCTTCCCCCACCCCAGCAGGATAATACTGGTCATTATATAAATAAATCAACATATATGGAAGAGTTCTATATACTTCAAATATAAAGAATTTTCTAAGGGTCTGTTGGAGGGTTAATAGGTTTTAGCCCTCATCCACATGCATCAGATCATAACATACACCATATTGTTACTCCCCTAAAAGCTGGGAATCAAGTAGAATTATTAATTCTTCAATGTGTCCTTTTGCAAGCATAATCACTGTAAGCATTGGATCAGTTAATGTCGTCAGACACCCAAATCTCAATCTCTCTCTCTCTCTCTCTCTCTCTCTCTCTCTCTCTCTCTCTCTCTCTCTCGTCTTTCCTTTCCTTTTCCTTTTTGAACATGTTTGCTGTGTAGAACTGTAATTGTTCAGTCATAGACCATGCCTAGGGAACTAGACAAAATCACTTCCAATGGCTAGTGGGGCCAGTGGTGTAGTGGTTAGTGTGCTGTGCTCATATTTGGGAGGTTGTGAGTTCAAATCCCAGTTAGCCCCCCCACTGTTCTAAGACCCCTGTGCAAGGTCCTAACCACAAGTGTGCCTCTGTTCACCCAGCAGTATAAATGGCTACCAGTAAAAATATACTGGGAAGGTAACCTGCGATGGACTAGCGTCCCACCCAGGAGGAGTTGAACTCCCGGTTGCTTCACACTATAGAAACCGGGGATAAGCACCGGTCCGATGAGCCACTAGGCTTGGGTGTAAAAGCCCAAGAGAGAGACATCCAATGGCTAGCAAAAGTATCCATACACCTTGAACTATTTCACATTTTGTCATGTTATGGCAATAGAATCATTTATATTTGCAGCTTTGTGATACACCAGCACAAAGCGGCATCTTATTGTGAAGTACAAGGAAAATTATGCATTGTTTTCAACATTTTTTAACAAATAAAAGTGTGGCATGCATTTGTATTTTTCCATCCTCTCATCAACTCTGACCAGCTTTCCTGTACCTTATCCAAAGCATTCTCCCAGCATGATGCTACAACCACCGTGTTTCTCAGTGGGGATAATGTGTTCAGGGTGATGTGCAGTATAATTTTTCGGTCATACATAGCATTTTGCATTTAGGCAAAAGGTTCAATTTTAGTGCCATCTGACCAGAGTACCTTCTTCCACATATTTCTGTGTTCTGAACATGACTTCTTATGGCTTTCCTTTAATAATGGCTTTCTTCTTGCCACTCTTTTATAAAAGAGAGATTTGTGAAGTGCATCACACATGGTTGCACAACATCGCTGGCCTCATCACCGTCTTGTACACGCCCCCCCTCGAAAAAAAAATCCTCATGGCTGCATTTAAACTGGTCTGAATTCAAATGGAGGCCAGACTTTTCACATTTTTATTTATGAAAACTGGTCAGAACCATTCATCATTTTTCTTCCATTTCATTATTATGTCCCACTTTGTGTTGGTCTCCCACATAAAACCCTGATAAAATACATTTGCATAGGTGGTTATGAGACCAAATGTGAACAAGTTATTAATAGCTTTGCAAGCCACTGTACCTCAATCAGTGAATGAGCTGAATAGACCATTCAAGTAAGTTTTTCTGAAGGTTGGTTGCATAACTCACTGAGAGATAAACATAGTTTTTATTCATTATTATGAATAGATACTGTTGAGAGTCTTGGTACATTGAGCTATGTAAGTGCTTAATATTGTCACTTGCCAGAATGTTGAATTTTGTAGTTGTTATATGTGAAATATCTATTGAAGGAAATCTGTGCTCTTTTAGTGCTAAGAATATGGAAAATTGTGCCCATCAATGCATGCGATGAAGAAAAACTTCTATGTGATGTGACTGTTGGTTATTATTTCAACATTTGTCAAATATAAATGTCTGCTGGTCTGAATTATGCATGTGATTAATTAGTAATTAATGTGTCAGTAGATAGAGACCAGTGTTTAGGTGGATGTGGAAGGCAGTGACAATTACGTCAATGGCCATGCTGTTGCAGTAATGACAGCCCCTCCCACACACCAGCAGTCTCTTAGAGGTCACAGAAAAAACAACAGCCTGGTGGTCTTCTTTACGGTTGCATGCAGCTCAGCCTCGCATTATTGATTTATGAATACAGTTTTCTTTCTTTCCTCACTTTCTCTGAGTCTCTGGTGATGGATGGGTGGAACCTGATGTACCCGAGCTAACCCATATCACTCGGTCAGAATATGATGTTATCATACGAGAGTCCTCGCATCAAGTGTTTTTGAGTGGAACCGCAGATGTTCCCCAGGAGGTTTTGCATGTGTAGGAATTGTGTGGTTGAATTTGGCTCCTGATTGTTGGGGGGTGGGGGGTAAAGGGGAGGGGTGGGGGTAAAGGGGAGGGGGGGGGGTGTTTTTGCTGCACTGCATGCCTGTTTGACTGATTAATAAGACAGCACTCATTTTCTCAGTCATCTGTAACTGTCTGGTGACACTTGACTACAAAAGGTAGATATATTAAAAATTGTGATTTCCCCAATGATACAGAAAATAAATAATTATGCAAATATGGGCTTTTGTGAAGTGCTATTTCCTATGAATACAACCCAATGTCTGACAGCAGGCATAACTGGCTTTTATTACATCTCTTCAGACAATGAATCAATTAAAAAGCAAATCAGAGCTAGTTCGCCTAGCAATCTGTCACATGTTATTGCAGTGAAACATGCTCAGCCCGGCTATAAATTTGGAGCATAAAAGCAAAGCCAAGGCAATGCAGCAGTCTGTCCAAGTAGGTACCGCACCAATCTGGCTCATTTGAAGCAGGTGGGGAGGCCAAGGGCTGTCCCTACCTAATTTACTCACATTCTATGGATGTGGTCGTGTTTAAATTTCTCGGGAATCATCATCATGGATTCGTGGCTCACACACTGAGTATCCGGCTAGAAACTTTGAGTGACACAGGGCATTTTGGTGCATGAGTTCAAACAGGAAATAGGATGACAGGAGTGCCAGGATCAGAAGTGATGTAGCGTGACTGTATCTTCAGGTGGCGCAATGACTCGTACTGATCTCTAATGGTAGAGAGCCATACACATGCAGAGAGGTGTGGAGAGAATGGTTGCATTTTTCTCTGCAATCTCTCTCGCCACATATTGAATCTTATGGATCTTGTAGAAGGCTTCTAAAGATGGGTATTACAGTAACTCTCACTGTGAATAATACACAAATACAAGGAATGACAATTCTGAATAAGTATTCTAACTGATTAGAAAACCAACAGTGTTCAAGACTGAATAATCCACTTCTGCTGTTAGCTCACAGGTCACTTCAGTGTTTTCTAATTAGCTCCAGTTTTGTTTTGTTTTTTTATATCAATAGCAAATCTATGACCATAGACAGGACAGAGCTTAAATGCAGCATGCTGTAGTGACAGGCTGTTTCATTGACCTGCATCTTGACTCACAGATCACACTTTCACCACATTATAATGGTCTGTGTGTTAATCATTAGACTAATTACTTTTCTGCTTACGAGCAGTGACAAATGTTTGCTTTTCAAGCTTGCGCTTGGAATGTTTGGCGTGACCTCATTTCCTCCCGGAAAATGGTTTCACTATTGGAAATCAAAGATTATATTACATTATTCCACCATCCAGAACTAAATGAAGTTCAGATATTCTTGCAATATTTACACATTTATCCAACAAAAAATCCTGTTCTGCACAATTATACTATAAACACACATACGTTTAGACTCGTGTCAATCATGTCTCTTTGAACTACAGTGAAATGCTTCTCTTTTAAAATGTAATCATTGGATGCACACTCTGTTCAGTGTTTTAAAACTAATTAAAGTGTTTTATTGTCTTAAACTTCTAATTGCTTTCTTGGAAAGGAAAATACTTTATATTTCAGTATTCATCGCTGAACGGATGCTCATACTATGGAAGCATTTTACATTTGGTGAAATATTGTTTATCTATTTCTGGAGCATTTTACACGTTTTGAATTTTAAATCATAAACTTACATTAATTATACAGGTATACCTCGGCTTACATCATTAATTGGTTCCAGGAGAGACGGCTTAAGTCGAAAAACGACTTAAAAGGAATGAGCTTGTCTCTAGGCTAGCCTGTGACGAATTTCACTTTTATATAATATACATATATAGTGTGTGTGTGTGTGTGTGTGTGTGTATTTCTTTCTTTCTTTTCGGCTTTTTCCCCTTTCTCGGGAGTTGCCACAGCGGATCATCTGATTCACACATTTGATTTGGCATAGGTTTTTTACGTCGGATGCCCTTCCTGTCACAACCCTTTAGCAAGAGACAGAAAAATGCTGATGGCTTTGCAGCTACTCTTTATGAAAGTCAGCAATGGTTCTTTTACATGCCTCTCACTATAGACAGTGATAGACATGGCCCGCCTTTGATAACCCAGTTAGCTGCATTGGGGGATATGTATATATGCATGTATATATAATGTGTGTGTGTGTGTGTGTGTGTGTGTGTGTGTGTGTGTATATATATATATATATATATACATACACACATACATATATATACTAGTCCTTCTAAAAAAATTAACATATTGTGATAAAGTTCATTATTTTCTGTAATGTACTGATAAAAATTAAACTTTCATCTATTTTAGATTCATTGCACACCAACTGAAATATTTCAGGTATTTTATTGTTTTAATACTGATGATTTTGGCATACAGCTCATGGAAACCAAAAATTCCTCCCTCAAAAAATTAGCATATCATGTTCAGGTACTGTAAACGAGCTATTAACCTAATCATCTGAATCAACCAATTAACTCTAAACACCTGCAAAAGGTTCCTGAGGCTTTTAAAAACTCCCAGCCTGGTTCATTACCCAAAACCGCAATCATGGGTAAGACTGCCGACCTGACTGCTGTCCAGAAGGCCATCATTGACACCCTCAAGCAAGAGGGTAAGAAACAGAAAGAAATCTCTGAGCGAATAGGCTGTTCCCAGAGTGCTGTATCAAGGACCTCAGTGGGACGTCTGTGGGAAGGAAAAAGTGTGGCAGAAAACGTTGCACAACCAGAAGAGGTGACCGGACCCTGAGGAAGATTGTGGAGAAGGGCCGATTCCAGACCTTGGGGGACCTGTGGAAGCAGTGGACTGGGCTACAGGTGCCGCATTCCCCAGGTCAAGCCACTTTTGAACCAGAAACAATGGCAGAAGCACCTCACCTGGGCTACAGAGAAGCAGCACTGGACCTGTTGCTCAGTGGTCCAAAGTACTTTTTTCGGATGAAAGCAAATTTTGCATGTCATTCGGAAATCAAGGTGCCAGAGTCTGGAGGAAGACTGGGGAGAAGGAAATGCCAAAATGCCTGAAGTCCAGTGTCAAGTACCCACAGTCAGTGATGGTCTGGGGTGCCATGTCAGCTGCTGGTGTTGGTCCACTGTGTTTTATCAAGGGCAGGGTCAATGCAGCTAGCTATCAGGAGATTTTGGAGCACTTCATGCTTCCATCTGCTGAAAAGCTTTATGGAGATGAATATTTCATTTTTCAGCACGACATGGCACCTGCTCACAGTGCCAAAACCACTGCTAAATGGTTTACTGACCATGGTATTACTGTGCTTAATTGGCCTGCCAACTCTCCTGACCTGAGCCCCATAGAGAATCTGTGGGATATTGTGAAGAGAAAGTTGAGAGACACCAGACCCAACACTGTGGATGAGCTTAAGGCCGCTATCGAAGCATCCTGGGCCTCCATAACACCTCAGCAGTGCCACAGGCTGATTGCCTCCATGCCACGCCGCATTGAAGCAGTCATTTCTGCAAAAGGATTCCCGACCAAGTATTGAGTGCATAACTGAACATAATTATTTGAAGGTTGACTTTTTTTGTATTAAAAACACTTTTTTTTTTTTTTTTCCGGATGAAATATGCTAATTTTTTGAGATAGGGATTTTTGGTTTTCAAGAGCTGTATGCCAAAATCATCAGTATTAAAACAATAAAAGGCCTGACATATTTTGGTTGGTTTGCAATGAATCTAAAATATATGAAAGTTTAATTTTTATCAGTCCATTACAGTAAATAATTAACTTTATCACAATATGCTAATATTTTGAGAAGGACTAGTGTGTGTGTGTGTGTGTGTATATACATATATATATACACACACACACATATATATAATTCTTTTTCCATTTATTTTTTGAAAACCGACCTATAATTGAGAATGAGTTGACTCGAAACAACTTAAGTCGAGGTATACCCTTACATTTATACCTACATGTAAATGCTACATTTTAAAAATGTATTAAAATTAAAATATATAGTATATTAATATTGCAGTTCACAAATACACTAAACAAAATAATTTAACAAAACATATTGACTGGTTTGTTGAACTCTTTAAATAGAAATATGTGTATATTATTTAAGCTGTTATTATACTAATATGAATATTGCAGGAAGTTTGAGATTTTGATAGACTGTATTAATCTTGCACAGGAAATTCAGCTTCTGCATTTAACCCATCCAAAGTGAACACACACGTTGTAAAAGAGTGAGCGCACACATGTGTGCTTAATACTGTGTGCTTAATACTTAATACTGTATGTTGATCCATAAATGATTTTTATCAGTACTGCAGTAGATCAATCAGACTAAACAAGTTTGTTTTGTGGTAATAGCTCAAAAATTAGGCGAAACAAGTCATTTAATAAAAAAAAAGCACCTACAGGACATTTTTGGTAATGATTTCCAGAGTATAATATTTTTTATTTTTCTATTTTAGTGCAATGCTCAGCTTGGGCTTTCGTGCTTTAGGAAATGAGCAATGATGAGCTAATGTCTTTTAAAAACAAAATTTAGCAAACTCTAATACAGTGTAATAATTTTGGCACCAGTTTGTATAATTCCAGTATTACCCATTTTATTCTTGACATTAAATATTGTTCTGGCCTTGAACAAAAATATACAGTGTATAGACAAGAAATCCAGAACCACTTAAATGCACTCGTGGTCATATGAACAAGAATAGATGCTTTTAGCTATTTGAATCAATGTTGGTGAATTGCATCATTGAAAAATGATAAGGAAAAAGACCTCTAGTTCTAGCCCTGAACTACCAGGACGTTTCTGGAACAGATTTGGATCAATGTTTACTAATGTGTCTCTTTAGTCATTCATGCTCAGTTAAGAATGTTTAGTTTTCATGCAATCTTAGAACTAGGTGCCCATGTGTCTCTGTCAATGCAAACAGTCACTCAAAAGACCACAATTCACTGCTCCGAGTGAGCTAGCAAGAGGAGTTGTGGATAGAAGGGCATGCATTGCAAAAGCTTTACTGAGATTTGAACATCTTTTAAACAGCTCCCTGGAGATTCATTACCCTGCATTGCTAATACTCAAGTCAGCTACAGCACTTTGGGCATCAAACAGCACCATTAAAATCTCTCTCTCTCTGTGTGTGTGTGTGTGTGTGTGTGTGTGTGTGTGTGTGTGTTTTCTCAACACTTATTAATACTGTGCTGTTCATTATTAAAGATCTTTATAAATATATTTTGAGATTTTTATTATTTGCACATTTACATAATTTCCTCTCATGTTCCTGAAGGTATGGCGAGGCACTATTGCTAGGATGCGTTACCGTCGCATGCGGGCCGCACTCACCATTCTGCGCGCATACCAGCGTTACAAGGTCAAGTCTTATATCCGAGAGGTACACCGGCGGTTCCAAAACGTACGTACCATGAAGGACCATGGGAAGCATGTAAAGTGGCCAACACCTCCCAAAGTACTGCGCAGGTTTGAGGAAGCGCTACGGAACATCTACAACAGGTCAGAGCCTAAAATAACCCCCCCCCCCCTTCCCCTGCTCTCTCTCTCGCTCTGGCTCTTTTTCTATCTCTCTTTCTCATACACACACACACACACACACACACACACACACACACACACACAGATGCACACACTGCAGGAGCTGAGTAGGAATCAGTTCTCTGCTGTAATGTAGGAGTCGATTATGACTATAACTCACGGTTACATCCTACTCTACAGCAGTGATGATGACCAGCATGTTTATCCGTGGTGCACGTTTTCTTTGCAGAGACCTAAGGTTATAATAATTTGACTCATACAGTGTGGCATGTGATGTCATATGTTACCCTCCACACTTTCTCACCCAATCATTACATTTCATGGAAACAGACTTCAGCCTTGGTTTTTATAGATTTTTGTGCCTTAATATACAGATCTAAAATTTTCAAAATCCAAATATCGGTCTTCACCCACACTCATATGTGAGCCACCCCACCGTCCAAAAATGAAAAATGAGCTTTTCCACAGTCAGATAGATAAGGCCCAAAGCTGCAAAATGCAGCAAATAGTTTGTCAAAAAAAGTTTGTACCTTGAAAACTGAGCGAGCTATGCCATTTCTTGTGTCAGCATTCAACTAAAAATTTCAAAAGACGTTTTAGAGAAAAATGAGCACAAAGATTGCCCTTCTTCCAAGATCATTAGTCCTTAGCAACCAAACATTTTATGCACCTCAGCCATATAAACTTTTAGAAAACATGTCCAGGAAACGTTTTATGAAAAGATGATAAGAGAAATCATCCTCATTTTAATCTGACACGCCCTTTTTTTAACCCATCAGTCACTGTGGTAACCCCCCAAAAATGAACAAAAAACAACTATTTTTTTTTCATTTCTGTTTATTCCAATAAGATCAGTATGTATCTTTGCAACCATTATATAAAGGTTCAAATGCCTTCAAATTATACCTATTGAAAAAAAAAAAAACACTGTCAGGTTCAAACAATCACACTGAAATTAAGAAAACTACTAGTATATGTAAGAAAACTATATAACAAAACTCTCTGATCTCTTTTTTACAAGTAAGCTTCATCAACTCTGCCCTCAGCAGTATCATCTTAATCTATATCCTGCTCAGCAGAAAGGATCACATCATCTTCACAAACACCACTCATACACACATTTATTAACAGATACCTCTTCTTCATCAACATCAAAATCAAAGTCTTTATCATCACAGCTGGCATCATCATCAGTTTGTTCATATGTAAAATGAATGAAGCATTTAATTATTTGTCAGGTCTTGACCAATTTTCATACAAAACTAAACAACCCACGATCTAGCATGTCCAGTCCAGACAAGATTACACACAAATGAAATAATCAAAAAAGTTCCATAATCAAATTTTGCATGCAGAGAAAAATACTCACCGGCGAAATAATCTTCAAGAACGCCAAGCATTCCGGCATCTTCAAAGTCGAATTCTCACGTCGAATTTAACATCTATACTTGTACTGCTAGACATTACAGATGACATTTCACTCTCCTTACCAGAAATTATGTGTATTCAAATCTTATAAATAAACTGTTATTGAAGAGAAAGTCGGAGATAAGTTCCGAATGACTAGAGTAAGGAAGTAAACCGGAAGTTAACGTGTGACGGGCACTGCGCATGTGCAAGCCTGAGCTGACCAATCAGTGTGCTCGTTTCAGATCTTCCTTAGCAACTAGCCTGCATTGTTTACAAACATATCGTCTTCATAACCTTTATTTTATTCGCTGAAACAGCATTTTAATATCAAAATGGTTTCCAAAATGGAGAGACTTCTTAACGGCCGTTCTTCTGGTGTATGGATTATAGTGTGTCTTGTACCAAACTCGGTGAATAATTGCAACGAAAACCAGTAAGTTTGCTACTGTTTTTATGTAGTTTTATGAGGGTACTCGTCAGAAAAATGGGGGAAAATGACATTTTTAGTGAGTTTTATTTGATTTCACGTGAGCAAGTGATAGTTGAATACTTGTTTTAATAGTATATGCAAAATTCCAAATTTCGATAAAAATGGACCGTTTTTACTTTTTTGGCCTTTATCGCAAAAGTGGTCTGTGCGACAAGCACCTACTTTCGGTGGAGCACCTCACATATCTGTATATGCACACACACTGCTCTTGACATTCATTTGGGGTGTGAATATCCTACCTTTCAAATATATCATAAACACCTCTCAGGGATTTGTGCATATATAAATCATTTTGTTTATCCTGCTCCAAAAAGCAGTGTTTTGGTAAAACACCGGTCACATGAGTCTCACAACAGAGATATAACAGGCCTGTAACAAAAAATTGGACAAAACTCACCAGTTGTCGACTGGAAAAAAAAAAAAAAACAATAACCTTTTTAGACTTTTTTTTATTGAGTTTTGAAAGTGTTCGATTTACTAGGTTTGTGATTCGATACCCTACAACTTTCTACAGCTGTTACAATCCAAAAACTAATTTCATATGCTTAGTGGGCCATGTTTTGCTGTTGGAATCATACACTTTTCATATAATTGGCCTCTGATCGCTCTATATTAAACCCATAGAATTTCTTCTGTATACCCAGTGTTAGCTTAAGTGTATCTATGGTCATCATATATCAACAGAGTATCACAGGAATATCGTTTAAATTAAATTTTTTTTTTTCCTTTCGGGTGTTCCCTATTTTCTCAGGGCTCGCCACAGCGAACCATAACATGACACCTGATTTAAAGTGTAACATCATTGAAAGTCTTCACATTTGTTAATATAGCAAGACATTAATTTATTATGAAAGGGCAGTGGTGGCCTCGTGGTATAGGGCACTGGATCGCTGTTCCTAAGCTTGGGGGTTCGAGTCCCACTTTCCACAAGGTTGTCACCCCCCCCACCCCACCCAGTGCAGCTAACTGGGTTATCAAAGGCCGGCCATGTCTCTCACTGTCTATGGTGAGAGGCATGTAAAAGAACCATTGCTGACTTTCGACAAGAGTAGCTGCAAAGCTGTCAGCGTCTTTCTGTCCCTTGCTAAAGGGCTGTGTCAGGAAGGACATCCGACGTAAAAACCGATGCCAAGTCAAACATGTGATGGTTCGTTGTGGTGAGCCCCGAGAAAAAAGGGAACACCCAAAAGGGAAAAAAAAAAAAAATTATTTATGAACTGGTGAAATGGCGAGGAGGCCGGTGACAAGACATTCAGCAAGTAATGCAACCAGGGTGCAAAGTTTTCATCAAAAAAAATAATAATAATAATTTTTGTTAAAAAAACCAACATTTTTACGCATGATACTTCTGGGTTGTTCATTTGTATATGTATCCATCTGAGATTCTTGTTTACTTCATATCTCAAAAGTGAGTTGTGAAATACTAGAGGATTTGTTTCACATTATTTTTATGAGCAGAAGAACAGAGAAGATTGTTGAATTTCTACAACCGGGCCAAATACCTTCAATAGTGTTTCTTGAGCAGCTTTCTAACTGTTTATAATGTTAACATATTTAAAGAGTTTTAGAGGATGTCTATTGAGTCATACCTCTCTCTCTCTCTCTCTCTCTCTCTGTGTGTGTGTGTGTATGTGTGTGTATGTGTGTGTGTATGTGTGTGTATGTGTGTGTATGTGTGTGTATGTGTGTGTATGTGTGTGTATGTGTGTGTGTGCACATGAGGAAGGTGGTGGGCCTGGACCCTAATTAAAAACCTGTCTCCAGAGGAGATGTCACAGGTCAGGGCTAAAGTGGCCACGCTGGAGTGTCTGAAGGGTCAGAGGACAGACCTTGGCCTGCAGAGAGCCTGGGAGGGCAATTACCTGGTCAGTGATAGTCTTTTATGTAATTAAGAGGAATTTATTTAAAAAAAAAAAAGAAGCAAAACTTGATTTTCATTAAATTTAATTTTAATAAATTGCCTGTCATTTTTTTTGTGTCTTGATGCTCAGAAGCGGGACAGTCCTGAGACATTTTCTGCCTTTACCTTGGTGTCCAGTTCCCTGCAGAGGAAGGATAAGTTCATGAGAGTTCTCTTCTCCTGCAATGTTCGCAAGGTACAATCTGAACTTGTCCATGTGACTTGTGTTTGCACTCATTGTATTTTATTTGTTCTTATATAATTTTTAACCAGTGTTTATTGTGCTTCTGTAGATCAACCACTTCAATAAGGCAGAGAACCGGGCAGTGCTAATCAGTGATCGTCACCTCTACAAGATGGACCCACTGAAGCAGTACAAGCCAATGAAGAGCATCCCGCTGTACAATGTACATATCTACTTCCACCTTTCACCTTCACAAACATTGTAAACAATGTTCATTTTTCCTGTGGGGTTTGAAGTTGACATCTTTTATTAGGCAAAATCCAGCTATTTCCACACACACACACACACACACACACACTCACACTAATTAATCACTTTCTCAGATTATGTTCTCCACGTACTACTGCATAATATGCACCAAATGCTTGCACCTATAATGATTCAATACTTTTTAATTCAGGAGTAATCCAAGGTTAGTTTCAGTACCAGAACGTTTACTTCAAGTCCAATCATTCATGATTATGTTTAATTTCACTTTCAACCACTGAAATGTCTTCTAAACTCAATGTTTTGTGAGTTTGGTTTTCTTAGTAACTTGAAATGCAGGGATCCCTCACTTTCAGCAATTAATTGGGACTGAGATCCCTCCCGAGACCACCGATTTCCACAACGTAGGATTGACCACCCTGACTGACGTATACGTACATGTATATATGTACGTATATAATATCAATAAATACATATTCAACACTATAAATGCTTATAATGACAATTAAAAATTCAAAAATAATGCATAAGATGTAAATAAAATATAAATACATACACATACACATCCAGATGCGCATGCACACGCAGATGTGCACCTCACATAAAAATGTAAGCAGTTTTGATGGGAGGTTCTGGGTTGTTTTTTGTTTTGTTTGTTTAGGGGTTTGTTTATTTTTTTTGTTTTGTTTTGCATAATTGGCCTTGTTTTGCATTATTTTCATTAACTTTTCCCCTATTCTTCCTTAATTTCTTTATTTTTAAATTCGATGAATATTTATTACAAAAAAAAAAAAAAACCGTGATGCACTGAAGCCGCATGAATTGAAGCACGAAGTAGTGAGGGATCCCTGCATTACTTTTTTTGGTCTTATCTTTGAGAGAAAATCCCCAGTGCAGCTAGCTGGGTTATCAAAGGCGGGCCATGTCTTTCCCTGTCTATGATTAGAGGTTCATGTAAAAGAACCATTGCTGTCTTTCGTAAAGAGTAGCTGCAAAGCCGTCAGCGTGTTTCTGTCCCTTGCTAAAGGGTTGTGTCAGGAAGGGCATCCGATGTAAAAACCTCTGCCAAATCAAACATGTGAATCATTCACTGTGGCGAGCTCTGAAAAAGGGAAAAAGCCAAAAGGAAATCTCTCTCTCATCTCTTTGAGAGAAAATATTAAAGGCTATTAGTAGCTGATACATGAGTCATAACAGGGATAACTTGACTATGAATTGATCAGTTTGAGTGAAGTTAATCAGTTTAACTCATTTTATTATTAACTTTGTTGAGAGCTTGTATTATCGTAAAAAACTGTAGATTGTAGACTGTTGGGGTTTTTTTTTTTTTGGGTGAGGGATGGTTCTTCTCCCAAATCTCCCTGCGGTGCATCTGGTTTTGTCCCATATTACAGGGAAGGACATACTTGGGAGGAGTGGTCCTATTTTATTCATATTCAAATATACAGTGCACCGCTGTCCAGCATAGCATTGCCCAGCTTTGTGTGTCATGAAATTGTCCGTCATGCTTCATGCAGCACTGGGGTTGAGCCCTTCTTCCTGTCTTGCAGATTAGCTACGACTAAACAGGCTTAAACCTGGAACGGTGACCTCTATATACAGCGGCAGTATTTTTTTTCTACTTCAAATCAAAGTATGCAATCATTCAGGCCCCGACAGTGTGGTTTCCTGAGTTATAGCTGATGAGAAATAGAGATGACTATTACCTGCACTTCTAATTCATCTGTCGTGTGTGGTGTGGCTGTCCCAGAGCTGTGTGGGCTCGAGGCCATATTTCTACCAGAGCTCTGTAATACTGGGCTGACAGGGAGGGGGGTTGGCTCCTGTTCTTAACGTGTCTACAGGCTGTGTATTCGACCTTCTGTCCTGTAGAAAAGCTTACAAAAATATTCATCAGATATGGATCCATATTAGAGTAAAAAAAAAAAAAAAAAAAGGTTCTACATGCAGTTTTAAAATACTATGTATTTAATAAAGAATTAGTAAATCATCAGTAGAATTGCATTTAATTCATTATAAAGGATTAATCAATCACTATATATTTAGCAGGAAGGCATTAATAATTGAAGATTAACTAAACGAAAGCCTCTGTTAATAGTCTCTGAATAGGGAAAAGCTTCAGCCCCAATTTACCCTTTTCTGACCTCTATATTTATTTATTGCTCCACTGAGTCACAGTGGTCTGTACAGTGATGCCATCATTATGCCAATGTTTTAGGTTGATTAATGGTGATTTGTGATGCTAAAGGACTCAACATCCCAGAGTTCATGTTATATTATGAAATGTAAAATGGAAGAAGCACGAGTGATATATTAAAACAATGTTGATTATAAACCATGCCTTACCCCTCACCCTTCAACATTCCACCCTGTTTCTCATCATCCGTTTTTCCTCTCTGCTGTTGTCATGCCAACATCCCAGGAGATGGGGTTGTCATGACGACCGGGTGGGAAGAGAAATCAGCTGACGTCTGGTAGCGCTTAGGCATGTGCACAGATTTGCCTCCTCTGTGTTTTCCTTCTGCTTTCTTAGATCTTTCTCTTTGTTTTTTTTTCCGTCTCCCTGTGGCTTACTTATTTATTTAATTTATTGTCTTCTATTCTCTTAAATTTTGACACCCCCACTGCCCGAATTTATTGGTAGTTTAATTTAAATGATCAGAAACAATAGCTAATACCTGTGTATTTATGAATCAATGTCATTTTTAGAAATGAAGCTGACCATAAATCATGAGGGTTAAAAGTAGAGAGGGTGAGATGAAAATAAGCGAGATAGATTTAATATTTTTTAACAACCTGTCTCTCTCTCGCGCTCTCTCTCTCTTTCTCACACACCCCCCTCTCTATTTCTCTTTGATAAACACAGAGGTAAAGAGAGAGAGAGAGAGAGAGGCAGGCAATTGTTATGTAACACATTTTCTCAAGAATGAATGAGGGAGGGAGAGTGAGGTTGTTGATCCCTGCTGCCATTACTGCCATGGTTATTACTGGCAGTACAGCCCAAGAATAGCCCAGGCTGCTCAGCGGTCCTTCCCACTGCTCTTTTCTCCATAACATTCCATTATAATCCAGAATCCAGTGTGACCACAACAGCTATAACTATCCTACAGTCAATACACACACACACATATATATATATATATATATATATAGTGGTACCTCACCTTACGAAAGACCCAACAAACGAAAAATCCAGGTTATGAAACACATTTACCTAAAATTTCCGACTCTGGATACGGAAAAAAATTCACTTTACGAAACGCGCCATCTCAAAAATTCAAACAATGTGCTAGTTGCTCTCCCATTTGGCTTTCTCCCAACTCCCTGCCCCGCTGGCCTCCCATTGGCTATCTCCCAACATCCTGCATGGCTGGCCTCCCATTGGCTAGGAGGGAGCTGCATCTCCATAACACCCATGATGCAGCTCCCTCCCATTGGCTATTATGGAGCTGCATCTCAATAATACCATGACGCAGCCCCCTCTCATTGGCTATTATGGAGCTGTATCTCCATAATACCTATGATGCTTTTCGTGTGGCTTCGACCCATTGTTCGTCATGGAGTTCTAACACACGTAAAGGACAGAGTTACTGTTGTTTCGTGAGTTTTTCAAGTGTGCTCATTGCAACTTTATTTTTTGGCTTAGGCTTTTAAGCATGCATAAACATTTGTAAGATTATAACTCTGCTAAGAAGACATGGTCAGCACACACACACACACACACACACACACACACACACACACACACACACACACGCGCGCACGCGCGTGTGATTCCCGGTGCCATGGTCAACACGAAGTAAGTACCTTAAAAGGTATGCTTTTATAATTTCCAAAGGGTCGTCTTTAGAGCTTTGGAACAAATCATGCGTTTTACATCTGAAATGTGCCTCTATTTAAGATGTAAATAAAATATAAATACTGTCATCCCTTGAATATCGTGGATAATGTAGACCAGACCTGGCCTCGATATTCAAACAACCGCGAAGTAGGAATGCCCCCTACATTTCTACCATGTTGTGTCATTTCTGTTTTCGCCTCTAGACAATATCAAGAAGTGTATTTTAAACGTTACACAGTTATATGCGTATGTAAATACTGTAATGTATTAATATTTAAATAGAATTTATATATAAATACTTCAAGTACTGTACTCACCTCTGACAGTAGCTCTTCTCCGCAGTGCAGGACGTTCACAAACACGATACAGTAAGATCACAAAATCACAAAAAATCCCGCGGGAATGTGCGAGGCAACAGCGTCACGCGTCTAAGCCAATCAGCTTGTGAGATTGAGTTGAGTGGGCGGGAGGCAATAGCGTCACGCATCTAAGCCAACCAGCTTGCGAGATTGAGTTGAGTGGGCGGTCCCTGCCTGAACTGGGGAGGAGGGGCACTTCAGTCTGTCATTTGGAAACAATGGACGCAGCCTGCCTTGGGTCCCTGCCTTCCGCTTGCTTACATGTGAGTTTCAGTGCGAATTTTGAATTTTTAATGACTTTTTTTTTTTTAATGTTTTTTTATTAAAATACCGCGATGTACCAAGGCCGCAATGCTCAAATCACAAAGTGGCAAGGGATAATTTTACGTACATGCTCAGATGCGCACCTTTCATAAAAAATGTAAGTAGTTTTGATGGGGGTTTTGGTTTTTTTTTTTTTTTTTTTTTTTTTTTTTCATAATTTGCCGTGTCTTGTGGCATTTTCCTGAACTTTTCCCTTTATTCTTCCTTAATTTCCTTATTTTTTAATTCGATGAATATTTAAAAAAAAAAAAAAAAAACCCGCGATGCACTGAAGTCACATGAATTGAAGCACAAAGTAGCGAGAGATCCCAGGGGAAAAAACCTCATACAAAAAACCTCTACCCTCCCCCATCAAAAGTACTTACATTTTTATGTGAGGTGTACAGTACATCTGTATGTGTGTATTTATATTTTATTTACATCTTATGCATTATTTTTAAATATTTAATTATTATAAGCATTTATAGCATTGAATATGTATTATTGATATGATATACACATATACATGTATGTATACGTCAGTCAGGGCAGGGGGGTTAACCTAATTCGTGAAATTCTACAGTCGTGTGGGGGGGGGACCCGGTCCCAGTTAACCGCTGAAAGTGAGGGATCCTGTATTCAGTATGTAATTTTTTTTTTTATCTTGGCTAAAATATCATGCATATGGATCTGTTTCATATATCTAATGGTCTTGCACCATTGAAAGAAGATACGTGGTGTTGTGTGAGGTTCCTGCTTAGTCATAATGATTCTGATTCATTGCAATGTACAGTAAGAGTCAAAACTTCAGATGCACCTACACATTCACAGAACTTTTAACTGGTTCTGTGCATTAGGCAAAGAAAAAAAAAAAAGAAGAACATGGCCTATGCTAAACGCTTCATCTGGAACTAAGAAATAAATCTATCTACTCACTGGTCATTGTTTTCTTTTTTTAATTAAGTTGTGTTTATTTTGTATTTCATCATTCATTCATTTTCTGAATCGCTGAATCCTAATTAGGATTGCGGTGATGCCGATGCTCATCCCAGCCAACTCCGGGAGAGAACACCCTGGACATTGCCAGGCACTCACAGGGCAGAAACACGATGATGGCTATGCAACTACTCTTGTCGAAAGTCAGCAATGGTTCTTTTACAACCTCTCACTGTAGACAGTGAGAGACATGGCCAGCCTTTGATAACCCAGTTAGCTGTGCTGGGCGGGGGACAGTGACAACCCGTTGAGAGTGGGGCTTGAACCCTCAACCTTGATCAGTGATCCAGCACCTTTACCACCAAGCCGCCACTGCCCCATTTAGTCATCATGCAACACATTCAAGCTCTGTGTTATAAGATCGTGTACTGCAACGCTGCTCTGTTTTTTACTGAATAGCTTGTGCTACATATTGTGTAATGATGATGCTTAAGAAGAATAATTGATTAAAGCTTTTGGCAGTTTAAGGCATTAATTAAAATCTTTGTTTGTGGCATCTGTAGCTCATCAACTGTTACCCTAAACAAAAGTTTTGACACATTGACATGAACTGAAACATGAACGTTTACAGAATATTTGCATTAACATTTTGGTACCCAGCCAAAAAAAGTAAAAAGTAAAAGCTACATATTTTTTATAAATATCTATATTGGACTGCCTTATGCCTTGATTACATTATCTTTATGTGATTGTTTCAGCAAACCAAAGTACTCTTACAACATTGATTTCCATCCAGTGTTGGGTTCATTACTCGACAACATCTTAAATTGAGCCACAACATAAAGTCTTCTCCAGCACATCCTGAAAACTTTCAGCAGGGTTAAAGTCAGGTGCTGATACAAGTGTGAAAATGATTCCTCATGCTCCCTGAACGGCTCTTTCATTATTTGAGTCCTTATTTTATGTCCATGTCATCAGGGAAGAAAAAGTCCAAGGATGTGATAACCTGCTCACTCTGCTCATCAGCTGACTTCATTTTATTGCCACAATAATGTTGCTGAGCTTCAGCCTGATCAACCAGTGCAACAATGCCACGGAGATTACATGCTGTGATCAAGGCTAAAGGTTGTCTGTTGTTTTTTTTTTTGAAAGCCAGTGTCCATTTTTGAAAAGGGTATAAAACATCTAAACAAATACGATGAGATGAGTAATTCTCGCATGTCTGTCTCATCATGTATTTATAGATAAGCGTTCATGGTAACAGTAAAAAATGCTGAATTTTTCATATATATTTTATTCACTAACTTGCTATATTTTTCTAAGTGTCAGACATCTTGTTTGGGATAATCACCCAAAAGCTACATATGCAGTGGATTGAGACTAGGTTGAAAAATATTCCTGGAATATTCTTTTGTTCTCAGGCTTGTGTTCGTCTCTGATGAGTGTAACTTAGGATCTGCACTTCCACCTTCAGGGAAAATAGCAGCAGATCTCATTAAACAATACCCCTTTCTCCCTCTCTCCCTGTCTTCTTTACAAAGGTGACTGGTATAAGTGTGTCCCCAGGGAAAGACCAGCTGGTGGTCTTTCACACCAAGGACAACCGGGACCTGATCGTGTGCCTGCAGGGCATGGTGCCAGTGGGCGAGAGCCGCATTGGAGAGCTGGTTGGCACCTTGCTCAGTCATTTCAAAAGGTACCAGCTTCAGTAAAGCCACGGCACACTGGTATACATTGCACACTGGCATACATTAGCCTTTGAGCCTCTTCACAAAACCTTGACTTTGTGCATGTGCAGCACATTGTAGTGAATTATGATACATACAGGTCGCACTAGAAGTGACAATAGAAGTACTGCACTATGTTTTCTGAGACATTGATTATAGAGGGGTTATTATTAGTATATACTACATGGGAACAGTGCAATATGATTGATTTACGATCTGGGTATAATTAGCATTTCATTCATTAATTTTTTGAATCGCATAATCTGAATTAGGGTCGCAGGGAGACTGGCGCATATCTCCGCTATCTCTGGGAAAGTGCAGAGTACACCCTGGACAGTTTGCCAGGACATCGCAGTGCAGAAACAGCTCTCCTCATAGATAGTGAAGCACATGGCCAGCCTTTGATAACCCAGTTTGCTGCATTGAGGGGACAGCAAGCTTTGGGATCAGTAATCTAGCAATTTACCAAAATTCCACCACTGCCTATAATTAGAAATTATTGACCATTTTATTATTATATATTTAATATAGAGTGATCTCTCGCTACTCCATGCTTCAGTTTCTGCGGTTTCAGTGGATTTTTCAAAAACATTCATTGAAAAATAAAAAATAAGGAAAAATAGGGGGGAAAGTTGAGGGAAATGCCACAAAACAAGGCCTATTAAGCAAAAAAAAATACAAAAAAAAACAAACAAACAAACCAACAACAAAATTACTTACATTTTTACGTGAGGTGAGCATCTGTATGTACGCGTGCATTTGTATGTGTGTATTTATATTTTATTTACAGCTTATGCATTATTTTTGAATATTTAATTGTTATTATAAGTATTTCTAGCATTCAATATCTATTCATTAATATTATATACACGTACATGTACGTATATGTCAGTCGTAGGGGGTCAATTCTACTTCGTGGAAATCAGTGGCCGCAGGGGATGTTTCTGCGTCTCAGGTCGCTCAGCTGGATGAATGAGAGTCTCCCGTTCATCACCAGGATAAAGCACTGCTACAGGTCTCCTCCTGAGACTGCACATTAACTTTCTTTAATTTACAGTTACACTGATACAGCTCCTTAAGAGTAATGACCTCCGTTCTGTAATGAACACAATACTCGTGCTGCGAATGAGTGCCGCAATGTTTGTTATTGTGATAACGCCATTGCTTTAAGGGGGAGTGGCTGACAGAAATTTAGGTCACAACCCGGAAGACTTTTTCCCGCAAGACTTTTTCCACCTAATCTCAGTCTCTATTGATATTCGACTTCATGCATGCGAGGAGATAATATATAATAAAATATTATAATATAATAATAAAATAATAGAGGGATCCGGGCTTTATGTCCCACTCGCTCAACTGTTAAAATCAGACATTGAAGATGAAGGATTTGTAGAAGAGGAATAAACTGAAAAAGTGAGTTTATTGTTTTATATTATAACAACTGAACAATGTTGTTATTGTGCAGTGTATTATTTTATATTTTGTGTTATAGCTGAACAATGATGAGTTATTATGAATGAGTTGAATCAAGTGTTACTTATCTGACCTGTTTCGCTTGGTGCGCCTTATAATCCGGTGCGCCTTATGGTCCGGGAAGTGGGGTACATTGCTGAACATTTTGCTTAATGCTTGTTCATTTCCTCTCTTACACAATTAACAGTGTAGTATTTTGCATGACTATTAAGATTAAAGGACAGAATATCATGCATTTTTATTCAAATTAATTTTATGAATCAGTGAGAAGATATTCAGGATCCTTTCAGACTGAATGGTGACATCCTTTCAGACTGTTAATGGTGACATTTATTATAGAATTGTTTTAATCTAATTTGAGAAAATTCCGCTGTTGTAAATTGCTTTCCAAGCTTTTTATCATCTATCTCCATGTACAGAAATGATGGATTTTATTTGTTTATTTTATCATGAGAAACCTTTGATCCCCCTCCATTTGTTCCCCAATTTAGTTGTATCCAATTCCCACCCATCAACTTTTGCCTTTCCTATCACACGACCACTACCGACCAAAGAGAGGCGAAAGCATGCACTCATCACCTCTACGACATGCAATTCTAGCCATTTATCTCTTTTCAAACTGCAGTGTATGCATATTTAGGGGCGGTCTAACACATTCAAAGGAAAAATTCTTTTCACCTTCTCGTATGAATGAGCTCACAGATGCCCATGATTGGCTGGCGATTGCTGTGGGTGACAGGGACGTGAGTGTAGGCCATTCCTCCCTCCTGTGAGAACTCAGCCGATTAGCTGCCACGGATGGCTGTCGCATTAAACCAGATTCGAACTTGTGATCTCTGGATTAATAGTCACATGCCTTGCGATGTGCCACTCGGAAGCCCATAAGAAACCTTTATAGCTCCATCCAGTCTCCTTTAAAACCTCCACTGCACTTGCTCGTAAGTGTACACAGTGTTTAAAAAAAAAAAACAGTGTTAACTTTATGGTGCAGTGGTCCTGTGATGATGATTTTTATTATACACAGAGCACAGGACCGTATAAGGCCCGGTGTAAATGCTCTTTAAATATTGTTATTATTATTATAATTTTACATTAATAAATAATAATTTTACTATTGTTATTATTGTTATTGATGGTGGTAATAATAATAAAATGGTGCATAAATCAGATATGCCGCTCTAGAGTACTGATCAGAAGCCCCATTTCACCAGGCACCCAATGTTGCTCTTAAGCTTCATTTAAAGAAATTTCTTGAAAAATATTTTTACTGCATGATTTTATTCCCAAGAATTCTTTTTATTTTGTCCATTCAGTAATATTGTACACCATTGGACTTGCAACAGGAACTGATCCATCAACCCAATATCTACACCATTTGTTAGTCAAAGTCTCAGGGGAACCTTGAGCCAGTCTGAGATGAGTTTAGGTGAGAAGTGAGGTACACAATTAACAGGTCACCAGTCCCTTACAGGGCTAACACAGACAAAAACAATAATTTACACTCATCTTCACGTTTATGGGTAATTTTAAGTAACCAATCGACCTAATATAAATGTCTTCAGAAATCTTTGGAATGTGGGAAGAAACCAGGGCACTTTATCCATGGATGGTGAGAATATAGAACGGCCCTTGGCCTCTGAGCCACAGAATCCACTCGAAACCAATCTAAACATGTTTTGAAGCTACTGCTCATGCTGTGATTATTTTGGCACTGTTTCTAACAGCTTCCAGTGAAGACATGTTGGTGATGAAGCATATTAAAAGGGATTGCAGACAGTGTGAAAAAATAACCGGTGTGAATTTTTGCGCTGGTTAGAATAAAAGTGTTTCTTTGCTGTTGTTGTTAAATTAAAATGTTTAAGAAATGCTATGGCTGGATTCTCAGACCTGGATTCTCAGACTTGTATTTTTTTCTCCCTTACTCAATTTTGTTCATATAACTTGTATATAAAAAAATTTAAAAGATGGATGAAGAAACCATGTGCAAAAACTAAATTTATCTAATAGGGTGGCATGGTAAGCACATCGCATCTCAGCGAGATTGCAGAGACATGCACATTAGGCTCATTGACTTTTCTGGATTGCCCATAGATGTGGATATGAATGGGTGTATGTGTGTATGTGTGTGTGTGTGTGTGTGTGTGCGTGTGTGTGCGTGTGTGTGCGTGTGTGTGCGTGTGTGTGCGTGTGTGTGCGTGTGTGTGTGTGTGTGTGTGTATGTATGTGTGTGCGTGTATGTGTGTGTGTGTGTATGTGTGTGTATGTGCCCTGCAATGGTCTGATGAGCTGTTCAGGGTGTACCCCGCCTTTGCCCATTGTTGGCTGAGATTTGATTTGGATATAGTGTATTGCTCCTGTAAGAGAAGATTGACTGAGCACTCAAACACAGACAGAGAGTGCACACACTCGGAGCAGAGGGCTGCCACACATTACAGCTCCCAGAGCAGTTGGGGGTTGAGTGCCTTGGTCAAGGGCACTTCAGCCATGAAGGTGGAGGAAGGGCAGGTGCTGCTCACTCCCCCCCACCATACATTTTGCTTGCTGGTTTGGTAAAGGAACCGGTGACATTTTGGTCCCAAACCCAACTCTCCGACTATTAGGCCATGAGTGCCCTCATGATGGTCTCCAACCTCTCCACGACCATAAAAGGATTCAGCAGATTGGAAAATGGGTGAAATGATAAGTCTAATAAACATTTATTACCTTAAAAATATCACCTCTGTATATAGAAATAAAACACTTCCACTTTTTGTTGGCAGGTGTCACATGATGTGTCTTGAATGGTTTCATGTCTCATCCCGTATTTTGTTTCTTACTAACTATATGTTTTGATTACACCGTTTAAACAGCGTGAATAGCTCCAGTGTCCTCTGTGCTAATGACCAGCACTAAGATGCCCTCTCTGTGGTGGTATCTATCTGAGCAATGATGATACATATGCAAAAGACTCTGCTCAGAGACTACACGCCACTCCCAGTAGATACATAATTAACCTTTCGCTCTCCTTCACGAGCATCACAGTATCCTCAGCCTATTTAGCAAAGACTGCAAAACATCTACAGCCACTGGCCCTGGAGCACATCCGCTATGGTCTTATGCTTTGTGTTCTGTAACCTACTTTTAATCACACCCAATGATTAATTGTAGCCCTTTGGAGTATATTTGGATTGCATTAATTACTCTATCTACACTTTTTTTTTTATCACACCTATAAAATAGTGGCTTATAGTTCTGCAGCCATCTAGATCTTTCTTTCCCATATTTTTTTTTTTTAATAGCTTCTGCCTCCATCCTCACTTTTCCCATCTGTCTCTGCTCCGTCCTTTGCTTCCTCGCTTTTGCTTCCTAATGGAAATAAATTATTTGGTGTTGTAGCGCTATGTTTAGATGCTCTGCATTAAAATGTGCACCGTGAAAGACTTACTGCACTTGCACACTCCACCTTGCATGTTGTTTCTATTAATTCTTCCTGCTTTCTAAAACACACATACACACACACACACACATGCACTGCATTATTCAAGAAAGAGGAGTAGCCTGTCAGCTGTCACTATGTAAAATATATAGGACACACCACATCTTGACTTGTAAGTCGAGGTGAAGCATTTTTATTCTTTCGACTGTACTGTTGCGATCCGCTAAAGTTTTCCAACAAGTTATAAGAAATGAGAGAATCCGGCTACAGAATGATAACAACACTGGATCTGTTTAAGTGTGTGTTTAAACTGGGCTGTTCATAAGTCTCTTTATTTTCCTGTAGGCTCTCACACTGAGACAGATGACTAGGAACCCCATCGTCATTGATATGTTGCACTAAGTCTTAAGGCTTTTGGAGACAATTTACGAGAAGATTTCATTAGTACTGTTATTGTAGCAGTTTTTGTAATGCAATGAGTAATGTTAGCAGTCTCATCTTTCTCCAGATACTTTCCTTAATCGTTAAATATGGAGAACATTAGGATTCAAGTATGGGTCAAATGCTAAAACTCGAGTACTGCAAAAACTATTCACATCACTGTGTGCTCGCCAACAAGAATAAATGGAAATAACATAATGCTTTTGCAGAAGATTGTATATAAGCCTTATTAACCAAGCATTACGTTGTGGGACAGTGGTGGCCTGGTGGTATAGGGCACTGGATCACTTATCCTAAGGTTGGGGGTTCGAGTACCACTCTCCACAAGGTTGTCACTGCCCCCCTCCAGTGCAGCTAACTGGGTTATCAAAGGCCGGATATATGCAAAAGATAAGATAAGATATATGTAAAAGAACCATTGCTGACTTTCGTAAAGAGTAGCGTCAGCGTGTTTCTGTCCCTTGCTAAAGGGTTGTGTCAGGAAGGGCATCCGACTTAAAAACCTATGCCAAATCGAATGTGCGAATCATTCTCTGTGGCAACCCCTGATAGAGGGAAAAAGCCAAAAGGAAATCTCATCTAACCAAGCATGAGGTTAGTACAGGTGAAGGGCAGTGCATCAAGACTGAGGTTTTGAACTTCTCTGAAGTAACCGATCTAATGAGGTTACTCAGTTTTTTGGAATTTTTGTACAACCTCTCCCTGTGTGTGGGTGTGTGTGTGTGTGTGTGTGTGTGTGTGTGTGTGTGTGTACACATATGGTAGGTTTGATCACTTGATCACGGAAGTGGTACACTTTTCAACTACCCAACTTCATTGTATATTATCAGTGCCATATAATAGATTGTATTGAATATTCAGCGGACAAGTCATTATCATTATCAAACCCGAGAAAGGAATCCACCAGGACCCTGATATGCAAGGGCAGGCTCTTATATTCCCTCACAGCTTATTGCATGGCTACTTAAAAATATTGATTTAAAGATGAGTTATTTTGATTATATAGTATTAATGTTCTTCTTCTTCCTTTCGGCTTTTCCCTTCAGGTGTCACCACAGCAAATTATCTGCCTCCATCTCACCCTGTCCTCTGCATCTTCTTCTCTTTCTCCAACTACCTTCATGTCCTCCTTCACCACATCCATAAATCTTCTCTTTGGACTTCCTCTAGGCCTTCTGCCTGGTAGTTCCCACCTGAACATCCTACCACAAATATATTCACTATCCCTCCTCTGTACATGTCCAAACCATCTCAATCTAGCCTCTCTGACTTTGTCTCCAAAACCTCTTACATGGGCTGTCCCTCTGATGTACTCATTCCTGATCCTATCCATCCTCGTTACTCCCAAAGAGAACCTCAACATTTTCATCTCTGCTGCCTCCAGCTCTGCCTCCTGTCTTTTCCCTAGGTCCACTGTTTCTAAACCATACAACATCGCTGGCCTCAACACCGTCTTGTACACTTTTCCCTTCATTCTTGCCGATACCTTCCTATCACACCGGACACTTTTCTCCAACCATTCCAACCTGCCTGCACACGCTTCTTCACCTCTTATTTAAAATTACAGTATATTAATGCCTCCCCTTAATGATGCATTTCATAGCACTATTCTGTATGACCTAAATACCAGAATTGATTAATCAGAACTGAGTATTCAAATGAGCAATGTAATAAGGTTCTGGTGTGGTTGGGTTTATAACCTAAATCTATGGATGCTTACTGAAAACCTTAAATTGCATCCTTAGTTCCCTCAGCTGCATTTGATCTTTGCGCCATTTTTCTTCGACAGAGATAACATGGAGACATGCAAATAAACAATGTAAAGAGCATGGATTCAAGGAAATGTGTTTTAACAGAGATGAGCTGTCATTTCCCCTGAAGCATCACAGAGAGCAACATCCATTGGGGCATTTAACGCGGCATACTATTTATATGCTGGTATGCAGCTCTTCCGGGATGGATGCTCTCCTATATCTTTGCTCATTGCTCCTCAGTCATCACTTTGCTTAAGAGAAAAATGGTGATGATACTGGGGATTGAACCACTGACCTTCAGATCAGTAACCCACAGGCCTATCTACCATCATTTTCCCCTTGTCTTTCTCTTCCTCTCCTGCCTTCATCCTTTCCATCTCACTCCGCCTATTTTGTCTAGTCTCCTTGCCTGGTTTCTTCCTCTGCCTCATACCCTCCTCCTTTCTTGCACTCTTTCACCTCACCTCACCATCTCTGCTGCAGATGCAGTTCCCATAGCAACCAGTCAATCCATGCTCAGCTAATATTAGTCCATTAGTTAACTATCCAGGCAAAGAATGCTAATGGCACCGTGTGTGTGTGTGTGTGTGTGTGTGTGAGAGAGAGAGAGAGAGAGCGCGAGAGAAAGAGAGAGAGAGAGAGAGAGTGTGTGTGTGCACGTGTTAGCATGTTTTTTAAATAATCAAATTTTCAAATAATCAGCTAATCTCATGTCGATTAATCTAAATGCAAGTTTGAACAGTAAATTGTTTCTGTTGCTATCTATGGTTGCGTCCTTCCACATCCTCACGGTGCACTATATCCATATTGTCATGAATGGTGTACCTTTCTCAGCTCTTCTGTTAATCTCTTGAAAGTGTAGAAATTTTCAATGAGATATATATATATATATATATATATATATATATATATATATATATATATATATATATATATATATATCTGTGTAAGGGGTAGAAGTATTTGGGAAAGCGCTGGTGCGGTGGGTTTAATGCATATGTATATAACTGTGCGAACATGACCTACTTTCGCTAACCCCTGCATCAGTACACCTCTACTTCATTCGGTCTCATTCCCTGCATGCAAACCAGCCAGAGGCAGAAATACATCACTGATTGCACAATACATAGTGCTCCCATACAGCCGGCATTCATCTTTCCCCTCTGTTTGTATCTTGCAAGACAGCTGTTTCCATCCTCATGCTTTTTGCTTATCCCACTAAGCCCTGCATACCTTACAAGCATTGACATTAATTAACACTTTTCCTGCTGTCTGTTTCTGCAATATGCTCCATCCATACTTGCATTATATTTCAGTACCAGTTTACACCACCAGCCATTGATCACAGTTGAGGCTGATTAGCATAGATGGGGTGATTTCTGACATCAGTGAGAGATTAAGCTGTTAGTCATAGATGAATTCAGACTGCAGTGGTAATAGACACTCCTCCCTCATTTAATTTTATTGATTTCTTTAACTACTTTCAGCATGTCAAGTAATAAAATTCACAAGTCTCCCCCTGTTACCTCAAATAATCATTTTGACATGTTCCCAGTACTTAGAGAACACCAGAAAATAATAGATTTTAATGGAAGCTAATAATTGATGGCTAAGCACAGTTGTGGCAGTCAGTAAACTATTATGAAAATCACAGAAATGTAACATTCACACTCAGGATTTGGTTTTTAATTCTGATTTCCCTGTGACTGTTCTCCATGTCCTCCAGTTTCATCCCACATCTCAAAAGCATTGCCCGTACATGGCTTGCCTATACTATATTATGAAGAGATAGTGATTAATGTGTTTATCTGCAGTGGACTGGTTGATCTGATCCAAGTGAGACCATAGCATTTTAAATTTGGTCACACTGTGTTCCTGTAGTGAACGTTTGGTAAATTAATGTAGACCTGCAAAATGGCTCCTAAATCTGTAAATGGAATAGATTAGAAGACACACTGAGAAGAACGAGGGTTATCATGAGTGGAATGAGTCTATCTGTTTAAATGTTATTCGTAGTACGTACCCTGAACAGCATGCTTATGTGTAGAAGCCTTAAACCAAGTTAAAATCAAGATGATGTCTCAGCATACACATATTCATTAGCCGAACTGCTGCATTGTACCAAGGTACAGAGACTCTGCCTATGCAGACTAGAGCCTATCTCAGCTGACTCTGGGTGAAGGTGGGGTACACCCTGAACAGTTTGCTTGTTCCTCATAGGACTACAGTACATGGGTGTTCATTCCTGAATGAAAAACTGGAATTCTGTTAAAATTAAATGCCTAAAGTACTCTAAAGAAAGTTGTCAGACTGGTAAGGTGTGTCAGTCAGTCATCAGTCAAGCGGAATCCACCCAGGCTGGAAAATGAATCTTACCAGTCTATATTAAAGTGCAATACCACTGGGTTCTGCTAGGGCTAGGCTATAAAAAGACTTCCAGGTCCATAGATTTCCTTTCAAAAGTGATCAATTTTCCACCTAAAATACTGAATCAGTATAATTTTTCCACAAGTTATTTTGGTTTACTGAGTAAATTCCAACATTCTTATCTGTTTGGTGATGTTTTGAAATGAAATCAATTAAAGTCAGTCATATAATTATTCCAAATACTATGAATTGAATACAGTGATAGTTCACCTTACTATCCCAGCAAACGAAAAATCCAGGTTACAAAAAATATTTTCCAAAATTTTTTGTCTCTGTATACGAAACAAGTTCTCCTTATGAAACGCACCATTCAAAGATTTAAACAATGCACGACCTGCTCTCCTGTTGACTATCTTCCAACATCCCGCCCCGCTGGCCTCCCATTGGCTAGGAGGGATGACGCAGCTCCCTCCCATTTGCTATCTTCCAACATCCCGCCCCACTGGCCTCCCATTGGCGAGGAGGGATGACGCAGCGCCTTTGAGCAGCAGCTTGTTCATGAGTTTTTCGAGTGTGCTCATTGCAACTTTATTTTTTGGCTCAGGCTTTTAACCTTGCATAAACATTTGTAAGATTATAACTCTGCTAAGAAGACATGGTCAACATGAAATACGTACCTTAAAAGGTATGCGTTTATAATTTTTAAAGGGTAGTGTTGGGGGCCATGGAACGAATCACGCGTTTTACATATAAAATGCTTACTTACGAAAAGTCCATCTTTTTTATATTCAGACGCTCCCTGACTTACGTTCATCCATTTTATGTTTTTTTTTTTTTTCCCAAAAAAAAAAAAGTTTAATTTTGAGTACGAGACGGACCTACGTAGTACACTGACATAATGATGTAATGACGCTTTTTCCTATTGTTTACAAACGACAGAATGAACGTGCCCTGCTGCTTCCCAGTTCACTGCGTCATGTTGTGTCATGTTGTGTTATGCATTGTGTTAAGACGTCATCTCTGTGATCATTGTGTTTACACTGTTTTGCAGACTTTTGTAACCCTAAGCAAATATGGTTGGTCAGAAGCGTAAGCTTACTAGCATGGGTGCAAGTTTTCCAGCATATGCTGGAATTTCCGGTTTTCCCAAGACTGAATTAACTATCTGCTCAGATCGGCGCAATCTACCATGCATACTCAGTTAAGCAAAGATAGTTGTAAAATGAATGAAAACTCAAATCCAGAAAAGAAAGCGAACTCTCCGCTCTGCTGGTGATTCACATCCATGCAGGCTGAGTACTAAACGAGTATTCAACGGCGCCCTTGCTCACTTGAAAGACAGGAAGTCCGTATAACCCGCGCTTTGTCTCAAGCACAAGCAAGTGAACTACTTTCGGTTGGAGCGCCTCACATATTGTAAGTGTTGATTGGCTGTTTTAAGCTTCATGTAAAGTGACTCTGCTCAGCTTCACGTAAAGTGACCATCCGTCGACCATCGGAACCATTTACAAGCAGAAAGATCGCATCATAGAGAATGTTAAAAGTTATATTTGAGATTTGATGAGTGAATTTGATTAAAATTTATCTATTTTAAATTATCTTGCTTAAATTTAATTTATTTAAAATTAATGTTGATATTATTTGATATATTTGATATTTTACAATGTTATGTTTATAATAATTGCTTTAGGGGTGTTTTATGAGATACGGTAATGGTATTTATGGATGTATAGTACAGTATGAACGTCATACATCACTGTAACATACAGTAACGATTTACGGGTTTTTTTCAACTTACGTTCAGCCGTCCGGAACCAAACAAAAACGTAAGTTGGGGAGCGCCTGTATTAACATATACAAAACATTTCATAACATTATCACACCCACGAATATATAGTATGATGAGTATCACATGTAATACTAATTGATTATAAAGTTGGATTTATTTAGTTTTATAAATTGAATAAATCCTACAATAGCTTATATTATATATAAAATATAAGATATATAAAATATTGTTTAAAATGCTTCTCTGATCAGTAAATTTTCACAAATGTGACCACCCCTCCCGTACCCTCCTTGTGCTTGTGCGCACCTGGGCTTTATGTCTACGCCAGCTTGTCCAGCTACTTTGCAATGATGAGTGTGAATGGTTGATCTGGAACAGCCAATTAGCCAACCGTGCATGTTTTTGGACTGTAAGAGGAAACCAGAGTACCAGGAGGAAACCCATGGAAGCACCGATCTCCCCGATCAAGCAGGCTCTAAACAAAAACGTCCGAGCCTGAGAATTGAACCTGGGTTTTCTTGATATAAGGCAGACAGGTGAACCACTGTGCCACTGAGCCACCCTTTGTGTATAATTTAACTACAAATAATGATCCCTTTTGGAGTTAAAGGCATTTTGTGTTGAATGAAAGAATTACAACTGAGGGTGGAGGATGTGTGCGTATGCTTTTTTTCAGGAGGGCTTCTGTCTCATTGTGCTGGAAACTGTTACGAACAGATTGTCTTCTACACAGCTGTTAATAACTGGTGTTCCTTGTCCCTTTTTCAAAAAAAGATGAATTAGGAAGCTGACAGCATTAGCATCAATTCACTGTACAGCTCTAGTGGATGTCCATGCCGATAAAGCAGCGCAGTGTGTATTAAAGCTTTGACTGTGGATAATTCACCACACCTCAGAATCAAGTTGAGTGGTGCTCTCACAGAACCATGATTTAGCCTCTCCAAATAATTAATAATTATCCCTTTGAAGCACACATGCTTTATTTGGTGGGGTCTATATTGGCATAATGCTGATGAGCAGAGCTCCCACTGACTTTGAGGTCTTCTACTGGAGGTACAGTCAGGGTTTCTTTTTCTTTCTTTTTTGTATCTGTCCATTTCTTTACTGCAGAACACTAATATCAGTTATTCTATTAAATCCCCTTTTGTTCTTCAGCTTTTCCCCATGCTTCTGAATGACCTACTTGTTAATCTAAAAGTGTGTTCGTTCTCTCTCTCTCTCTCTCTCTCTCTCTCTCTGTTTAATTTTGCTTCAGCTGTATGACTCAGGATCTGAGTGCTTTGTGTGTTTTATACAGAGGAAGCTGGTGCCTATTTGACAGAATTGGAGCCAAACCCAAAGGCCCTCCCCATTTGTGTTTGGCATAATCCATAATGCTAATAACTTTTTGAATGTGCAGGTCTGACATAATTCGAAGATATTTAATGTGTACAGTATCTTTAGTAACACAAAAGACACCATGTATTAGCTTAATATAAGCCACTTATTAACTGAGGGCAAGGTCTGTAGAGAGAAATCAAATTTCAAAATTGCAAAAACTTAATATGGATATTTCTCTAATACTGTATTTGGCTGATACTTCTCTGAGCTTACAGTCCTGTTACTTTTTTCATTCTGGCTGGGGTTCTATTTTCAAACTTCCTGTTACTAAATAAGGTGCCTTTATCCATGTCTGAAAAAAGGCTTTGGTAGATTTCAGATTTGTTTTTTTGTTTTTATTTTTTCTGTAATGAACCGGAGGTTTCCGAAGAGCAGCGAATAATTTAATGTCTTTATCCCTTTGGATGTTTTCTGTATACCTCCTCTATTCAGGACAACACTGAATGCTACTCTGAAGGTTGTTAAGGATCATAGCGCACAGTGTAGTTGGCTAATGGCAAAGTGATCAGATTGCGTCTTTTTTGTTGCCGCCGTACTTTTTGAGGAAAATGTAACACAAAGCAAATGAAGTCATAAATATTGAGGCATATAAACATTTACAGAGACGTTTACTCATAACTTTGGAGCAGATTCCAGACAATAGTATGCTTTGCTTAATTTTAGCAGAGAGCCAGAGAGAGAGAGATGCATGTGAGAAGTGTGAATGCTGCAGTGATATGAGAAAAAGAGTAACCAAAAAGTGAGAACTGAAGAAAATTTTCTGTGCCAGGAGGGAACTGATGCTAGGAGGCTTTCTTTTGAAGACGAATAAAATAATGGATGCTGTGTTGTAGTTGCTCCCCGGTTCTCATGAAGAACCATACTTTTCTCTCTGAAGTCGAGGGGCAAATTAGTCTGAAGCATCGCTGCTATATTTAGAGGGAGAGAGAGAGCATTTATCCTCTCATGTCTACTCTATTCTCTTCTTCCTTTCTCCCAAGTAAACCTGGTCTCCCTCAGATTGGATGCCAATAACCCACAGGCACACTCTGAAAGTATCGATCAGAGGGGGCTGCTTTTTTTAAAGCTGTCTGAAGCTCGCTCAGTATGCTGGAGTCTTAGTAAAAGATGACGGCCAGTCCAGGAGTCTTTCTCAAATAGCCAGTGTGAGGTTTTTTCTTTTTATCTCTGACTTCCATTCAAAGTGTCCTAAACTAGTAAAATCCCTAACCCCTTACTGATGGACAGATATCCTATGCTCTTTCATTTTTTTTGTTCTCTTTCTCTCTGTCCTCTGTTTCTCTTTTCAGTGTTATTGAACCACTGTATGGCCCAGACATGGGGAGAAAAAGAGTACTGGAAAGAATTGATTTTCCAGTGAGCCATGTGGTGTGCTTTGCTGCTGTTCAGTGAGGAAGTGACTCTTGATTGGGCAGATCACTCTTTCTTCCGTTTTGTTTTACAGATATTCCTGTTGCTAATTACCTGTCCACCCGAGTAGTTGTAAGATTTGTCACCAGTTTTCTTCAGATGTAATGGTCGTCATTGTAGTTAGCGCAGTACTTCTCAATTATTTTCGATGGCGCCCCCTCTAGGAAGAAGAAAAACATTTCGCACACACACACACACACCCCCAACAAGCAAGCGACTATAAATACTATAGTATTATTTGTCTATTGAATTATTAGTACACCTCTGCATAACATTGTATCTTTAACATAAAAAAACAAAAAAGAAAGAAATATAGTTCAACTTACAATCAAGAAAAACTTCATTAACATTTTTAAATCTGGAATAGAAAAAGATTTAAAGTGCACCCATGTGCCTGAAATTTAAAAAAAACATCCTTATTTAAACTCATTCAACTTATGTCTTAATATCTTCATCTCTGTCCATCATTTTCTTCGTTCCTGTTAGAAATTTTTCTGTGTTGTTTTTTTTGAAAGGTTGTTTACTGCACTTCATATCCTTTACTCGTGCAAAGAACCGCTACACCATAGCACGACTATGAGAGCGCCACTGCCAACTACTGGATTGGAGGTGCAATTACACTTAATTGTCGTACACCAGGGGTGCTCAATCCTGCTCCTGGAGATCTACCTTCCAGATGACTTTATCTCCAACCCTAATGTGGCCCATGTGACATGTAAGATCCAGTCAGGTCTTGATGAGATGATTGGATGGTTAGGTGGGCGTGATTAGGGTTGGAGTGAATGTCTTCTGGGAGGTAGATCTCCAGGAGCAGGATTGAGCACCCCTGTCGTACACTATTCCAGAAAAGCATGTTCCTCAGAGTCATACACCCCCCCCCCCCCCCCCGGCATCACACCACGCCCCCCCGGCATCATAACGGCACACCCCACTATTTGAGAAGCACTGAGCTGGGGTGTTTGTGTGGAATTTGCACATTCTCCCCATGTTTGCATGGGTTTCCTCTGGGTACTCTGGTTTCCTCCAACAGCCCAGTACACATTGGGCTAATTGGCTATTTCAGTCATCCGTAGGTTTGTGTGTGTGTGTGTGTGTGTGTGTGTGTGTGTGTGTGTTCACTTTGCAAGGAACTGTTGAGCTGTTCAAGGTATATCCTGCCTTCAACCATAGCTGGCTGAGATAGGCACCGACCCCCCCCCTGACAGGTGCTCTAATAATTTGTGAAACAATGTACATGAGAACATTTACCAATTTCCAAAGTTGATTATTCAAAGTAGTTTGATTCTGTCGTCAAACATGGCTGTTTCTTCTACACTGTGTAGTTATGCATTTTTTGATTTGATTTTATTTATTTTTATTGGGGGTTTCAGTTTTCTTGTTTCCATAGCAACCATTTATTTAGGAAAATCTTGTTCATTATCGGGCCACAGGTCCAAAATCATTTTCAACTTCTTTAATGTAGTCATCTGCATATCCATCTGTCCAGGTTTCATAACTTCAGTTCGAGACCAGAGCTCAGAAATGGTTTGACATTTCTTCACCAAACCTGGCAGTTAATACTACTCGGCAGTTTTTGTGCTGCTTGGTATTTTCACATTCCTACAATTCATTTTCTCCCACATGTGGCGGACCGGGTGGATATACGACATCTTCTGATGTCTTTTTGTTTAGTTGCTGCTTGAATCCACTGACATTTTTTTATTTTTATTTTTTTGACGCCCAACTTGTGGCATCATGAGTTGTAACTTGCTCATAAATCTGAAATGTCTTGGGATGTATAGACTTGAGCTGTTGTGTCATTCTTAAATATTAATTCCAGTTAAGAACTGTATTATGACTGCTAAAGGCAGGATGGTGACAGTCCTTTTAATGGTGATGGTGGTGGAGTTTGTTTCATATTGCATTTTGAAATTGGTTGTTGCATTATGCTTGCATTTTGTTTGTTATATATTGAAATAAAGTTTGTCAGCAGTCATGGAAGTTAAAAATTGCCGAGGCTGTTGCTGTTGTTTTATAACTGAACATTTGGATGAGAGTAAAACAAAGCAGGGCTCTTTACTCCAAAACAAGCGTTGTTGTATGTTGTATGTATTTGTTGAGAAATATATAAAATGGCAGTGATGGTACAAATATGGCATTCACACTTTTTAAGATTCCACTGGAATGCCTTTGAACTCTGAAGGCTGTATATTGAGTATAATTCAACCTTTGGTTTGGTTTTGCTCTTCTCTTTCCCTGCATATTGAAATGAAATTGGTGAGCATCAGTTGTGTGAGTTAGAGGATTGTGTCTGTGTTTATTGTGTTGCTAGAAAGAAAAGTCAAATTAAAATAGGATTGCAGATACTTTATCCAATTTTAGAAACCACTGAAGCCTGTCATTTCTCTCCATTTTTGTTGTGTTGATCAAAGAGGCTCAGTTAACTGTATTTTATAATAGATGGTTTGTTCCTTTCAGCATTTCCTAATGAAGAGATGAGACGGCAGTTGATGCAAGGAGAATTTGTTGTAAAACGAGATGTTTATCGAGTGATCACATAATGTTGGCCATCAGTAGTGAGCACAATACAAAGAGGAGTTTGTGTTGCCAGAGAGACGAGCTCTACAGCAACCTGTCTTGTGTTCTAACTTGTGTAGATATGGGTGGAAAGGCAATTGTATTGTTGAGGGTTATTCTTCCTTTATGATGGGGATTTCTTGCGATTCTTCCTGTGAGGGTTATCCCCCAGTTCAGCAGATTATCTACTCAGCAACGATGACCCTGTGTATTCAGTTAAGATTTTGTTACTAGGCCACCTGCTTTTTTCAGGTTCTCGGTCTTCTTTCAGGATACCGTATTCATCATCTGTTATCGTGTGTCGTCAGTTTATCCTTCTGTATTTTATCTTTTCGGTACATGGAGCTAACACACCATCTTTTGCATGACTCTCTCGTGTTATTTTTCCTATTAAAAACTATACAAAATTGATAATAGTGTTCTTGTTGAAATAACAAAAATTATTGTTGTATACAAGAGCCTAACATTAGGTTACATTACTTAATATTACCTGAATGACGTTTTTTTTACGCTGCTATGCTCAATAACATTACTACTGCATTGGCATTAGTTTCTATGTCATTGGTGGACAGATTTAAAAACCCGAAGCTGCAGACAGAGAAACATACACAATTTCCTGCAGAGCAAGAATTGGCATAGTGCAGTACCTTCCGTGTTGCTCACACGAAAGGTAAAGCTCTGAACTGTATTATGTATTATGGTTGTCGGTATTATGTATTATGGGGTTAACTGTACAGATAACTGTATTTGTATTATGGTTGTCTGAAAGCTACATCAACTTAATGGTTGTGTACATGAGAGGATTGAATTAACTCGGTTTAGCTACTCGATAAACTTTTGGTTTATGGACTGCTCATGACTAATGATTATTGCTTGAAGCCAGAGGCTTTGTTATGCTTTTCTGTACACCAAATCATTTGTGTTCATTTCAGTATCTTTTGGAAAAACAAAGAATTTTTTTTGTTGTTATTAAATGTTCATCATTTTCTGTAACCGCTTCATCCTAATTAGGGTCGCGGGGAGGATGGTGCCCATCGAAGCCAACTCAGGGCGAGGGCAGAGTACACCCTGGACAGCTCGCCAGCCATCGCAGGGCGGAAACACACTGACGGCTTTGCAGTTTACTCTTGTCGAAAGTCAGCAATGGTTCTTTTACATGAACCTCACACTATAGACAGTGAGAGACATGGCCGGCCTTTGATAACCCAGTTAGCTGCACTGGGGGGATGGGGGGGGGGGGGCAGTGACGACCTTGTGGAGAGTGGGACTCGATCCCCCAACCTTTGGATCAGCGATCCAGCACCTTATACCACTAGACCACCACTGTCCCACTGTTATTAAATGGTGTTAAAAAAAATCAAATGGGGTAAATCTTTTCGTCCAGTGTAATTGACCCATTCCTTTCATGAACATGAGCTAATCTTTCTGTTTTCCTGTTGGTTTTCTAGTGAGAAGAGGAAGCTCCAGGTGAATGTTGTAAGCCCCATTCAGTGCAGTATGAATGGTCGAAAATGTACCATCATCGTGGAGACGGCGATCAACCAATCCCAACCTGAATTCACCAAGAGCCGATCAGGCTACATACTTGCTGTGCCAGGCAATTAAACCACAGCCGGTCATGTCAGGAATTTCAAAATGTAAGCCATACTGATTCTGATGCAGAAAAAAATTTGCTCTATAAGAAGCGAGTAAACAATGAATATACCATTTCCACTCAATATAGTCATGAATCTTGGAATTAATTATTAAAATTTTAGAGTGATTAAAATGCACCTTGTTTGAGAAGTACAACAGCAGTAAGTGTCAGCAGTGATGTCACGGTGAATTATTTTATTTACTATTTCAGCCAAATGAAAGGATTAAAAACATGCCATATTTATAAAAACATAAAATGCAACCTGAAGAATATGGAAGTAATGCCTTGACATGCTGGAAAGGTTTCTGTTTTTTTTTAGTTTTTTTTTTTTTTTTTTTGTTCAAAGAGAATATTTCTGCTTTTGATATCGTGCTCATTCGGGATCTAGTGTGGCTTGTGTACAACCAACTGTATGTATATCATTGATCATAGTGGCCATGTTGAACATATTAAGACTTATTCAGCATAGGATTTGTAGAAGGATGTGTTGAGCATATCCATAAACTTGCTGAGTGCTCAGAGATGAGCATTATAATCTGTCATAACTTAAAAATACTTGTCATGCATATTTTCATTTATGAAACATGCAGATGTTGTTTGTCGATGTAAAAGAGAAGGTAATGAACCACAGTTTTTTTTGTTTTTTTAGTTTGTTTGTTTGTTTGTTTGTTTTTTATAAATTATATAATGTTGATTTTCAAGTACTAAGTCAAATTTTTTTGTCTAAGAATGTAAACATTTTTGCAAAGAACTGGGATTTTTTTTTTTTTAAATCCCCCAGAAGAAGCCGTCATTTCTTTTGCTTTATACATGTCTTAAAGAGTAGCTTATGACAACTGTCTTGAAACACTTTAAAATTAATCAGAGGAAACCAAAGTGTTTTAAACCTGCTCACACTTGAAAATATAATAATGATCATAAGGTCCTTTCTTGTGCAATAGGAATTCAAAGCAAGTGTTTCGAGCATCAGATTTCACTTGATACAGTTTCAGAGAATATTGGGATTCATTCATCGTAAACTGTTAAAATACACCTTCTTCTTTTTGCCAAAAAAAAAAAGTGTTTTCTAACATAACAGAATACACACACATTCACGAACAAACCTACATTTAAGTGCTGATGTGTTTGAGCAGATAAATTTTATTCTCTTTTCATAAATTCTGCAGTAAATATAATAAACAAACACTATATGATCAACTCACATCAATATGTGCACCCTTCCCCTGATTTATTCCTGACAATAGTAACATGGCCTCGCATTTATTACTTCCTTCCTATAGCAGAACATCCGCTTTGAAACTACTGAATATTTTCTAATGTCAAGTTAATTGCCTTTAGATTTTTCCTGGAACACTGTTGGTTTTTCTCTCTCAGCTTTTCTTTGTGAAGCTTGTGTAGGCCATCGCTCACGTTTCAGTTTTATTTCACAAGAAAAATGGTAATGGTCATTTTTTTTGTTTGTTTTTAAAAAAGAAAGAGTTTGGTTTTGTTTTTTTTTGTTTTTTTTTAAGATTTTCAAGCCTTCAATTCCTCATAACCACATCAGAATTATAAAGTTTAAAGGAAACTTCCAGGATGTTTGGACTAGATTTGAAATGTGTTGAGGAATGTTCTGCCGGTCATTTCAAGCAGAGCTGCATGAAATAAATTCTATAATATTCTTTCATTTGCAGGGACTGTAGAAGCAGGACATATTTATAACATAACATGAACTATACTAAACATTCAGTAGCACTGAATTCAATGCCTCCTGTCAGTCACTCATGTAAGTGAATGAACAGACTCTGAACCATTCAAATTGCTGTGACATTGAAAAGAAGACGCTACGTGTAGAGGTTGATGTAGACTTTCATCATTAGCTTCTTTTTCAGCCGACACCACCTTCACCATACTTTGCCTCTCGTATTCACTTTTCCTGCTTTCTTTTTCTTAGATGCCTTTACATACAGAGGAGCTTTTTTAAAAAAATAAATAAATAAATAAAGTAAAATCAAATAATCGCAAACGTGTTCTACTTTCGAATTCTGTCTTCTCCCTGATCTCAGTGTTCTATCTTTCCGACGTCTTTTGGCTATTTGCCTGGCATGCTGAGAGAGACAGACACCTACCGTGTAGAAACATAATGCATCCCCGTGCCATGTTGTCCCAGATAAGCACAGACTTTTCTCTGGAACTCGGACAACACGCAGCTCACTTAGATTTTTGTTCAGCCAGGTGCTACATTCAGGCAAAGCTCTGTGCTCGGGAAGGAAGGACCAGGCCGGTATAGTGTACGCTACTTCAAAGGTTCCCTGTTTCCCCTTATATTGCACATTTTTGTGCTTTCACTGCTCTGTCACATCCACTTCAATTCATGAAGGGCTAGTAATTAGCTCATCAGTTAAATCAGGGGTGATGGAAACCAGAAAAACAAAATGTGCATGACAGGGGGTTCTGTGGGATCAGGTTTGGGAATCCCTGCCCTATGTAACACTAAATCAAGTAGTACTGTATATCATTATGCATATTGGGTTTAAAAATGGTTTATTTTGTCCAGATGGGTTTTTTTTTTGTTTGTTTGTTTATTTTTTTTTCACCCACAATATCAATTTTGTAGATCCAGAATAGATACCAATTAAGAAATCGTTGTTTATTTGATATACAGCTCTCTTGCATATGTAGAGAAATGTCTTCTGTACCTCACATGATCACCACTTTCCAGCATCGTGTTAGAGATGTGCTGGTGAATGAAATCTTGTCAGTTTCACTCTCAGTCTTAAACTGTAGCCAATGCCTTCTTGTTATATTCATGGGCTCTTCATGGGATCTTCTTTATTGTGAATTTCTTTGATTTGGCTCAAATACCAAAGAGTCAGAATTATGTTTCCTGCTCTAATCTGTATAATTTTGCTCTTTTGATGCTGAAAATGTATGTGCCTTATTTTATATTTCATTTCTTTAATTAATTAAATGCTTAATTTTATACAGAAATCAACCAAGTGAAAAGGAAATATAAATATTTGTTTAGTTTGTTTTAATGATAAATCAATTGACCAGAGTTTTTTGAATTGTATATTAGTATTGTGTTTTGGTCAAACACCTGACAGTTTAGTCGTCGAAACATTAAAGAAAAGACACTGAATTTTTTGGACTTTAATTTGTTCAGACAGCAGGTGGTGACTCGGTGGTTAAGGCTCTGGTTTGTTAATCTGGAGGCCGGTGGTTCAAACCCCAGTTTCACCACTGTTGGGTCTGTGTGCAAGACCTTTAGCCCTCAATAGCCCAGTTGTGTTAAAAAAAAAAAAAAAAAAAAAACGGGGGTCACTCTGGAAAAGTGCCAAGTGCCAGAAATGTAAAGTAAATGTCAAAGTGGAAAAAAGAAAAAGAAAGACATTCCTGTGCTATTTTTATTGCCTAATATTAATAATAATAGTCAACTGTTGGGTATAGTGTATGCCATGTTATACCAAATATCACTGCTCAATAAACTTCCAGTACTTGATTGAGTACTTTGGTACTGTATATGCTGATGCAATGTGGTGCTTTACTTGGTGGTAATAAATACTGCACGTCAGGAACGATCATTCTGACCACGCTACCGTTAGCTGATTGTTTTGTCTCTGTTTTACATGGAGTTATGAAGCTTGTTCTGTGACTGGTCCTCTGAAACCCTGACACATCTCATACACCCACTTCACCAGTCTGGGATTCATACTGGTTGCAGAGAAACCTGTATTATTATGATTATTCTCACTAGTGAACAGTCTGAGCTTGAAAATCATGGTGATGATGGGCTGTAATGCATCTTTCAAGATTTGATTGCTTTCTTGTGATAGGTTAACGTCCCAGCTATTTGCACTATAAAACCTGAAAATGACTAAAAGCACAAATCAATATCAGATTTAATTTCTTCATTCGGGAGTTATATAATAACAATATACGTTTTGTCTGTTTATGAGGATTTAAAAAGTAATAACTGCCACTGTTTTGTCAGACATAAAGGATGTTGTTTGGTCTGGCTGTAATCCGCAAAGATGAGGTGGATGTCACTAAATAGTCCCTGAGGTAGAAGAAGTAGAGTGGCATGGTGGCGCACAGCAAGCGTGTCTAGGTTCGATTCCCGGACTCGGGGGGGATGGGGGGGGGGGGTTGTTTGTGTAGAGTTTGCACGTTCTCCTGTGCTTGCATGGGTTTCCTGCCACAGTTCATAAACCTGCACAGTAGGCTCATGGCTGTTGTACATTGCCTCTGAGTGAGAATAAGTTTGGATGGTTCTATGTGTGTTGTCCTTGTGATGGTCTGGTGAGCTGCTCAGGGTGTACCCTGCCTTCATGCAGAGTCAGCTGAGATGAGCACCAGCCTCAATTTATAAATTGAATGCAAGAATATTGAAGGAGCCGTTTAATCGACCGAGCCTACCTCAGGCAGAGGATTGTTTTAGTATATACTATAAGGGAACACAAGAAAAATAAAAATGCTCAAACAGTATTTTTGTTAAATTTAAGAATAAAACATGGCAGATGTGTGAGATCAGCGCTCATACGCATGTGTAAGAGCTGTGTAACGGTGTCTCTAGCTCTCTTTAAGAGTTTTCGTATACACTATGTGGAAACAAAGAAAATCAACTAAAATGAGTTTTGAAAGTTTATTATTATTTTTTTCATATTTTAATCATTACAGAGGCAGGTCGGGTGAGCTCTGTCCGTTCTGAGAGAAAGTAAATGCTGTGTGGGAAATCTCTTTAGTCTTGGACCCATGACTAAATCATGCTTAAAGGTGTTACCGAAACACAAATAAAACAAATTGAAATGAGATTATCGAAAATATATTTTTTTCCATTTTAATGCATGATTATTATGACTGATTGCTTCAAGTGGCCATGACCAATTGTGAGTCTCTGCAGTTTAGATTCAAGCATTGTTGACACCTGGTAGGGGCAGTGGTGGTCTAGTGGTATAGGGCGCTGGATCGCTGATCCAAAGGTTGGGGGTTCGAGTCCCACTCTCTGCAAGGTTGTCACTGCCCACCCACCCCCCCAAGTGTGCAGCTAACTGGTTTATCAAAGGCGGGCCATGTCTCTCACTGTCTATGGTGAGAGGCATGTAAAAGAACCATTGCTGACTTTCGTAAAGAGTAGGTTGCAAAGTCGTCAGCGTGTTTCTGTCCCTTACTAAAAAGGGTTGTGACAGGAAGGGCATCCGACGTAAAAACCTCTGCCAAATCAAACGTGCGAATCAGATGATTGGCTGTGGCGACTCCCGAGTTAAAGGGAAAAAGCCGAAAGGAAGACAGACATTGTTGACACCTGGAGTGTGCTTTGTTCATACTGAAATGGTGGACCAATTAGATTGTGTTGTTCATTTGTAGCACATACTTGTTTGTATTTTTTTCCATATTTTTGGCTATAAAATGCAGGAAGAATCCCCCCTCCCCTAATTTGGTCAATGAACAGCTACTGGGGTGGGTGAAGCAAATACGTACTGTACAAGCTTCCTCTGAGACATGTGAAAACACACCATTACTTCCACTTTCTTCCACAGCTAATTGTCTCTGGGATAGACACAGAGGACAGGGATGCTGTCTGTGTTACCCAAAGATGGCTGAGTCAATTCAGCAGAATTCGAACCTGTGATCTCCTGACCTAGAATATAACAACTTCTCTGTTGTGCCACAAAAAAAAAGCAGATAAATAGAGAGTTTAATGAAGAATACTTTTAGAAAAAAATGACAGCCACACATTTGTACATCTTTAACAATCAGTGCATTTTTTCCCCCATCACAGTACAAAAATAAATACAAATAAGCAGAACCGAATGGGGGGAAAAATTACAACAGCTTTTTTGTACTTATAACAGTTCAGTACCCTGCCCACCCAATAGTCAAGTATCAGCTCGTGTTGTTTTCTTGCCTTAAAATCCTTGTGTTGCATTGTCCCCAGCTCCCACAGGAAAAAAAATACCTTCCAGACTCTTCTATACAAATGAACTCTCACTTTCACGCACCCATGCAGTCATTGAGAGAGCCTTTCTTTGCTTTTGTTATGAAACACGGTTTCTTTTTTGTTCAACTCAGAAATATGACATAATACTGAAAGAAAGATGTCGGGTTCTCTTGATTCTTTCTTTTAAAGTTTTAACAATTGATGAGTGATGTAATTGGAAGGAAAATGATACAGTTGTGATCAGTGGAGAGTGACGGCGCAGGCAATGAAAGGGAACTTCTCCTGTGTTAGTCCCCAAGATTTGATAGCTCATTCAATTTTCCCCGAGTAATATCTGTGGAAAAGTGAAAATCCTTATGGCCTTAAGTTCCTTATTCGGCTGTAATATCTGATCAACTCATTTCATGATAACAATCACGTCTTCTGTGCTCTCTGTCACACAGCAGTGCATCAGGGCCATATACACATATTCATGCAGTTCCTCCTCAATCCAGTCATCTTCAGATTTCAGAGATATGGGGCAACCTTCAGCCATCACCTCATGAGGAATAGCCAACATGGAACAACATACTGTACAGTGATTAATGACGATGTGTGCTTATATGTATGATGAATAGCACTTTTTAATACCTGTAAAGAAAGGTTCTACTGAAAGAAAGCATGCATAATTGATTACTGCTGAGATGTAGAGAAAGATCTACTTTGAGGTTTCAGTCTAATACCATGAGGCAAGTGCAGGTTTCAAAATTACAACAAGGTTTTCGCTTGCTAAATAACAAATCAAAATAATGAAATCAGTTGTCCATATTTAGAACTAATTAGTGACATTATTATTATTATTATTATTATTATTATTATTAATAATAACAATAATAATAATAATAACATTCTTAATGAATAGAATTTTGCCCAATGAGTGCATGAAGCATCTTCCAGGCTTTAATTATTCATGGTGATGTCATATCACATAAAATGCCAGAACTAGACTGCCTGTAAATCCTTATCTGTATGACCTTTTTTTATTTAAAACAAAAACATGGAACATTTCATCAGAGGAAGAATAGTCTCAGGCATTTATAGCTTAAGCTAACACAAACAGTGTCTCCTTGTTGCACTGATGAATACCCTTGGTGATGCTCAGATTTGTCTCTGGTTATTAATGAAGCTCTTAGATGGAATATCCTTTGCTAAGTCCTTCAGAATACATCACCCACAATCTTCATTCCCACCAAAGGTAATCAGGGTTACCACAAATAACCTACGTCTAATTGCTACATGTGAAAGTAGCCATTGTACTAGTCAATTATACAATACATTAAAAACTTTTAAATACAATGGAGGTGCTAAGATAATAAATAAACAACAATAAATTAAGACTGAATAGATATTCTTACTTAGAATTAATGTACCACTTCAAAGCTTGTCCCCCTTTGGTGTATTTTTTAGACCTACAAGATTTCCATCAAAGGTATGGCACTTGCAAAAATTTACATTAAGCTTTTTGTTTGTTTCTTTTTCTTTTTTTTTTTTTTTTTGTTTGGTTTGTGTGTGTGTGTGTGTGTGTGTGTTTTCATTTTGCTTTAGGTTTTTTTTTTTGTTTTGTTTTTTTTGGTCTATATGGATTTTTGTCCATCTAGACAATGTGACACAGAACAACAAAAGATACTTTGTACAACCATGGCTCACTGCAGCAAGCATAGCTAAAAAAAAAATTACACTTTGTTTAAAAATATAATAATAATAATAATAAAGACAACATTCCCTAATTGCAGATGCAGCTGTACTAAAGATTCAATGGAATTAAATAAATATAACATATTTACCCTTAAGACACCATACAAAATTGCATGGCACACATGCATTCACGTTTCTGAGTAGAAAAAGAAACAAATATATCAATGGATCGAGCTCCAGAGTTGCACTGCAGAGTAGAACTGAATTCCATACTGATGAAAATAAAGTAGGCCTTTTACAGCAGTCCTTTTCACCTTCCGTTTTCTTCCAAACCCTGTTGTGCAGTGCTGCCACTGCCAACTACTGTATGCACATATCTGACATATGATTGGAGCTCCCTTTCTCCTTATTGTTATCACAAGACATATTTATACATACTGCTACTAAAGCCAAAGTGTATATGATGTAATGAAAATCCAACAGAGTGGCTGTAGTGTGGGTTTGATGTCCTCTGCCTTGTCGTCACAGTCTTATTCCTCACTGTCTGTAACAACCAGTCTGGAAAGACACTGTTACACAAAAACCAGTGCATGTTCCCAGTGGTTTGTGGCCGGTCAGGCTTCTACACATTCATACAAGGAAATTGATGTTCCTACTCCTACTGTATTCTTTGTTGTTTTTTTCTGTTTTTTAGTTTATTTGTGTCCTTTTTTGTTGTTGTTGTTGTTGTTGTTGTTAAATTAAATATTAATCATACAAGACTACTTTGGTGCACCCAGGTCTGGCATATCTGTCCTAAATCTTCACAAACTAGATGGAACTTTAACAGCAAATTGTTAAAATTCAGCAGACTTGTCAACATCTGAACACCTTAGTGATCATTCATACCTTGAAAAGAATTGATTTGAATAGATTTAATGCACATTAAATTTATTCTCATAGTATAAAGACTGCTGTCTACTAAAACTTCTGAAATGCCATTAAAAAATGCCAGACTAGGGTGCAATCAGATTGTATACTCTTCAGTGCTCCCTCACCGGTCTAGCCCAATGAGTAAACGACTCCTCTCTTCTTCCTTCTGACTCTCATTCTTGAGGTCTGCAAACACCTGGGTGAAGTAATGTGGGTCTGAGTTAATCTGCAGCATCTTGGCACTCATCAGGTTGATTATGGACAGACAGCGGTCCCAGAAGGTCTCCTTTGAGCTTTCCACCAAGAATGGTTTGAGTGGGTAGGAGATTTCATTGCCCATGTAGGAGTAGGACAAATAGAGACAGGTCAGAAGGACTGCCTGCAGCTCATGTTCTGTGGCAAGTTCTGAAGAGACCACATCTCGACAGAGCATGTAAACAAAGACAACATTAGCTGGGGTGATGAAACCTTGGTCCTGCCAGCCTTGCAGGAGCAGTGAACGGTCCACACTGCGCAGCCATAACACTGGGTCAGTCGGGGAAAGGTGCTTGAGGCGGTAGCACCTCCGGCACAGGAATTCACCAAGACAGCGCAACAGCTCACTGGTTGAGGCTTGAACAATTACCCTCTTGGGTGTACCGGGAGCCACACTAGAGTTGGACAAGGGCGCTTTCTTGACAGATGACGCCACATTGTTGGAGCTTTTTGAGCCTTGGTTGGATGGGCTAGACTGCTCCTGAGTGAATGTGGATAGATTGGCACAGGATTGTGACTTCTTCAGGTTCTCATTGTTTAGATGGGTGACGTTGTTCTGGTATGTTGTATTGGGCTGCACCTTCTTAGACCCCTTTTTCTTGGTTGAAACAGCTACTATCCGCTTCCATGGTAACACATTGATGAGAGAATGACGTTTTAAATTCTTGTCTTTAGCGTTCTTGCTGTTTTGAACAGCTGTGTAAGGGCCCACCGTGGCTGGGCCATCCTCAAACAAGGCAGCCTTCCTGTAGCTAGGAGAAAGTGACAGGACGGTTCCCATGATGCCAAAGATGGATGTACGGGGTCCTCACAGATAATGCACAGAATATGCCTGGTACTGAAGCTGAGGATCTTGCCTCAATGCTTCCAAAATCGGAAACCCAGACACCAGACTTAATGTAAGGTCAGCATCAAAAATGAATTGGTACTTAGTCTAGACAACAATGGTGTCTGGATGGAGAATGACTGAAGAAGCACGTTCCCTCTTCCAGAATTCTTTTACTCAGCTTCCTGTAGAAAAAAAACATTACATTTAAAATTCTTTGTAAAAGAATACTATCATTATTAACATAATTTATATGGTGTGTGTGTGTGTGTGTGTGTGTGTGTGTGTATACCCATACCCACAGCCATTTGTTATCCATAAATATTTATTGATCTAAGGCATGATGTTATGTGCAGAGCTGCTTGACTATTCAGCGCAATTCTAGTACAAGTCATCACTGAGTTATTTTTGCCTTTGCCAGATCTGGGCCTACAGTATGTAATGGATACTAAATCGAAGATATTATGCTCATACTAAAAAGCCATTAAATGGATCAAAGGCTTAAATTACTGCTGACTCACACTCACTACATACATATATGTATTTTGTATTAGGACATTTTCATGTATTCATTTATCTTGGGATTTATGCTAATAACTTCACCAAGAACAACCCAACATGCTTGCACATTGTAGTTTTAATGAAAGTCTATATAGATAAGTTATCAATACAACTTAAGAATATTACCTTTACCACATCATAAAATTCACCAAACATAGGTTTGATAAACATAGATTTGATATTATTATTATTATTATTATTATTATTATTATTATTATTATTTTACTACTAATACTACTACTACTAGTAGTAGAAGTAGTAGTAGTAGCAGTAGTGGTAGCAGTAGTATGGTAGTAGTTTAAATTATACCTCGTTTGACGTGTCCACCTACAATCTCCCATCATAAGACAGGTAAGTCTGTTGCTATATTTTTCTCTTGTAACCATCATATTTAGAAAAGATTTCAAGGTTTAACACAAAGTCTTAACTGCCATTTTGCACCAGTGTTGACATTACAGCTATGTAAATTCCTGTCAGTGTGAGATGTAAAATATGTTGAATCTTAATGTTGAAGATAAAAAGATAAATAATAAATCTATCAGTTCTGCAGCACAGACCGAATATATGGGGGGTTTGGGTTTGTTTTTGTTTTTTTGTTGTTTTGTTTTGGGGTTTTTTTTTTGGGGGGGGGTGTAATACAGCATAGAAATGATCATCCTTAGATATGAAATCCTTTGTTTTACAAGATGAAAGATTATTTGAGTAGCAATCTGATGTTTATTAGCAACTGATGAGCCGAGGATGCGGAATGTGATGCGGCTGTCCAAGGTTCTGAAAATGTGCAGCGCTCATAAAAATCCTCAGATGGGTGTCGGCCTGCGGATATTCCTTTTCCTCATGTTATGTTATTCCTCACAGTTCATCACCCATCTGTAGGCCGATTCAGTAATAATCCAACAAATATTTACAGTGAAAACAATGAACTAGAACACGAACACGATGAAATAAATCAGACTGTTAATCGAATATATCGCTCATGATCTATCATGATTAGTGTAGTTCCTCCCCATACGGCTGATCTTTAGATCTCATGATAGCTGTAATCCATGTAGATATTGCTCTTACTTACCTCGCAGTTTTTCCTACCACAATGTAAGAAAACAAGAGCTGCAGTAATGGCTGCTTCTGTATATCCGTTAATATGCTGCGCATCAAGGTAACACTCGAACAACCATATCAGGGAATGCGTATAAAAAAAGAAATTAAAAATACGATTAACGTAGTAAAAAAAAAATTGGATCCAAAGAGAAAATGGTGTTTACACCAACAAAAATGAAAACAAGGAGAATCCGTCAGTCCTTCCAGAGGTGTGGACATGCAATCAGTGGTGTGCTATGGTGTTATCGCGTCGCTCTCTCTCTCTCTCTCACACACACACACACACACACACACACACACTGTGTGTGCGTGTGTGCGCTGGAGAGAGATGCTGAGATGAGATGGAGGGATGAAGCAGCGATTGGTCCGATTCTCCTCGGTTTTGTGTTTAATAGCAGTGATAGAGCGCCGCTCTGCGACCTGCTTCTGCATCTGCTTCAGCACATCTCCACCCCTCACAGATCACCGGGCTTCAATAAAACCCTTAATCCCATTTCGATCCCAACACCCTACCTTTCGTACCGTCAATTAGCCTAACATTTCGACAATAGCAGATACTCGCAAACGGTTTCAAGATGTGACTATTACGTCACGAATAACCGTCACTCATTCTCTCTCTCTCTCTCTCTCTCTCTTTTTTTTTTTTTTTTTGGTCAAATCGTTTACTCCTAAAAAGATCGTTGGGCTGGGCGGCTGGAGTTGGTGATGGGGTACACCCTGAACAGCCCGTCAGACCTTCGAAGAGTAACATACGTACACACAACCACATGTTCACACCAAGGGTCAATTTATAAAAGCCAATTGGTCTAATTACAGTCGGCTGCATCGCCGTCAGCGTGTTTCTGCCCTGCGATGCCCTGGCGAACTGTTGTCCAAGGTGTACTCTGCGCCCGCCCAGAGTCGGCTGAGATGGGCGCCAGCCTCCCCGCGACCTTAATTAGGATTAAGCGGCTCATAAAATGAATGAATGAATGAATGAAAATTGGTCTAATGTACATGTCGATGGACTGTGGGAGAAAAGCCCGAGAGTACCTGAAAGCAAACACGGGGGAGATCATGGAGATCAAAATGTGATCAAAATGGAGTTAACTCCATACAGAAAGGCTTGTTGCATTGAACTCGAACTCAAGACCATCTGAGGCGAACATGCAAACCACCAGCGTGCATTAAAAAAGAGTGAGTCATCAGGGTTTCAAATTGAAAGTTATATATTTGTATAATATTTACCTATGTGATGGCTGAATATGTTGAAAAAATACAGTTCAACTATGTGGCTCATGTTTTAGAATGATCAGATCACGTTTAATTAGGAGGAGCAAGAGATATAAAAAAAAAATTTATAAATAAGTGAAGAATTTATCAACTTTAATATTTGATGTTTAAATTAAATAATTTAAATACAGATGTTTTTATGTGAATGCAAATCTCAATGTGATGGACTGGCATGTTCTCTGGAAATACTGTATCGAGAATAACCCAAGTCAGGCAGCGCAGGACTGGCTGGTACAGTATAGCAGTTTATTGAAGTATAGAGAGAGTGATAGAGAAAGAAGAGAGAGAGAGAGAGAGAGAGAGAGAGCACGGTGCATTGAGGGTCTGAGGAAGTGGACGAAGGTCGGCAGTGACTCATAATGTGTAGAGTTTTGGTAGTAGCCTTGATTGTCCAGGGTTCTTAATCTGTTTTTTTAAATAAAGGATTTGAATTGTTCACGCAACAGTTGACATCGAAGATCTCTTTTTTTATCTCATGGTGGATCGCCATTACAGTCAGTGGACAGGTCACAGTGGATCAACATCACAACCGCTGCTTCACATTCTGTGGAATCGAGAACCTGAGTGGACAAAGCTTTTATGTACAGTATTCTGAACCACTTAAACCTAATTAGGGTCGCAGGGAGGCTGGCGCCCACCTCAGCCAACCACCGGGGGAGGGACAGATCTCCAGGCCTTCTTCTTTTTCCTTTTTTCAGGGGTCGCCACCGCGAATCATCTGATTCACATGCTCGATTTGGCATAGGTTTTTACGTCGAATACCTTTCCTGACACAACCCTTTAAGCAAGGGACAGAAACACAGTGACGGCTATGCAGGGACTTTTTACAAAAATCAGCAATGGTTCCTTTACATGAACCTCTCACCATAGACAGTGAGAGACATGGCCAACTTTTGATCACCCAGTTAACTGCACTGGGGGGAAGGGGGGGCAGTGTGTGGAGAGTGGGACTCGAACCCCCAACCTTAGGATCAGCAACGCAGCACCTTTTACTACCAGGCCACCACTGCCCCAGGCCAGGCCAGGGAAATAGGTTCTGAATTATTTATTACGTGGAACTACTATGTGCGCCCCATTTGTAAAAGTCTGAACAAGCCACTGAACTTTGAACTATTATACTGAGGGCCCACGGAGCGATTTGAAAAGTGTCTGTGTGTGTGTGTGTGTGTGTGGGGAATTGAAAATGTTTAGATTTGAGATGATTTGAAACACTGATCCCATTGATTGGGGAAAACGAGGTGTGTGCGATGTTCTGATCTTAGCCTTTCATACTTACTTCGTTACATTCCCGAGAAGGCAGCCACTCTATGATTGGTGCATAAGCATTTACGGTACACAATATACATGCAAGTTATACTATGCTTGTACAGACTACGCATTTTAAACATTTTTAAGAAGTCAGTAGACATACTTAAAAAAATTATTTACGTCCTCCGGTTCCGCGGGCCCTGACACTTCTAACACTGTAGTTTTCTAACGTGTCATAAATACATAACTGTATATACAATTTGTATTCTGGTATGCGCCGCCAGGGTGCACCGAGCTGGTGGGAAACCAATGAAAAACTACAAGTTCCAGAGCCTTCTTGTTCATGACTGCACGTTTGTGGTCATTTTCGCAAGGGCTTGTGGGTAGGTTGGTTTTGAATAGGGAAGATGGCAGCCGCGGCAGTGGTTGAGTTTCAGAGGGCTCAGTCTCTTATTAGTACGGATCGAGACGCGTCTATCGATATTTTACATTCAATAGGTAAGTCTTTCTAGGGTTTTTTTCAAATTATTTCAAGGTTTTTCATTTACACACACATTATAAATTGAGAGGCAGTGTTTCTCCATGTGTGAGCCGGCTGCCGCGGTGCTGACTCACTGCACTGTGTAGCCGCTCCAATCATGCTAACTGGCTAGCCTGGTGTAGCTCTTCACCTAGCCCAGTACACCACACTAGCCTAGCATGCTATGCTAACCAGCCAGCTAACTCTTCAAGGCCGTGCTGACAGTGTTGATGTTTCGCTAACACTGTGTAACGTAAAAAAGCGTACTATTAAACGTGATTTATCTAGTTATAGTCGTAATTATCAATGCTTTAATCTCTAGCTTTTCACGAGTTCACATGACAAGTGAAATCACATTAGCTGGTTAATGAACTTGTGGTACACCGGGGTTTAGAGAAAGCGAGGATGCTCTCGCATTCTGATTTAGCTTCACAGCTAGTTAGCGTAGTACTGGAGTTTTAATTGTGCGCTATAGAGTCTGTAACAGCAGCGGTTAATATTCAAGCCATTTATTGTTGACACATCGAGTATTACTCAGCGATTTAGTTCCGGGTTAACGCTCATGGTTCGAAAGCCGAGTAAGGTTCACTCTCCGTGTGCTCAGGTTTACCTCAGGATTAGCTTTCCTAATAATGTCAGTGCATGGACTTTCACGAGTCCCTTGTTGAAAAATAAATACTTGTACTTTGTTTTATTTTAATGTTAAACCTTTAAAGAAGATTAATATCACTGAATGAGTTTAGTTTAGTAACTTATATCAACCGACTGGAGGATGTCTGATAGTTTCCTTTTTTGAACTTGTTGGCTAAACTCCTTGCTAGTTTAAGAACATTAAATGTTAAATTTAAGCTAATTTTGGGTGATACCTTAAAAATAACATTAACTTCCACAGTTCATGTTTCGAGTCCAACACTGTTTGTTGTCAGTGTACATCTTATGCAATGCTTGATTATTTCTACTTTTTCTGATTTAGTTCATCACCAAATCTCTCTCTTTCAAGGTTGTGTGCCAAATGTTTACTTTTGTTTACTTGATTTGCTTATGTCATTTTTTCAGTTATTTTCGCAGTACAGTTAAACACCAAATCACTGTATGATGTTTCCTTCAGTCAGGCGAGATGTTCAGCAGGATGATGAAGAGGCGGTGCGTGTCAAAGAACAGAGCATCCTGGAACTTGGCACTCTACTGGCCAAGACAGGACAAGCTGCAGGTAAGATTATCATTCTGTGATCAGCACATTCAAATCTGCTGCTTGTTATGTCAACACATGGACATCAATCCTGTTGTTAGCATATAACAATGTCTTCATGTTCAGGATGCATTTCTCTTTCACTTTCAGTGCAGTATTGGTGTCAGATCTCTATGTATTGGCCAATACTGACACTATTGCTGTAAGTGCGGCTTTGCACGTTTTTGATGTCATTTACAGCATTTAGCAAATGCTGTTATCCAGAGAGACTTGATGTGTCATTGTGTATCAGGACACTGCTACTGCAAGATGGGCTCTATAAAGATGTGTGTTAGTCAACATGTGTCCATTCCATGTTATGTCTTGTTTGATTAGTTATGCCTAGGCCGTTCAAAGTTTATTTGAGTGTTTCAGGCAAGTGTCACTATAGTATGTTGACATATCAAAATCATTTGTTATGAAGACCAGTTGTTTGGTCATCGCTGTATTTCATCACCACGCTTTATCCTTCCAGAACTTGGAGGACTCCTGAAGTTTGTCAGACCTTTCCTGATGTCCATAAGCAAGGCAAAGGCAGCACGACTGGTGCGATCTCTGTTGGATCTTTTCTTGGATATGGAGGCAGCAACAGGACAGGAGGTTGAACTGTGTCTGGAGTGCATCGAATGGGCCAAAGCTGAGAAGAGGACATTCCTCAGACAGGCTCTGGAGGTGAGTATATTTCTGTGTATTCTTTAACATTTAGAGAGACTTAATGATCACCGTTTATTAGCAGAAGCTTAAAACGCAACTGTGATGCATCTTTTCTGTCCTATAGGCTCGTTTGATTTCACTTTATTTTGACACTAAGAGGTACCAGGAGGCTTTGCAGCTGGGTGAGTTATTTTACAAAAAGTTCCTTCTTATTCTCAAAGCAGTTTGATTGAAGAATTGATATTGTAGTATTAGCATCAGTTGAACATGACACATCTCCAGTTTTCTTCCTTATGTGGTACAAGTTTCTTCATAAACACCAGGAATGAATAATGGAAGTGATGAGGAGTAAATTGAGAACCAGTGGAAGGACTTGTTGGATAATCTGTTGAATCGTTCTACAGGCTCCCAGTTACTTCAGGAACTGAAGAAGATGGATGACAAAGCTTTACTTGTAGAAGTTCAGCTGCTTGAGAGTAAAACTTATCATGCTCTGAGTAACCTGCCCAAGGCCAGAGCTGCACTTACCTCTGCCAGGACCACAGCCAATGCCATCTACTGTCCACCGAAACTTCAGGCAGCTTTGGACATGCAGTCAGGCAAGTCTTAAACATGTACTTCTTAGATGTTGAACTTTATGCTGTCATAAACATTAAACTAGTAGTGGAAAGGCTCCTGGAAAAAGATTTTTTTTTGCAATTTCTGTTTAATGCTCATGAGGTTTTTTTTTTTTTTTTGCTCTATAAAAACTTTACTCTCAGTGGATAATGTTTGAATCAAAACAACGGACACTTACAGTCTGTCACTTGAGCTGGTAGCGACATTCTGGTTTTAAAATGGAAAAACAAACCATAAAAATCGAGTCATTCATATTATGATTATTTGTGGGGTTTTTTTTGTATTTCTGTGCAGAATTGTAAAATTTATTAGTTTGCAAACATAACTTTAACCCTAGCAGTGTCAAAGCCGAAAAAAATTGGCTTTACGTTACGTTCTCAAATGCCAAAGCCAAAAAAACGGCTTTATGACATGCACTAATTCATTGCATTCACCATTTGTAAATACTGCACTCTCGCACACAAAAGTGACTGTGAAGCCTTTTTTTGATTGGTAATTATTTTATTATAATGTTACTTGGTCTAAAAATGAACCAATAATAGCTGTCCTTGTAAAAAGAAATCCCGCATAATAAAGAAAGTACGTGCGACTGTCAGATCATGGCGGCGCAAAATCACTTTCAGACAGCAGCTTGGATTCATGATATCACTCTCAATATTGTGTGAAACGGCTACTTCATGCTTCAATTCATGCGGCTTCAGAGCATCTGTTTTTATATATATATATATATATATATATATATATATATATATATATATATATATAAATATTCATCGAATTAAAAAATATGGAAATTAAGGAAGAATAGGGGAAAAAGTTAAGGAAAATGGCACAAAAACAAGGCAATTATGCAAGCAAAAAAAAAAAACCCGAAACCCCCCCATCAAAACTAGTTACATTATGTGAGGTGCGCATCTGAGTGCGGGCACACGCATCTGCACACGCACGCGTCTGTATGTGTGTATTTATATTTTATTTACATCTTATGCATTTGAATGTTTAATTGTTATTATAAGCATTTATAGCATTGAATATGTATTTATTGATATTATATATACATATACATGTACGTATATGGTGGGGGTGATCACATTCTGGTCACATGACCAGTTACCCACTTGAAATCATTGAAAATATGTTTTCATAAGAGTAAGTTAAGTTTTATTATGGAAAAAGGGTATTACATTCAAACTGTTAATATGCAATTATAATAAATCAACATATTCAGAATATAGCAAGAATTGCCATTTTTATATATACTAGTGGAGTTGATGTTTTTAGCCATAAAATACTCAATTTATAAGATATGAAGGATTTTTTTTTGTGTTGATTTCATCATCTTGACATTTGGAACAACTTGGCAATCTCTATTTTTTCATTTATGAAAACAGAAATCATATAATCTCCTCCTAAGGATAAGTTAACCAAGAGAAAATGTGGTGGCCATCTTGAAATTGAGGTCATGTGACCCAAATTTGACCTCGGTGACCTCAAAGTTTTTTTCTTACTAAAAATGCATGGCATTCTGGGCTTTAACATTGGGCACTTCCAGGGTTAAAGAACTGCCCCTGCCCCTTGAGTAGCTCAAAGTCAGAATGAGCAATGTACAAGTATTCCATTAGTTTTACAGTTCTATTCACAGCTCAACTTTTAAGCATGCAGCTTACCTGACCTACCTCTGTCATGGTTAAAAAAAAAATCTTGGTTTTTTTTTTTTTTTTTTTGATTCTGCGTAATACTATAACAACTCTGTAAAGGATTTAAAGAGACCCCGTTACACAGCTATTAGGCTCAATAATACTATTTTTTATTAGTTCGTTTTAAGTAAACCATAAAAATCTCATCTTACTGAACTTTTTATGACTTGTTTCTTTGTAGTGTTTTCTGTGTAGTGGTTGATGTATATCGTTGAATTGAATAATTCCCCTGACATTCCATCTGACGGCCATTTCAGTGACATCCACCTCGCCTTCCAGACGCGATTGTTAATTGCACTTTTAAATTTTATGTTAATCTCAGAAAACACAGCTGCCTTTCCAGTGTAAAGTCTAAACTTCTATTTCTTCAGCCAAAATAAGAATGCTCTGTGTTCTTGGAAAATATATGGATTTTATAAAATGTCCCATGGCAGCATCAGAATCAAATACGTAATCAGCCAACTGGACAACTCTGCTAAAATAAAAAATGTTACTTCTGGATGTAACCAACAGTTTAAACACAGTGGAAAATAAACAGTATCTGAGATTAGGCTTCTCACACCATTATTAACTGTCAGTTGCATTTCAGTAATTAAGATATTCTGTACTTTATAATAGATAGGTCTATTACCTCTAACACGTTTGTATGTTCTGTAGGCATTATCCATGCTGCCGAGGAAAAAGATTGGAAGACGGCATATTCTTATTTTTTCGAGGCTTTTGAAGGCTATGATTCCATCGACAGCCCCAGGGCAATCACTGCACTGAAATACATGCTCCTCTGTAAAATTATGCTCAACTTGTAAGTAAAACAGCAGCTTGTACAGCCTCTCCTAGGGGCTCAAAATGTTTGTTCTGTCTTGTAGTGTTTATTATGTAATATTCCATTAGATAACACTAGATTATTTGTAGATACATACACTGTGTTGTGAAAGTAATAGACATTACAACAGACATTATTTGGAGACCACTAAACATTTTATTATTATACAAAGCAATATTGGAGGATAATGTTGAACAATTCTCACAGATTGAATATAGGCGACTCACCAGAAATCGTGGCGGGCAAGCCTTTCTGAGATTGATATTGGCATGTAACTATTTCTTTGAGATTTTCTTGGCAAATTCTGTATGGTGCAGTACACAGAAACATCAACTGTCAAATCAACAATCTAATGACAAGTTTGGTCTGACATTTATTCAGTTCCTAGCTCAAATACTCAATTCCTAATTCACTCTGAGGCTCAGAGAAATGGAATGGGGATATTTTTGGGAGCTGGTTGATCATTTTTCAAACTTTGACAATGCTTCACACACAAATGCAGAACCATGCACGTATTAGTGGCACGCAAGTGACATTCTTTTAATGTGTACCTAATGAAGGTTGGTAAGCAGCATTCCGGTGAATTGCAATCACCTTCTGGCAGTAACATGCCTTTTGGTACATGTTAAAAATAAGGAAGGCAAAAATATTTGAAAAGATGACAGTCATCATTTAAAAAAAAAAAAAAAAAATTACTTAAAAGTCAAAGGATGGACTTGTTGCTCTCTAGTGTGAATGTAGCTTGATGCTCTTGGTGTACAAACTAAAGTCAGTACACATTTCTGAAAATCTCACCTTGTTCTCAGGCCAGAGGAAGTCCAAGCCTTGATAAGTGGCAAATTGGCCTTGCGTTATGCCGGAAGACAAGTAAGCCTTGTTTCCATATTTAAGTGTTTTGTTTGAGGATCATTTTCCTACATGTATATAAACTGCCTTCTTTTCTGCCTTATCTATAACAGACAGATGCACTAAAATGTGTAGCACAAGCCAGCAAGAACAGATCATTAGCAGACTTTGAAAAGGTGAGACCTGCTAATGCTTCCATAAGAAAATTCAAGTTTTCCAGTTGTTTTGCTTATTGCTGAAGCTTGTTTTTCGTGCATGTCCGTACATGAAGGCGCTGACTGAGTACACGAAAGAGCTGAGGGATGATCCCATCATCAGCACACACCTGGCCAAACTCTACGACAACCTGCTGGAGCAGAACTTGATCCGAGTCATCGAGCCTTTCTCCAGAGTACAGGTAGTGCTTCCATCCTGGCTACAAACAAAATCTCACAATAGGAGCACATTTGTGTGGAGAGTGTAATGGGTTCTGCAGCAGTTTTGTTCATGGGACTGACGCTGTGCTGAATGAATTGGCTTCTACCTGTGATGGTATTATTTTGCTTTTTATCTTTCTAGATCACACACATATCAGATCTCATCAAACTCTCAAAGGTAAGTTAGGTATAAATATTAATTTCATTAATGTTAATTAATGTGTTGTGAAAATTGAAGTTGCTTGTAAATGAATTGCTGACATGTAAGCAAACCTTTCGATCTTGTAAATGTTTACGCTGAACTGATTTGTCTTACAGGGGGATGTTGAGAGAAAGTTGTCACAAATGATCCTGGACAAGAAGTTTCATGGTAAGTCATTCAAGCTTGCCCTAATTGGGAGTATTTATAAAGAATCCAGAATATTGAGTTGCTATGTAGCGCAACATGCCCTGTTCAGCTAAAATTTCATGGACACCAGACTCTGTCTGCAGCAGTATACAAATCTACTTATTGGGGTTTTCGAAGAAGGCCACCTCATGGTTTGTAGTAACATCGCCTCCTACACTACAAACTCTATACTGGTCGCAGTGCCTGCAGAGTGTGATTTTTAAAAAAATCCCGCCACATGTCACTTTAGGTGGATGCCATGAAAGCCGCAAACTCAAATTCATTTTTGTGTAACACGGTGAAAACACGATGCACTTAAACTTGGGTTATTCATTCCTTTTTTCACTGAGGAGTTTGACAAAGCGCTGTTTTTACTCCATGGTGGAAGATGGTAAATAGCATAATGATTGCAAATCCATTTCTCTTTCAGGTTTTTAAAGGTGTTAACATCACTAAAATTAAGAATCCCGAACCGTTCAGATTTTTTTTTTTTTTTTTTTTATAGTTTCTATTCGATGTATTACATATAAACCACTAGAAAGTACATTTGGGGGGGGGGATGTATTAACACAGTGTAAGAGCGCTCTCCTCCAATGGTTCCTTGACATTCTGTCTTTTAATGGTGGAGCATGCTTTGAATGACACACAAATAGCTAATATTTTGTATTATAATAGTTGTAAACTTGTTTTGAGTGAACCAATCTTGGTAGACACAATAAAATTAACTAGTTACAGGGGTATTTAGATCAAAACATAAATGGCTTCTTGCTCCCAGAACAAGGGCACTATATAATAACTCTTTATTGTCAAAGTACATCAAAATTTGATTTGTGCTCTGGGCACCTGTCACCACTGTGCAGTGCCAGTTATTGCATTGTTCTATCCTTTGATGCTGAGCGCCAAGCAGGAAGCAACAACTGCCAAATTTTAACCTCATATGGTATGACCTGGCCGGGATTCGAACGCCGACCTTCCGGAGGATAAAGCGGATGCTCTACCAACTGAGCTAGATCGTCGGTCAAACAATGTAAAATAATATAAAGATTTAGGCACTTGTTGAGCTTCGAAATAACTTCTCCTAACACAAGCTTTCAATGTGAGTTTGTTTTAGTGACAACAATTGATCTTGTCTGAAAGTGTTGTTAAAAAGTGTATTTATTTTAATTAAAAATGAATTTTATGACTTGTATCAATTTACAGTCTGAGGGAGAAGTTAGAGTACAAGTTAGCATTTATAGAATTTGGCAGACACTCTTGTCCAGACCGACTTAACAATATATTTTTTTTAATACAACTCAACAATCGAGGGCCCAACAGTGGTGAAAGTGGGATTGGACTGCTGAGCTTCGGGTCTGCAACCCATCACCTTATCCACTAAGCCACCACTGCTAGTTACCGTCACTCATCACTACAGGTTCCCACGTGTACACAATGTTCATGACACGCATACACACAAAAATCACATCGGTGTTCAACCAATTTCTTTTAAGTATGGTGCTACAGTGGACTGCTTCAAATATCTGCTGCAATACTCTGTTACCAGGGTGGGAATTTGTAATTTAACCCACAAAGCCGGGGAGGTAAAACTTGTTAGCTTCCTCAGTGCAGACAGAAAAACAAGTTTTCTGAAGTAACCTGATCTTGGCGTCGATTTGGGAAATGATGTGACAAACACTTCTGAACCATTGTAAAACTCGCTGATTCAGTGAATAAGGAATAAAAGCAGTCAGACAAATATATAAATTATTTAGGAAAATACTTTAGAAATTAGTGTGTATTTACAAACATACATATGCATGTATATATATATATATCTCATTGAGTTTCTCTCTGTGTTTCTTATAGGCATCCTGGACCAAGGTGAGGGAGTCCTGATCATATTTGAAGAGCCTCCTGTTGATAAAACCTATGAGGCAGCCCTTGAAACCATCCAGAACATGAGCAAAGTTGTGGACTCACTGTACAATAAAGCTAAGAAGTTGACATAGGTATGCTCCATATTACTCACACTTCCAATGAAGTTCTGGGTCATAAATATGAATTCAGCTGTTAATGATATTCTGATCTGTCAGGTTTGTTTTGACCTCCAGTTTAAATACGGTAATTTTCCCCCCCCCCCATTTCTTGCAGAACCAAACACAAAAGGATGCTGCTCTGTAGAGTGGTTGTGTGTGAGTGGATGTCTGCATGTGTGTGGCCAACATGTGGAACCTTTTTTTGGTGAGGCGAGAAGGGACAATATAGAGTCAGAATCACAAATTTCAACGAGATTCACTTGTTCCAACTGAGTTTTTAAACTCCTCTTTCAATGGACAATTTCATCCTTCTCTTCTTAATTTGATGTTTTTTTTTGCTCCCCGATGTATCTCTCATCGGCCAACATGGCCATCAGGGAATATTGTACAACTACAATAAAGTCTCATAAAGTCACCGTATAGCATTGTATAACTCTTCTACGGTTTAAGTTACAGCCTCTTAAGGTGCAATACTGACCTCACTGTGGGTAAAAGGGGAATTGTTGGTAACTGTGGCTGTCTACTTTAGCCCATATGGGAACATCTATTATCCTGCGTGGAGGAGGATGTCGTTAGGCAGTGACATAACCAGGCATTTGGATGGATAGGGCCTTAGCTATATCTGTAGCAAGCACAGTTGCCAACAGTCAGACAAGTCACAGCCATTTTGTTCAGATTATGTATTATACGGTTTAACATTTGCTCTGGCAGTATACTTTTCATTATACATATTGTCTTTAAATCTATAAACATGTTTGCTGTATAAAGCACCCTAGATTTGTCCTGTTATGAAACTAGCATTATAAATGCTAACGTTTGACTGCAGTAGAAATAAATTTCTTTTTATCCCATTGAATTATAAACGCTCCTTCTAAGACACACAGTGGACTTACACCAGGATTCAAATTCAGACACCCCCCCCCAACGTACACACACACACACACACAAAACACACACACACAATGTGTACGAGCACAGATTTTATTTGATTAATGCCACGTGTTGAGATTTCACCCATTAAGGTTATTTGCATGCTTTTGTGATTGATTTTGATATATATTTTTTTTTAATTTTGGAAATTCATGCTTGGTTTTGTACCTAAAACGAAAAGGTGTGAATAAGTATTTGTAGATATCCTGGAATGCAAATCGCCAAAAAAGGTTTCACTTCAGAGGTGGTGTTAGGAAGCGAGTTGCCCACTCTGTGTTCGGATGTGCATTTTAATTGTCTTTTTAAAAAAAAAAAAAAAAAAAAAAATCAAAAATATGACCACTAAACATGTAGTTAGAAATGAATATACCAGTTTGACCTTTGTGTGGGGAATTTTATTTTTCCTGTAAGGTCAGAAATTAAGCATAAATACTACTTTGCTATGATGATAGACGGGAGAAATTCAAGTCGGTTCATAAAATTTGGCCTTCTGTATCAGGCTAACTAATTTAAATCAGTTTGCTTTATTCTCTCATAAGCCAGCAAGGAACCAAGTCTATACACTCATTGTGAACACGAACAGGAGCATTTTATCAACAATTAAGATTTTACAATGTTTTGTAGAAAGCACTAAATAGTTTTAAACTTTTTTTTTTTTAACATACATCCTTCAATTGTTTTGTGCCTGTATGTAATCAGTTCACATTCATTTAAGATTTAACAACACAAACACTTATTTCACAATTAAATCGATATCACATTTGCAAACGCTCCTTTCACTTAGAAACGAGTGTTCAGGTGACCTCAAATATATAACTTGTTTTTTAATTGAACAACAAAGCCCACACAATGACTTAAAAGTTATTGTTAAATAGCATTTGATTCATTTTAGTTTTTTTTTTATTTTTTTATGTGTAGCAGTTGATCTCATCCTGTTTATCTGCACATATTAAAATTTTGCTGGTGTCGGACTTGAAATTATTCAGCATGTGAATGTTTCTATTTTTCAGAAACAGTCAGTTTGATTCCAGAGTGGTCATTGCTACTGTGTGATAGTTCAGCACAGCTTTTTTTTTTTTTTTTGGGGGGGGGTGGGGGGTATCCCCTCCAATAACTCTTGACTTTTGATGGAGAAAATGCAATCTCCCACAGCCTTGAGTGAAAAATGAAAATTAATCACTTAACAGATCAATTATGCATTAATCTCCAGTCCTGGCATGAAATATCAAAACTGACTTTTATGAAAATTAATGTCAAAGGTTTGAGGTAAATTTGGCATGAACATGTAGATGATTCAAAATATTTCTCCCTTCATGTGCCGAAATTAACCTGTACAGTATTTGATTTTCATACAGCCCTTTGATAAAATTGTGGAATCACTATGCTTAGGATGTTCTCAGCTTGTTTACTCCCATAAAACGATTCCAACAAACTTTGCTGATAGTTGAACATACCCTAAACAAATGTAATGATTTTAATTACTGGCACATCTTCCCCTGGATTAAGAAAGGAAATCATTATGGAATCAAAATTATAACTTTGTTACTTGTCTTTTAACCTGAATTATTGGAGGCATCATTTCATCAAAAAAAAAAAAATACATATAATAAACTGGTTTCAACTTTCTTGAATAGCAATTGACAGAGCAGCTTTGCATGTGCTCTGCCTTTACTGAAGAAAAGATACAACACTCTTAACTTTGTGACGAAAGGCATCATTGTCATGAAATTTGACAGAGTATTTTCTGTTGAAGGAATGTACCTCTGCACTGATAGTTGAGGTTATGACTGCCATCGCCCCTGATCCTTAACCCGGCATAAAACCTTTTCACTGTCAAATTTGATTACATTTTTTGGGCAATTATGTTCCATTGGATTGACGTCAACATCTGTCAACAAATGTCGACATCTTTTTTCCAGCTCTGTTTTTTTTTTTTTTTTTTTTTTTTTTAATAACCATGAAACATCACTGACATCCACTTGTTACCCACTCGCCATAATTCCTTTTATTTCCACCATACTTATTTTCAATAAAATCCAGCATAAAGTTAAGTTTAGCTGAAAATTACAATGGATTTTTAGGCTTGTGCCAGTAGTTGGTTTAGAAGTGCAAATTACAAACTGAATTCATTTTTTCTTCACCAGCCTGTTTTCAGGTTTTCCCTCTGTTAAATTTTTGGGGACAAATGCAATAACCTTGGGTAATTAGTTTTGAGTGTTTGTTCCCCACAAGGCCAGTTCAGCTATTAAATAGAACAGTTTTTTTCCTTTATGATTTTTTTTTTTTTTAATTTGTGACAACGTGTGATGAATCCATACTTTTTGTCAGTGTTGACGAGCAGAATATTTCAAAAGGGTTTTAAGAAATATTAGCTAAAGGAAACAAAAACCTCACTGTTATAAAATAAACAAAAGGGTGGGATACTGTGTCCTGCTTTGTCACTGAATTTAGCTCTTAACAGTACATTCTGAAGTGTTTTTTTGTTTGTTTTCTTCTACATTAGTGGTTTTTCAGTAATTACAATGTATTTTATTTATTAAAAATTTCACTGTATTTGTTAACAACCTAACTGGTTGTCACGTAACAGTTCGGTGTCATCATCATCATCATCATCATCATCTTCTACTTAATCCAGGGTCAGGTCGTGGTGGCTGCAGCCTCAGCAGTGAGTTCCAGATATCCCTCTCCCCAGCCATTTCCTCCAGCTCTTCCAGATGGACACCGAGGTGTTCCCAAACCAACCGAGAGACTTAATCTCCGCATGTTCTAGGTCGACCCCAGGTCTTCTTCCTGGTTGGACATTCCAGAAACCACACCAGGGAGCTGGTTGAGAGGCATTCTGATCAAATGCCCGAGCCACCTCAACTGGCTCCTCTTAATGCAGAGGAGCAGTAATTCTACTCAGAGCTCCTCTTTATTGAGAGCCCTGCCACCCTGTGAAGGAAGCTCATTTCAGCTGCTTGTATCGCTCACTATGCAAAGCTTGCGACAATAGGTGAGGGTTGGAACATAGATTGACTGTTAAATTGAGAGCTTTGCCTTGTGGGTCAGGTCCCTCTCACCAGGATGGACCAGTACAAGCTCTGCTTTACGGCAGAGGCTACAGCGATCCACCTGTCGATGTCCCGCTCCATCCTTTCCTCTCTCGTGGTACTTGAACTCCTCCAATTGGGGTAGGACCTCATTCCAGACCCGAAAGGTGCATTCCACCCTTTTCCAGCTGAGAACCATGGCCTCAGATATGGAGGTGCTGATTCTCATCCCAGCCGCTTCACACTTGTCCTTGAATCTCTCCAATGATAACTGGAGGTCCTGGATTGATGAAGCCAAAAGGACACCATCATTTGCTAAAAGTACAGAGACGAGATCCCATCACCACCAAACCAGAACCCGTCGATGCCGTGGCTATGCCTAGAAATTCCATGCATAGAAATTCTGAGCAGAATTGGTGACAAAGGGTAGCCTTGGTGGACTCCAGCCCTCACCGGAAACAAATTTGACCTGTTGTTACCAATACAGAGACTGAATGGCGCACAGCAACGGGTCTGGTACACCGTACTCATGGTACTATAGGGCGCTGGATCGCTGATCCAAAGGTTGGGGGTTCGAGTCCCACTCTCCACAAGGTTGTCACTGTCCTCCCCAGAGCAGCTAACTGGGTTATCAAAGGCTGGCCATGTCTCTCACTGTCTATGGTGTGAGGCATGTAAAAGAACCATTGCTGACTTTCATAAAGAGTAGCTGCAAAGCCGTCAGCATGTTTCCGCCCTGCGATGGCCTGGCAAGCTGTCCAGGGTGTACTCTGCCCTCGCCCAAAGTTGGCTGGGATGGGTGCCAGCCTCCCCGCGACCCAAATTAGGATTAAGCGGTTACAGAAAATGAACTGAACTGAACCTTCTTTAAATCCACAAACACATGCCCCCTCCAGGATCCTGTAGATTGTTAGAGCTAATCAAGAGTGCCGCAGCTAGGACCAAAACCACATTATTGCTTCTGAATCCGAGGTTCAACCATCGGTCAGGTCATCCTCTATAATACTCCTGCATAGGCCTTCCCAGGTAGCCTGAGGAGTGTGATCCCTCATCAGTCTGTCTGTCTTCCTTTCGGCTTTTTCCGTTTTTTACTCAGGAGTCGCCACAGCGAATCATCTGATTCGCACATTTTGATTTGGCAGAGGTTTTTACGTCGGATGCCCTTCCTGCCACAACCCTTTTTAGCAAGGGACAGAAACACGCTGACGACTTTGCAGCCTACTCTTTACGAATGTCAGCAATGGTTCTTTTACATGCCTCTCACCATAGACAGTGACAGACGTGGCCTGCCTTTGATAACCCAGTTAGCTGCACTGGGGGGGACAGTGACAACCTTGTGGAGAGTGGGACTCAAACCCCCAACCTTAGGATCAGTGATCCAGTGCCTTATACCAATAGACCACCACTGCCCCTAAGTGTGATCCCTCATCAGTGCCCTTTTTTAAAAAGGGGAGCGGCCACCCTGGTTTGCCAATCCAGATGTATGGCCCTGATGATCATGCTACGTACAAAACACCATCCGGGTTCAGATTGGAAAGGCCATACCAACCGATCACTCACTTCCAGGTTGCACTGTTGTTGGCCACATGGGCGTTGAACTCTCCCAAAACAACAAGGGAGACCCCAGGGCGATGCATAAGCACAAACCCGAAGGCGGAGGGAACTTACCCTTCTGTTAACCAAGGAGAACCCCAACATATGGGCACAGAGACGGGGATCAACAAGCATACCCACACTGGCTCGCCACCTCTCCCCATGATCAACTCCAGAATGGATTAAGATCTAGCCCATCTTGAGATGGCTAGTTTCAGAGCCCAAGCTATGCATTGAGGTGAGTCTGACTATATCTGGTCAATATCTCTCAACCTCACGCATCAGCTCAGGCTCCTTCCCTGCCAGAGGTGACATTCCATGTCCCAAAAGGAGTCAGAGTCAGTAGTCGAGGACCAGTCCGATAGATCCCATACATTTGGCTGACACTTGACTCACAATGCACCTGAACCCTATAGCCCCTCCCACAGGTGGTGGATCCATGGGAGGCCAAACCCATGTCTCCTTTTTGGGCCGGGCTCCATGTGTAGGAGTCTGACCATCAGGTGCTTGCCTTCGAGCCCCTCTCCCAGGCTTGGCTCTAGGGGGGACCCAGGTGACCCGTGTCCAGGCAAGGGAAACCGTGTCCTGTTGTCTTGCTGCATCTAGGGGTGTTTTGAACCGCACTTCATCCGGACCTTCACCTAGGACCTGTTTTCCTTGGGTGACCCTATCTGGGAACATTAGGACACACAACCACTCCCCAACAATAAGGGGGCGATTCAAGGAGGGAGCACCTGGAACAGCATCTGTAAACAGATTTAATTCTTTTTGGCCTTTTGAAGCCATGAAAATGAAAAGCAATAAGTTGACAAACCAGAAACCACCAAAGAAAAAGTAAAAAATTGCCTTATTGTAGTGTTGGCACCAGATACTTCTTAAATAAATCTTAAATAAACAGAAAACATCACCATATTCACTTTCTTTAACATTTATTAGCCATAGATTTGGCCTTAGAAATCCTTTGGAATCATTTAACTGACCCTGTTTATACCTTCAATATCTGATGTTCCTTAATATTGAACAATATTTTAACTCTATGACAGTTTCATTCATTCATTCATTTTCTACTCCGCTTAATTGCGGGGAGGCTGGCGCCCATCTCAGCCAATGCCGGGCAAGGGCGGGGTATACTCTGGGCAACATTCACACAACAATTCACCCTCATTCTCACACCTATCAACGATTTGGAAAAGCCCATCAAATTACTGTACTGTAATGTTTTTGGACTGTGGGCGGAAACCGGACTACTTGGAGGAAACCCACCCAAGGACAGGGAGAACATGCAAACTCAACACAGAAATGCCGGGTTGACCATTGAACCCAGGACCTTCTTGCAGTGAGGCAGACCTGCTAATCACTATGCCACCGTGCCGCTTAACAGTTTTATTATTATTTGAAATCTTCTCAGCTTGTCCAATGTGTATGATTTTTGAGTTGGCCCTCAGAAGAATTCCAAGAATTATTTTATGTCCCTTCTTCAATTAGAAACGAGAATATTTTTTTGAATGGATAATATTGTCAATGATCCCATGGGACCAACAAGAATGGAAGCGTATACAGTGCTTTTGTATATTCTACAGTGATTATAGCAGTCTATGGTTTATAGTGGTGCAGAAACTATTGGCTTGATTTTGCATTGCTTGTATGTTTGCTTGTGTCCAGTGCTTATGTGACTGGCTTTACAGATCAATGCTGAAGAGTCATTTGTTCTGCAGGAACTTGAAGTGTGCTGAATGTATAAGATGATGTGTGTATCTATAAAATATATCAAGACAGTGTTTGTTTTTGAAAACAGTCATTATTCACTTATTGATTTCCAGAACAACAAATACAGTACAATTATTTTTGTAGTCCTTTTGGCAATTGCTAAAACTGTTTTTTTCCTAAAGAAAATTGCCTAAACTTTAAATATAGCTCCAGAATATTTAGTTATTTATGAAGAAAATTTTGAATTTCGCTTTCAGGCAATGAATAAATTTGATGATTACAGTATACTGTACTTTTTAATTAACAGACTTTTCATTTTGATCTGATCCGCTTGTGACTTTTATTTTGAAATGATCCATAGGCGGAAATAGTATGACCTGGCAGCCAGCATTGCTGTGCGTTCAATTTGTGAGTGGAGAATTAGACCAAAGTGGAATGACTGTTTTGTTGTTAATTGAGTTTATCAGCAGAAGTTTACAATGGCAGCGCATCGACGAGGAAACGTTAAAACCGCAGACACAAGCACCATTGAGAAAAAAATTAAAAGGTAATCTATATTTTCCCAGTTTATCACAAACACCCTCATCAGCTAAACAGTTCCAGTCAGGACCACAACGAAAATAAGGTTTTTTTTTTTTTTTTATGTTATCCTTGTAATTTTTTTAATCTTATGGTGTAAATTTGTACTAAATAAAATCTGTCAATCAATATGTGGTTTTTGGTTGCATTCCCACTGACTTCCTGCACAATAGAGCACCAGCCATGTAGTGCAGAATAGTATAAATACTGAAGAACAAAATGTTAGACTGATAAGATTTTATAATATGATAAATATCATATCATGCTTTTATATGTAAAAATGGTTTGTGTCTGTGTGTGTGTGTGTGTGTGTGTGTGTGTGAGAGAGAGAGAGAGAGGTTAGCATATCTAAGACTGGCATGTGTTTTGTCCAGGGGAATCGCCCAGAGACAGGCTTCATCATACAGAGGATACACTGCTCTCCTGGTGGCCATCATTGGTACATGTGCACTAATGACTTGGCTCTGGTCAATCTGGACTAATGACACCATGGACACTATGGTCTCCAGAGGGGAAGTACTCACACAACCCAGAGTACTCATGATCCAGTGTTCTGAAGATTATCAAAAGTACAAGCACTTCTCAGGTATTGTTCGATACTTTTGTTGTTTCCTTGATAAAGGAAGCTCAAACCTTTTCCTAACATACCTCATCTCATCCATCAGTTTAGAAGTTTGAAGGGAAGGCTCAAAGACACAGCTATTCAATCATCACTTTCACATGTATAGCATACAATTATTATAATACATCAGAAATACTCTTGTATTACAGAGAAAGACACAAAATATTTGTAAAAATGTGTTACAAATGTTCTGAGCAATGATAGACAAGTGGGACTTAATCATATTGGTGGACTTTTTGGACACTAATCAATTGAAATAATTTAACATTGTGTTTGTGGACAGGCAAATAAAAGTGCTCAAAATCTATGGAATAAGCAAGTGATATTTACAACAGTACTATTTTCTTTGTTAAGTCGAACTGTGTCAGAATAATAACAAAAATAGCAACAAAAATTGTAAAAATAATAATTAAATTGAACACTGAAGTAAAATTGTACGAAGTTGTACATTGAGCTACAGTCGTAATAATAAGAGTTTAAACACACTTAGATAGGACATGTACTTCATATTTACTTGGAAAAGTTGTGTTCAAGGTTTAGGTCTTTTCAAATGCACTTAAATACTGTCTGTTATAATAAACAGTGGGCAAACAGTTCTGGGACCAAAAGGTCACTGGTTCAATTTCCAAACCAGCAGGAAAAAAGTGTGGTGGAAGCGGTGTGAGGCACCTCGCCCCCCAAATGCCCCCCCCCCCCCCCTTCCCGGGCACCACAGTGTGACAGCCCCTTGCTCAAAGTGTATGTGTGCTCACTTTAGATGAGTTAAATGCAGAGCCAACTTTTCCTTGTATGATTAATACATTATATCAAAAAAGCTCCACCGGCTAGAACTAAAATGGGCTTGAAATGTCACTTGAAAAATATCGAGGGCACTGAAATAAATATTTGAATCATGGGGTAGATTGATATCTCAAAAAAATGCGCTACAGGTTAAAATGGGCCATTCAAATTTTTTTTCTACATGATTTAGTAGTATGGCACCGTTCATGGTTGGTGTTCTTTTATCTAGAGTTCTTCTTCTTCTTCTTTTCCTTTCGGCTGTTCCCTTCAGAGGTCGCCACAGCGAATCATCTGCCTCCATCTCACCCTATCCTCTGCATCTTCTTCTCTTACTCCAACTACCTTCATGTCCTCCTTCACCACATCCATGAGTCTTCTCTTTGGTCTTCCTCTAGGCCTTCTGCCTGGTAGTTCCAACCTCAGCATTCTACTATCAATATACTCACTATCCCCTCCTCTGTACATGTCCAAACCATCTCAGTCTAGCCTCTGACTTTGTCTCCAAAACGTCTTACATGGGCTCATTCCTGATCCTATCCATCCTCGTTACTCCCAAAGAGAACCTCAACATTTTCATCTCTGCTACCTCTAGCAATGCCTCCTGTCTTTTCCCCAGGGCCACTGTTTCTAAACCATACAACATCGCTGGCCTCATCACCGTCTTGTACACTTTTCCTTTCATTCTTAAAACAACAAAAATGTAGGTTTATTATATATTGCAATAGTACCTAGACAACTTTACAAAAAAAAAAAAAAAATTGCTGGGGTAGGTGGCCTCGGCCAGAAAACGTTGGCTTATGAGCAAGAGCATGCCATTTCACAACATTTCATTGAGATGGGGTAATTTGCGTTGGCCCATTTTACCTTTTTCATAATATTTCAGAATTTTATAAAATTCTCAAAACTTTTCCGTTTCATTCTCATTCTTACCTGTACAGTTGCTAATAGGCACCACACCATGTCAATGAAAGAAACCGGTAAAGTTTACCAAACCTTTGTGAAAGCTACATCAAGTAGAAAGGAAAGAGGAAATGTGAATAAACTCTCACTATTCACCAACTATCAAACCAACACAACTAAATTTCATATGACTACCCAATGACATCATATCTTGTCATATGACAAGAGCATGATTCTCTTAGTGTGCTGTAAATAGTGTATGTACCTCAGTTACTCCTACAGCCCTGTAGATAATGTAGTATTGGGGGGTGGGGGGAGTGAAGGTTGATTTTGTTTTAACTGTATTATGCAGGGTAAGTAGCAGTTGATGTACATAGTAGATGTGATGAAAGAAAAGTTGACTTTTCAGAAACATTAAATGGATTTGTTGTGATTTTAAATTCGGGGCACATTTGTGGAACGATGAGTTCAGTACTGTACTGTATTGTACTATTAGCACTTCTTCTTTCCTTTCGGCTGTTCCCTTTCAGGGGTCGCCACAGCCAACCATCTGCCTCCATCTTCTTAGAAGCACAATGCAGAAAAAAAACCCTAAAAACAAAAAATGCTGATACAGTTTTTTGTATCTGAAAACTTTAACATCAGAATAAAAAAAAAAAAAATCATAAAAACTTTAACGTTGACAGAGTTGGTGGCAGATGGGCTGGTTTCTGGCATGACTAGTAATGTCGTTTTCACAGAAAATAAATAATGATCCTGAATAAAGCTGGGCTGAAACTTTTAATGAAATAGGTTACAACAAAATGACCAGCCTGGTCAGAAAGTTCGTAGTGACTGAGAATAATCACTCTTTATAACTTTAATTAGCAGAGAAGCTTCACCCAAACTGGACAATTGAAGACTGGAAAAAAAACACAGTTTTTAATTTATGTGCTTTTAGGATACGTCTGTACCAATGAGAGCCTCAGAATTAAAAAAATAACATGCCACATTCCATATAACAGACCCCAGACCCCATCCAGACAATATTTCCCCATTACGTGAAGCTGTTAACCTGTATCTGCTTTATTTTATGCATTGCACTGCTACTACATGACTGACTGATGGTATAACTGCGTGAAGGTGAATCTAATAAAGTGATGCCATTGCTGTGGGAAGTTGGCAGTTGTTCGCTGTGCTGAGCTTACACAATGTTCACAGTACTGTTTAAATTGGAGAATAACATTTCAGACATAAAGGATAATGGTTAGGTTTCTGTTAGCTTCTGGGTTACCATTTTCCAAGTGACATTTAATGTTAATGTTTCAATGTTAATTTAATGAGAAATCTATTCAGGAAATGGTGGATACAGCAGATGGAAATACAGTATATGGCGAGTGAAAGCAGGTCACCTTCGAGAGCTCAGTGACGTGACAAGCCCAAAGGTGTTGTTTGTAACAAGAATTTGACATTTTGTAAGGTGACCCGCTTAGAAAAGGTGTACAGGTGACTGTGAGAGAGCTGGGCAGATTATTGAAGCACCGCTGCATCACTCTCTGCAGGTAATTTGTACCATCAGACAGCATTGCCAATAGCACCGTAAACCTTTAAACCAAAGTTGAAAGAAAATAAAGACCAGCATATCGATAAAAGGTCCCATGTTTATTATGAATAAAAATATGCAAGCTATTTAAGTCTGTCGTAATCATGTAATCAATCATAACATGAAAAGTCACTTGTTCTGAAATTAATGCTACAAAAGCATGTACTGTAAAAAGTGAATGATTTTGTGATTAGATTTGAGAAGATGCCGGATAATGATCAAGTACCTGAAGCACTTCAGAATGGAAAAGTTATTTTATTTATATTTACAAAGAACATAGTGCCTCATGTTGTTTTACTCTTGAGATCAAATAGACAAAGTGTTCCAATGTGGGAAGCACAAAATGGAAATTAGCCAAATAGTTTGGTTTTGATGTTGTTGCCGATTAAATCGGTGAGTAAAAGCACAGATGTGTCTCCACGCTGCAGGCTTTTGCTGTTCTTTTCACTTTAAGACTTCTTTGAAATACCTTCTTGGTTCAGCGTACTCTTAATACGGAATGACTTGTAGTAATTGCTCCTATTCTCAGACTTAAGTGTAGGGTTAAAGTTCCTGTTTTCTATTAATTTGTTGCCACCGTAGGCTATAAATATTACTCTAATTGGCTTTATATGTACCACTCCAGATCTGCTTATAATAATCATTCCACAGATTAATCTAGTGCTCTGATCATGCATGCAAATTGGATTAGAATGGCCAGATCTCAGTTTCTGAGGTAATTGAGGACTTGCATGTTGATGAGAGAAGGCAGATATATTGAGACACAGTCGTAATCAGCAACTGGAGAGCAGTAATGGAAAGAGAACGAGCTCAGTTTATTTCATTGGCATTACAACAGCTATTATTAGAAGGCTCAGAAATGATTGAAGCCTTAATATATATTCTATTGTCAGCTTAAAGTTATTTCCACTGTATGATTGGCCCTGGGGGCTTGACAGCATAAAAGTATAATAACATTTTTAGTCTTTAGCTGACTTCAGATTATCTAGCAATCTGTCCATCCATCCATCCATCCATCCATCCATCCATCCATCCATTGAGAAGAAAACATTACTGGAAGCTGCATTCATTATGAGTGGTGTTAAGAGTTTAAACTCAACCTTTCTAAAATGAAATATTCAGGATTAGTTAAAGGGTGAAGAGGATTTTTCAAAATCCGTATGCCTCCTCTTATTATTGCATTAGTTTCAATATATTTCTGTAAAAAGAGAGGGTACCATGGCTAATTTGGACAGATTTGATTGTTAGGAAACGATTCAACTTAGTATATGTGAGCCACTCCACCGAATGTAGGCTCTTGCATCCAAAAATTAGGTTTTTTTTTTTTTTTACACAGTCAGATAGAGTTACCCAAAGCTGCAAAATGCAGCAAAAAGTTTGTCAATACTTTGAAAACTGACCGAGCTATTCCATTGATTGTGTCAGCATTTAACTAAAAATTTCACAAGACGTTTTAGAGAAAAATGAGCACAAAGATTGCCCTTCTTCCAAGATCATTAGTCCTGAGCAACCAAACATTTTTATGCACCTCAGCCATATAAACATTTAGAAAGCATGTCCAGGAAAAGTTTTAGGAAGAGATGATCAGAGAAATCATCCTCATTTTAGTCTGACACACCCTTTTTAAACCCATGAGTCATCCTGGTAACCCCCCAAAAAAAGAACAAAAAAAAGACTTTTTTTCATTTCTGTTTATTCCAATAAGATCAGTATGTATCTTTTCGACCATTATGTAAAGGTTCAAATGATACTGATTGGAAAAAAAACTCTGTCAGGTTCAAAGAATCACACTGAAATTAAGAAAACTATATAACAAAACTCTCTGATATCTTTATACAAGTAAGCTTCATCAAGTCTGCCCTCATCATTATGTTTATCTATATCCTGCTCAGCAGAAAGGATCACATCATCACCACAAACACAACAAACTGACTCATGCACACTTTTATTAACAGATGCCTCTTCTTCATCAACATCAAAATTTCATCAACACAGTTGGCATCATCAGTTTGTTCACCTGTAAAATGAATGAAACATTTAAGTATTTTTCAGGTCTTGACCAATTTTCATACAAAACTAAACAACCCATGAATCAGCAGTCCAGTCCAGACAAGATTACACACAAATCAAATAATCAAAAAAATTTCATAATCAAATTTTACATGCAGAGAAAAAATACTCACCAGCGAAATAATCTTCAAGACTACCAAGCATTCCGGCATCTTCAAAGCCCAATTCTTGCGTCAAATTTAGCATCTATACTAATGCTGCTAGACATCACAGATGACATTTCACTCTCCTTTTCCAGAAATTGTGTATTCACAATCTTATTAATAAACTTATGACTGTTATTGAAGAGGACATTGGAGATAAATTCAGCATGCAGTAAACCGGACGTTAACACCGGAAATTAACGTGTAACAGGCACTGCGGATGTGCAAGCCCGAGCTGACCAATCAGTGTGCTCATTTTAGATCTTCCTGCATTGTTTACGAGCATATGGTTTTCATAATCTTTATTTTATTTCACTGAAACGGCATGGAAGCTCATTTTAACATCAAAACAGTATCCAAAATGTAAAGACTACTTCACGGCCATTCTTCTGGTGTATGGATTATAGTGTATCTTACACCGAACTCGGTGAATAATTGCAATGAAAACCAGTAAGTTTTGCAACTGTTTTTATCTAGTTTTATGAGAGTACTCGCCAGAAAAATGTAAAAAAAAAAAGAAGACATTTTTACTGCGTTTTAGCCGATTTCACATGAGCAAGGGATAGTTGAATACTTGTTTTAATAGTTTATGCAAAAATCCAAATTTCGATTAAAATTGATTATTTTTACTTATCTGGCCTTTATTTCAAAAGTGGTCAGTGCAACAAGCACCTACTTTCAGTGGAGCGCCTCACATATGAGTACGGTTTCACTAATGGAACTCTAGTTTTTGTGACTTTTGGTGTGCGTTCAAAAACACACTTTAAATATAGACGCTCCCCGACTTACGTTTTTAATTGGTTCCGGGTGGCCGAACGTAAGTTGAAAGTGAATGTAAGTTGTTACAGTGACGTGTGACGTATGACGCTCATACTGTACTATACATCCATAAATACCATTACTGTATCTCATAAAACATCCCTAAATCAATTATTATAAACATAACATTGTAAAATAATATCAACATTAATTTCAAATAAGTCACTTATTTATACCGAGTTACTTTACATGAAGCTTAAAACAGTCAATCAACGCTTACAATATGTGAAGCGCTCAATACCGAAAGTAGTGTACTTGCCAAAGTAGTGTACTTGCTGTGAGTTATACAGACTTCCGGTCTTTCAAGTGCGCAAGGGTGCCGTTGAACTCGTTTAGAACACAGCCTGCACGTGAATCCCAGCAAAGCGGAGAGTTCTTTCTTTTGTGTAAGTAAGTAAGTAAACTTTATTCAAGAGATGCATACTAAGAACAAGTACAAATCCTAATGAATATTAATAGAAAATAAGTATACACTCTTAGGATTCTGCTAAAAGATAATAAATATAAAGATTGTGCCGATCTGAGCAGATAGTTAATTCATCTCTGTGTATGAGACTTGCACCCATGCTAGTAGGCTTACACTTCTGACCAACCATATTTGCTTAGGGTTACAAAAGTCCGCAAAACAGTGTAAACACAAAAATCACAGAGACAACATTTTAACACAAGGGTAACGCTCTATATAACTGAGATATATATATATATATATATATATATATGTGTGTGTGTGTGTGTCTGTGTATGCATGTATGTATATATATATATATATATATATATATCTGTCTTCCTTTTGGCTTTTTCCCTTTTACTCGGGAGTCGCCACAGCGAATCATTTTGATTCGCACGTTTAATTTGGCAGAGATTTTTACGTCGGATGCCCTTCCTGTCACAACCCTTTTAGCAAGGGATAGAAACACGCTGATGACTTTGCAGCTACTCTTTACGAAAGTCAGCAATGGTTCTTTTACATGCCTCTCACCATAGACAGTGAGAGACATGGCCCGCCTTTGATAACCCAATTAGCCGCTCTGGGGGGTATATATATATATATATATATATATATATATATATATATATGTACACACTCAGTCTGTAGTTTGTAAACAATGAATGCAGCGTCTTTGCGTCACTACGTCAGCGTACTACGTAGGTACGTCTAAACTCAAAATTTGACTTTTTTTGGGGGGAAAAAACCGTAAAATCGAAAAAACGTAAAACGGATTAACGTAAGTCGGGCAGCGTCTGTATACCATTTGGACATGGGATTTAGGATTTTGCTGATGCTACAGAATCCTTCTATCAGGCAGAACAAGTTTCAGTTTGTTCCACAAATTCATATGTCCAAAAATTATGTGGTTTTCAAAAACCTTTGTGCAGTTGGACACCATGAAACTCACAAAATCATTTCTACAGATTAAAGCCTACACCAAGTTAGGTCACAAAACCTGTGTATCATTTTGAGGGAAGACTATCTAGAAACATTTAATCTTGTTCTGTTTAACTTGAAAATTTTGACTGGATGTCCCAATTTGTGGTTCCATTAGCAAATCCATACACACACATACTACATAGAAAAGATAGGATTTGTTCCGTGAATCAAAATGATGGATGCTCACAGTTTATGGTCAGTTGAAGCAAATGGCATTTCTGGTGGTTTCTGCATGGTGTAAACTAAAAACTATTACGTAAGTATTACGACATCATTTTTTTCTCTTTCCATGTATTATATCCTAAAACCTTGGGTAAATTTAAAAACATACCATTACCTAAAACTCTTATGCTTTAGTTATGGAGTATGTGGTGCTTGCCTGATCTATATATATGGACAGTGATCCTTTGCTACTTTGTGCTTCAGTTTCTGCGGCTTCAGTGCATTGCGGGTTTTTAAAAAATATTCGGAAATAATCAGCAAACTCAGGAAAAATATAAAAAAGTCTAGGAAAATGCTGCAAAACAAGGCCAATTATACAAAAAACCCCCAACAAAACTACTTAAATTTTTTTGTGTGAGGTGTGCATTTGAGTGTTTGCGTGCATGTCTGTATGTGTGTATTTATATTTTATTTACGTCTTATGCATTATTTTTGAATGTTTATTTGTTTTTATAAACATTTATAGTGTTGAATATGTATTTATTGATATTATACATACATATACATGTACATATACGTCAATTCGGGGAGGGGTTGATCCTACTTCGCAGAAATTGGCGTTCGCGGGGCGTCTCAGTCCTTATTAATTGCTGAAATTGAGGGATCCCTGTATATCTATTTATTAAACTGGAAAAAATAAGATGTATATATTATTAATCCTGAAGTAAAGTTGTCAGTAATTAAATTCTGTAAAAACTAATTAATCCATGCTTCAGGACCTTTCAAACTATTCTTATCAATGCGTCTTTTAATATATGTGTTACATCTCTTATTGTAAAGGGTTTTTTGAAAGAGTGTACAGCTTTGTTTTACTTCTTATTTAAATTCTTGTCCTCTTTCACGAAGCAGTTTTTTTGCCATTGTGTGTTATGAAAAACTTGACAGTACATTATGACTGTTTTTGATATTGGAAAGAAATCTGAATGAAGAGTGTGAAGTGTGCATATTGACAGTGCTTCTATGGCTCTCCTGACAATGATAAAACACTTACTGAAGCTGATTGAACGAGACGCTCCCCAACTTACGTTTTTAATTGGTTCCAGACAGCCGAACGTAAATTGAAAGTGAACGTAAGTTGTTACAGTGACGTGTGACGTATAACGCTCATACAGCATTATACATCCATAAATACCATTACCGTATCTCATAAAACACCCATAAATCAATTATTATAAACATAACATTGTAAAATAATATCAAGTATATCAAATAATATCAACATTAATTTCAAATAAATTAAATTCAAGCAAAATAATTTCAAATTGATAAATTTTAATCAAATTCACTCATCAAATATCAAATACAGTATCAAATATAACATTTTCAGATGCGCAGCTCACATAAAAATGGAAGTAGTTTTGATGTAGGATTTTTTTTTTTTTTAATAATTGGCCTTGTTTTTGTGGCATTTTCCTTTACTTCCCCCCCTATTCTTCCTTAATTTCCTTATTTTTTATTTCGATGAAAAAAACCCCGCAATGAATTGAAGCGCGAAGTAGCGAGGAATCTCTGTTTTTTTTTTTTTTTTAATTTTCAAATGTTCGTGGTTCACAGGACCACATTATGATGAAGAAACTCACAATGTTTGCTTCTATTGCATAGCAGGTTACTAGAGGAACCATTTTGGATTGTTTTCTCATACTTATTCCTGCTTCTTTTATCCGGTGATTTCGTCTCACAAAACTAGCACTTGGTTACTGTAAACTCATTATAAAGCAACTTATTTACCCTCATTTCTCCATATGTTTGCTTTCTGATAAATATTATTTTTTTATGATTCTTTTCTTAACAAACCCTTAACAAATATTGCAACATTCTGTATCATAAGATCTGGATTGTTACTTGGATCCTTACCAAACTTTGGTTTGTGATAGATCTTGTATAGCTGTTTCATTGTCATTTTTCTAGGAGTACAGTAGTTTACTTTTTTCTTATGGAGTTCAATGTAATTCTTTTGCACACTACAATGGTAAAGAATCCTTTGAAAAAATTTTAAATCTACACTGGGATCCAACTCATCACAAATTGGAGCAATGCTTCATCCCTGAAAGTTAATGAATGAATAAACATATAATAAATAAACATATATATATATATATATATATATATAAATAATTTAAAAACATCATGGGAATCAGTTTAAGATGTTATGTAAAGTTGCTGACAAACAAACAAACCAATGCTGACTGAACCATAATCTCCTTGGGGAAGGTAGAAAGAACAAGCTGAATAACAGACTGCATGTGGTCCGTATTTTTGGATCTCAGGTGAGCCACGCTGGTTGTGAGTGACCGTATGCATTCAGTTGCTTAAGCTGCATATGGAAGTCATTACATTCCGTCACAGAGAAACTGAAAAGCATCGCGTAACCCGGACCAGAGATGCTGCACAATTAACAAGAATGTCTTGACCCAGTTCAGCCTCTTTGTGTATTCTTCACACATTGTAAACCAGCATTGGGAAAAGAGCCCGAAAGAGCAAAAACACTGCAGGCCAGATTCTGTCACGGAAACACACAGAATGAGTTAGGGGTGGTAATTTGAGATGTTTATTCTGTAGCACGCTTGTTACATCACAATGTTAAGATTTTGTTCACAACAGAAAAAAGCAGAGAAAAACCCTTTAATTATTTTCTTTCTGGGAATGGGTGGATGATGTCCTGTCCTCAGGCTGCACCCCAACCAAATGTGGCAGAGCGGTTTCCGATAGCGTGGTAACCATTGAAGAAGTACAGACACTGAAGAGGTGAACACGCACTCTCACTCTTAAACACTTCCAAGTGAACTTCACACGCATCTGTTCTAAAACGTTCTTTGGGATTCCCCAGGATAGCAGAAGGAGGGCTGGAGCTTGGTGGTTCAGATGGAGGCGTGAGTAGAGACTTGTTTTATTATAGATTCAAGCTATAATTTCACTGTTTGTTCTGACAAATTTCCCAAAACATGTGGTGACGCTTGGCTCAGTACTGCATTGGTATCTAATCAGCTGGTAATGTGCTCTTCAGTGCACATCCTAGTAAATTGCACAAGGGGGCAGTATATTATCAAGCCATTAGTTCAACTATGCAATGAATCTGATAAACAGCCTGTGTGTCAGATGTGAGATGTAACCCTTGGCAAAAGGTATGAAATCACCACTCTTGGAAGATGTTTATTCAATTGTTTAATTGTATAGAGCAATAAAAAATAGTGTTGTGGCATGTCTGTGATTGTTTTTTTTAACACTTCAACCTTCTAACTTTATGAAATACAAAAATAAAAAAAGAAAATTTTCGTAAATTGCAACTGTTTTTACAACCCAAACCGAAGAAATAAAAATATGGAATCACTCAATTCTGAGGAAAATATTATGGAATCAATATGTACTTTGTACTTGTATCTGATTACAGGTGTTAATTAGTCTGCAGTGAAAGAGTGTTTGCACACCTTAGTGAGGTGTTGAACTAAGCTGATTGACATAAAGCATGGCTCTGACATGAGATGTTAGTTGAAACAAAGGAGAGGATTATAAAACTTCTTGAAAAAGTAAATTTTTATGGAATATTGCAAAATGTTGATTGTTCCCAGTCACCTGCGCCAAAAATCTGAACCAAGTACAAATCAAATGGGAAAGTTGTAAAATGTAAGCGCACTGGTAGCATCAGTATAGAAATTTTAAAGCAGTGTGCCTTGAAAAGTCAATACCTCCCACTCGCTTTACAACCTGCTGATCAGTCACGGTAGCATGTTCAGTGAGAGACTGATACCATCTAAATTCTCTACTGAACGACAGGAAATCATTCCCATCTGTGGCCATTAAACTGTACAGCTCCTCCATATAGCAACAACATCCACTGTTATTTACCTTTTACTGTTCATCATACTGATATTGTACATATCACTCACTGACAAGATTCATTCTGTGTCTGTTTATATAGCTATTAATAACTTCTAATTTTAGATTTACATATAGATATTATACATATTAAAATTATATTTTCTTCTTTTCCTTTCGGCTTTTCCCTTCAGGGGTCGCCACAGTGAATCATCTGCCTCCATCTCACCCTATCCTCTGCATCTTCTACTCTTACTCCAACTACCTTCATGTCCTCCTTCACCACATCCATGAATCGTCTCTTTGGTCTTCCTCTAGGCCTTTTGCCTGGTAGTTCCAGCCTCAGCATCCTATTACCAATATACTCACTATCCCTCCTCTGGACATGTCCAAACCATTTCAATCTAGCCTCTCTGATTTTGTCTCCAAAACGTCTTACATGTGCTGTCGCTCTGATGTACTCATTCCTGATCCTATCCATCCTCGTTACTCCCAAAGAGAACCTCAACATTTTCATCTCTGCTACCTCCAGCTCTGCTTCCTGTCTTTTCCCCAGGTCCACTGTTTCTAAACCATACAACATCGTTGGCCTCAACACCATCTTGTACACTTTTCCTTTCATTCTTGCCAATACTCTCCTATCACACATCACACGGGACAGTTTTCTCCAACAATTCCAACCTCCCTGCACACGCTTCTTCACCTCTTTTCCACACTCTCTATTGCTCTGGACTGTTGAGCCTAAGTACTTATAATCCTCCACCTTCTTTATTTCTGCCCCCTGTAACCTCACCGTTCCTCTTGGGTCCTTGTCGTTCACACACATGTATTCTGTTTTACTGAGGCTTACCTTCATTCCTCTCCATTCCAGGGCATACCTCCACCTCTCTATATTTTCTTACACTTGTTCTCTGCTCTCACTACAAATCACAATGTCATCTGCAAACATCATAGTCCATGGAGATTCTCGTCTCACCTTGTCTGTTAGCCTGTCCATCACCATAGCAAACAAGAAGGGGCTCAGAGCTGATCCTTGATGCAGTCCCACCTCCACCTTGAACTCTTCTGTCACATCGACAGCACACCTCACCACCATCTTACAACTCTCATACATGTCCTGCACCACTCTAACATACTTCTCTGCTACTCCAGACTTCCTCATGCAATACCACAATTCCTGTCTTGGTACCCTGTCATATGCTTTCTCCAGATCCACAAAGGCACAATGCAGCTCCCTCTGACCTTCTCTGTACTTCTCAAGTCAAAAGCCTTGGTCAGGTCGATGAAGGCCAAATAGAGGGGTTGTCTCTGCTCCCGGCACTTCTCTTGCACCTGCCTCACAGACAAGACCATATCTATGGTTGACCTGGTTGCTCTAAATCCACACTGCGCCTCTGGATACACGCGTTCGGCAAGTAGTTGTAGCCTGTTGAGGATGACCAGGGCTAAGGCTTTGCCAACTATGTTTAGGAGTGAGATGCCACAAAAGTTGTTGCAATCGCTTCGCTCCCCCTTGTTCTTGTAGAAGGTGGTGATTTTGGCATCACGCATGTCTTGGGGGACATGCCCTTCCTCCCAGCATTGCAGCAGGAGCTCATGGAGATGTTTCAAGAGCAGGCGCTCCTTTGCGGTTTTGATGATTTCAGGCGGGATGTTGTCACTTCCTGGAGCCTTGCCGCTTGAGATGGAGTCTATCGCCTTGCTGAGCTCCTTGATGGTGGGTGGAGCGTCAAGCTCATCCTTAACAGAAAGTGGAGGGATGCTCTCAAGGGTCACGTTCCCTTGAGTAGAGCTCTTGGTAGTGCTCACGCCATCTCTCCATTTGTTTGCCACAATCCTTGATGACATTGCCTGCAGCTGATTTGAGTGGGGCAGTCTTTATGGCCCTGGGAGCAAAAGCCTTCTTCATGCCTATGTACATTTTGTGCACACGTTTCCAAGATCTACGGAAATCTGTATGTCCTGGCAGAGGTTAAGCCTGTAGTTGTTGGCACAACACCTTGCAATCTTTTGTGCATTATTCCTCACAGCGTGCAGTGCAGGGCTCCTTCTTGTGAGCAATTAGGGCTGCACGCTTGACGGCGATGGCAGGTTCCAGCTCAGTGACTTCTGTTTCAAACCAATCTGCACTCTTCCCCACCTTCTTCCCAAAGGTGCTTATGGCAGTTTCGAACACAGCCTCGCGGATGTGGTTCCACCTTGCAGTAGCACACTCAATGGGGCAGTCCACCAGGGCTACATTTATGGCTTCAGCATAGCGTTCTCGCAGTTTAGGCACTGCAATCACAGCTGTGTTGACGCGGGGCCGGGGTTTCTGCTTGGAGCAGTTGACACGTCTGAGGCAAAGACATACCTTGATAGTGACCAGGGAATGGTCGGTGTCACAGTCAGCGCTGTGGAAACTGCATTACCAGCATATGGTTCAGCATGGATCTCCTGGTGATGACGAAGTCCAGCTGATGCCAGTGGTTAGACCTTGGGTGTCTCCAGGACACTTGGTGGCAGGGCTTGGTGGAGAAGAATGTGTTGGTCAGACAGAGATTATGAAAGGAGCAGAGCTCAAGAAGGCATGGGACGTTTTCGTTGAGCTTGCCGATGCCAATGTGCCCAATGCAGCGGGGCCAGGACTCATGATCTGCCTCTATCTGTGCATTAAAGTCAACGAGAAGAAACAGGTGCTCCTTGGCAGGAATCTGCTGGATCCTGGCTTTGAGCGCCTCGTAGAATGCATTCTTCAATTCAGCTGCAGAGCAGAGTGTCGGAGCATTGGCACTAAAAATAATGGCTGGTCCAGAGGAGGTTGTGAGACGGAGAGAGAGAGAGGACGGCGGTTCAACAGAGGACAGGAAGGAGTTTCGCACAGAAAATCCACAGCCATAGTCCTTTGAGACTGAAGGCGGCCTACATATATATATATATATATATATATATATATATATATATATATATATAAAATGAATTTTATCACAATATGCTAATTTTTTGAGAAGGACTAGTGTGTGTCTGTGTGTGTGTGTGTGTGTGTATATATATATATATATATATATATATATATATATATATATATATATATATACATACATACATACACACACACTAGTCCTTCTCAAAAAATTAGCATATTGTGATAAAGTTCATTATTTTCTGTAATGTACTGATAAAAATTAAACTTTCATATATTTTAGATTTATTGCACACCAACTGAAATATTTCAGGTCTTTTATTGTTTCAATACTGATCATTTTGGCATACAGCTCATGAAAACCCAAAATTCCTATCTCAAAAAATTAGCATATCATGAAAAGGTACTCTAAACGAGCTTTTAACCTAATCATCTGAATCAACGAATTAACTGTAAACACCCGCAAAAGATTCCTGAGGCTTTTAAAAACTCCCAGCCTGGTTCATTACTCAAAACCGCAATCATGGGTAAGACTGCTGACCTGACTGCTGTCCAGAAGGCCATCATCGACACCCTCAAGCAAGAGGGTAAGACACAGAAAGAAATCTCTGAGCGAATAGGCTGTTCCCAGAGTGCTGTATTAAGGCACCTCAGTGGGACGTCTGTGGGAAGGAAAAAGTGAAAGAGGGGCTGACTCCAGACCTTGGGGGACCTGTGGAAGCAGTGGACTGAGTCTGGAGTAGAAACATCCAGAGCCACTGTGCACAGGTGTGTGCAGGAAATGGGCTACAGGTGCCGCATTCCCCAGGTCAAGCCACTTTTGAACCAGAAACAGCGGCAGAAGCGCCTGACCTGGGCTACAGAAAAGCAGCATGGACTGTTGCTCAGTGGTCCAAAGTACTTTTTTTGGATGAAAGCAAATTTTACATGTCATTTGGAAATCAAGGTGCCAGAGTCTGGAGAAAGACTGGGAAGAAGGAAATGCCAAAATGCCTGAAGTCCAGTGTCAAGTACCCACAGTCAGTGATGGTCTGGGGTGCTATGTCAGCTGCTGGTGTTGGTCCCCTGTGTTTTATCAAGGGCAGGGTCAATGCAGCTAGCTATCAGGAGATTTTGGAGCACTTCATGCTTCCCTCTGCTGAAAAGCTTCATGGAGATGAAGATTTTCATTTTTCAGCACGACCTGACACCTGCTCACAGTGCCAAAACAACTGGTAAATGGTTTACTGACCATGGTATTACTGTGCTCAATTGGCCTGCTGACTCTCCTGACCTGAACCCCATAGAGAATCTGTGGAATATTGTGAAGAGAAAGTTGAGAGACACCAGACCCAACACTGGATGAACTTAAGGCCGCTATCGAAGCATCCTGGGCCTCCATAACACCTCAGCCACGCCGCATTGAAGCAGTCATTTCGGCAAAAGGATTCCCGACCAAGTATTGAGTGCATAACTGAACATAATTATTTGAAGGTTGACGTTTTTGTATTAAAAGTACTTTTTTCCATTGGTTGGATGAAATATGCTAATTTTTTGAGATAGGGATTTTTGGTTTTTCTTTACTTTTTTTGCCAAAATTATCAACATTAAAACAATAAAAGGCTTGAACTTCAGTTGTGTGTAATGAATCTAAAATATATGAACGTCTAATGTTTATCAGTACATTACAGAAAATAATGAACTTTATCACAATATGCTAACTTTTTGAGAAGGACTAGTATATATACTGCAGCCCCTTGAATATTCGCGGTTTTGCACTCACGGTTTGCATATTCGCGGACTGCCGAGCAACGGTCACGTCATTCAAATTCAGCCAATGGCTGTCCTCCTTCCTGCTGATTGGTTGAGATGATGTAATGCACCTTTTTTCTCATTCGTGCAGAAGTTGTCAGGGAGGTTTTTTTTTTAGTGTTTTGATTACCAGTTAAGCTCTATGATGCTACTCAAATGTCGGCTAAGCACCAGAAAAAAGGTAATGACGTTGGATGTCTCTTGTGAAAAATAAGACTTTCTCCGGAAGAAATGACAGTGTCCTCTGAAGTGCCTGAAGAGGAATCGTCATCTGGACTGTTGTAAAACAATCCACTATTAAAGTCTTTTTCAATTATTATTCCAGTACAGTACTTAAGTTAATGTTTTGAATATTTGTGCGTGTGACTTTATTTACTGTGGTGTAGCATATTTCTCATTTTGTTTTGTTTATCAAATTTGTTACATTTCTTGTTCTTTTATGTCCTTTTTGTTATGGTCTGTGTTTTTGGGGGACTTTGATTAATAAGTCTTTGACAACTAACTGTTTTCTCTCCGCTTCAGCTGAGGGGCGTGGCTGAGCTGCTTGGACTAAATGCAGTTTATACCTGAATTCAGTCATGTCATGCTTCACATAAAATGCAATACATACTCGTAGATACACACACAGTCGGCCCTCTACTTATGAAAACCTCCGAGTACGAAAATCCAGGTGACAAAAAACATTTTCCTCAATTTTCGTCCTCTGTACGAAAACAACCTCTTTTTACGAACAGCACCAAACGTGCCATTCAAATGAGCAATTCAAAATTCAAACAGTGCGCGAGTTGCTCTCTCACTAGCTGTCTCCCAAAATCCCGCCCCGCTGGCCTCCCATGGGCCAGGAGGGAGCTGACATGTACCTATACTTCCTGTTTGTCACATGCATGGAGAGTTTAGCAGAACTGTTAGCTTGTTTAGAGATTGATCATTGCGTTATATTTCGTGAACGCCGAAACCCCTCTACAGTCGGGACGATATTGAAGCAGGAGACTTAAAGCGGAAATAGAGTGACAGAGGCGATTATTTCGGCACAAGACTGAAGCAGAAGGAGCTTGAAAACAGAGTGCTGCGTGAGACAAGACTTCCGGTCTCGCAAGGAAGCAAGTTAATATTGAATCAGGACCTCTGATCTTTTAAACTGGTACTGTAATTCTGCTTTAAATACAACATCCCATCCATTTAAACATTTAAATAGAATTGCTCCGTCAGTTGCGCGTTGCATGTGGGTCGAGCCTGCATTCGGCAGAACACACCAGAGAGAGTTTTGTGTGTGTGTGTGTGAGAGAGAGAGAGAGAGAGAGACAGGGAGAGAGTGTGTGTGTGTGTGTGCGCGCGCAGACACGTGCGAGAGAGAGAGAGAGAGAGAGAGAGAGAGAGAGAGAGAGAAACTGCATACAGAGTCAGTCAGAGATGAAAGGAGTACTAAACAAGTATTCAACGTGCACCTGCTTACTTGAAAGATCGGAAGTCCGAATAAGCCGTGCTTTGTCTCACAAGCACCATATGTCAATTGCAACAAGCGCCTACATTCGGTGGAGTGCCTGACATATATATTGTAAGTGTTTTATAAAGCCAGAAGGGTTGGATTGTCAAATGAAAATAGTTAAATAGTTTTGTGGCATGTCTGATTTTTTTTTTTTTTTTTTTTTGAATAAACCTTCCACTTGAAGAATTGAATGAACATCTTCCACGAATGGCGATTCCATACTTTTTGCAAGGGGTTATATTAAACCCTCTCCCCCTTCTTTTTCTTTAGTCATACAAACGTTATAAATCGTCCGGTTTGTTGAAGAACAAACTTTTTTAAAGTTTATGTTCCGAGAAAAAATGTTCAAATGATTTCTAACCTTAACTTAAGTAGTTTCCTTAAATTGAATTTTAAGGGACTCATTCAGTGTGTTCGGAATCTGATCCAGTTACTTTGATTGAAGTATGTTTTATATAAAATGTTTTATTTATATTACCCAGTCTCCAAAATGCTAGGACTCTTTACTGGACATTTTTTTAGACATTAACAATTAATTTTTTAATTGAAACAACCCTTTCATAATGGTTTAGTTGAATCATTATCATTGAGGTCAACACTTGAGATCCTCGATTATTTTTAATATGGTGAGATGTCTTTTTAATCCAAATAAGCTATTTTTGCCGAATAGAAACTTTTGTAAATTCCTGGAGCTTCACTGTTAAAGTACTCGTATGAACATTTGTATCTTGTTACGGAAGTTATCGGTCAAAAATCAACTTCAACTTATTCCTCATTCATGGTTTGAATAGTTTTTCTGCTCAATTTGTTTCACATATTGAGTGAACTCATGAATATATAGAGGTACATTTATTAACAATACATGCTATGCATAGACCCATGCCTGTATTTTTTCCATCTCATCCAGAAATCATGTTCAGCTTCACTGCTTAATAATTAACTTGAATTTGTTTGCATCTCCATGCTGAGGAAGTTTTCACTACCAACGCCAAGATGAAAGTGAACAAAAACAAATTAGAAAATATTAAAATAAACAAATTGTTCATTTTCCATGCCACTTAATTGTACTTGGGTTGAGGGGAGGTTGCAGCATATCTCAGCTGACACTGGCGAAGGCAAGGTAGCCAGACAATTGCAGGGTCAGCACACAAAAACATTTATGTATACACACACACACACACACGTACACCTAGGGGCAAGTGTTTGAACAGCCAGTAAACCTAATGTGCATGTCTTTGGATTATGGGAGGAAATCAGAGTACCTGGAGGAAACCCAGGGCGGCACAGCTAGAACATGCACTCTCCGAACTGATATGCCCAATGTACACTTGCTTATGTAGCTTTATGTCGCAGTTTATTATTTTTTTACTTTATATTTTTCTGAATGTTTATTAATATGTCATACAGTATCTTGTTTCTTTATGTGCAATTTTCTATGTGCAATATTGAGGAGACTCTTGAGTCAAAGAATTGCAGATAGTAATGTTTCAATGTTACCTGAATATGACAAATAAACTTGAAATAAAACTGAAACACTTATTGGCAGTCTCACTTTTAGCTGTGCGTGGTTCGAAAACAAGTACAGACGCTACCCTACTTAGGAACATTTGTTTTACAAACATCTGGACATACGAACAGGGCTGTCTGAGGGTGAAAGTGAAATGAAATTGAAGAACAAGTAGAAATAGAAATTGAATAAAATCTATAGAGGAAGAGATATCATAAATATAAGTATGAAATATGATTAAACATTATCCTGATGTACACTTAATATTCAATTCGGCTCCGGCAGAGGGGCGTGGCTGAGACACGCTGGTGAATCGCAATGCACACACCTGATCCTACTCACCAATCTACTGTGCTTTATACCATATGGAGGTCATGGAAGAAAAGCAGGACGATTCATGTCTGAACTCGCGTCAGAACTTCCGAAAAAGAAACAAATTGTCTACAGTATTATAATTGAACTGAATAAGAGTAAAACTGGAACATAATGATATTGATAATGTACGGAGTGTTCATGTTATAACCGAATAATTTTATATGTTTAGCATTTTAATGTTTATTATACCCATTATGTGGGTTTAATTTGAAAATATTTTGTCTTTTTAATTTATGCATACTACATTTTGTAAAGAATTTTAATAAAGTTTCTTGACATTGTTTCCCATCTACTGTGCTATAAAGATGAGCGGCGTGCTCATCCCTGTGCTAGAAGATTGTCCCTCTTCACGTCCCTGTTTTCCTGTGATCTCTCTGGCTCCTGGTTTCATCTCCGCGCTCAACCAGTTCCCGCTCCATAGTTCCCCGTATCTAAAGTTTTCGTGTTTCTCCTCATCACTAGCAGTGACTACATTTCACTTTGCTCAGGTGCCTCCTCTGTAACAATGAAGTCTCTCCTTGTTCATTCTGCTTGGTCCCCTGCATTTTGGGTCCGGTGGAAAGTTCCTGACGTCACACTTAGCTTGATAATTTATGGTGCATTTATGTACCAATAAATGAGAAATTCAATAGAGTGAAATTAGTTGATTTTATATATATATATATATATATATATATATATATATATATATATATATACACACACAAAAGGACAGGACAAAGGCTTTCTATTGAAACTCCATTAATGGAGTCAATGGAGTCAATGGAGTTTCAATAGAAAGCCTTTGTCCTGTCCTTTTGTTTATTTGCTCTACCAAAAAGTATTGAGCACTCTCCTACGGAAGGATCTACTCAGAAAATCCCCTATATATATATATATATATATATATATATATATATATATATATATATATATATATATATATATATATATATATATATATATATATATATATATATATAGAGAGAGAGAGAGAGAGAGAGAGAGAGAGAGAGAGAGAAAGAGATTGTATACAGTGCAAGCTTGTATAGGTTACTTATACAAGCTTTAAACATACGTTCCCCTCTAAAGAACGCCCTGTAACTACTTACAGACAAATTCATCTAATGAACGGCTATGCGGAACGTAACTCATTCATAAGTTGGGGAGCGTCCGTACTTTTTTCTTTTCAGAATTAAATATGATGAAGTTAGTAAACATTCAGCCAGTGTCTTTAACCTAACTGTGCTAAAATATATGAATTTATATGAATAACATAGCTTAACAGTTGTAGCTTGTATGTTTTTTGAAATATTATTACCCAAAGGCAACATGTATAGAGAAAAAGCAGAGTGCCAAACTCAGAGCATTTCTCAATAAAATAAAACACAGTATGTACAAATCGAATTCCAAAAAAGTCGACACACTATACAAATTGTGAATAAAAACTGAATGCAATGATATGTAAGTGTCATGTTTCAATATTTTATTCAGAATCGAACATAGATGACAGGTCAAAAGTTTAAACTGAGAAAATGCATCATTTAAAGAAAAAATGTTGATTTTAAATTTCATGGTGTCAACAAATCTTAAAGTTGGCACAGGCAGCAATAAGAGGCTGGAAAAGTCAATTACACTTATAACGAACAGCTGGAAGATTAATTACCACTAATGAGGTCCATTGTGAACATGACTAAGTATAAAAAGAGCTTCTCAGAGTGGCAGAGTTCCTCAAAAGTGAAGATGGGTAGAGGAACACAAATTCTCCCACTGTTGTGCAGAAAGATAGTGCAGCAATATCAGAAAGGTGTTTCCCAGCGAAAAATTGCAAAGAGTTTGGCGTTATCATCATCCAAAGATTAAGAGAATCTGGAACAATCTCTGTCCATAAGGGTCAAGGCTGAAAAACCATACTGGATGCCTGTGAGTGGCCCTTTAACGGCACTGCACCACAAACAGGAATGCTACTGCAAGGGAAATCACAGAATGGGCAACACTTCCAGAAACCATTGTCGGTGAACACAATCTACCGTGCCATCCGCCGTTGCCAGCTGAAATGCTACAGTGGAAAGAAGACATTTCTAAAGAGGACCAGAAGTGCAGGCGTTTTCTCTGGGCCAGGGGTCATTTAAAATGGACTGTGGCAAAGTGGAAAACCTGTTCTGTGGTCAGACGAATCACAATTCGAAGTTCTTTATGGAAAACTGGGACACCATGTTATCCAGACTAAAGAAGACAAGGACAACCCAAGTTGTTATCAGCGTTCAGTCAAGAAGCCTGCATCTGTGATAGTATGGGGTTCCATCAGTGCATGTGGCATGGGCAGCTTGCACATCTGGAAAGGCACTGTCAATGCAAAAAGGTATATTCAGGTTCTAGAACAACATATGCTTCCATCCAGATGTCGTCTTTTTGAGAGGAAACCTTGCATTTTTCAATATGATAATGCCAGACCACATGCAACATTAATTACAACAACATGGCTGCGTAAGAAAAGGATCCAGGTATTGAAATGGCCAGCTTGCAATCCAGATCTTTCATCTATAGAGAGCATTCGGTGCATCATAAAGATGAAGGTGCAACAAGGAAGGCCCAAGACAGTTGAACAGTTAGAGGCCTTTATTAGACAAGAATGGGACAGCATTCCTATTTCTAAACTTGAGAAACTTGTCTTCTCGGTTCCCAGACGTTTGCAGACTGTTGTAAGAAGAGGGGATGCATCACCGTGGTAAAAATGGCTTGTCCCAACTTTTTTGAGATTTGTTAACACCATGAAATTTAAAATCAACATAGTTTTCCCTTAAAATGATACATTTTCTCAGTTTAAACTTTTGACCCTTTTGAACAGTTCAGTTCATTTTCTGTAACCGCTTCATCCTAATTAGGGTCACGGGGAGGCTGGTGCCCATCCCAGCCAACTCAGGGCGAGGGCAGAATACACCCTGGACAGCTCGCCAGGCCATCGCAGGGCGGAAACACGCTGACGGCTTTGCAGCCTACTCTTGTCGAAAGTCAGCAATGGTTCTTTTACATGGCTCACACCATAGACAGTGAGAGACATGGCCGGCCTTTGATAACCCAGTTAGCTGCACTGGGGGGTGGGGTGGGGGTGTGGGGGGGGGAGACAGTGACAACCCTGTGGAGAGTGGGACTCAAACCCCCAACCTTTGGATCAGCGATCCGGCGCCTTATACCACTAGACCACCACTGCCCCCCCTTTTGAACATATATGTTTAATTATTGCCATACAGAGGTGAACGTAACTGCTGCACTGTAGCCTTTTCTAATATCTTTAAGATAAAGATTCTTGATATTGGCCTATAGTGGGGTAGCTGACAGGGTTGAGGTCAGGTTTTTTAACCAGAGTGTTGATAAATTCTGGTTTAAAGGATTTAGGTACAAAACTACTGCTAGCGGGAAATTAATGTAATTAATTATGTTTAATTATGTTTTGATTACATTTGCTAACATCTGTTTAAAGAAACATGTAGGTTCGCCAACCTTTTTGAAACTGAGAGCTACCTCTTGGGTACCAATTAATACGGAGGGCAACCAATTCGATACACAGTTCAAACTTGCTCAATTTACCTTGAATGATATATTGTTATGAATAATTAATGATATTCATCTTTGTGAAGACATTGATTTTATCACAAAAAAAAATTAGATGCAGCTCAGTGGAAAGTGGCGCGATGGACTTGCAGGCCTGTTCTAAAAATAGCAGTGAACAGGCCTGCGGGCAACTCATGTTGTTCTTGTGAGCGACCTGATGCCTGCGAGCACCATGTTAGTGACCCATGTTAGGAAATTATCGAGATTACTTTGGTTACACAGATGGGGTAAATTATTCTAATCAATTATCTGATAAAGTAGTTGATGTTTGCCAAATTGTTTATCAAAATGTCTGACTTTATGTTTTAAAGAATGACTCTTCTTCAATTTTATATTGTCACTTCTGCATATTATAATAATGCTTCTATAATGATTCTTCCAAATTTGCAGTATGCAGTATTAAAACTATTATTTGGTTTAATCCATGTTAACTGCAACGATGAGTGCCTGAGTAACTGTACTGCCTACATTTTATCATCTGAAGTGCTCATATATTCATTCATTCATTTTGCTGAACCGCTTAATCCTAATTAGGGTCACGGGGAGGCTGGTGTCCATCTCGGCCGACACTGGGCGCGCTCTGTACAGCTCACCAGGCCATTGCAGGGAAGATACACGCTGATGGCTATGCAGCCTACTCTTGACAAAAGACAGCAATGGTTCTTTTGCATGAACCTCCCACCACAGACAGTTAGAGACACGGCCGGACTTTGATAACCCAGTTAGTTCCACATTCGGGGGGAACCAACCCGTTGACAGTGGGGCTTGAACCCCCAACCTTGGGATCAGTGATCCAGGCCGCCAATGCCTGGGTGTGCTCATATGTATTTTGTAACACAAGGTAGTGCTTTTATCAGACTAATGTAACTGTATGTTTCCAGTCATTCGGTCTGTGTGTCTGTGTGTTTTTAGGCATCCATTCTGGATCTGCACTCTGGAGCTTTGTCAATGGGGAAAAAGTTTGTGAATATTTACAGGTAAGTACTTGCAAATGCCAGATAGAAATGTAAAATTGTGCATTAAACTGAGGTCAGTGTAACAGCTCAAAACGAACAAGGTATGTCTCATTTTGTCTTACACTGCTTGCGGTTTCATTTTAAAACCTGGGGTTTTCCCTGAAAAGTCTGCTGTTTAGTGGATTTATACTGTAGCTGAGCACTGTTCACTTCACCTTGTAGTGTGTTGTTGGGTCTAGAATGATACATGTCCATACGTACCGCATTATCCGGGCCAGAAGGGGCATCGGATTATAAGGTGCAACAATCAATGAATGGTCTCTGTCCATACATAAGGTGCACCAGATTATAAGGCACATTAAACGAAACAAGTCAGATAAGTCAAACTTGATTCAACTCTCACAATAACTCTCAACATTGTTCAGCTGTAACGTATAAAATAATACACGTCACAGTAACTCTCATCATTGTTCAGCTGGAAAAATATAAAACAATAAACTCACTTTTTCAGTTCGTTCCTCTTCCACAAATCCATCAAATTCTTCATCTTCAGTGTCTGAGTTTAATAGTTGTGTGAGTTGGACATAAAGCCCAGATCCCTCTATTATTTATTTATTATTATATTATATTATCTATTATTCCCTTGCACATGGAGTCAGATCAATAGAGGCAGAGATTAGAAGTCTTCCTGGGTCGTGACCTCTCAGCCAAGTCCCCTTAAAGAGACAGAGGTCATTACTCGTATCAGTGGAACTTGAAATTCAAGAAGGTTAATCCGAAGTCTCAGGGGGACACCTGTCTCAGTGCTTTATCTCGGTATTTGGACATGAACCCCGAATCCCTCTATCTTACAACCTGTTAACACCAATATCTAACAGTTGAAGTTTTTGGTTAATCCATCAGAATAATGGCAAGCTCTGAATTAGTTTGCATCACTTGGGCTTTGACGGTGTGAGTGAGATGGAGCTGTGTGGCCTCATCCACACAGAAGGCAAATCGGATTATAAGGCGCACCGTCAGTTTTTTTGAAGATTAAAGGTTTTCAAGTGTGCCTTATGGTCCGAAAAATACGGTAGTTGTACTATCGTTCAGTATCAGTATCTTTTATTTTCTCATTGATTTGCTTTTCTCCAGGTATTTTAGTAGTCAAATAAGAGACATCTTCACTGAAGAGGATTTTGAACTGTACAGGTATGTACTAAATTTCATTCATTTTCTTAAGCAGAGATGTTTCACTTTTTTGTTATTGTATTGTGAAATGTCAGAGTAAATTAGCAGCATGGCAATGATCTGAAGCATGAGGCAAATCTTAGAGAGGATGTTTATTCAGTGCCTCCTGCATATTTTTTGACATGATATAAGGAAATGCACAACATATCTGACAGGTTTATAACAGGTTTGTCACCAAAATAGGGCAATGGAATCTGGCATAGCAATAAAAAGTACCTGGAAAAATGTGTTGGTCTATTGTGGGTTAAAGGGCTAGTGTTTGACGCAGTCGCAAAATTAAAAATAAAAATAAATCAAAATATATACAGGGATCCCTCACTTGCCGCGGCGTATTGGGACCAAGATCCCCATGCAACCATCAAAATCCACAAAGTAGGACCCCCGACTGCCGTATATGTACATGTATACTGGTCCTTCTAAAAAAATTAGCATATTGTGATAAAGTTCATTATTTTCTGAAATGTACTGATAAAAATTAAACTTTCATATATTTTAGATTCATTGCACACCAACTGAAATATTTCAGGTCTTTTATTGTTTTAATACTGATGATTTTGGCATACAGCTCATGAAAACCCAAAATTCCTATCTCAAAAAATTAGCATATCATGAAAAGGTACTCTAAACGAGCTATTAACCTAATCATCTGAATCAACCAATTAACTCTAAACACCTGCAAAAGATTCCTGAGGCTTTTAAAAACTCCCAGCCTGGTTCATTACTCAAAACCGCAATCATGGGTAAGACTGCCGACCTGACTGCTGTCCAGAAGGCCATCACTGACACCCTCAAGCAAGAGGGTAAGACACAGAAAGAAATCTCTGAGCGAATAGGCTGTTCCCAGAGTGCTGCATCAAGCCACCTCAGTGGGACGTCTGTGGGAAGGAAAAAGTGTGGCAGAAAACACTGCACAACCAGAAGAGGTGACCGGACCCTGAGGAAGATTGTGGGGAAAGGCCGATTCCAGACCTTGGGGGACCTGTGGAAGCAGTGGACTGGGCTTCAGGTGCCGCATTCCCCAGGTCAAGCCACTTTTGAACCAGAAAAAGCGGCAGAAGCGCCTGACCTGGGCTACAGAGAAGCAGCACTGGACTGTTGCTCAGTGGTCCAAAGTACTTTTTACAGATGAAAGCAAAATTTGCATGTCATTTGGAAATCAAGGTGCCAGAGTCTGGAGGAAGACTGGGGAGAGGAAATGCCAAAATGCCTGAAGTCCAGAGTCAAGTACCCACAGCCAGTGATGGTCTGGGGTGCCATGTCAGCTGCTGGTGTTGGTCCACTGTGTTTTATCAAGGGCAGGGTCAATGCAGCTAGCTATCAGGAGATTTTGGAGCACTTCATGCTTCCATCTGCTGAAAAGCTTTATGGAGATGAAGATTTCATTTTTCAGCACGACCTGGCATCTGCTCACAGTGCCAAAACCACTGGTAAATGGTTTACTGACCATGGTATTACTGTGCTCAATTGGCCTGCCAACCTTCCTGACCTGAAGCCCATAGAGAATCTGTGGGATATTGTGAAGAGAAAGTTGAGAGTCACCAGACCCAACACTGTGGATGAGCTTAAAGCCGTTATCGAAGCATCCTGGGCCTCCATAACACCTCAGCAGTGTCACAGGCTAATTGCCTCCATGCCACGCCGCATTGAAGCAGTCATTTCTGCAAAAGGATTCCCGACCAAGTATTGAGTGCATAACTGAACATGATTATTTGAAGATTGACTTTTTTGTATTAAAAACACCTTTTTTATTGGTCGGATGAAATATGCTAATTTTTTGAGATAGGGATTTTGGGTTTTTCTTTACTTTTTTGCCAAAATTATCAATATTAAAACAAAAAAAAATCCTTAATTTTTTCTCCTATTCTTCCTGAATTTCCTTCTTTTTTAATTTGATGAATATTAAAAAAAAAAAAAAAAAATAGGCGATGCACTGAAGCCACATGAATTGAAGCACAAAGTAGTGAGGGATCCCTGTATATATTTTCATCTTAATATACTTTCACAATTTTAAATTGAACTAGGTATAGCCTAACCATTTTGATTAACTATCAAAAGCATATCTGCTACATGAAGTGGAAGGGTTAACAGCCCAATTTTTTTTTTCCTGTGGAAATCATTTTAACACAATTCTAAGGACTGAGTGAACAGAAAGTTAATGTACATGATTAGATTTTTATTCTGCTGTGATTATAAAAGAGCATGTGTGAAAACTTAGACAAGTGCTGCTTAATGATATTTATTCATCTTAATTCATCTGAATCTTGAACTTTTCTGAAAACCTTGCTCATAAATAGGTCTGTGCGTGGCCGCATTCAAAGGGTGATTGCTGAAACATTTGGGCTGGACTCAAGTAAGCTATACCTCACCAAGCCCACCTTCTTCTCCCGAATCAACAGCACGAGTGCGAAGACCACTCATGATGAGTACTGGCATCCACATATTGACAAGGTGACACACACATAATGGTGAATCACTTTGAACTATTGGAGTGTCTACACTGATCAGCCATTACATTGATAACATTATGCCTATTGATAGGTGAAGTGAAGAAAAGTGATGATATCATCACAGTGGTTTTTGCCGAGGAATGGGTTGTATTAGGCAGTCGATGCTTTGAAAGCAGAAAAAAATGAACAAATCTAAGAATCTGAGTGTCTTTAACATGGGCCACATTATGATGGTCCATTTCTCTCCAAAATGACAGGTTTTGTGGGGTATTTGTGGTATGCACTGGTAAGTACCTACCTGGTGATTCAGGGAAGGACAACCAGAGCAATAGCAAGATTTTGAGACATAATGCTCATTGACACATGTGGGCAGTGAAGGCTAATACAATGATCCCTCGCTACTTCGTGCTTCAGTTTCTGCAGCTTCAAAGCATCGTGGGTTTTTCAAAAATATTCATAAAAAAATAAGGAAATTAAGGAAAAATAGGGAAAAAGTTAAGGAAGATGCCGCAAAACAAAGCCAATTATGCAAAAAACCCCAAACAAAAACCAAAAAACAACCCAAAACCCCCCAACAAAACTACTTAAATTTTTATGCGAGGTGCGCATCTGAGTTCGTGCACACGTGTGTCTATATGTGTGTGTATTTATATTTTATTGACATCTTTTCCTTTTGGCTGTTCCCTTCAGGGGTCACCACAGTGAATGATCCGCCTCCATCTCACCCTATCCTCTGCATCTTCTACTCTTACTCCAACTACCTTCATGTCCTTCTTCACCACATACATAAATCTTCTCTTTGGTCTTCCTCTAGGCCTTCTGCCTGGTAGTTCCAACCTCAGCATCCTACTACCAAAATACTCACTATCCCTCTTGTGTACATGTCCAAACCATCTCAATCTAGTCTCTCTGACTTTGTCTCCAAAACCTCTTACATGTACTGTCCCTCTGATGTGCTCATTCCTGATCCTATCCATCCTCATTACTCCCAAAAAGAACCTCAACATTTTCACATCTGCTACCTCCAGCTCTGCCTCCTGTCTTTTCCCCAGGTCCACTGTTTCTAAACCATACAACATCGCTGGCCTCAACACCGTCTTGTGCACTTTTCCTTTCATTCTTGTCGATACCTTCCTATCCCACATCACACCGGACACTTTTCCAACCATTCCAACCTGCCTGCACACGCTTCTTCACCTCTTTTCCACACTCTCCATTGCTCTGGATTGTTGAGCCTAAGTACTTAAAATCCTCCACCACCTTCTTTATCTCTGCCTCCTGTAACCTCACCATTCCTCTTGGGTCCTTGTCGTTTACACACATATATTCTGTCTTACTGAGGCTAACCTTCATTTCCTGCCTTTCCTGGGCATACCTCCACCTCTCTAGATTTTTCTGCTCTTGTTCTCTGCTCTCACTACAGATCACAATGTCATCTGCAAACATCATAGTTCATGGGGAATCTTGTCTCACCTCATCTGTCAGCCTGTCCATCACCATAGCAAACAAGAAGGGGCTCAGAGCTGACCCTTGATGCAGTCCTACTTCCACCTTGAACTCTTCTGTCACACCGACAGCACACCTCACCACTGTCTTACATCTCTTATACATGTCTTGCACCACTCTAACACTTCTATGCCACTTCAGACTTCCTCATGCAATTCCAAAGTTCCTCTCTCGGCATCCTGTTGTATGCTTTCTTCAGATCCACAAAGGCACAATGCAGCTCCCGCTCGCCTTCTCTGTACTTCTCTATTAACATCTGGCATGTGATTTTTCCGCAAATTCACGGCATTCTGTTTTTTTTTTATTGGCCCAGTTAAAGAAAAAAAAAATAGATTTTTTTCATGCCGAATAGGTCAAAATAGCCTTTCCCACTTTTCTTCCGTTCCAAGTTTTGCATAAAATGACCTCTCTTGAAACGTTACTGCTGATTGGCTGATGGCTTTCTAATAGCCAATCGCTGATGTTGAAACACTTCCAATCTGTTCAGCTATCGAAAGCATGTCGGTGATGGAAAGAAAAGATTCTGCTCAAGTTTAGATGGGAATGGATGGATGGAAAAGGGAACCGTAGCATTCACTTGCAGGAACATTGGTGTTCAAGCAAAGATTCCAGAACCCGACGGACTTAACTCTTTGTTTGCCATTCGACCAGAAACTTCCGTGCAAAGAAAAGATCCAATGAAACGACCAGTTTCCGTCACCGATCGAGTAGTTAATTTTGAGGTATGTTTGAGAGTTTTGTTGTCTAGTTTCCGATTATATTTTCAAATTATTGTGAATGCATGCATGTTTTAGGTGTTGGACGTTCATGTGTTTATTCTGTGAACTGAATCAAATGAGCCGACTCTATGGTCACTGAATCATTTTTCTGTTGTTGGAATAAATAAATTATTGCCGCAATAACTCGCCAGTTTTTCGTAATTAACTGATGTAAATAGGCATTTACAGCAGCGGGAGTGTGTGCTCGTGTAAGTAGCTCATTAATATTGGAAATGTAAAACTATGAATCAACCTCAACCGAAACGCCTCAGCATCCAGAAGGACATTTCAGGCTGCACAAAAGGAAGCAAGAAAGTGCCATGCTAAAGCACTAAAGACAAAGAAACATCAATTCAAAAAACTTATGTCATATATGTATATAGCATGTCGTGTATATAGTTTGTTTCCAGATTGTGTTTAGACAATGACTGTTGATAATAGTGTTATGAGGCAGGGCATATCTGTCTTCCTTTCGGCTTTTTCCCTTTTAGTCGGGGTCACAACAGCGAATCATCTGATTCGCACGTTTGATTTGGCAGAGGTTTTTACGTCGGATGCCCTTCCTGTCACAACCCTTTTAGCAAGGGACAGAAACACGCTGACGACTTTGCAGCCTACTCTTTACGAATGTCAGCAATGGTTCTTTTACATGCCTCACACCATAGACAGTGAGAGACATGGCCCGCCTTTGATAACCCAGTTAGCTGCAGGGGGGGGGGGGGGGGTCATCAACCTTTGGATCAGCGATCCAGCGCCCTATACCACGAGACCACCACTTCCCCAGGACATATCTATAAGAGTGACTATTTGACTGTGACACTTTCATTAGTGTTGGAATCCCACATGATAAACCCACAAGTTGAGGTATAGTATGCTTATGGAGACTAGAAATTAAACTTTCTAGAGCTCTTTCAGTGTCATGAAATAGCATTTTTTACCTTCTGAAATGCTTAAAACCTAGGAGCTTTGGGAGGGGGGCTTTGATGGGGAGGAGCTTTGAGGTGGGGGCTTCGCCCCCAGAACCTGGGTGATTTTCAGATATTTTGGTGATGTTCAAATCACATGCTTATAACATCCTCAAAGCAAACACTGCATCTGTGGTGCTCTTTCTTGGCAAGAAACCAAACTGTTGTTCACAAATGCCTTTAGTCTAGCTTCAACTATTCTTTCCCATAATTTCATTGTATGGCTCATCAACTTTATCCCTCTGTAGTTGCCACAACTCTGCACGTCTCCCTTGTTCTTAAAAATGGGCACCAGCACACTTGTCCTCCATTCCTCCAGCATCTGCTCACTCTCTAAGACCTTATTGTATGTTCTTGTCAGAAAATATACTGCTACCTTGCAGAGACACTTCCATACGTCCACCAGTATGTCATCAGGACCAACTGCCTTTCCACTCTTCATCCTCTTCAATGCCCTCCTCACTTCACCCTTACTAATCTTTGCTACTTCCGGGTCCTCCACAGTCACCTCTTCTCCTTTTTCCCCCCATTTTCCTTATTTATCAGCTCTTCAAAGTGCTCTTTCCATCTTCCCCACACACTTCTGTCATCAATCAATACATTTCCCTCTCTGTCCTTAATCACTCTAACTTGCTGGACGTCTTTCCCATCTCTACTTCTCTGCTGTGCCAACCTGTAGAAATTATTTTCTCCCTCCTTACTGTCCAACCTAGCATACATGTCAACATATGCCCTCTGTTTGGCCTTTGACACTGCTACCTTTTCCTTACACTGTGTCTCCCTGTACTCCTGTTCACTCTCTTCAGCCCTCTCAATGTCCAACTTCTTCTTAGCTAACCCCTTCCTTTGTACAAACTCCTTCACTTCCTCATTCCACCACCAAGTCTCATTATCTACTTTCCTTCCAGAGGACACACCAAGTACTCTCCTACCTGTTTCCCTGATCACATTGGCTGCAGTTTTCCTGTCATCTGGAAGCACTTCCTGACCACCAAAAGCCTGTTTCAACTCCTCCTTGAAGACAACATGACCCTATTCTTTATTCAGCTTCCACCACTTTGTCTTCTCCTCTGCCTTTGCCTTCTTCCTCTTCCTCACCATCAGCGTCATCCTGCACACCACCATTCTATGCTGTTTGGCAACACTCTCACCCACTACTACTTTGCAGCCACAGACTTCCTTCAAATTACATCGTCTACACAAGATGTAGTCTACCTGTTTACTCCTACCTCCGCTTTTATAAGTCACCCTATGCTCCTGTCTCTTCTGGAAGAAAGTACTCACCACAGCCATTTCCATCCTTTTTGAAAAATCTATCAACATCTGTTCTTCAGTGTTCCTGTCCTGGAAACCAAACCTACCCATCACTTCCTCGTGTCCTCTGTTGCCTGCGCCAACATGTCCATTGAAGTCTGCACCAATGACCACTCTTTCAGCTCTGGGGGTACTCTGCATCCTTTCATCTAACTCACTCCAGAATCTCTCCTTCTCTTCCAGCTCACATCCTGCATGTGGGGCATAAGCACTAACAACATTGAACATCACGCCTTCAATTTCTAACTTGAGACTCATCACTCTGTCTGACATTCTTTTGACTTCTCGAACATTCCTGACAAACTCCTCCTTCAAGATGACTCCTACTCCATTTCTCTTCCCATCCACACCATGAAAAAACAGCTTAAACCCTGCTCCTAAGCTTCCAGCCTTGCTCCCTTGCACCTGGTCTCCTGGACACACAGTATGTCCACCTTCCTCCTCTGCATCATGTCAGCCAGCTATCTACCTTTTCATGTCATAGTTCCAACATTCAAAGTACCTACTCTCAGTCCCAGACTCATGCCTTTCCTCTTCTCTCTCCGCCTACAGACACGCCTCCTGCCTCTCCTTCTTCGACCATCAGTAGTCCAATTTCCACCAGCACCCTGTTGGTTAACAGCACTGATGGCGGTTGCTGTTAACCCGTGCCTCGACCGATCTGGTATGAAATTCGTAATTTTGTAAATTTACGAATTTTGAAATTCGTAATTTCAATAACAGTTTTGCATAACACAATAATAACAAATCTTTATTGTCAAAGTACATTACATACATTGAAATTTGATTTTTGCTCTGGGCATCCGTTGCTACTGTGCAGAGCCAGTTATTGCATTGATCTATCATTTGATGCTGAGCGCCAAGCAGGAAGCGACAAATGATAAATTTTAACGTCTTATGGTATGACGCAGCTGGATGCCCTTCCTGTCGCAACCCTCTACATTTATCCAGGCTTGAGACCGACGTGAGGGTGAACACTGGCTTGTGTCCTCCCTCATGGCTGCATTATTTATATTTTATTTACATCTTATGCATTATTTTTGAATGTTTAATTGTTATTATAAGCCTTTATAGCGTTGAATATGTGCAGTATTTATTAATATTTTATACACATATACATTTATGTATACATCAGTCGTGGGGGCGCGTCGATCCTGCTTCGCGGAAATCCACGATTGCGGGGGGAGGGGTCCGCGGTCCCCATTAACCTTGGAACGTGAGGGATCCCTGCATGTCTGCTGAAACCATGAACATGGCCTATGACAGAAAGATACCAGAACACACAGTGCATTGCAGCTTACTGAACAGTTGGGTTTTTGATGTATAAGTATGCAATGCACAGTGTACACTGGTCACCTTACCAAATAACTTTTTATAAACCTCATTGATTTGTGCTTGTGAAATCTACTAGCTCAGCTTCAACAACCATATTATACCATACTGTATATGGTTACATAAGCATGTTAACTGGTCAAAAAAAATCAGTGGTTTGCAAATAACACCAGAGGCTACGGATAGTATAAAAATGTAGTACATTTATTTACAATATTAAAATTTGATTCGTAGCAATTTTTCTAAAAATAATTTTGTATAGATAAAATATAGATTGCTTTTCAATGTGTATA